>OX104067.1:47182773-47208533 GCA_944474145.2 Dicrocoelium dendriticum
AAGGAGATACAAGGATTCTTTCACATTGGGAAACCATTTCGTTTTATAGCATAACACACAAGCTGGATAACCAACCAGAGTACGGAAAGCGTATGGACAAGGAGCACCAATAAAAGACTGAGGAAATAAGGAACAAAGCAAGTGTGCAACAACAAATGTAAAGTTAGAATCGTAGAGTCAGATTCTGACTGCAAATGAAAGGCAAAAACTGCAAAAGGCAAAACTGCCATGAAATGGTTCCATATCGCAATACCAGTCTTCCCATAGTCCTATTTAAAATGATAAGCGGAACGAAGTGCTTTAAAATGAAATCGTTTTGGTGGACTCCCCACAGTATTATCACAGAGGCGTGGAGAAAGGTCAACCTCATTCGCGTAGGTTAATTCTGGTTGTGCCAATTTCGTCGCATTAAATCGTCTGTCGAGACACAAGCTTTATCTCGTAATCTAAGCGCTTTTAAACGCTTGTAAAGTGAGGGCAAAGCAACGTAATTTGTGAGGGCCTTCCATGGCTGGCACACAGGAGGAGGGTGAAAGTTCCGTCGACATTCTATCCGCCTGTATTGCATGGTCAACTTGAACTGGTGGCCTCTCAAATTCGTGTTGTGGCTCAGTTGCAGTAGGTGGCGTCAGACGTGTTTGTGAGTTCCTTACAATCTGGTACGCCATAATGAGATCGCCAAGTAGGCGCTGATACCGGCCGCTGTATAATTTTAGGGTCTTCAGTCTAAGTTGATAGAGAAGATTGAACAATCCTTTGAGGTGCTTCGTGGCTAATCGCCGTGGAGTCTAGCGCTGCAAGCTCTTGCTGGTGCCAACGCTGCACAGGCTGGATTGCATATTCCAAATAAGGTTGCACATAGGTGTTAAGCAACTGCGAACAGACAGAGGGATCAAACCGTCCAAATGTCCTCCACAGTTTGCCAACGTGTTGGTTCCCGGTAATTGACGCCTTCTCAAAGTGTTCTGAGCAGCCCAGTTGAGCCTGGACTAGTACAACAAGATGGCACACCTGGGTGACTGCTGGCAATACATGGTCTCCAAACTTTTATGTGATGTTCGGCTGGTGACGAATGTAAACCAGAATTTATACATTTTGTGCCTACGGATGAGCTTGTTCATCCCAAACGTTTGGTGACAGTTAAGTAGGATGAAAAATCGGCAAATGTTTCTTGTACCACACGTTCAAAGTAAGCATTTGGTTAAAGCAGGTGAGAAAGAACAGCTTAGATCAGGGGAAGCATGGCAACTCTGTTTGCTTATTTCTTGAAAGCACTCCTGATGCGTCCCACAAAAATTAGACGTGTAAAAATAAAGTGCCGGCAGATTAGTCGATTCTCAGATTTATTGAGAGCAACAGCAAAAGAGCCGGGAAAATTGATGGGTGAGTATTGAAAGACCCGGAGAAGGATTGTATTCATATTGATGACTGCCATGGCGAGGCATTTGACAATGCTGCTGATATGGCGGGCTACCATTAGGGTGTGCAGAGACGCATCTGCGAAAGCAACCCAAAGCTACATTTGTGCCGCACATAAGTTATTTCCTGAATCTGGGTTGTGTTCCTTCAGCTTTTGCGACGGTTCATTCTGCTAAACTTTCGTACAATGGAGCGGATATTCGCATGTTGTTTTCCTCTAAACAGTGCTGGAATGGTTTGGTTTAAATCACCGGTCTAAGTAGCAATTAGCTGTACAATCTAGATGGGGTAGCCGAGTAAACACTGTAAATGTTTTGGTAAACAAAAACTCGGAACTCATGACTTCTCTGAAGTATTTTACAGGATAAAGAGAAGATGCAGTCACAATATCAAATGATTCTTTAGTTCTCACCTTGCTATTGTCGCTTCGGTTTATTTTGTTTCTGGGTGTGTTGGGATCTGTTCTCCTAAAAATCAAAGATGCTCAGATGTGTATAAACACAAGGACTGGATTTGCAACTAAAGTCTGTCAGTATTCCAGTGTTAAGTTGCTTCAGAAGAGAGAGAAAATGGTGGACATTGCAATGGGTGCATCGAAAACCATTAAGTTGTGTTAGTGATAGGCATGAAGCGTCGCATCCGCTAAGAGAAATGGATGATCGGAGAATTTTTTGATGTGTCGATGTACTTGATGCCGAGATAAACGCGGAAATACTGTCTGTCACCGACATTCTGACGGATGAAATGTCATAGATTTTAGCAAATTCATGACCTCGCAAACAGATGTGCTTTTCTTACGCCGTCAAAGTATGGTTGTCCGCCTAACAAAAGTGAGAATGACATAGAACACAGGAACACCTTGCCGACAGAGGAAAACTGCAGTATTTGTGAATGATTCAGGCAACGACAAAATTAACGAACCTTTTGATTTTTTGAGCTTACACAGCTGTGAGAGCATGTTTTCAAAAGCCAAATTTATAACCTATTCCCTTCAATCAGCAATAAATCAGATAAAGCACACATATTGGCAGTTCTCCCCATACAAAGGAAATTACCTAACGGAGGGAAATCTGTTGTTGTTATCAATACTATGCCGAAAGTAATGCACGAAACTTGTAGCAGAAAATTTTCTACAGGAATATTGCAACAATTTGATTCCTGCATTTACGGCAGGAGTCAAAACTTAGATCTTTGCGTGTTGTTATATGAAAAGAGATATTGAATGGCAATTCACAGTTATGGTTGTTTACGGATTTACAACTGCCAGGGGGTGGTGAGTTTACATCTGCCATGGGCTGCAGAAGAAATTACTGCGCCAATGTTCACCATATAGGTCAAAGCGTTATTTTCAGTGGCAGATTAGAGATCCCAGGTGGCTAATTGAACGCGGTCAGCCCACTTACGTCTCTGCCTGCTATGGGAGTAAGAGGGTATTTGATGTTCGCACTCTGCCCCAGATCCTTTCGCAACGTCCCTCAGACTGGTAGGTTAAGACAGACCGCCACGCACAAGATAACTCCACCCCTTCCCCTGCTTACGCAGTGCTTGTTTTTCGCAATTTCCGACGCCTCAGCAGTCAGCCAGTGGCCTGTGGATCGCAAACGCTTGCTAAAGATTTCGACATTATGCGAGTCGTTTTCATGCCCTGAGTCCACCTATCTGCAAGGAATGAGTCATTCAAATGCATCCGTGTCAAATGGACCGTTTGACTCTTCTGGTAAATCACTCTTATTTTTTCTTCCTTTACTAATCTTCGGGTAGTCTCTGAACCTCTCCCGTTATGAGGACAGCCAACACAGGTGGCTGATCGGACAAATACTGGCTGCCTAGCCGAACAACCACCAAGTGGTGCAAGCTGGAGAGTTCGGGTGTAACTCTTTCCATCAAATAGTTCGGCGGCAGTGTTCCAGGACGTGATGGGTTTTCGCTTGGCATGGGTTCACCCTATAAAAAGCCAAAAATGTCCGTTTATCAACACTGTGACTTGGCGAATGTGACTCTCCACAAACTAAAGTCACTGCCCTGTGGATATCTGGATACTTACATCCAATCCACGAGCATCAATCGTCTATGCTTACATAGCCAACACTGTCAAACAGTCACAAATACAACGGCACACTTACAAACACAAGCTACCAAGCCACTTCTATGCACGGTTGCACACACATTCATGCACACATTCACTGTTATGGCAAACATGTTGTACTTTTGTACATTTTTGTTCACACCTTGTTATCCAAACACGATCATGTCTGAAAAAGTGTGCCTCGCGTTGCCGAGAATAAGAAGTTTATTTCATTCTATTTAATTAGTTAACACTTTGTACTGTGGTGCAAAATATGCCGGGGCGTGCAGCGGTACAAGTCAGTCGAATCAGTTTGCTTACATAGTCCCTTGGTCGGAACCAATGGGGGCTATGTCGTCCATGTACATAAGGTTTGTCAACCGGTCACCTGGTAGAATTTCAAGTGACATACGTAGTACTTCACTGATGTAACAGACTGCAATCCATCACTGTCACTTAGGATCTTGGGAACTGTGCAAGGAGCTGCTCGTATCTGGCTCCTGTGTGTCACGAAAACTGCGTATTATGATACTCGGATGCATTAAGAGACAAATGACGAGCTTTAGACTAACTAATGAGGTCATTCAGATGACTTCGCAACCACGGAGAGTTAACGGCGTTTCGATCAGTAGATACCCAGGACGATGTCGCCAGCATATTTTATTAGGGTAACTTCTGCGGAGGTTATTATTGAGCTGATGTAAGTAGGTTCAAAAGGAGGCAGTGCTCTTCACCAAATATCCATGGACTTCATGCAATACTTCAGGCAAATAATTTTGTTTTTCCTTTGACCATGACGTCTTCAAGTATTGTAACAAGTTTGCTATCTACATTACTATTTTGACAGCTACTATCCTTGAAAAACTCACAACGTCCGCCCGGGCAGATTCTCTTCTCTCATCTGCAGAGGCTGTGTCTACTTGAGGAGTACGTTTACAGAAAAATACGGCATCTAGGTGAGGTCCCACTGTACGCACCGAGGAAGAGCTAAGCCGTCTCCACCAAGTGTATTCGCAATCTATACTTAGGGACGCAGCATCACAGCGGTGTCAAGAAAAAATTCAACAAATGTTGACCTGTCGCATGCTGTTCTGTTGCACAGAAGCTTCTAGAAACAAACATGCTTGTGTGACGCTGTCCCAAACCCGCTCAGATGATCCCTTTAAAAACACTTATCGTAGTTCGAGATCTACTGTGAATGCAATGGCCCGCCTCATACGTCTTTGCTGTCATCACTTGAAAACAGAAACAGACCAACTCATACCTGCTTTCTTGAGTATAACAAGGCATTCTGCTGTGTAAACCGCGAAATGCCACCTAAAGATCTATTCATGCAAGGAATACATCTCTCCATCATCCAATTGCTGAGTGATTATTTTACCGGATGTACTCAGATTACAAGAGTCATTGGCAAATGCTCCTAAGCACTAACCACCAACTTGGGTGTTCTTCAGGGAGAATTTCTGCCGCCTTTTCATTTTCTACTTACATCAGCTCAATAATAGCCTAACGGTAAGTAACACCTGTTGTAATGAAGCGGTGCCTACTCAAAATGCAACAAAGTTGCGCAGTCGTATTTCGGTATGCGCATTCTCAGTGGAGAGACGCTCATATCATCTCTCTTTTATCCAAGGCGGCCACCTGTAAACCCACATTTCCGTGGCAAGTTGCGCAGCCCCATTACGCAAAAGCACGCCATGACATTTGGGCCCCACAGGTCCGGATTATTTGTAGTTATGCACCTGTGGACTGTCTTGCTATCCGGACATACCGAACCGGCCCGAACACTGGTAGGTCGTTCTAACAGTGTCATCCCACAACATTCGTCTTCTGATCTTCTTATTTGGAATTATAAAGGTGGTTTCATGTTTAAAATTATGTTCTAGGATTTCCCGCTTCGCGAAGATGATGTAAAGTTCTGGCGAGCGATTAGTTGCAACCAAATGGAGATGTACGAATTAGCATGCAAATACCTCTTCTAAGTCACCATTAAACACTCCATTTTGTTGAAAAGTTCATTATTTAATATTGCTGTCTTCCTTACGCCTATTCTAAGGAACATGTCAAGCCTTATCTATTTGACACGTTATATACCACTGTACTGCCATCTGTGGTTGTGGGCCACGTGTTCACAGGCCGTTAGATGGGGAATTGTGTGTTGTCCAACTCGCGGAATTATGGGCTTTGCAGGTGCAACTACTGTAGGAACGGACAATCAAGCCGGTGTGCTGCATCCACCATGACGGTAAGCGACTCGTGCCTACTCGCCTTGTAACAAAAGTACGGCAGTCGTATTTCGACATTAGCCTTCTCAGAAGACCCACGCTCTATAAGGTAAGACGGTTACCTTCCAACCTGTAGTTCGCTTGTGCAAGCCCCTTTTGTTGTTTTAATAGCATGCCTGTCATAACGCTTTGGAACCACCGCCCCCTATCATTCGTAGCCATGCATCTGCTATCAGGACAGAATGTCGTTGAACACCCAAGTGTTGGTAGGTCGTCCAAAATCATGGGCTGCGCCAGTGCCAAACTAGTCATAAAGTGGCCGATGGGGTGTCGCATTACCATGTTTGCAATTCCCCCCCCCCCCCACTGGCGCCGTTCGAAAGGCATGCCTGGTAATCCACTTACTCCCATTGAACCTATCACTCAGTCGCACCACAAGTTTGGAAAACCTTGTGCTCCTAAGCTGCGTGGAACTAGACTCAGTATAGGCACTGGTTGCTGAATAGAGGCTAGATCGTCCACGCGACTGCACCATATACCACCAATTCATACATCTATGCAAGGGTAATTATATATCCCGTCATTGTCTGGTTTGGCCCAACTCAATTCCAAGGTCACTGCGCCCATAGTGCGACGGAAAGATGCCGGGTGCAATACAAATGTGTTAAAAGCGATGTTCAATTGGCCTGTGCATGCAAATCAAAGCCTTCTGGAGCAATTCAATTGTACTTTGGATGCAAGCAATCGGGAAAAGAAGTAGACTGAGCAATGACCAAAACCGGCGCAGTCACCATGGACGAGATCGGGCGACACAATGCCAAGCCTGCAATACGCGTGGAGAGTGAACCGCGAGCAACGAAAGGGAACGGGCCTGAGCCAAGGCGTACAAAAATTGCTTTGCCGAAAGACAAGTAAATCAAACGAAAACGCCTTTGTCGTTGCATCCAGATGTAACATCAATTCGAATAATGCAACCGAGATTAATCAAACCAAGAGCCTTAGAACAACTCCAGACTGATCAGAATCAGTGCTACGGAAGCAAAGCTACCATATCAGACAGGCAGCCAGGGCCCCTAAAGTTGCAAGCCAAAGGGGCACGAACGTGACATGCGATTTCCCACGTATTTTGAGTTATGGGACGAAAACAAGGCCGATAAATGCCCGCTTGTGTCCAGTTTTCGAAAACCATGGTCGTAATTCGCTGACTGATAAGGTAAGCATCACAAATGGAAAACATTTCAATCTATGTTTAAAGGACCCGCTTACTTAGATAGTAAAACCTGCGAGTTTGACCACCTCTGTACCCCGAAGACCTGTCTAAGTTAACCGAATATTTTAATTGCTTGAATGTCCACCATATAATCATATTAATCTAGATCTCGGTGTGTCGACCAATTCGTTCCAGTCCCGTTGAATTGTAAACTGATTGATCTTTGACGACGAAAACGAAACAAATTCCACGCGCTTCTTCTTAGCTCTTTCTGTAGAGTTGAGTTTCCCTTTCTTGACGCAATACACAACCACCTTTGCAGCCACAATAGCCTCATAGTCACCATCTGGACCGAGCTATGCCGGAAGCATGATTCCGACATCAAGTGAATTTTCAGTTGTGGTGTCCCGCTGTCCCCATCTCGCTGCCTGCATCTAATCACTCCAACATTACAGAAGAGTAGTAGGGGGAGTTGTATTTTACAGGTGGAAATTCGTCACATTTAGACGCACTCAGACAGTCGCCACACGCCCGGAAAAGCACTGTGCGCGCGTTTCATCCTTTCGGGAATCATCAGCTGTGCGCACTCCATCAGACCCTGGTAGGGCTCGAACCCGCAACTCGACTGTTGCCAATCCGTGGTTGAGATCAGCGAGCTACGGGGGACGGCAACGACCATCGTAAATAAGTTACTAGATGTGATATAGCGCCGCTCACTATCCACTGACTTACACGTTACTTCCGTCCCTTTGCTGTTTACCAAATATTCACACGGAAATGATTAATAACCGAATGTCACCAGACATCATCTGGAATCGCGTCTACTGGGCGCGCGTATTTAATGTTTCTCACTGACCAGCGCTGCCACGTGGAACGCTTGTCTGCGTTCACGTGACATTTAACCACATCACAATCCGGAGGGTTTGCGTAAATGACCAAAGTCGACAAAGTACAAGACATCAGTGTGGTATTATAGGAAGTGACCATAACCGAAATGGATCAGGCTCAAACCCAGAGCTACCAGTGACACTGAAGTACCAGCGAGCAGTGAGCGCACGCAGAAGTCGGATTCAATGAATACGGAATTACGCTAAGTCCGTAAGCACAGTAAAACAGTAGGGGTACAATACTGTCTTTGTATACTCAGCAACTCCGCCGAAGATCAAGGTAAGCTCCGGATTTTGTACTGACGGCGCTCATTGTTCTTGAGCCTCTCAGAACTCCACGACCGCTGTGGGGAAAATGCAGAAGCCTCTTCCTCCGTTGAAGTCCTCCCTCAAACAAACGTCATTAGACGCATTAACCACCTCAATATTAACAGGAGGAATACATTCAAATTTATCATATGACTATCATGTACTGAACCATCCGCTAAATCAAGTATTCGACTATACGCGGACCAAGGTGTTTGATGATTATTCCACGTGATGGTCGGAGAACATTACCACGATGGTAGAAAAATTCGGCGGGTTCAATGCATCACATATTTATAATAAGCAGGCGCCTCTTTGTTAAAATTTCGGGATGCCTGATAAGATTGTCACTGGCACGGTTGGAGCACGCCTCGGGTAACGGCTTGGAACGCTGGCCATCGAACGCATTTGCGCTGACCTGATGGCGTTACCTTAGCCCGGGGGACGCTCTGGTGAGACGGAAATTGAGCGAGCGTCAGAACGTTCCTAGCCGCACGTATTCGAGTAGACACTGAGCCCTCGTAACGGACGTGGCACACGAGGCGGGGTTACGGTGAACGTGCTTTAATGGCTTAGACACGAACGTTGCTTGGCTATCGACCCACACAAAATCACGTAACCTGACCGAGTCCCTACTAACGTCGAAGAGAAAGAAAGGCAAGTGGTCCTCTGAAAGCTCATTTGCGACCAACAAAGGACAAATCACAGTCAATTCTATGGGTCATTAATTTAGGGAAAATAGCTACCACGTGGGGGTGGCAGTTTGTAAATGAACATTGTCAACAGGTGTGCCGTTGTGCCGCGTCTCGGCGTGGCTGAGAATTGCTACATTGTGGGGAGGAATTGGATCCCGCTTTCCACAGGCATTACGTCGGAGTTTGTGGCGCGTTTTTGCGGGGATATTTGACTGGCCCACAACACCCTTGAACAGATTTGCCTGGCTCTCTTCTTTGGTTGAGTGGACAGCGCTCCTGTTTGGCATTAGGAAGTTATCAAGGCCCCTGTCTAGCTCAATAAACGTTGCTAGTTTGAGTGCAACGGCTTCACTGTAAACTATTCTGCAACACCATTGCATGGCATGTAACAAGGAGCAGTGTAGAGATGGTGGCAGTTAACCCCTTCAAGCCACACCTCCCCGTTTTAAGCACTGAACTGACTACGCTTTTTCGTACCTGAAGCAGTCAATACACCTTCCCGACTGAACTCCTTGCAGAGAGTGTTGATGCTGAATTCTGAATTGCTAGCAGTGATGAATTATACTAGTGGCCATTTGAAAAATTAAATCATTAATGCATAGTTTTTGTCCAGAAATGGACCAAAATAGTCATCATGTGCGCGTTACCATGCCTTACATGACATGGGCCAATAAGTAGATTTCGAGGACCTTTAATGGATTTGGTGCGAGCAGTTGGCACAGTTATTTGACCTGCTGAGGATGTCAGCATTCATCTATGGACACAAGCAGGTCAACGTAGACAAGGGTTTAATATTTTCTTCACCCAAATGGCCAATGTAAGTCCTCCAACAGTGCAGATGGAATTGTAGGGGAAACAAGAATTTAATCTAGAAATATAAAATTCCATCAGGCGTAACGGGGAGTTCATCGCCTAGCTTGTAAAACTGCGGAAATCGTCTTTTCAAATCAGAATTCCATCCTTTGCGGCATGGCGACAATACAGTGTGATAATACTTCCTCGTATCACAGTCAACTATGAGTGGCTTACCGGAAGTTGCTTGATCAAGAGACACTCCGAACTCTTAATGTCATTTGAATTAGCATATCGTGATATAGAATAAACGTGCGGAATGTGCCTACCACTACGGTGTTGAATGTTATACGAATATGCAGCAAGAGCCATGCTTCAACACTGTACCGATGCTGCAGAAGCTTTAGCCATTGAATTATGGGGATGAAATGTGAATTTCTAGACTATATTATCTGTAACAATGGTAAAATGTGTCCCAAACAGTTATTCGTGTAGTCGTGAGATTGCCCAATTCACTGCAAGAGCTTCTCTTATGGTTTGTGATTATCCAAGTTCAGCTGGGCTTAGACGTCTGGAAAGAAATAATAAGTGAAGCTCATTTTGTTCCAGTACTGCCCCGGTACCAGTAGGTGACCCTTCTGTAATTACGGCCGAGGGTAATTTTTGAGAAAATGAAAGTAAAACAGCATCCGTGGATAAGAATTGAAGCGTATTACACAGGTTATTCTCAGGAAGCTGAGATCAAGCAAATGTTTTCTAAAACTACAGTTCAAACAGAGACTCTCCCTTTGTAGCAATGTTGGGAAGAAACATTGAGTAATGCTGCAAGGACCCCATCAGTGAATGATGTTCATCTAAATTCTTCGGTATGGAAGCTTCGAAGAGCAGCTAATAACAAGCAGGATCTGGGTGGAAACCAGTTTCGTCAACTTGATATCCAAGACAGGACAAGCTTTTGAATCAAAAATACACTTCGACGGGTTAACTGCCACATTAAATGAAAATAAACTTACAACGGTGCAAAAAATCTCTCATGATGAATAGATTTCAAAGACACAAGTACAATGACATCATCTTGGCATACTGAAGTACCAGTCAAGCAGTCGGTCACAGAATTCATGACATCTTGGAAAACCTACGGTGACACTGCGTCCGAATGGCAAAAGTGGTAGAGGGAATAGACCAAACGGCGTATTATTTGTGGTGCGAGCATTGGATTGTTCATCAAGAGGAATCTACAAGTAAGCAACTTTCAAGTAGGGCTTTGAAACACTCTTGGCTCCGCTCATTAATGTCCTCGGGCTCAGAATTAGTGCAACACCTATGTAACAGGCATTTGTACAGTGTAGTGCAGTAGTGGTCACAATTTCGCGATGGCTTGCCATGACGTTTGAACGGATTAACGATTGCTGTGGCCCAAGCAGAGCCGTAAACTGGTGAAATGGTTTTTTCAACCGTGGCGTCTAGTGATTTCGTCAGCCGGTGCCCAAGACCGAATGGAATGTATCGTGATTTTATGAATTCAGTCGTGCCGTGAATATCAAATGTGGCAGGTTCCATTCACATGCCACCTGAGGCATTGGAATACTTTGTGACAAACAAACGAAGTTTGGATTGAAGTGTGTCAGAACACATTAACGAAATATCTAAAACTTTCATACTCTTCAGTTCTATGATGGATCGGCCAGCTTCCATGACAATAAATGTACATTTGACAGGATTAGACTGACCATTTAAACGTAGTGGTTCACAAGAACCAAGGATAGAAATTGTATGTCTAGTACTCTCCTTAACAGAAAGAGCATTTGGTCAAACTTGGCTTTGGAAATGGAACTTTGGGAATAAAAGACTACACTACCATTATTATCTATAACGCAGGAATATTGTGATACCCCAATGAAAACAAACTTTTTCGTAATATGGGAATACTGGTCAGTAGGACATACATCAAGAGCAATTGATTGGAACACAGCTGAGAGATGTTGCTCACCTGATGCTTCTTGTATCTAACAAGTAATTGTAACACAACAGACAGCTTGAAGATGCTCAATCATTTTGCACTTATTACACTTGGAATTGCGGAACTTGCAAGTCATTCTAGAATGTTTATACACACAAGGCTTAGCTTATTCCAACGTTTTTCACGAGTAGTAACACTCTTCGTATGTAGGTATTTGTGAGTAGCAGGCATTTCAAATTGCCGCGGCTGTTGTTTACCAGGTTGCACCTCACTGCCGGAATTACATAACATGGGACGATCTCTCATGGCTGCTCTCACATCTTGAAATTGTTGGCAAATGCCCTGAAGGGTCGAAAAGTCAGGTCAGCAATGACTAATAATTGCGGTTGCAGTCTGGAATGATTGATTCCGGCTACCAAACGATCTCGAAGTTGTATTTGCAATTGGTCACCAAAATTGCAGCGAACAGCTTGCTTAAAAGCAAATGATCTATGAGAGCGCTGTTGATGCTTTAAGGCTTGCCTCTTCGCATTGACGCCGGATAGTGTTTTGCTACCTGTTTTGACAAACTCCTGGCTTGTGTCCAATAAATCCTACGCCACAGTTGCAAGTAATTTGTCACGGAGTATATATTTTGGACTGGACCGAGAGTCTGTTCTTAGTGCGCTGTGTTACTAAGTGCGAAGTCTGTGCAAGCACACTCGATTAGGCGGCTGGGTAAGTTTGGGCCGATGGGCTTGAGACTCTTCTTTTCAACAGATCATAGTCGGCATCTTGTTTAAATGAAACTGAGAGACGTACGCCTTTTGGTGAAGTTATTGCAGGTTCCTGGCGCACACGAATAGTTAAATGCTTTTTGATGAACGGAACTGGGTACTGGTTCTACTGTAGCCTTCTGAAGATGCGATCTTTCTTGTCACCTAACATTTCCAGCGTCACAATACTGCACGCAACAAACTAAGCTCATGTGTGCGCAAAGCTTCAGTGCTTAGACAGTGGGCGTATTGGCCGACGCATGTAGGCTTCATCAAACACTTCTCTATAGAGAGCAATCGCTCCATCGCTGTAGTAAAACACACAGAAAGGCTAGATTTTCCTCGCGCTCTATATCACTGGTGAAATGTAACGATGGATTTGCTAAAGGACAGAAAACGATTAAGCTCAAATAACAAATAAGCAACGTATCATTCGTTGCCACAATAAGACTGGACCTTACCGTGGTGCGAAGGTTTGTGTGCCTCAGTGATCCATCGAGTTATGCTGGATGGTGCTATTTTTTCACCTTCAGAGTCACTCATACCAGATTGGTCAATGATTAGAGGCCAGACAAACTCAGCCTCCTGGTCCTCCAGATTGGGGGTTAATATAAGGGTGGCTCCCTACGCGCTCTTTGGATTTATTTATTTGCCCGCCGCAGGAATATCCCAGCGGAGTCTAATCATATGAAGTGTGCCGTTCTGTCAGTCGGCAGCTCAAACAAAGCCTACGCATTGACCGTGAAGCCTGTTGGTCCCAGCATGTTTCGGAAATGAAGACCGCGGCCCTGTCTGTCAATACTCGCAAGCTCTTCCAACTCATTCGATCCGCTGGCCACAGAAAGTCTGGTAGCAGTGAGACTATATGCGAAGCGGATTGTTCGCCGATTGCCAACTTACAGAGACGCTTGGACTGATGGGCCGAACATTTTCATTCCCAGTTCAATTGGCCCTCACCGTCCACTTATACGCCCTGCGAACCCAGCTGCCCACCCTGAGCCGTCACACTTGATGCACCCAGTGAAGCGGTAGATTTTCTTGCGATTCGACACTTAAGACGATTCAAGTCTGCCCGCTCAGACGGACTTCCTCCGAAACTGTTCAAATATGGAGACTCAGTTGTCATTAGCTAGCTAACCACATTGTTTTCCAAAATTTGGCATGAAGGATATTTGCCGTTTTTCTTGGGCGAATCATCTATTTTCCCGGTTTTTAAGTAGAGTGCTCGCACTTCGTTTACCAATCACCGGGTGATTAGTCTCATTTTGGTTGCCTCCAAGCTATTGGCATCTATTTCTACGCCATAGACGATATCCTATTCACGAATCGCATTACCGGGAAGAACAAGCCGGCTTCCGACCTGGCCGCAGGTGTGTGGATCAGATATTCACACGCCGTCAAATCTTGGAACATCGCCACCTTTACCAGAGGCCTACCCTTGTTGCATTCCTCGACATCCGTGCCGCATTCGACTCGGTTAGTCGACCTGCACCATGGTGTTGTTTGCTAAGGAACGGTGTCGCAGAACAGTACAATGCCATCCTATGCGCACTGTATTTCCACATCTCTGGTAGAGTGAGGGTGTATGGCAGGCTTTCGTCGTCTTTCGCTGTCAATAGCGGTGTACAACAGGGCTGCCCTATGTCCCCGTTCCTCCTCAATTTTGCGATTGAAGACATCCTATCGAGAGCTCTAGACGGTTGCCAAAATTTTAATGTACAGCCATTAACGAGCAAGCCAGCAACTGAGTTAGCTTATGCCGAAGATATCGCTTTAATTGGTGAGGACTCACAGAGCATGCAAACCATTCTAGACCGCTTGGCGATTGGGGCATCTGAGTACGGAATGTGCTTTGCCCCGTCAAAGTGTAAATTGCTGCTTCAGGATTAGCACTCAACTGTTCCCGTGCTCAATATTGAAGATACATAGCTTGAAAAAGTGGATAACTTTGTCTACATTGGCAGCTGTGTAGCTGCTGGTGGTACCAGTAGAAGGGAAGTTTCTCTTTACATCGCCAAAGCTTGATCGGCGTTTGTCAACCTGCAGCCCTTGTGGTGTCGCCGTGATATCTCCCACTTGGTAAAGGGTCGTGTTTATAATGCCACCGTTCGGGCGGTGTTGCTATATGGAAGCGAGTCATGGCCAGTTCGCTTAGACGATATGCTCCGGCTCTCGGCCTTCGACAACAGATGCTTGAGGAGGATTGCTCGTGTGTGGTGGCAACAACACATTTACTACAGTGAAGTCAGACATCATGTCTTAGGGAATGCGGGAAACAATTCAGGATATGGTCCTTCATCGGATCCAGTAGAGAATCTGTGTATATAACTGCTTAGGTTTGGATACTTAATGCTTAATGATTAAAATCGCCAAAAAGTTAATAAATCGTGTGTGCAAAATAACAAAAAATTGCCCCATTGTTTTTTAATTTGCGGCACAATAGCTGAAGTGTGTGGCTCACCTTCAGTTACTTTGCCATGATGCTGATACGGTGTTCAAGCTGTTTTCTTTTAATGATTTCCATGGTTATGTTTGGCTCTATGTCTATTTGATAGACTGCTGACTATCAATCAATCAGTGTATGTTATACGGAATATCCAAAAGAACACAGTTACTTGTTTCAAACAATCACACACTACGACACACCCACAGAAATTGTTGAGGAAGCCCTTTTGGATTTCTCGGACAACTACTCCGTTGATACTGCATGGACAGAATTTGCTGGTAAGTTCAGAGATCTGAGTAAATCATCATCATCAGCATCATCATCATACACGTTAGCTGGAGGTGGAGAACATCTCAGCTACTGTGCCGCAATACATAGAAAATAGGAAAGAAAAAAAGGAACTGGTGCAAGCTGGCTGCGCTACCGGTAACGGATGGGCATCGTTCCAGTAAGCTACCAGCCGGCTGCTGTGCACCAAAAATTACTACGCAAAATTATATAAGGCTAAATAATGAGATCGTGTTTGGAGGGGTAGGCTAAGAGTGATGGGGTGGGACAAAGGAACTCACAGCACGAACGCCACTGAGGTCGGCTCCTAGCCATATCAGCAAGTGTGTCCAACCAAACGTGTTCATCGTCTTTCGGACCCCAACCAGGGAGCCGAGACGCTCCAACCGAGGCCAGCTCCGAAGTGAGGGCCTTCATTCCTCTCGACCAAGTCATCGCTGGGCCACCCCTCCTCTTCTTCCATCCACACCCACGGCACGCAAACAACACACGTCGCGGGAGTCGGTGGGCTGACATGCGTAACACGTGGCCGAGCCATCGGAGCCTGATGCGTGAAATAACGGTGCTGAGCGGTTCAGTTCCTTTTCCTGTGCCGTAAACGAGGCGTCGAACACCCTCGTTGCTAATGCGGTGTCCCCACCAGATGTGAGTTAAATTACGAAGGCACCGGTGGTCGAACGTAACTAGCCTCTTCAGGTCTGCTGCTCTAAGCGGCCAGATTTCACTACCGTACAGTAGGGTCGAACGTACCGCTGCATTGTACACTCTAACCTTCAGGGCAAGAGTGATGTCGCGCCGGCGCCATAAGTGGCGAAGGTTAGCAAAAGCGCCCCGAGCTTTCGCTATACGATTCGTGATCTCATCTTCAATCCCACATGCGCTGATACAACTTTCCAGGTAGTTGAATTTTTGCACGACTTCTAGCTGATCCCCACCAACGGTCAGCGTAGGGGGCGGTCCAGACCAATCATGGAGGAACGCTTTGCACTTCGAGGGTGCGAAGCAAAGCCCGAAGTGACGGACAGCTAGTGCTAATCTGTCCAGTGTCGCTTGGCACGTTTGTGAGCTGTCACAGATAAGGGCAATATCATCAGCATACTCTAAGTCAAGAAGTCGTTCTCCTGGGAGAAGATCCACACCTTCCAAGTCGTGTCCTGTAAACGCGATTTCCATGACTTCCTCACTTGCGAAGTTGAAGAGGAAAGGTGACAGCGGGCATCCTTGTCTAACGCCTCTGGAGATATTAAAGGGCGACGACAACTTGCTGTAAGCCCTCACTCTGCCCCAGCTACGCGCATATAACGCTCGGATAATATTCACATATTTCTCAGGAACACCTTTCCTGAGTAGACAATCCCAATGTGCATGTCTATCCACCTAGTCGAATGCACCTTTGATATCGAAGAACATGACAACGGTGGGGCGCCAATGTATGTGACGGTACTCCAACAACTGACGCAGAAGTGAAGATGTGGTCAATGCAGCCACGACCTCGACGAAACCCGGCTTGCTCTTCACGAATCTAGCTTTCACGAGTGCCAGTCAGTTTGTGAAGGATGACAGAGGCAAGCAATTTGGAGGCAATGGAGATCAGACTGATTCATCAATGGCTGCCCCATTCCGTTCGCGAGCCTCCTTTGAAAATTGGGACTATGACGGAGCGGCTGCAATCGGTTGGGACAGTTTCCTGCTCCCACTGTTTGACTAGTAACTCGTGTAAATCATCCACAAGAACAGGTCCTCCGAATTCGGAGAGGGCTGGAGGAAGGTCATCAGGTCCCGCAGCTTTATTGGACTTTAACAGTTCGATCTCACGTTCGACTTCTGAGCGAGAGAGTGGATCCAAAGGGACAGTCCAGGGAGCGGGGTGATCACTGGCCGGCGAGAAATCTAACCATTCCGACCGATTAAATTGCATTTCAAAAGTGCTCAGTCCAACGATCTAAGCGTTTTGATAAGTTGTGGATAGGCTGTCCACTCTCGTCACAAATTGTTTCACTAACACCAGGTCTCCTGCTGCTCGTTTCCCGTATCAGACGGAATAATTTACGATGGTTACCAAGGGCAGCGGCCATTTCCATCTCTGATGCACGATGAGACCACCAGGATTCGCGGTCTCTTTTCAGGCTAGCGTGAAGTCTTGTCCGGAGCACTTTGCGAATTTCATTGTGTTCGCTTCCAGCCGGAATATGCCGGCGAGCATCTATAAGTTCCAGAGACTGTGAAGAGACCCAATGTCCATATTGGCCATTAGACATACCACATGAGGATTTTCCTGCTGCAAGTAAGGTCTGGTGAATTTGAGACCAGTGAGCTTCAATTGCATCCAGTGAGCGTTTATCTAAATCGCATGACAGCGTACTTCGATACGCATTCAGAACAGCTGGCTTTGGCAGTTGGCTGGTGTCAATGCGCTCACAAAATCGTCGTGGGCGTCCGGCAAGGCGCATCCGCAGGTCAGCACACACAAGTGCATGGTCGGTGTCAACACCTGTGCTCCAAATCGAGCGACAGTTCTGGACGCAGCCTCTCCAGCGGTAACTGAAAGCAATGTGATCGATTTGCGTCCATAGCTGGTTCGAGGCTGGTAGGCGCCAAGTCAAACTCCGGCGGGTGCTGTGTCTGCAATTGCTGCTCGCAAGAAATAAGCGAGCATCCTCACACAAATGAAGTAACCGCTCACCGTTATCATTACGGGAGCCTATACCATGTTGGCCGTCCAGATGCAGCTCATCTGTGGATAATTTTCCAACTTGAGCCTTCAGATCCCCGGCCAGCACTACAGTGTCCGAGCTTCTTCTGTGGCTAAGGAGCTCGTTCAGTTGCCGATAGAATTCGTCTTTTACCGAGTCATCGCTACAGTTTGTCGGTGCATAGGTAGCGATAACGAATAGACACCTGTTAGTCCCACGCGACTTCGAAGCTTTGCACGAGCCAGCCAATCGGACCGCACACATCCGGCTACTTATTGGGATCCAATCAACCAGAGTATATTCAGCCCGGGGACACAGGGCAATACCAACACCGGCTTGGCCGGTGCTCGAAGCTGCATCGTCACCGGATAGGCGCAATGAGAAAACAGTGCTTGTGTCACCTGAAGGGGATCGCAGAGTGAGTACAGAGATCGAGTCTTGCAGGTGGGTCTCCGATAAGCAGCAGATATCGATCGAGAGGGTCTCTAATGTTCGGGCAAGTGCTGTCTGTTGACCGATCGGTAGCAATGTGCGAACATTGAGGCATGCCAATCTGAAGGAGGATCGAGGGCTCCAAATGGAAGCCGATGAACTGGAATGGGCCTGTTGACAGTGCAAGAATGACGCTCCGCGTTCATCTGTGAGTTGAAACTAAAAGACAAGCGACTAGTGAAGCAAGGTGGGGGAGGGCCGAGAATTGGGGGGTTGAAAACAGGGGGATATAAGTAAAGTTGGAACGGGACGATAAGGGTGAAAAAGCGCGAGAAGGAGAATAAGAAGACGGGAAGGCTTGAGCAGTAGCATCCAAACCCCTATCCACCCTGCCCGATGCAGCAGATAGGGCGCCGTTGATTATTCTCTGCGGTGGCCAGAGAATCAAGAAATTGTTTAAGAAAAGATTCAAAGTATTGCATGGGCATGATACTGTCAGGTTGCCCAGGTCTAGACAGGAGAACGATTAGGGTTCTCAACCAAAGCCTTTGGTTCAAAAACCTGACTGCAAGGCAGCGGGTTTGGCGTTGGGCTACAAGGAGTCCGTTTTAAGGAATAAGGTGCCACACTCATTCCAACCCCCAACCTGGAGGGCCAGGAGGCTGAGTTTGTCTGGCCTCTAACCATTGACCAATCTGGTATGAGTGACTCTGAAGGTGCAAAAGCACCACCCAGCATAGCTCAATGGATCACTGAGGCACACAAACCATCGCACCACGGTAAGGTCCAGCCTCATTGCGATGAAGTACATGTATTGCAAGTATTGCAAGTACAACGCAAAACGCCTTACTAGAATTTCTCCCGGAAATCATCAGTGATCAGCAGCTCGCAGGCAAACACTACAAGAAAGTAGAGATATGCAGCTAGGACAACTGAGACAATGTGTACATCTTCGTGCTTCCGCATACAACACTGACACTGTTGTCGTGATAATTCGCATAGGGTCGGCCCAATACTTATCCACAATTGATCGGACTAGGAATTCAAATTCCACGACCTGAAGCTGGCAAAACCCTTGTGTTGCGAAACCGAAATAGCAAACATAAAGATGGTAGGTAACATGGACTTACAAGCAAAATTGTGCACCCCTATCCACCTTAAGCCAAAAACCCACCAACCACCACTCCTGTAATACTAAACTGGCAACAATACAATCCAAACAAAAATGATTTTATAGACTTCAGCATCTCCAGACCCTGTATACTATGGATGTAAGTCCTTATTTAGTATGTCGTGTAGAATCACATCCTCTTCCACCAATGCAGCCCCATCACTTGCCAGTATGAATCAGAGACTAATCAAACTACTGGTGTATGTACTTCGTTCAAGCCAGTAAGATTTACAAGATCAGTGTGCATCAGCTACCTCACAACATACAGTTCGTAACTACAATGACAAAGAGAAAACATCACCAATCACATTTATTCCAATTTAACAATGTCTTTCAAATCTGTCTTTATTAACATTCCTTCATCTTTATTTAAATTAGCTCTGCTCTCAACACTTAAGTTTGTGAGATCCCCAATATTGCTTTCATCACTGAAATTTAGTGCACGTCAGAAATTAGTGATTCTCAGCTTAACATCTTAGGCTATAAACTTTTCCGCAAGGATCGCTCACGCAAAGTCACACACAATGTCACACGAATATCTATTCCACAATACGCACCGCCGATGAGCTAATTGGATATGTTCTCTGTCGAACCAATGTGGTTCCACTGGTCCAACTTTCCTAAAGTTAAGGAGTATGAAAGGTGCGTCTCACAGGTACGCACCCACTTTTATAAAATAACAATAGGTTTAAATAGATGAATCATGCAACAACTACCAGTTCACCTAGCTAGCGGCTCGTTTGAGACCTTCTTACTCGGTCTTCCATTAATTGTAGGAAGGCTGCAGCGGACTTGAGTAGGTCAGCGGCAGCTCTAGGTTGGCTGAGACCATCGAGTGGACGCTAGTTTTACTGCAGTGAAGTCAGACATCATGTCTTAGGGAATGCGGGAAACAATTCAGGATATGGTCCTTCATCGGATCCAGTAGAGAATCTGTGTATATAACTGCTTAGGTTTGGATAGTTAATGCTTAATGATTAAAATTGCCAAAAAGTTAATAAATCGTGTGTGCAAAATAACAAAAATTGCCCCGTTCTTTTTAATTTGCGGCACAATAGCTGAAGTGTGTGGCTCACCTTCAGTTACTTTGCCATGTTGCTGATACGGTGTTCAAGCTGTTTTCTTTTAATGATTTCCATGATTATGCTTGGCTCTATGTCTAGTTGGTAAACTGCTGACTATCGATCAATCAGTGTATGTTATACGGAATATCCGAAAGAACACAGTTACTTGTTTCAAACAATCACACACTACGACACACCCACAGAAATTGTTGAGGAAGCCCTTTTGGATTTCTCGGACAACTACTCCGTTGACACTGCATGGACTGGTAAGTTAACAAATCTGAGTAAATACGCATCTGTAAATCGATCAATTCGTTCTTCAAGAGTACCATCAGTCATTAGGAACAGAACGCGAAAACGGATAGCGTTAAGAGATGCAGCGCAGCATGTGTATAGGGCGAATCCTATCCTTGACAACTGGAGCTATAATGTAGTGTATCGTAATCACTGTACCATACTTGTGCGTAAGGACAAATTAGTCCACCAGT
Organism: Dicrocoelium dendriticum; assembly: GCA_944474145.2. Taxonomy (NCBI): domain Eukaryota; kingdom Metazoa; phylum Platyhelminthes; class Trematoda; order Plagiorchiida; family Dicrocoeliidae; genus Dicrocoelium; species Dicrocoelium dendriticum. Next base: position 47,203,670 of record OX104067.1, read on the forward strand.
AGAGCCTAGCATAAAGGTTTTGTTCTAACAACAAGCTTCTGTATAGACATGTGAACAGCCTCCGGATTGTGAAGCGTGGTTTTCCCCCACTTGCCGCAGCAAATGGATGCGCTCAAAATGCCGAGGATGCAGCCAAGGTTCTACGGCTGCCATACGTTTCAATATTTCGGTGCGTCAGCGGCATATATCACATAACTGTCCCATGTCCCCACACGCCAATATTCACAAACGTCACTTTTAGCTCAGCGACCGTATTGAGGAAGCTACTATTGTCGCGCACCTATAGTTCCCAGGTGTGGACAACATTCTCCCGAAAGCACATCAGGTGGCAGCTAAGAGGCGAACTAAAATATTAGCACTATTTTTCCAAAGATGGTTGGATGAACAGCATGTCCACAGCATATGGAAGCAGGGCATCAGCACCCCAATTTTCAAGGGTGGTAGGTGTTCGGAGCCCGTCAAGTGTCGTCCAGTGATCCTCCTCGAGGTGCTCTCAAAGATGATCGAGTCACTTATAGCTGAGGCTGTAATGGGCTACTTCGAAAGGTCTAAAAGCATAGCACAGGAATTACACGGATTCCGTCGGCATCGGTCATGTACTACCAATCTGATGATTACGCGTGGCAATTGCACTGAAACAACCGAGAGTGGGAACGGTACTGATGTCATCTACCTCTACGTTTCTAAAACCTTCGACCACTTAGATAACCGGATCCTTCTCCAAAAGCTGCAAACGCGCGGGATTCGGGACCCGGAGCTTGGATGGATCAGTATCCACTTTAAATTTGTGTTAGAGGTTTATTTGCTGATTCTATCGACGTAGACTGCGGCCTCCCACAGGGATCGGTGTTAGGACCACGCCTATTCCTGGTCTTCAACAACGACCTCGCGAGTGTCATCGAGTCGAAGTTATTGCTTTTTTGATGCCATCAAGTTATGGCGGGCTATCGATGGTCAGGACGATCACGATATGCTGCGGAGAGACAGACCGTACTTTTGGTTAGTCCAAGGCAAAGCTACTTCCGTTTAACGCGGACAGTACAAGACTGTACATGTACGCCACTAGTCCACTTACGTATATAAGCTTGGAGACCACATGTTGCAAAAACCGCCTCACAAGAGCAAGACCTTGGGGTGGGGATCCAAGATGATCCTGACTATTCGGCGTAGCCCTTGAAGGCGTCCAAAACTGCTAACCAACACGTTGGTCTCTTACAGAGGGCGTTCTGGCGGTTTGACCCGTCCATCTTCCTCCAAATGCTCAATACGTATGTGAGGTCCCATGTGAAGTACGAGATTCAGGCCTGGCAAATCTGCTTAAAACGCTATCTGGTTGCACTGGATAGGGCACAACGAAGGACAACCAAAAATATGAAAGAAATGCTGCACCTGCCGTGTCATCTGCGATTGAAAACTTTGTGGGTGTACAGCAGAAGTTATAACCGTCCACGTGGTGACCTCATTCTGGATTTCCAAATCTTGAAATACCCCTATCACGCATGCCGCCACTTCCTGCAGCTACGCCGCAACCCAAAATCGAGGGGTCACCAGCTGATACTGACTACGCAATACAGTAGGCTGGAATGCCACCGGAATTAATTTTCTCTTCGCATTTAAATAAATAAATAAATTTGTATATTTACTGACAAACACTACACGGCTCCATAAGTGGGAACGATCATTTGTATAGTGAATGGGTTTCATGGTTTATGCGGCGTAAATCATAATAGCAACGAAAAGTTAATTAATAGAATTTCGGATCATGATCCCTTTTCCTCGGGTCCTAGACCCGTGCACCTAATACATAAAATTTACTGATATTTGCATCATCATTTTCTAGTTTTTGGGGCTCAGAATTAACTAATAAAAGGGAGAGGATACCAGGCTGCACAGACACAGAATTTGGTATTGTAGGTAATGACACGTAGTGGGTAAGCTAGTTGTAAGCGAATATCTGCTCATATGTTTTTTATACCAGCTTCTATCAATGTTTCTAGAGTTTGCTCTGAGTCAACATCCTCAACACATTTGATATAGTGAGGAAGGTCTGAAGGGAATTTCGAGATGTCACATAGTTTGCACTCATGCGTATCTGTAGGGGTAGTTTGTTCCACAGATCAGTGTATCTCACTAAGAAGAAATGCGATCGAGTTTTATAAGTTGAAAGCTTTGTTCGTATCAAGTAGCCGTCATCACGTGTGGGGTAGACTGTTGTCTTCCGTAGTTTAAGTGCGGTGCTGTCTGCGTAAAGTCGTTGGTTTATAATGTTGTAGAAGAGAAGGAGGTTGTTCTTTAAGCGTCTCAGCCAAAGAGGATCCAGTTGGTTTTCTACAGCGATCATAATAACTCAGGTTTGAGCAGCGCCCCATGACTAGCTTGGTAAATGATCTTTGGACATTTTCCAGAGTCCTTCTGTCTTTCTCAATTGGTAGTGAACGATACTACATTATTCCAAAGTCTGTCGTACTGTTGTGTTGAATGACTCAAGTTGTGCTTCAGTTAGGGAGAAAGTTGGTCATATATCCGCATAACCGCTTGTTTTCGCAACCTGATATAGCACATGTCCGGAGAAATTGAAAGAGTTGGAGTACCTAATTCCTAAGTCCCGAACTGAATCGGACGTTGGAATCACCTTTCCGGCAAGTGTGATAGAGCCTTCTGGGATGCGGCATCTGTACCGAAGTACTTGGGATTTCACTGCGGAGAACTTCATTAATAAACTTTTACTAGCTATATTTAGTGCGGATAGGTCTTCACAGATGTTTCCCAGGCAGATTTGTAGTTGGTCTGGATGTAATGGGTAGACAAGTTTGACGTCATCTGCGAACAGAAATGGGTGTCCATGTTTGATCGGGGTCACATATGTTGTTTACGTAGATTAGGAAAAGTAGTGGCCCGAGCACACTTCCCTGGAAGACGCCGCTGGTTATTTGTCTCGGTGTAGAATATTGCTGATCGATTTTGACTACCTGAGTTCGACCGTTTACCTATGAGTCGAACCAGTTAAGCAGAGGATTTCCAATTCCAAATGACTAGATCAGAAGCAGTGGATTGTGCGGCACGTGGTCGAACGCCTTTTACATGTCCAACAGATTTATAATAATTCCCATTCCTCTGTCACTCATAGTCGTAACGTGATGGAGAAATTGTAGCTGGCAGGTGACGCAGGGAAGTTTTAAGAGAAAGCTATGATGTGAGGGGTTGATCAGATCCAGTTTTGTAAGGTATTGGACAATGTTCTTCTTGACTATTCTCTCTAGGGCTTTAGAACCAGCAGTGATTTATTGGGCAGTAGCTTGACACTTTATTTCTCTGGCTAACCTTGTGCTTATGAATTATAATGGATTGCTTCCACTGAGTTGGAGAGCAGCCGGTAGTGAGAGAAAATGTGAAGCTCTTTAATAACAATAGAGCGAGGTTTTTTCCTCCGAGTTTTATACAGTTGGGGAGATGCCATCTGTGCCTGGACGAGTTGATGGTTTTATGGATGCGATGGCATGTTGCACCTCTCTTAACGTCACAGGGATATTGCAGTATAGTTCGGTCGTTCTTTTTGGAAGTGGAGGATGAAGTGGCTGAATGCTGGGGACAAAACAGGAGGCAAAACTAGAGTTCATAGCTTCGCATATACAAGAGATGTCGCGCGTTATTGAACCATCGTCTAGAGCCAACCTTTCAATTTCCTGAAGGGGTTTAGGGTTTCTTATTTTGAGTAGTTGCGTCAGTGTACGTACTATCTCAGGATTTCTAAGTACCAACATTACTTCTTTAGTTTTGACCGCTTGGGTTAGACGTTGTAAATGTGGCAGATTCTCATATATTTGTGGCAATGTTACGAAGCTGTTGCTCCTGTGATATAGCGATTTGAGTTTCTTTAGTTTGGCTTTGGCTTTGTACAGAAGCTTGAGTTCACCACTATGTTCATGGGTATTTCTCCATACAGTAGGTACCGGTAGATCCACATCAAGGGCAATATTGTTAATAAACTCATTTGTAGCCACAGCAGGGTTGTGAGTTAGGAATAACGTATTCAAATTCATGGTACTGATAAGTTCATTAAATGAGTTCCAATTCACACGTTGGAGGTTGCGAATAGATTTTAGCATTTTAATTGGTCGTTTAGTTGAATCTATAGTCATATCACAAAGCAAAGTGTTGTGATCACAGCCAGGTAGTGGATTATCAATGAATATATAATCGTAAGAGATTCCCATTGTGAATACAAAATCTAATCTAGGGGCACTTCTGGATGGCTCTCTAACATGTTAAGTCCAGCCATTGAGGTGAATACATGAGATGATTTCCTCAATCGCCGCAGTGTTTCTGAGAGCAGGCAGCATCCATTTAACATGTGGTAAGTTGAAATCTCCACACATAATTTTAGATTTGTATGTGTTGCTGGAAGCAGCACTGATCATATCGGTTAGCTTTTGAGTTTCACACTGAGTAGTTTGGGGCGGCCGATAGATACAACCCACCAGAAGATCAGTAGATGGGATCACTAGCCATAGTGTATCTTCTAAGTCATTGAACACAGGTTGATGTGTTGGAATTGCAGTCAGGTTACTTCGAAGGTATATGAAACAGCCACCACCACGTTTGTGTGAGCGATCCTTGCTGAAAAGTTTATAGCCTAATGTGTTAAGCTGAGAATCACTAATTTCTGACGTGGACCAAGTTTCAGGGATAAAAGCAATATCAGGGGATCTCATAAACCTAAGTGTTGTAAGTAGATCTAAGTTAGGTAAAAGGGAACGAATGTTAATGACAACAGATTTGAAAGACATTGTTATATTGGGATGAAAGTGGTGAGTAATGTTTGTTTCTTCGTCATTATATCTAAGAACTGTGTGTTGTGAGGTAG
>OX104067.1:47209028-47239880 GCA_944474145.2 Dicrocoelium dendriticum
TCCGCTTTTTACAGTAATATCGGATGGGTTTTTGGCAGTGCTATCATATTTTTATAGTCTTTTCTGTTTTCAACGTCAGCCTAAGGAGGGAGCCTCTCGTTTTCACCTTGTTAACAGGCATATCTAATGGGTACTCGGCAGTATGTTTTGGAACACCCTTTCGAGTTTTGCTTCTTGTGCGATCACGCTACCTGTTTTTAAAAAAACCACTCAACGATGCATTACAACACCTGCATTAACTGAGTTGATTTCTGTTCACGTAGTGACAACAGGACGCAGACAAATAGTGTGCTCCGCAACCCTCACGAAATCGGTGTAAACAGATATATATGCTTACGTAAACGGATACACATGTATGCTATCGAGCATAACTGGACTTACAGTGGATTTATACTTACGAATACCGCTGTGAGCCAACCAGTGCAAGCCCAAATTTGCTGACAATTTAATTGTTCTTTGAATTTTCACTATGATCTGCCTATGGGGCCTGATAAGCTACAGCATTTCTACCCGTATAAAACCATTGTTCCATTGCAGAGGACAACGCTTATCGTACAAATCTCACTCTGTCACGCTTTGTCGATTTGCGGAGACAAATTTTGTATCAAAGTCAAGCTTTTATACTCATTCGATTAAGCTGAACGGGTGCTATCCAGAACTACCAATCGATTGGAGCTAAGATCAACAGTTCGTTATTTCTGATCCTTTTGTTATTTTGGCGCGTTCGCTGAGTGTACGCAGTTGTGGAACATGTGAATCTCGGAGCCCTAGAAAGCTACTTCTCATCTCATCAGGTAGACCATGCTGAGTGCTCTCCGATAAGCTTAAATTCGTCTACATCCGTTGCTCTACAAGGCAGATATTGGGGAAAAGCATACGGCGACAGAAGTCCCAAATGAAATTGTTCGCAAAAGCATCTCTATTGTAACCCTGTAAGAACCCAAACAATTGAAAGCCACGCATGTCTGAGCATGTTGCAATGTAACCATGATCCGTCCCTTTACGGCCTCGGTTTCTCGGTACCACCAGAAATATATTATTATTATTATTATTATTATTATTATGCCACTACGCAACAGCCATGTTCGCATAGCATTGACAACAAGCATCTTTGTCCAACTTGACAAATGAATCTGTGCAGTGACACCCCCTGCCAACTATCCTGACTGAATCCTATGTTCTTTGATAGCGGACATGCTGTTGAATGTCGGAGTATTTGTCATTTACCCACACCTCTACTGATCATAACTGCAGCCTCCAACTTCCGCATTTTCAAAAGAAACCGGAAGTAGAATTATGTGTTCCATGTGTTTTGTTTAAATGATTTCGTCAACTGGCTGATATTGATGTTGTAGACTTCCAAACTGAGTGTGAAACGCCAGGGGATATGTGTACGTCTATAGACGCAAACGTTCAAGATGATTTACTCGGCTTTCTGCTTTTCAAGTGATGTAATTATTCTAATTGATATCCTTTGCTTAGGATTAGGAACGCAGATGCTAGAGATTTAGGTGCGTGGTCACCTGGTTATTCCAAGCTTAAACTTCATGATAGTGCAACGCATTGTGGAGTCGCGCCATTACTGTGTGGTTTTGCTGACTATAATGCATGAAGTTAGAACATAGTGTTGGAACAGGTTCTGAAACAAAATCATTGCCGCTGGGAAGTTACTCCGCTTGATCAGATTGGTGGACCAAAACACTAATGCAAGTCATAAGGTAACTAAAGAGGTGGAATCGAGTTAAATACTGAAGATCGCTTAACTTAAGGTATGAGGAAGTTATCCTTGATGGAGGGCTATACGTAAGCATAGGGAGTAGTTCCAGCTGTTGACACTGAAGATGTGGGACTTGGATTTTCGGATCAGGTGCTCCGGAATGGACCTTCATGAGTTCAATGGGCCGAAGTGGGGGAATGCAGGCGTGCCGTTGCAGTCCCTTTAATCTGCCATAGTGAATGGAGCTGGGTTACAAAATCTCTGAGCGAGAAAGTGGTCAGCTCAGATCCAGGGAACATTTTATTGCTTTGGTGAAGAGTGTAAACAGCGAACCTGCCAGCAAAGTAACTCGTTGCATATTAGATTTCACTCAGAAATATTACAGATGAAGTATCTCACACCTGGTGACCCCGGCTAACATCACAATTAAGGTTCATCGCAGCCAGTTTCCAAATCAGATAGTCGTCCACATGCCCGGAAAAGCACTAGACTGCAGTTTCAGCCTATTGGGCATCGTCAGTAGTGCGCATCCATCGGATGCATCAGGATTCGAACCCATGACCACCAGCGGTTTGAACTGCCAGTCAGCAGCTTATGCCACTTGACCACGGGGAACAGCTTCGGACCATCATGATTTACAAGCTAACTGGGATATAGCGCGTCTTATCCTCTACTGCCATGCAAGTTACGAACGTTGCAGAGGACAGGGTTGGCCCCGAAACACACGACGTCCACTTACATCATAATTGTCCACCTCTTCGTATACTCCGGTGTGCCGCTCCTTCGTTCTTCCACCTGTGAACACTCCATGATCACAATCTGAAGACACTTGCTGAAGTTTACGCGTAATTTTGCTGTCCATTTCTTTGCACACACTTGTCGGGCGTTCCTACGTACCTACCTCGTGCAGAGAGCTCACTTCATTTCATGTCGTCATGTGACACTATTTAAACTCCAGTAGCATTTCCGCTCCGACTCTGGCTTTGGAGTTCCATGTGCGCAGACACGAACCAGCTGATTTGCATCTTGTCTGCGCATGTTCTGAAGACCGGGTTGCATGATTGATGAGTCATCCTGTAGCACAATCTATCTGTATAGATTGCTACCCGCAATCTCAATGTGGACCGTGATTCGCATTGACATGAATCTCGGTCAGTCCGGTTGTCGGGACCGTAACTGATGAAGCTGATTAACTGTGCGTATTGCCCATCCGAAAACACTACACTCCTTGATTGATTTCGAAGCTGTTTTTTCCTGTTAGATAGAGATGGCAAGCCCCGAACCCGAGACCATTATAATGTTAGTTGGGACCTCTACACATAGGTCATCCAGTAAAGAGGGGCAAGGCTTGTCCCAACGGTTGCCTGATTGAAGGGTTACTTCGTAGCACTGATGCTGTGAATGGAGTGCCATTTTTGAGGGCTGAAGACACTTGACATGCATCTGCTTCATGAGATACCGTCCCTATGACCGAATCGACCAGGGTTCAAATCAATGAGAATCGCGTCCACATTGAAATTCATTCTCACAAGAGCTACAAAGGGACCCACCAAACAATCAGTAATAGTTGTGGAAAACGTTGCTCGTCGTAGCTCGGGGGCTAAAGAGGCTCCAACTAAAATCACAATGGTCTCGGGTTTTATACCTACTATCTCTACCCGATGAGATCAGATAAGTCGGAAAACAGTCGTGAAGTGCACACAACACGTGCTAATCATCTGACTGACTCGGCACTTTCTTTGCTGACTTGACATAACTGTGTACCGTAGTTCGTTTTCGGCAATGTTTTAATTTAGTCCAGAAGTTCGACTGGCTGCTCTACTTCCCAAGCGCATTTGTAGCTGCTAGCGTGTTTGGCCGCATTTCTGTATGAGGAATCACATAAAACTGCATCACAACATTCTGCTTAACATGAACACACCACTAAACTAACAACGGATCAGAATTACGTTCTGAAAGGTTTTGCAACACAGCATTCGTGTGACAGAATGATAGCAATTTCGGCGTCATTCATATATGTGAATTCGACTTAACAACTTTTTGATGGGAAACCATTTTGACTGTTGGAAGAGGTAACTGCGCATCGGCTTTGTTGCGAAGCAGTTTCTTTAAGAGATAGCTTAACAACTTTGCTCTGGGTGTAGGTTCCATGCATTTGGATGGAGCGTTGCTCATGTCTGTAGTAACGGAACGTTTCCTTTTGACGGCATCCTTAATGATTACTTAGAGCCCACAATGAGTGACGTCACTTTGATTAATCCATCAATCGTAGCGCTGCTTGTGTCGGTATGTCAGCGACAGTGAAGCCCGGAGAATGCTGTTAGCTGCACATCACGCATACTCCCACGCATTCTTTGTAACGATGTAGATAAGTGCTGCCATACAGAAGCGAAAATAGGACCGTTTTCGTTTACGAGAAGCTATGTTTCAAAGTTGGTGGTTCGGTGTTGCTCCTCTCAACTCAATGCTTATCACACTTATAACTTCTTCCAGCTCCTTCAATATATCAATTCAGAAAGTAACCCAGCCCTCCACCGGTTCTCATTGTTTCGTGACTCTAAGCTTCGGGATGTGTTCAGCTCGTCAACTAATTAAAATGGACATGCACATGCATCGAACTTATGATATATTGCCAAGCCGGATAATTTTCCCTGCAATTCATATGGACAATTGGTCTTGAGAAAGTAGCCCATCTCATCAATCACCAATCAGTCGAAGTTCTGCAAAACGATAAATTCGATTTAATTGTGAAGTTGCGAAGACAGTCATTTCTGCGAATGCATTGTTGCCCACATCATGATGTCGTTATTTTACGGTTTTCTAGAACGTGGATGTTAGTGGTACCGTCGATACTTGTTCAAATCTCGATGAAGTGTGACAGGTTGCATGGAATAAGGGGTGTTGTCAGACAAATTGTGATATACTCATACGAACTCGGCCAGTGGTTAAATGAAGAACAAGCTGCCTGTTTGTCCATTACACCGAAGTTTAGAACTAATGTGGTAGTTGTTTCTGTAGAGTTTTACCACCTTATAATACCATGTGGCGATGCTTCTTTATGAATTGCTTCGAATGGCGACAACATTAATTATGCTCATTAATTTTGAAGGACCTCGTAAAAGTACGGCTCAGATTCAGCCTTAGAGTCTCCCCGAACGTCAGCCACATGCGAATCCGCTCTTGTGATGTCGGAAACAACTGCTATTGAAACAGGTTTCGGGAGAGGTAGATCCATCTGTGCTACAGTTTGTTCTGGAAGTTGGGCATGAGTATTGGTTATGCAACAGCATGCCGCTAATTTCTCCAAAAATCTCCACTGAACAATAGCCACTTTTCCTTCAACTGTAGCTGAGATCCACACAGAAACGCACCACTTCGGTGACGGTCCCAGTGACCGTATTGGCAGAGGCTGACTTCAAAGTCAACCGACTCCACGAGTGAGATTGCGCGTTGCAATCCAAGACACACGGCGGGTGCTCCAAAAACCCCAAAATATACTTCTAACCGCTGTGTCAAACACTGCTCGCAGAGCTCAATGGCCTAGTGATCATGGCGATAGCCACCAAGCACTATGCGCCGAGTTGCACTCTCAGCTCGGCTATGTCTACCTGATGAGCCTAAACAAAGACTAAACCGTCGGTCGTGGAGTGCAAAGATGAGAGAGAGCCCCACAGAAACCCTCACCTACGGGATCTATTAAAAGAGGCACTACTGATACTAAGCGCAAAGGAGTCAAATAGGGTACAATGCGTAAGCCAATGTGAAGCCTATAGGTGCACAATGACATCTAATTGGTCCAGCAGGATGGGAAAATGAAATATTTGAACACTATGCAATAATGACACAGGGTGTTCTAATATCTAGGTTATTCATATTTTATCAGGAATTATTAAGCCAAAAGGTAGTGTGTAGTACCTGAAGGCAATCAATCTAATGATGTGGTGAATTGTTTCGGCCATTTTATGCCAATATTTGCTGATATCATGACAACGATCATGAAGCTAACTTATAAATGAATACATTCAGGTAAATGGAAATAATATGTGGCGAAATCTTCGCATCTTGTTGGCAACCCGCCTGTCCTGCGATACTAAGATCCAGCGTGGGCTCTGGGAATAGGGTTGACCTCAAAGCGAATAGACAGCCAATGGATATCCGCAGTCTAGCACACACACAGTGGGAGAGCAGTGTTTTGCACAGACTGTGGAAGATATGTTTGTTCTATTCTATGACATGGAGCATTTTAACGACTATGCTGTAGACAGAAAGACAACTGTGTGTATCGGTCATAAAGAAACTTGTGCTTGTAGCCAGGGAATAGCTGCACAAAACACCCCGTCCTCCTTCGTGTATACTTATCCGGCTTATAAAGCACAGAACGGAAGTTGCGTACGGGACGGTGCACAGATGTTCATCACTGACACTGTCAAGAGCTCATCTGCCGGTAGTCGAACCTCATCAGGGATAGATGAAAGCAGTTAAACTGGCACAATTTCTGGCAGCAACGAAAGACCTGTACGATAAATAAGGCGCTATCCGGAGGAATGCGCAACATGTTCGATTTTATGAGATGTCGTTTTGGAAACTTTGGTGAGCGACAGAGAATTATATTTTCATTTGTTGGTATGACTTCAATACCTATGCTAGTACGCTGTTCAACAGGAATAAGAGACTAAACCCGTTGCTCCTCCGAATAGAATTACTGATATGTAGTGTATCGTGCTCAACTAGGCGTAAACTATGTAGCAGTAGGTAAGCAAGAGAAGTGCTTTTCTGCTCCGAAGTAAAAGAGCAAACCAATGATCATGTGTCAGAAACTGCGGCATGTCATTTAAACAGAATCTGGAAAGCTAAGGAACATGGTAGGTGGTAGTGGCATTGCTCTGCAACAACGGTACATATTAGTTACTCACGGTGGAGTACTATGGTGCTTATCCCGAGGCTGATGTATCGTTACTATGACCACAGAAACAGTAATCAACAAGGTCTGATGACAATTTGCCCGGTATGGAATACAGGAGGAGCTTGTTTTGGATAATTGCCCCCACTTTACCATTGCTGCCTTTCAGGCTTTCCCAATCAAGCGGAATGTGCTAACGGGTAATATAGTCAGTCAACTGGAAAGACTGAGTCCACAGTCCATGGAGACAAGCGAATGTTATACAAATACTCAGCAATACACCTGGACGCATGCATCGTGCTCTTGAGGAATCGGACCTTCTAGTCATCGGGTATCGATCACAGACCAGTGCACGGCCCATACAACTGCATGGTAAAAATTCTGATGCCTAAATCGTTTACAATTTTTCACTAGTTTCACCACAACAGGAGAAGCTAGTAGTCAGTTGTAGAAGGCGAGTGGCCACTGAGCAGTGCTCGGGCACTACCTGAACTGACTTTTGGGAGGCAGTATGGATTCAACAAGCACTCAGATTTCAATAGCCGTGCAGTAAAGATGGCGTGACTGTGAAAGGTGGCGCAAAGTCATATGAGGTCAGGGTTATAGAAAAAACATTCGGAGAGACCGAGGGTAGTTGGAACAACAATTTTACTCAGCGACGCAGCGCTCTATGGCGTGTGGCGACGAGACTACACTAGCAGATACAGCGAAGACAAGGCGGAATGTTAAAGTGCACGGAGGGCTTAACAAGATAAAGATTCGATGGCAAGACAAGAGATTAGGTAACGTCTGTGTCCTATCCGAATGAACAGATAGAGCGAGTCGGAAAGTCTTTGGCAGACAACATAAAGCGGTCTGATCAGTGGACGCTGTTTGTCGCATTTTCCTGTGAGATACGGTGAGTTCCTAGTCTGTTGTCTAAGTGATTCAAACGAGGAACCTGATGGACCAGAAATGGCTACAGTTTATGGAAGCGCCCGGACAAGATAAATTGAGTCCTACACGAGAAAGTGCTGCAAATTTCGCTGAGTTAAATGCTGAACCAACACCTGTCACCAAAGGACCAATATCTGAGACACAACCTGCATACGCAATCCAAAATAAACAACTCAAGTACAAGGAATCGAATCAGGCCAACCGTGTAGGCTGTCTAATGGTGAAAATGTTCATATGAAAACGAAATAAGAATGCAAGAGTTCTGAAGTGGTTTAGTCGAAGGTAGCTGTATGAATTGTGTAAGCAAGATGACCACACGTCTGTATCCGTTTTTATCGTCATGAGACACTTCCGTGACGAATTACAGTAGGTGAAATTGCAAATATGAACTTTTTCAAAACAAATTCACGATTCGTTAAAAGCCATCGAATAACCTCAGGTACTTCTGCGCATATTAAGCCTTAACAGCACATATAAGGTCTATGATAAGGTACCCGACAAGAGACCAGTTTCTTAAAGCTGCGGCATCAAAAATACGGGATTTTGGACTTCATTAAATGTATTGGCACACAAGTAATCGGTAGGGGAAATGCGCGCATCAACTAGCCATTTTGTGCGAATTCTCATCACGCACCAGAAAAGCCACTTACCGGCCTAATTGCTCCCAAGTAGTATAGCTGGGCTTTAAAAAATTCAATTCGGCATGAGTATTTCTTTTCAACATGCTTCAATTTTGGTTACTATATGTCCGCCCAATTTAGTTGTTGTGCAATAGTGCATTTGGTGATTAGCTTTCACGAGATGTGCAAATATATGTAGTAGCGAGCCGGTATGAAATACTAGGACAATTGTATTTACAAGTTACACATGGCTTCAGACCGAACAACTGTTATCTCGATCAATAAAGAATTCCTTGAAGGACTTTAATCGAATGAAAATGAGACCTGGTTCCATTAGGTGCAAAACATACATAAAAGCCGTTGCCTGGTTACTGAAAAATCCATTAAGGTTAAGCAGCTGGCCAGGACCTCGTCAAACTATCAAACACTCAGTGACACTGAACCTTTACTGCTCAGCAAAACAGCAAAGCTGTCATCGTTGAATACCAATACAAGGTGGCTAGACGACTGAAACCAAAAGTATGAGGAAATTTGCGTTGTACACACAGGACATTTCGTTTGCATCTTCTAGGAGTCCAAAAGAAATGACAGAGGGTGTGTGTGTGTTAACTGAATCTAGTCGAAACCTGGTCCAAGCGTGGCACCTCCAGGAAAAAATTATAAGACCGTAACATACACGATACATTTAGACTACGTGGAATGCAACCTGCATCCTAATGGTCAAGAAATAAAAAGGCGGAGGAGTTATTTACTTCCCAAACAGAGATAAGTGCATATAGTTGATGCATGCGTATGTCCACTCGTCAGCTTTAAAAGCACTTGCCCCGGTAGACTCCATGTTAATCAACTCTCAGTAGTCAGGAATTTAACGCAAATATTGATTTATCAACCGAAGCTCCAATGCTGCTTTTTTCAGAGAACTTTGATAAGGAAAACCAATCACAGTTTACAAGTCAATCTTGATGAAGATGTTGACTGCAACACCAGGAAGCTTTGTTTATCCCCAAGTTCATCTCAAGCTATATAACACGGGGTATAAAAGGAACCTAGCGTTTTCTTCCGCATTAATATAAAGGCTCTCCCCTGTAGTTGAACGACCTATACGCTTGTGAGAAATACGCTGCTAGTTTGCTAGTTATCAGCTAGAATGAATATGCAGTAGCTTGCGTCACTGTTTACTTGTTTTTTGGTTAAGTTGATACAGCAAATCCAACGTTTTAGCACCTCATTCGTTTGATTTAACGGTATCCATTTTAGAAAAAGTAACTGAGCGATGTCACAAAGCTATTTGGTCAAAAGAGGTCAGCTGTCCCATTTTGATATTTGGCCCATAACACTGGTCGACATGTGGTCTTACATTTCATTTGGCTCGATTGACCTTTACCAAGATTATTAACCTCCTTATATCATCGCAAATGTTTGATGAGGGGCTATCGAGATCAACTGTCCACTGATGACCCGTGTCCTCGGGAATGTTGCTCAGTCTATGGTTACTGCAAACTATCTCCAAGTTCGATTTGATTCATCGCAATTAGATTCCAAGCTGCAAAGGTAAGCTACAAATCCGGAAGAAAACCAGACACGCGCTTCGTCTTATTGGAGCTCCTCAGTGGTGCGCACCTTTCGGTCCCCTATTGGGGATGGAACCCATGACCAGTAGGGGATAATCCTAACTAATTCTCATACCATGTGCACCACTCGTACTGTCATAATCCCCTATCGTAGCACGCATAAACTAAAGCATCTGTCTTTATTTATCCGATCTAATCCAACCTCCTTCTGACAACTTTTCGCCCTTCAGACATGCGCTGAAGTTCTTACCATTGCCTGCTTGTAGCATTAATTAACGTCTGTAGTCTTATGGACAACCGTAGTAAACCGTACCTCTTTGTTACTGTCGAGCGAATAGTTGTACTGGGACTCGCAGAGATGCCTTTGAGAGCTGAGTCACTCACCCAGGAAACAGAGCTTAGTGGCTAATCGTGCTTTCGCTTTGAGAGGCTATCGAATTCCTGCGGTGGCCTCTTGCTCTACATCCGGTGTTCTCTGCCTGCTGGACCTGTGAGTGCCCAGCGAAGCGCAGGTTTTATGCCCGATCCACCTCAGGCGCGGAGAGCTGCTTGTGGATGCATTTTATCGCAGTCCCCTGAGCCTTAGTTGGTATCGGTTGCCTCGTCTCTTGGACCACATGAGTCACCCTCATATTCCACTCACTGGCTCTTGTAACTGTCCTGAAATACGCTTGCTCAGGCAAACTTCGCCAAATGCCAGTGGTTAATAAATCTGAAGCATGTCATGTAAATGATTGAGACTGCTGACCACATGACAGAACCCCAGATTTGTCGTACAGCTATCCGAGGTAAAGAGATGAAGCGAAATGCGTTAAGTCAGAAGCCTACAACCGCATGTTTGAACTGTGGCGCAAGACACTACACGTACAAAAATCATCAATATCAGAAGTGCAAATGGTTTGGCTATAAACAATGGAAAAATGGAACAATGGTTTTATACGGGTAAAAAGCTAATGCTTAACAGTTCCCGTAGGATGGTTATGGTGAAAATTCAAAGTAAACAAATTGGTTTGCAAAACAAGGTTTACACAATGAACTCACTGGTATAAGTAATACAGACTGTAAATCCAAGGTAAATCCATGAGAAATGACGGCAAATTGGATGTTGGTAAAAATCGTGTCTCCTTCTGGTGTACATATACAGGAGGTGTAAAACGTGGAACGAAATCTGGGATTTGACCACCGGTGAACTCTCTTACAGGTACTTGTGTTTATTCATGGGTAATGGGTCATGTAAGATCGCGCAGCGAAATAAGTGCACGGTCAACCCTGGATTTGAACTCTGCCATCTTGGGAGCGCATAAGACAAATTCCGGTAGGGCATTCTACGTTCTGCAAACGCGTACAGAAAAGAAATTTCGACGACTTTCTTAACGACTGTGCTGCTGTACTTGCTTGAGATGGCGGCCTCTCAAACCGTTGTTGTAACTAAGGTCTGGCAAATGTCGGCACCTGCGGTTGGGATCTCTCAAAATCTGGTAAGCTAAAATGAGATCCCCGCGCAATCACCGACATTGTCCGCTGAAGATCCACTGCCGTTTTACACAGAACTTCAGAAGCTCGTTTTATCCAGGATTGCACACAAACCGCAAGTTCAGAAGGACCAAGTCTCGCGAAACAAAAATGATTGAAATTATCACAACCTTTCGCCCAGAATATGTAAGCAAGTAAAATTATCTCAGCGCATATATCAGCGATGTCCCCGTATCGTTGCAGCTGGCCACGGTGTCTGATATTACTATCAGTTCTCGATCGACATAGTGAAAACTTGGCAGACCGTCAATAGAGCGCACCAATCTGACGGTCCAAAATGCATCTGCGGAACCGCTGAAGTTAGATGGTGAGTTTATATGTGGTATTAAATTCAATGATTTACACCTTCATGGAAATATTCACTTAGCTTTATAGGTCTATATTTATCTTCTTGGATTTGATTGTAAGACTAAACTTACTCAATGTGCCGTCAATTACATTTGTTCTGAGAGGATTGCAATGGTGAACCATACAACCGCACCGACTTAATCAAGTCATATGAACTATCAAGCTACTTCGAAGCTTACTAGATGAGCAATCACCAGCAGAAGCCCTTATGGGTTGAAGGCTAAGAACCAAGCTAGACCTGCTGACTCCCAAGCACCAAAATCTACGAGTAAGACATGCAGTCATGAAGCGGCAATACAACTAACGATATGGGGCAAGGAGAAGAAATTTCAGCGCGGACAAATTCGTACTTGCAGCCACTAATCAAAGAAGGTGGATCATTTGGATACCAGCACGTGTCATGCGGCATCGAGGCATGATGATGCACGATGTTCAGGTCGGCACACAATTACGGAAACGCCATGCGAATCAACTGAGGCCACGGTATGCACAAAGCGCTATCGTTCCGAATGCCAAACGATTAGATGTCAATGAACTGCTGGACAATGGCACGCTTAGAACTTCTACAAGATGTGAAATGCAACCGGTGTAATGACCGGACAATGAGGCGCAGCACAAGCCGAAAGGAACCAGAAGTGTTGTACAGCCTATTCAAGTGAATTCCCATGGGAAAAGCAATATAACCGGCAATTAACTAATTTTCAAGAACTGGGTAGTTCAAGGGAACACTTATTGAACATACATTTTTGGAAAACGTGCTTAGTTACCGACTCGTTTCCTTCTTCTATTGCTGTTACTACCATACACTTAAACGCATCATCCCGCTAACTTCATTGGGCGCTTGTGGATCGCAGTTCCACTTGCCAGATAACGCCTTCCAATTTCGTTCATTGCGTGCCCCTTATTGATTCCTTTATTGGTCACACTTCATTGGCTTCAGTCTGATTGGATGTTTTCAGTAATATGTTTGGTATAAAGCTCTGTGGGTAGTTTTCCTTCAACCCATTCCTATGCTATTTAAGCATGCATAATTCAATGCATGTAATTCTTTTCCGGTACGTCTTTGGAGTTCTTATTGTGGTCGTGGGGCGAAGCTGTCTCTGACGACACAAGACAAAAGAACTGTGAATGCAGTGGGCGATTATGTGAGCCGTCCTCTTGAGCACCTGCGTCGTGGAAATCGCTTTCCACGTTGAGATTGCGCATCGCAGTCCATTCACACAACAAGTGCTTCACAAAGACCCTCCGATGCTAGATAACGTTTGCATAAATCAAGGTGAACTACGCAATTCGCGATTCGGCCTTTCCAATTGTCATACAGCTACACATGTTCATGAGTAAAAGCACAGGCACATAATCCACGTGAAAGCTGATGGGAAAGAAGAGGGAAAATTAGTCGCCGCCTTTGATTGAGGTGATGGAGGTTCATGATTAAGAGAATGGTTTGTAATTGCAACCGCAGCTTACACAATTCGGTTACATTAGCATGACTGCAATGTGGTCTGAACATCGTCCAGTCGCCTTACTCCTCATTTCTTGTTACCAAAGTGCTGCTATTTTTCCATTAGAATGTAGTGTGCTAACTTGGCTTGTAAATTGTCCAATTTGTTTTACAAAACCTCTAATGTGGTCTGCATAACGTCGAAAGTGGATTGCAAGACATCCAAGTTAAATTGAAAAATGGTATATACCAACGAGCTATCTCAGCTTACTCGTTCTCCGTGTGCGGTTTGCAGGAGACTTGTAGATGCTGTGACAAGCACTTCCGACGAGTGCGTCCTATTTTAGCCCATCCTCAGACGCCATTCCATGTGGTCCGCAGAATTCCGTTGCCTGATCATCCAGCTAAATTCGGTATTTATATTCCTGGGGAAGGGTGGTGGCCACCCAAACAACACCCTTACTATCTAACTGCTACATTTCACACCTCGCATAAAGGACTTACGCATACTCGCACGTAGACAAGACCCTCCGTAGCCAGGATCAACAAGCTACACCGAAACGGACTGCGCATGCTCTGGGCGCTCTAACGCAGTTTCTGCATATTCTCTGAAGAGTTTTCCACTCGTCAGCTCTCGTCCTGTATAAGACCAAGGCTAGAGCACGGATCGACCGCTCATTTCCTGACCCCACGCGGCGAAATGCAGAAGACGTCGCTACGATGCTGATCCTCATTTCGCAGCCGTTGCTGTAAGAAGACAATTTCGGGAGCCTGGAACCATACACCCTGGTCTATCATCTGTTGCGGGTCGACCACTTCAGGAAAAACCGCATCCTGCATCTAGGTGAATTTCGCATGCTGGGTCCATTTATCTACCTTAGAACACCTTGCAGCAAACGAGAACACCACTGCAAGCTTGCTTTTCCAGATCTGAGGCAAGTATCCCGTCCCCTTTGTTTTGAACTGCCAGCGGCCAAAGTTTGGGACAGTTTGTCAGAAGCAGACTGTTTGCTGCGGTTCCAAACACAGTTATATGTACATTTCTCCAGTGGTAGATTTCGAGAACAATTATCCAATGATATCGCACATGTGTGCGTCACACATTATCCGCGATTCATACGTAATTTTTTACGATATCATGTGAGAAATTGGAAAAGCGATCACGGTCTTGACAAGTCATCGATAGGTTTTGATTTGTAACAACGTTATTGATTATATTGGGATGAATTTGTACAGATTGAAGTGTCTACTTGCCCCCGTAATACAATACTCAGTATTCACTAGACAAGCAATGAGCTTTTCTAAAACCACCCGATAAAATAAACTACACTTGCGAAAAGTATGGAGCCATGTCTTCTTTTTCAATAATCCAATGCCTAGTTGTATAAAGCTCTCTTAAGACAATGGTTTAATTCACTATCTTGGCATTCACACTACATTCTCGAATAGAATGAATGTTTATGCACCCGCCAGCTGAACAAACAGGCAAATTAGCACCACAGGCAGGCATTATGTTTCCAAGTGCAGCCTGGACCGATACTGCGCTGACCCCAATTCCACGCCCTTTGGTGGACAT
Organism: Dicrocoelium dendriticum; assembly: GCA_944474145.2. NCBI lineage: Eukaryota > Metazoa > Platyhelminthes > Trematoda > Plagiorchiida > Dicrocoeliidae > Dicrocoelium > Dicrocoelium dendriticum. Next base: position 47,223,671 of record OX104067.1, read on the forward strand.
TCAAACTGTTTCCTCTGATCTACGAATTCTCAACACCCATGCGACTCAACAGCAAGTGGAATCTTCAATGCAGATCGAACTGCAAGTTGAATTGGAGTGGACAAACTCTTCAATACCCTGAGTTGGGACAAAGTCTTCTTAACACAGTATACAAGCTTAGCCACGAACGAATTTATAAACAATCTTAACATATGTACCGACCAAGTAACACCCACACCGGGGGACAACCCCCAAAACAGTAGTAGTCAACGCAAGCCATGCTACAAAATTACCACAGAATTGAAGAAACTCAAGTCCCATTATCGCGAAAACAATAACTGCACAATATAATCGCAAATTCATGACTCTACTGAAACTAAAACACTGGGCGTTGCAAGTGGAGATCACGGAAGAAAACAAAGCGTTAAAATGTCCGCAAAATATACAAACCTTGGTGAAACTTCTAAACAGGATGAATCCAAAGCAGTATCATCAAATCCAGTCTGACATTAGCATGTGGCTCAACAACTAATTAGGTCAGCCAAATTTGTGAAGCACTGAACTTTTACTATGTCGCATCTTTCCATACACTTATCAGTACATCCCATCCCTTTCTAAAACGGAAGACCGCTAAAAAGCTCCCGAGCATTCCGGTAAGCCTGAGTGATGTTCAAAGGAGTATACTCTCCATAAAACAGTCATTTCATACACTATCTGATGATATTCCTCCAGCCGTCATTAAATATGGAGGTAAAAACATTCCTCTGTTGATGCTAAACGTCTTCACATGATCCCTAAACAATGGATGTTTCTCTCCACAGTGGAAACATTCGATAAGAAGACTAAAACAAGAAGGTGGATTTCGATCAGCAATGACAACTTGTCGCCCTACTAATCATACTGCGGCAGTTTAAAAGGCACTTGAGCAAATTGTCAAGAATGGTCTTGTTCAATTCTCAACAAGATTAGACCTGACAAGTAACGCACAAAACGGGCTACTTACGTAGCGATCCCCTTTAACTGTGGCAGGTCTCCCGAGCTGTCGCAAAAATAGTGTGCTCCTGCGTTATTCGCTTTTAAATCTTCGGATATATTCTCACTGAAACCTACGTACTATCATTCGATTTGGCTCCGCGGGCTCCTCCTACCACTGTTCAACTTTTGGATCTGTCATTCACGGATCACCAACAAACTGTGCCTTTGCAATTTCGAAGTCAACCGTGCTTGAATATTATCGGAGAAGTTATTTTTTGTCACACGAGAACTCTTGTGGTCTTATTTTAAAGATCTTTTTGAGAGTCACCCGAAGCTCTTACTACCATTCTTTCTAGTCGCGGTACAAAGCGATAGTTGACAATTTTGTCCGCCCTTGGAGCAGCGACTATTGTCAATAGACAGTATTTTCCAAGTCATCTTGCCTTGCCTCCATCTGTGCTGCATCGCTGCCTATCCACTTACCGGCTGGGTTAATAGCACGCACGTCGCCTATCTACACTATGGAACTTATAACTCATCTGGACGGGACACTTCTGACCCATCTGAACTCAAACCAGCGCCGATTGTCACGCAACGAAAAGTGAAGCGCAGTAATGCACGGTGTGTCAGTATCTCTATCCTCTTGCTATCCCTGTTGTAGATTACACCTAGTTGCGCCATTCCATCTTGTTATTGTGGAATCTTTACTCCACCTCAGCACCGTCTGCGGTCATTCCCAGTTCGCTGCCCCATTACTGACCGTGACCACGCATACCAGTAAAATTACTCCATTCTAAGCTAGTGGTAAGTACATAAATGAGAGATCTGAACCCTCCTTTTCTGTCTTATTCCTTTTGAAATTGGTGCAAGTCACAAGAACAAAGTGCACGCCCCAAATAGATATGGCCCATTCGAAAGTCATTTTTGACCTATGTGTAAAAACCGTTAAGTCTGGTCCAGTTTGTTTTAACTGTAAAAAGCGTACCATTCAAAGTGTATACGGATGATTGCACTCAAAACTAGCCAATACAGCAGCAAAACTGAAGCATTTTGGTTCTGTCAGGTGTGCAAATCCATCTGTGTTGTTAGTTGTGTAATTTTCCTAATGAACAATTGTAAACAGTTTGCGGACACAGATGAGCAACTAGTGGACGCTAGCAAGGTATCTGTGAAAGTAAACAATGCTACACGTGCACATGAACGAACACCTACAAACCCCGTTTAGGCCGAAGAAGTGGTTCACGCGTCCCAACCTCACCATGGCTTCTCAGTCTCCAAAGGCCCCTAGCCACATGACTCCACTAAATGAAAAAGTCGTTTACAACCCACTTGCTTGTACGTTCTCCAAGGCGGTGATAATTAGTAATTCAGTTGACCTACTGAAAACACAAAACTCCAGCAAGCCCACAGTAAAGAATAACTGGGCATCCTACACAGCGGTTGCTTCTAAGAAAAGGCCGTCAGAGACATCCGTGACTCCAATTACCGGAGAGGGCAAAATCTCGCCTCAACATGGATCGCTATCGCCAGTGCGATTCACAAATCTACAAAAAACAAAGGTACCTAGTGCTCTTAAGTCACCAACCCCATGCCGGAATCATGGTGCCTTAAACCTTGTGTGCACTGACATTCCTGAATCCAAATCCAACACACTAAGGGGTAAACTGATAGGCAATCGTAGTCAGTGGGATTCCATCTGCAGTGCCATCATCATGCGCGCTGAACCCACTCCACTGAGATGTATCGCACGACACACAAACTCCTTACACTATTGTGAGTCTCGACTACCTCCAGTAACACTACATTCCGCGGACGAAACGGAATCCATTTTGCTCGCTGCGAATCGACACCACAGAAAATCGAACGGAATATGTATCTTAAGGATATTCCATGGAAAGAACGTTCAAAGGATATAAACAATCAACAGGGAAGTAGAAAAGACGAGTTGAAAACCGTCATTATTCATGGCTTCCCCGAGTCTCAAGCTTCATCTCCTGAAGAAGCTCAGACACATGACCTGGGGCAATGGCGATAAATTCGCGAGGCGCTGTCTTTAGAAAATATCATTGCTACCTGCCTGACAAGGATTCCCGTGTCACAAAATTACCAAGGGTGTGGTTCTAAGTTGCTGAAATTGCTCTTAGCGTCTGAGCTAACTTTACAGACAGCTCTAGAGAATTGGGGTAGATTTCGGAACATGCTACTAACAGAAATGCGACTAAAAGCAGCAGGTTTAAGACCAAAGCCTACTGATTACTTAATGGAGAGAATCAACTCAGTGGGAACACCAGTTGCTGCAGGGTCCACCACAGAGACTTATCAGACAGCCTTCATAACATCCGGCGAGACACCGCAGGAGGTGAGTGAGCATCAAGATCACCGTGAACCTGATTGCATGTTGCAGTGAGTTAATCCAAGTCATTCTCGCGAGCTTAAGACTATTTAAAAAAACGAGTAGCAGCCGACCTCAAGAGGGTCGGCCAAGTCTCAAACCTGTTGTCTATATCTACAAACAACCTTCTAACATATGAATCACTCGCCTGTTTTTATACCAACGCACAAGGTCTTTTAAGCAAACTGACGGAGCTTCGCCTGCGTCAGGCCTCCATATCAAGGGACCTCGTTATGATAACCGAGACCTGGTTGAGTGAAGCGATCACTGATGCAGAAATCGTGCAACCTGGTATGTCTATTCTACGCGGCGATCGACCAAGCAGAGGAGGTAGAGTACTATTTTATCATGGCAGCGAACTACACCTTGCTCTCTTCGATGACCTAGAGGTTCAGATTGTCAATGCGGTTTGCTGCCGTCTTCACCTAAGCCGTGGGGACGCACGTTTGTTGGGTGTGGTGCATCGCCCTCAGTCGGTTACTTTGGAAATGGACAACCGCCTATCCTCCACAATGAAGACCATTCTCTCACAGTTGTACAGCCACATTGTCCTGGTTGGCGACTTCAATAGTCATATCATAGAAACCCCAGCCTGTAACATGGAGCAATTCAAAATGGAAGTACAGGAGCTAATTAGTGGACTACCACTCTACAATTACATCACATCGCCTACAAAATTCAAGATGGGAAACAAACCGGGTGTTCTGGATCTTGTATTCACCAACGAAGAGCTTATGATCGAAACGGTATCGATAGAGAGTCTTTAGGCCGTAGCGACCATGCCAACCACATGTTCAAGTACATCTGTTATGCAGAGTATTCCTCAGAAAACACAGAGGAGTGTTAGCTCATTACGAATTAAGGTGCTCTAATCAAACTTATACATGCTACAAACTGCGCATTTCTAGCAGAACGATCCCCCGATTTCGCAGGGTCTGATTTTGCTCACCAATTCAACATGTTAGTAACTAGTGCTTTTAGGGAAAGGCCTTCGCGAGCGAAGACAGTAAAATCATTCATACGCAGCAGGACATGGAAGTGTATCATCACGAGGAATATACTTTGGCGAAGAAACAAGGAGTCACCGAGTGCCGAAACATGGGAAGCCTACACTATTCAAGAGAATCACTGCGTAAACCTGGTACGCGAAGATAAAATACAGCACCAACAGAATCTAGCTGAGAAATTCCTTTCTAACCTCAAGCTCCTGTACAGACACGTTAACAAGCTCCGCCAAGTGCAGCGAGGAATTCCTGTCTTACACACGTTACGTGGTCTCGAACAAACCGCAACCGAGGCGGCCAAAACCCCATGTTAACAATTCACCCTGAACTTCCAGAGCACGACATCGCCGCATACACTGTTCCCGCACGTTGTACAACCACCAGGACATAGCCACGTCACGTTTAGAACTGCGGATGTTCTGAAAATGCTAATGGCCGCGCGCATTCATACCTCTTCCGGCGTTGATAATATTCGTCCAAAAGCGTTGAAATCGGCTGTAGTAAACCTGTCGGACCCACTCTGCAAGTTCTTCCTACGATGCCTCGATGAGATGCGAGTGCCAACAATGTGGAAGCAGGGTATCATCACTCCCATTCATAAGAGGGGAAGTCGTACGGATCCCGCCAACTATCGCCCGAAAACACTACTTCCGATGCTCTCCAAAATCATGGAAGCCATGGTTGCCGAAGCGCTGGTGAACTTCTTGGAAGAAAGCAATATCATATCACAAGAACAACATGGGTTTCGCAAGAACCGATCTTGCACTTCAAAATTGCTACTTGCTAGATCCAGTTGGACTGAGACCGTCGAAAGCGGCCTAGGTGTTGATGCAGTGTATCTGGACTTCTCAAAGTCCTTTGACCGTCTGAACCACCGTATCCTCCTTCACAAGCTGCAGTGTTGTGGAATCGGTGACCCAATCCTCGGTTGGATAGGTAACTTCTTGCTTCAAGGACATCCGAATGTAAGAGTTCGAGGTGTCATCTCTGACCCAATCGACGTTAAGTGCGGAGTGCCCAGGGCTCAGTAATTGGTAATTGGCTTGTTAAACTCCTCGAGCCGGTCAGGAAAGCCATATCTAGGTACAGCCTCCGGGACATTTTCGAATTTCTTGACTCGGTGCAACAACTCAATCTAGCTGGACGGAAGATGTTCTCACTAGATGTGACGTCACTTTTCATCAACGTCCTGTTGGAAGAGACCATTGACTATCTCTGCGAGTTTATCCAATTGCACAACATCAACATCGGTATTCCAAATGACTGTTTAAGGCAACTGATATTGGCGTGCACTAAGAACATTGAGTTTCAGTTCAATGAGACGTTTTACAGACGAATAGACGGGGTAGCTATGGGTTCACCATTAGGACCGCTACTCGCCGATGTCTTCATGAGTAAGTTGGAGAACACTCAGCTTAATGAATGTATCAACAACTTGGTTTACTACGGTCGATACGTAGATGACACATTTTGTGTTGCGGATGGTCGAGTATGCATCGAACATCCGTTGGCCTACTTCAACGCTGCACATAACAACATAGTGCTCACCATAGAACTTGAAAGTTACAACTCCTTGTCATTCTTAGATGTCCACATCACCAGAACATCAGACGGGACAGTACAAAGGAGAGTACATAGAAAGACAACTTGGACCGGCCTGTATACCCATTTCGCCAGTTTTGTTCCAATGAGTCAAAAACGTAACCTTGTCCGTTGTCTAACAGAAAGAGCGAGGAAAACATGCACGGAAGATACGCTGTCAGATGAACTGAGTTTTATTCGAAGCGTTCTCGAAGAAAATGGTTATCCGGACAAATTCATCCGGAGATACATGGAGCCACGAGCACCTAAAGTCCAACCAATCACCGCTGAAAAGCGCTTAATCTACTTATCACTGCCTTTCAAAGGTGATGTGATAGCAGAACGAACTACTCGAAGGCTCTGCAATGCAACAGCGAGAACCTACTTTGCAGCTGACCTCCTCGTCAGCTTCACTTCTACGCCAGTAGTGAGGCAGCATCTCAACGACAGATTGCCGAGGTCGAATATTTCCTTCTGTGTGTACAATGTTGCTTGCTCGTGTCGAGCAAGTTATATTGGAAAGACGACCAGGAGACTGTGTGAGAGAGTACGAGAACATTTCCCGGGCTTGGCTCTACACTGGTGTCAAAAAGACAGTAGTCAGCGCGGTACTGGGGCATTTGGCCGACACAAATCACCAAGTGAATGTGCGAGAGGTCTTTCGGCCTATCTACAAGATATCTGGAGGCCACACGCGAGCTCTCCGATGTCGCCTATTGGCGACAGCGGAAGCAATCGCTACTCGGCTCCATAATCCCGAATTGTGTTCCCAAAAGAAGTTTGTACATGCTCTACAGCTGCCATGGCCTCAAGCTTCCCATGTTACACCACGCTTTACACTTCCACTAATGATGCCCAAGCCAGTGTGGTCAATTAATCGCATTAACCGGTCAATTCACTTCATTGATTCATCGTATTTAAATACACTGTGTTTGATTTATTCCTATCATCTGTGGTGTGTTGGTCTGATGCGAACCACCGAAAACAAGCTTGTTCGCCTAACTGTCTTTTGATTCTGATGTCATCTCATGGATTATTTTCTCCGTTTCGGATATAGTACAACTGCATTCATCAATCACCTCAGTCCAAGAAAGCGCCGCACGAGCAAGCGTTGTGGTTTCTTTTGTTCTTAAGACATACCTTCCACATATTACTTCCATATTACACTACGGTAACAAGTGACCACGCATTATAAAATATTTTAATGAAGCAGAGCTTATGAATCGTTAGACGCTTAAACTACCCATTCACACTAATGTTTGCTTTCACATCCACTGGCTTGAGTAACTAGCTCACCAAAAGATAACAATAGTCCAAGTGATGGATAAAATCGGTAGTGGCCAGAGTGTTTTTGAACCACACTGACACATGACCAGATGAGAAGTGGAGGTGCGGGTGAATACTCTCGAGGGATTACCTTGCATGGAATCAGATCACTGGGAGACGGTTCCACGAATGTCCGGATTACTTCACTTGTTCTTCCTTACTCTACTTCATCCTGTATGGAATCTGTTGCCCTCCTGGGTCCTAGTGACTTCATCTCTACCGTTCTACTGTCTTGCTGATATTACCCATTAACTTATTAATTAGGCAACATCAATCTTTTATGGTACCTTTCATTACTACCCCTACGCCGACTATCCGTTAACTACTCTACTCCTTCTGAATCAACATATCTTTGGCATATTCTATAAGACTACGATGCACTGAACAATTCCTGACTTTGCAGTGAATAGGCGTTTCTTTCGTTGTCTTCTTAGCTTTTTAATGCATCATTTTCAACATTACTTTTCCGTGCATACTCACGCGCACCCTATCTCTCCACCTACAAGTGAAGGCTGAAAGGAACGCAACTGAGCTCACCCAGCATCTCAACCATCTAGCAGCCCAAAAAGCAACCTGATTAGTTCAACACCATAAGCAGACCAAGGAATATCTAGACACTACGCTACGCATTAGCTCCTTACGAGGTGAATACTGCCTTGATTATACTGCTAAAGCAATTTGAGTTTGATGATCCACTAGAGTTACCTTAATACCATCATTTACTTATTTTCGCAACTTCCCGAGTTGCTACTCACAAATAGCTCCAACTGTATTACTACAGGCTATTAAGTAAGATTGTGTATTCCTCATCCGATTTTGCTTGGTGAATCTAACTGTATCCTCAAATTCATACTCCTTCCTCCCGCCCCCCCCCACATCAAACCGCCGCCATCTTGCCACCACCAAGCTGCTCCGAAAACAAACAAATGAGAATGCCCGCAAACTGGTAGCATACGGCGACAGAACTCCCAAATGAAATTGTTCGCAAAAGCATCTTCTCTATTGTAACCCTGTAATAACCCAAATAATTGACAGCCTCGCAAGCCTGAGCATGTTGCAATGTAAATATGATCCGTCCCTTTATGGGCTCGGTTTGTCGGTACCACGAGAAATATCTCTGACTATGTGGGCTTCTTTCATCAATTACCTCAGTCCAAGGAAGCAGCACACGAGTAAGCGTTTTCTTTTGTTCTTATGACATGCCTTCCTCATATTTCGTTCCATATTACTCTACAGTAACAATTACATACACAAACTAAAATGATTATATGAATTAGGGGCACCTTTATCACTAGGCGCTTTAATTGACGATTTACACTTAAGTTTACTTTCGCTTCAACTTTCCTACGGGACTTTTAATGCTATCGCTTTTCTACCTGTAATATATAATTGTTCATTGTTCATTACGGTTGACCTCGATCTAGATTTGCATTCAATTTCCGAGAAACCTCTGGTCTGCTTCTTGCAAAATATCAACATCAATGTTATATGTTGTAGAAAGTAGAAGTCATGATTAAAATTCACGCACAATCATGTGCCTCGACGGGGAATCGAACCCCGGTCCCCGGATTTCCGGTCCGCTGCTCTACCACTGAGCTACCGAGCGCTGACGATTAGGTGTTCAAATTTTAACACATGACTTCTGCTTGGTGCGCGACGTATTGCCAATGGGCTCACAGTACCTGTCCTGATGTTGCAGATTGGCTCAATCACCCGTCACTTCCCAATGGGCTGAAGTATCTGTCCTTCGAGTGTCCAATGGGCGATAGTAGATTAATTTAACTATCATCGCCCAGTGGCAATACGTCGCGCACCAAGCAGAAGTCATGTGTTAAAATTTGAACACCTAATCGTCAGCCCTCGGTAGCTCAGTGGTAGCGCAGCGGAATGGAAATTCGTGGACCGGGGTTCCATTCCCCGTCGAGGCATATCATTATGCGTGAATTTTAATCGTGACTTCTACTTTCTACAATATTTACCCTACTCGCAAACATACAAATTTATTCTTATATATGCCTCTCAGTTGGTTCAATTTCTCGATTTGACTGTTGAAAGGAATCACATGTCTGCTCGAATGCTAGCGCTAACAAAGCGTACACACGGTTTCAATCACTGATACATATCCTTGTATTGGCAGAACTGGTTGCTAATTTTGCCATTGGTCGCAAATTTGTGAATCTACCTACCTCTATTTCCATACCTGCTTGGTGGAAATCTTTTCCATTATATTTACCTTATTTCCTCACGTGGGTGAGGTTGGGTAGGGTTGAATCGTGCGCTGCGATGCTGGGTAATATTGAACAGCTGTCCGCTGTGTTTGATCATTAGGTCCGTTTGTAGTGCGCTTTCGTATTCTATTTCAATTTGCAGTGTTTCAGTTTTGGTTGCAGATTTTTCGGCTCCTGGCACAGAAATTTAAAAGTATCCGGTCTAATGAGATTGGACGTAACGGAATCTGTTCTGCTCCGTTGTCAATTAGAATAACGCATTCCACAGCGCATCCGTGTTTCCGTTTGGCAGAAATCACTGCTGGTAAAACCTGACCATCCTTAAGTTCAATTATAAACTCCGTTTTAACGATATGCAAAATTGCGCTACTTTTCATATTCCCACCTGAATTTTGCACTGCTGTGCAGATTCAATTACGTGCTTCTAAAGAAGCTTCCCAATAACACCAATGCCTGTATAATCTGAATAAGCAAGGGAAAACATTCATCCTAAAGTACCATACCGATGCTCATGCTTAATGTTCCACATTATTGTTTCTTTGCGAATATCTGGTTCATCACGCCTGTCACTGCATTATCATTTTTCGTAAACAACAACACTGCTACGTACCCCCGTACTGTGACACCAACTGATAAGAAACAAAGAGAGAAGGTAGCTATTCGTCCATTATAGCTCATTTGTGTATTAATGTAGTAAAATTATTCCCACTACCTTTGCTCACTCAATCGTTGCGCATCCGGCGATGCCGCAGCAGTTGATCCCACCATTCCTTATCTAAGGGTGGACATCATGTGGATTGAAAAACACTGTTCTTCACTCAGAATCCAACGGCATCACTAAATGACCACAAATATTATAGAGTGTAAACCTGGTGCAAATTGTTTCCTTACACGTGGCAGGATTAACTTCCGAATGAACAGATAACCTTGTTTTGCTGCGCTACAAGCTACTTTGAGCCCATGTCGTGTACAACCCAAAGTCGCATGTGTTGTATATGTTCCAAGATATATACTTTCGTTCATTCGTTCACGGTCCACTCGTGTAGGATTATCGGATTTGTACGATACCCGCACCTTGAGTAGAATCCATTTCGCAATAAACACCTAACGGCCGGCTTCAAAGCGAACACAAACTTGACATCCACCAATGAACTCCTAACCACAAAAGCCCTATCTTGCATGTACACAAACGCTCAAGGCCTTCGAAGCAAGTTGGCCGAACTTAGAGAACTCCATGCCTCACAACCACGAGACCTCGTCATGATTACAGAGACATGGTTAAACCCTGAGATAACCGACTTTGAGATCAAGTTACCCGGTATGTCGCTGCTTCGGACCGATAGAACCGGAATGGGTGGCGGTGTGATTCTTTACTATCATACAAGCATCCGATGTGAAGTTATCGATCACCCAGAAATCCGAGCTCCCGATTCGCTTTGGTGCCGCCTTTGGTTGCGAAACAAGGACACATGTCTACTAGCCGTGGTTTATCACCCGCCAAACTCAACGTCGGAAATGGACTCCAAACTGTACCACGTTTTTCAGTTTGCTTTGAACAAGTCCTACACCCACATTCTTAACGCGGGAGACTTTAACGTGCACGACATAGAAACGCCGGCAACTGACGGTACGCAGTTTAAAGCCTGTTTGCAAGAACTTATTGCTATCCACCCTCTTTACAACCACGTAACCTCTCCCACCAGATTTCGAACTTCTAACAAGCCGTCGATACTAGATCTTGTGCTAACTAACGAAGAACTCATGGTTGGCGGGATAGTTACAAGCACACCACTGGGTCGTAGTGATCATGTCACTCTACTCTTTGATTATATATGCTATGCCGAGTACCCGGAAAAGGAGGAGGATAAAGTGCACACTGTCACGCACTACAATGTGTTGTCCAAGCTTGTTAAGGATACATCTTGGACTTTCTTATTCGAATGCCCCCCAGATTTGGCCTGGGATATGTTTACAAGGACTTTGAGCACACTGGTAGCGCAAGCATCGGAACAGAAGTCCTTCCAACCCAAAAACCAGAGTAAGTCAATTCTGAGGAGCAGAACACGTAAATGTATGTCCCGGAGGGATTTGGCATGGCGAAATCACCAGGGTTGCCCGAATGCCGAAACCTGGACTGCATACGTGACACATCGTAACTTCTGTGTGAAACTGATCCGCGAGGACAAGGTCACGCATCAGCAGAAGTTAATGAAGCGATTCTGCACTAACCACAAACTCCTGTATAGGCACATTAACGGCCTTCGAAAGGTAAAGCGAGGGATTCCGGCGCTAGTCACAGCTGATGGATACACGCGGTCAGCAATGGAAGCAGCTGATCTCCTACGGCTTCATTACTCTCAAACGTTCCAACAAGTGTCGAGCCCAAACATTCACCTCATTTCCAATACTCCGCCGTTTGGTTTAGAAAACATCACCTTCACTACGGAGGCTGTGTTGAAGAAATTGTTATCTTTGCGTATCCACAGTTCTCCCGGAGCTGATAACATCCGTCCAAAGGCTCTACAGGCAGTAGCTAGTGATCTAGCAGAACCACTGGCTGTTTTCTATCAGCGATGTCTAGAGGAAAACCTTATTCCACCAGTATGGAAGCAAGGGGTCATCACTCCCATCCATAAAGGAGGCAGCCGCACTGATCCTGCGAACTACCGTCCAATAACATTACTTCCCGTACTATGCAAAGTGATGGAATCAATCATCGCAGACGCGCTGATGGAATACCTGGAAAGCCACAATTTAATAGCCCCAGAGCAACATGGCTTTCGTCAAAAGCATTCGTGTAATACTAACCTATTAATTGCACGTAATAGCTGGACTGAAGCTGTTGATGATGGAGTTGGAGTCGATGTCATCTACCTGGACTTTTCAAAAGCGTTTGATCGTTTAGACCATCGAGTTCTCCTTCAGAAGCTTCGGAACTACGGCATTGGCGACCCAATCCTGAGTTGGATTAGCAATTTTCTACAAGAACGACGGCTAGTGGTGAGAGTCCGAGAATCATTTTCTCATGCAATCGACGTGACGTGTGGAGTACCACAAGGCTCGGTTCTTAGACCTCGTCTATTCTTGGTGTTCATTAACGATTTGGCGAGATCAATTACTTCCGATTTCTTATTTTTCGCTGATGATATCAAGATATGGCGAAGGATCAGAGGACCGGATGACCATGAACGGCTCCAGCACGATCTTAACACAGTGTCGAACTGGTCAGTTCAAAACGCTCTACCGTTCAACGTAGACAAATGTCGCGTAGTACAATTACGCCATAGACATAACTACACCTACATACTTGGGACAAAGGAATTGCAGAATAGCTCCCAAGAACTTGATCTTGTTGTGATCGTACAGAGCGACCTCAACTGTTCAAAACAGGCTGAGGTAGCTGCGAAAAGAGGCAACCAGCACGTCGGCATGCTGCGAAGGGCATTCGGGAGATTTGACCCATCAATCTTCCCAATGACGCTCAATTCCTACGTGCGCCCGCAAGTTGAGTACGCAATCCAAGCTTGGCAACCTTGGTTGAAACGCGACCTAGAAGCGATAGAGGCACCACAACGGAGAGCAACCAAGAACGTGATGGGCCTGCGGTATCACTCTTACCACCGAAGGCTGAAGTCGTTGGGAATTTTCAGCGGACGCTATCGAAGGCTGCGCGGCGATCTCATATTAGCGTATCAAATATTGAGTGACCCCAACAACGTATGCCGCCATTTGCTGAAACTTAGCCACAACACGCAGCTCAGGGGTAACTGCTTAAAGTTGAAGGAACAACATAGCCGTCTAGAGTGTCGACGGAATTACTTTTCCCTTCGAGTTTGCAAACCATGGAACGCACTCTCAGACTCAGTAGTATCTTCTCCTACCCTGGATGTTTTCAAAAAACGATTAGATGTTGCCCTCAGCTCCCAACATTTTGTTACCTAAGCTCCTCTGTTGTGGATTACGCCAAGGATGCATTTCTACAGGCTTTATGTATCAAATGGACCTAAGTGAGCGACCATATTTTATTTTCTCACTCCTTACCTCAACTATCACAGCGCCCCACTGTCCTTCTGAATGTTTACGAGCGATATTTCTTTTTCCTTTTACACTGATGTTAATTATCAAAGTATTCATCTCGGCAGACGTTCGATAGATGACCCACACATATTTTAATTGCATCATATTCACCGCTACCATCCTACGGGACATGTCAAGCACTTGCTTTTATCTCGTGATAAATCATTGTTCATTGTTCATTGTTCATCTGTGATTTATACCAAAATCCGCTCTGTTTACGGACAAATTTCGCCTTCTCGTCACTGATATCGATTGAATGGTGTGGAGATGAATGTGTCTGGTAATAGTGCGGAGTAAACGCTTGTGGGATAATTGGCTACATTGAAGAGCGAACTCTATGGTTGCCAATTTATCCATTTATCGCTCGAACCTGCCTAGCCTCTGGGCACTGAAGCTTCAACCGTTCGCTAGTGCATTGTGCAAAACTCCGTTACCCATCCCCGGGGATTTAGCTCGAGATCACTTATCCAGAATGAGGATAAAAAGAGTTGTTGATCCCGTACTAGCATAAACCATCAGACCGGAAATTCCTACATTGCCTGCACGATCGGCTTGGATGGAATGATAATAAACTGGTACATAGAACCACAGAAATTTATTGGTTAGCATTTAGCAGTAAATCATTAGCAGCCAACTTGTGCACGTAGAAACCATTAAATCAGTAGTGGCAATGGGATTATAGAAAATCGTAATGGTTCGCCAATCTAACGGGACAATCTATTTCACAAAATAATCGTCTCCACTCAACAGCTGCTAGACATATGCTCATGGGAAGATGTAGAAAATCGGCTATTATCCTGCTAACGTGAATCATAAACTAAGTCACTGGATTCGGTTGCTCATCTGTTTGTCGAACATGATAGGTTGGTTGACAACATTTCACCGCCATGCGAGGTGGCATCGTCAGTACGGTACTAAGTACGTACAGTCTTGTTGGATGGGTATACACGGTGTATACCACAATTTGCGCAGGCTACGATCACTAACGTGATTCGTCTTGAAACACTACAGCAGGCACCACTTAATAAGAACCTGACGTGTTGCCTACCAGCTACTTATGGCTAAATATCCATGGTAATATGACGAGCGGGTAACATGTATGATACGGTCGACGCCCATGCGGATGAGCAGCTTCAGTGTTTTTACTGACAGGGATAAAACCGAGCGACCTCCACGGTTCCCTAAACCTACTATCCATAAGAGAATCATAAAACCGCTAAGAATCGAAACTGCCCCAAGAAATGAGCAAGTGAAAGTTGGCTTTATCAGGCGCATTTAACCCCGGATATCTTGGGTTCACCTCATTTCATTCAACCCCACAAGGCTGTGGGAGGACTAGATAGTCCACCTCAAGACAAGTCGAGAGACAAATGGAACTCTCCTTTTTCCGAAAATCCTGACTCAGCCAATCAATGTATTCCATTATGATGCTGCTGCCGGTGTATCGTTCACTTCCTGGTTCCACAACTATGAAGAAATGCTCCAGATCGATTCTGGCAACGTCTCAGAGGATAGGTGCGCTGCATGTTTCGGAAGCTGGGTGCTGCTAACCATGAACAGTTCACAAATTTCATTCTGCCAAAAAGTGCACTGACCTCTCGTTTGATGAAGTCTTTGTAATCCTCCCACAAAATTTCGATGAACAGACATCCTTGTTCATCGTCCGGTACGAGTGCGTCACGATGGCCAAAAAAGATGACAACCACTCGAACCGTACAAATCGCGAGTGCAAATGATCACAGTTACACAATATGACCGGTGACCAGCACAAGTGTCTCCTTTACGTTTGCAGCCTACAAGCAGCCAAAACTGCAGACATTTGAACAAGAATACTGTGCAAGTTTGAAGAGAATCCTGACATCACATTGCAGCAATAGACGGGTGAGTGATAAAGAATGACAAAGCTGAAGCACGATACGTCACTCATTCAGCAGTTGTCCAATACGAACGTGCATGACCTCAGTTGTGAAGTCAGCCGGCCTCCCAAAGAGCAGCAGCTCCCGTGCGTCCATCACATCCGGAACCTCCCTCTGCTTGTTGGTTTTGTAGAGAATGCCATTTGGCTCGGCACTGTCCATTTAAGAATCACATTTGCAACTGATGCTGCAGAATGGATCACGTTGCTTGGTCTTGTTGCTTGGTAAGTGGTCCTACTTTGACGAGGAAGAAGCGAAGCAAAGCGTATGTATACGCTGTTGGAAATCAATCGCATGCAAGTCAGATTACAAATTGATGCTGCTTCAGATATCACTCTGATCTCTAGCGACATGTGGCGCAGACTGGGGTGGCCGACACTCGTACCAACGGCCTATACGGCACGGAATACCTCAGGAGGTACGTTACAATTGCTTCGTGAATTGAACCGTCAAGTCAATTTCCTGGGCTAACAAATCCACACAACACGATTTGTGACAGACCGACTGGGGTTAGATTTGCTGAAACTCGCTAGGATGGACGATATGAACTTGATCGACCAGTCGATCAACTGTATATGCCAGCAGTTGCAAGTTAAGCGATCTACGCAAAAGCTAACGATGAACCTTGAATTGCGCAACCAAATTGCAGAACTGAACGGAAGCCATGCAACGTTGTTCAGACCCGGGCTCGGATGCTGTCGCGCAGCCAGGGCGGAGCTAAACCTCAAATCA
>OX104067.1:47240378-47258473 GCA_944474145.2 Dicrocoelium dendriticum
CCAGCTTGCACCACTTGGAGGTTGTTCGTCTAGGCAGCCAGTATTTGTTCGATCAGCCACCTGTGTTGGCTGTCCTCATAAAGGGGGAAGTGCAGAGACAACCCGAAGATTATTAAAGGAAGAAAAAATAAGAATGATTTACCAGAAGAGTCAAACGGTCCATTCGACACGGATGCATTTGGATGACTCACTCCTTGCAGATACGTGAACTCAAGGTATGCAATTGACTCGCACAATGTCGAAATCTTTAGCAAGCGTTTGCGACCCACACCCCACTGGCTGACTGCTGAGGAGTCGGAATTGCCAAAAACAACAACTGCGTAAGCAAGGGAAGGGGTGGAGTTATCGGGTGCGTGGCGGGCTGTCTTAACCTACCAGTCTGAGGGACGTTGCGAAAGGATCTGGGGCAGAGCGCGAGCATCAAAAGCATTCCTACTCCCATAGCAGGCAGAGACGTTAGTGGGCTGACAGCGTTCAATGAGCCACCTGGAATCTCTAACGCGCCACTGAAAACGATGCTTTGACCTATATGGTGAACATTGGCGTAGTAATTGCTTTTGCAGCCCATGGCAGATGTAAACTCACCGCCTCCTGGCAGTTGTAAATCCATAAACCACCACAACTGCGAATTGCCATTCAATATCTCTTTTCATATAACAACACGCAAAGATCTAAGTTTTGACTCATGCCGTAAATGCAAGCATCGAATTGTTGCAATATTCCTGTAGAAAATTTTCCGCTACAAGTTTCGCGCATTACTTTTGGCATAGTAGTGATAACAACAACAGATTTCCCTCCGTTAGTTAATTTCCTTTTTATGGAGAGAACTGCCAATACGTGAGCTTTATCTAGTTTATTGCTGATTGAAGGGAGTAGGTTATAAATTTGGGTTTTGAAAACATGCTCTCACAGCTGTGTAAGCGCAAAATGCAGAAGGTTCGTTAATTTTGTTTGCCTGAATCCTTCATAAATACTCCAGTTTTCCTATCTCGGCAAGCAGTTTCCGTGTTCTATGTTATTCTCACTTTTGTTAGGCGGACAAACATAGTTTTGACGGCGTAAGAAAAGCACATCTGTTTGCGAGGTCATGAATTTGCTAAAATCTATGACATTTCATCCGTCAGAATGTCGGTAACAGACAGTATTTCCCTGTTTATCTCAGCACCGAGTACGTCGAAATATCAAAAAATTCTTCTCCGATCATTCCTTTCTCTTAGCAGATGCGATGCTTCATGCCTATCACTAACACAACCTAATGATTTTGGATTCACCCATTGCAATGTCCATCATTTTCTCTCTATTCTGAAGAAACTTAACACTGGAATATTGACAGCCCTTAGTTGCAAACCCAGTCCTTGTGTTTATACAAATCTGGGCATCTTTGATTTTTATGAGAACAGATCCCAAAACACCCAGAAACAAAATAAACGGAAGCGACAATAGCAAGGTGAGAACTAAAGAATCATTTGATATTGTGACTGCATCTTCTCTTTATCCTGTAAAATACTTCAGAGAAGTCATGAGTTCCGAGTTTTTGTTTACCAAAACATTTACAGTGTTTACTCGACTACCCCATTTAGATTTTACAGTCAATTGCTACTTAGATCGGTGACTTAAACCAAGCCATTCCAGCACTGTTTAGAGGAAAACAACATGCGAATATCCGCTCCATTGTACGAAAGTTTAGCAGAATGAACCGTCGCAGAAGCTGAATGAACACAACCCAGATTCAGGAAATAGCTTATGTGCGGCACAAATGTAGCTTTGGGTTGCTTTCGCAGATGCGTCTCTGCACACCCTAATGGTAGCCCGCCATATCAGCAGCATTGTCAAATGCCTCGCCATGGCAGTCATCAATATGAATACAATCCTTCTCCGGGTCTTTCAATACTCACCCATCAATTTTCCCGGCTCTTTTGCTGCTGCTCTCAATAAATCTGAGAATCGACTAATCTGCCGGCACTTTATTTTTACACGTCTAATTTTTGTGGGACGCATCAGGAGTGCTTTCAAGAAATAAGCAAATAGAGTTGCTATTCTTGACCTGATCTAAGCTGTTCTTTCTCACCTGCTTTAACAAAATGCTCACTTTGAACGTGTGGTACAAGGAAAATATGCCTTCCTACTTAACTGTCACCAAACTTTGGGAAGAACAAGCTCATCCGTAGGCACAAAATGTATAAATTCTGGTTTGCATTCGCCACCAGCCGAACATCATATAACAGCTTGGAGACCATGTATTGCCAGCAGTCACCCGGAAGTGCGACCTTGTTGTACTAGTCCAGACTCAGCTGGGCTGCTCAGAACATTCTGAGAAGGCGTCAAATAGCGAGAGGCAACATGTCGGCAAGCTGTGGAGGGCATTTGGGCGATTTGATCCCTCTGTCTGTTCGCAGTTGCTTAACACCTATGTGCGGCCTAATTTGGAATATACAATCCAGCCTGTGCAGCGCTGGCGCCAGCAAGAGCTTGCAGCACTAGAGACTCCACAGCAAGGAGCCACGAAGCACCTCAAAGGATTGTTCAATCTTCCTTATCAACTTAGACTGAAGACCCTAGAATTATACAGCGGCCGGTATCAGCGCCTACTTGGCGATCTCATTATGGCGTACCAGATTTTAAGGAACCCGCAAACACGTGTGACGCCACCTGCTGCAACTGAGCCACAACACGAATTTGAGGGACCACCAGTTCAAGTTGTCCACGTAATACAGTCGGCTAGAATGCCGAAGAAACTTTTACTCTCTTTGTGTGCGCCAGCCATGGAAGGCCCTCACAAATTACGTTGCTTTGCCCTCACTTTACCAGCGTTTAAAAAACGCTTAGATTACGAGATAAAGCTTGTGTCGCGACAGACTATTTAATGCGACGAAATTGGCACAACCAGAATTAACCTACGCAGATGAGTTTGAACTTTCTGCACGCCTCTGTGATAACACTGTGGGGAGTCCACCAAAACGATTTTCATTTTAAAGCACTGCGTTCCGCTTATCATTCTAAATAAGACAATGAGAAGACTGGTGTTGCCATATGGAACCATTTCGTGTTATCTGCTCACTCGCAAACTAACAACTTAACTATGAATCACCTGCTGCAAAAATTATGCTGATTCGTTTTCTATCTCATTGCAAACGCAAGGTTCATTATCCACGACAGTTTTGCAGGTTGCTACGCTGGAACCGGCTGAAGCCTACCGTCACAATCTTGAAGAGGCTCGCCAACTCCTATTTGGATGAAGCAAAGTGAAACTTTGTGCAACTAATGGAAACATACCAACGCCGTATAACGACCAGTGACCAGCTGTCACTGGTTTGTCGCATTGCATTCACGAATTTTTGCAAAGCAAGGAAGCTGGACAAGGCCCTCCGGAGACTTCTTGAAAACGCAAATAGAGAACCCGAATTCCCCTTTGCGAACAGTCTCAAATCGATCTCCCTGTCACGTGATTCACATTTACGTTGTTAGTTTGCGTGTGAGTAGATAACACGAAATGGTTCTATCTCGCAATATCAGTCTTCTCATTGTCTTAATGAGATTTCCTTTTGTCACTATCTGCTGTGCACACCGTTGTGTTTCTCATTCTGGCCATCCTACGGGACTTGCTAAGCACCTGCTCTTTCGCCTGTAATATACCGTTGTTCTATTGCTCCATTTTCCTTTCTTCATTTCTCATTCTCTATGTCTTCTCGGTTACCACACAGTGTCATGTTTTTCTTGGCGAGAAACATGACGATATCCAGCATTGTAGCTTGAATTTTATGCTATCATTTTCCACAAACGCTAGTTTCATTTTTATCAATAGCCCTTCCTTCAACTATCCGGATCGCTAGCTAGTTGAGGTTGAGGATTGACTGAGGAAGCTTTTGGATTTAGTTTACATCAGCTCCTGAAACACTCATCAGACGACAAAATAGACTTTCTTGTTGACGAAATCCTGCAGCCGAAACAAAACAGGACCCATTCTGAAGGAGAATACACCATCCGTGTTCGCAATCTTTACTCATCGTTTCGCAAATCCCGAAAACACAATTCGTTTTTAGCTTCTTAGTCTCAACTTTCGTAATCGTTCCAGAGGGAACAACTTATGGAATTCATGATCGACTTGCTGCACATCAGTCGATCCGAGCCGGACTACCATAGGGAGATTTTCATGGACAGACATCCATACACTCGGTTGATGTGTGTGTTATCGTGCAAAATTGTGGCAGCATTTCCAATTCTTTAACTTCGCGCGCATTTTCTGTATCATTGTTACAAACATTCCCCGCTGCATCCACTTTGTCAATCTCACTTCCTGTTGCCCGGATATTAACGTTGGCAGTACCGATTTCATCCCCATCTCAGCCAGCCATTATTTTTGTCACTACAGTCATGGAGGTAATTCTGTTGAAATTACTTTCGGTATTGCACAAACATCCCTACCGCGCCCTGTCATATGCCGCACGGAACCGACAGCCCCCCGCCCACGCCAATTAGACTACTCCCAAGAAAGTGAATAAAATCCTGCTGGCATCTCGATAACTGCGATTATTGTCCCTTCTCGTAAATAAAAGCAGTACCAATCACCGCCTCGTTCACTTGGCCTGACAAAGCTTACTTATCGAAAGCAAAACCTTGGCCTCCAACTACACCATGGACTAGTTTGTTTGATTTGGTTTCGTTTCCAAGGAATATGCTCCCTACTTTATATTTCAAGCTTGGGCGTTTCGGACAAAACATCCTTGCAAGAGATGAGGGTGTTGATTAACGTAGGCAAGGCTGTCCACATTCTATGATGAGCCATTTCGTCAAGGGGAGTGACCTTGTACAACCTACGATCGAACACACCAAACCGTAACCCCATTCACGAGTTCGGCCTCCTTGTGTCATTAATGCGTATCGAGCCGGATGGCAGTCGCGCTCGCAAAGGGGTTGCACAAGTCCTTAGTTTGCAATCCGCCCATTGAGCTAATTCCCCCTCCAATACGATACCGTACAGACCTGCAACTGGAACCGACGCTATTTCATTAGCCCGCTCCCTATTGGGTGCAGTGCCACACTGTATGTAGTAGGACGGCCACTTACGCTGCACAGGACACTTGTGGGCGATCCCGATGACGTCAGCTTTGATTGCTTGTTCTCTTCAAGTCCGCACCACTAGCATTTAGCGGGCTACTCACGATGCACCGCATACATTACAACAACTTAGGTACTGAATCAAACGAAGTCGACCGCATAGCCCTCTGAAATGCTCCACCGTAAGCGACAAGCATCTATGTCGCATCCTTAGATGGATCAGTGGCTTACTTCCGACGCGTTGTCTCAGTGTATCGCGCAGGGCCTGTACTCACGCAGCGATATGTAACCTACGGCACTATGCAACTTCGAGATTTCCGCAATAACACTTGACCTAACGATCAACAGAATGACTCTTCCTTTTCTGCTCCCGTAATCCTCTTCGTGATACCAACTACGTACAATTACCCCTCCATGAACCAGTAAACCAACAGCAGGTAACGACACATAACCTCAAAATTAACAGCAACGTAGTCCTGATTGCTTGGAATCATCCGTATACCCTGTGGTTGTCTCTCAACGCCTAACACGGAAACATGCAAGAACTCTCTGCGAAAGCACTTAGCCCGAACTCCATCGTTTATTTCTGAATGTTGAAACAGTGGCTTCGCGAAGCATGGCAGTGACAAAGCCAGTTACAATTATACAAATTTAGGTCAATAAAATAGGAGCGATTTACAGATCTGTACAATGCATTGCACCATTGTAATTCCTCACATGATCTATCATGTGCTGGCGGTGGCGAGACCTCACACAGTCTGGTGCAGTTTTTGCCTTTCATTTGCAGCCAGAATCTGACTCTACGATTCTAACTTTACATTTGTTGTGCACACTTGCTTTGTTCCTTATTTCCTCAGTCTTTTATTGGTGCTCCTTGTCCATACACTTTCCGTACTCTGGTTGGTTATCACGCTTGTGTGTTATGCTATATACCGAAATGGTTTCCCAATGTAAAAGAATCCTTGAATCTCTTTCTCTGGTCGTTCATGTTCCCACTACGGTTAATGGGTGGAGAGCAGTCACGGCGCTTCGATACAACAGATGAAACCGCAAGGGCAACAAGTTTGGCAAAGTGAACTGAATATGGGCTATGATACAGGCTGATTTGCGTTGATCTAGGTATTATAGAAACTATACAGACGTCGAACAAAACAAGTACGTCAGTTGTGTATGTTTACCACGAAATAACCGGTTTGAACTTAGCCGTGTATTGCTGCAAACAAAGCGGTTGATCTCAAACGTCTTTGCATTTGAATAACGGAGATACTCCATGCAAGAGATAAGCAATACTCATGGTATTCAGCACAATTTGGAAGGAAACAAGGGATGTTGCTGTTTAAATTAAGACCAACGCTCCACCCCTGATTCACAAACCCAAATGAGGTCGCTAATTTTAATGAGCAAATCGCATAATATGTGTGTCAGCTTGCTCCGACTCGTCAAACATGACACATTTTGCGATTTTAATAGAATCTCTCATTGTAGTTTTCAATTCGGGTATTTCCCATTATTTATCACTGTTTCACAACAATTATTTCCTCGCTTGATGTGTTCTATTTGCGACATTCCATCTCGAACAGACCAACAAATATATAACAACATGAACTGCTATTGCTGCGGTGATAAACGCTGCAGTTGGTTGTGTTGCGATCACCGGATTTTCAGGGCTTAGAGTGGAATGGTGCTTTCCGCTCAAGTCATCATCATCATCATCATCATTATACATGTCAGCTAGAGATGGTAAAACACCTCCGCTATTGTACCGCAATACATAAAGGAAATACATACATACATACAATACATAAAGGAAAAGTAAATACGACAGTTGAATGCCAGCTGAGCTACCAGCAACGGATACGCATCGTTCCGGTAAGCTACTAGCCGGCTACTAGGCAAAAACAAAAATTTAATTACGTTTTACCCTATGAAATAAGATCGTAGATGGAGGGGGAGGCTAAAGGGATGGGGAGGGACAAAGAAACTCACAGCAGGAACGCCACTGAGGTCGGCTCCTTGCCATCTCAGCAAGTGTATCCAGCCAAACGTGTTCACCGTCTCTTGGACCCCAACCAGGGAGCAGTGAAGCTCCAACTGAGGCCAGCTCCGAAGTGATGGCCTTCATTCCCCTGGACCAAGTCATCGCTTGGCCACCTCTCCTCTTCTTCCACCCACATCCCCAGTGAGCAAACAACGCACGTCGCGGAGGTCAGTGGGCTGGCATGCGCAACACGTGGCCCAGCCATCGGAGCCTGGTGAGTGAAATGACGGTGCTGAGCGGTTCATTCCCTTTTCCTAGGCCGTAAACAAAGGCGTCGAACACGCTCGTTGCTCACGCGGTGTTCCCACCAGATGTGAGCCAAAGTGCGAAGGCACCGGTGGTCGAACGTAAGTAGCCTCTTCATGTCCGCCGATCTTAGGGGCCAGGTTTCGCAACCGTACAGTAAGGTCGAACGTACCGCTGCACTGTACACTCTACCCTTCAGGGCGAGAGTAATGTCGCGCCGTCGCCATAGGTGGCGAAGGTTAGCAAAAGCACTTCGAGCTTTCGCTATGCGGTTCATGATCTCGTCTTCGATCCCAAGGGCGCTGATACAACTTCCCAGGTAATTGAATTTCTGAACGACTTCTAGCTGATCCCCACCAAGGGTCAGCACAGGGGGCGAACCCTGCCAATCCTGGAGGAAAGCTTTGCACTTCGGTGGTGCGAAGCAAAGCCCGAAGCGACTGACAACCAGTAATAATCTGTCCAGCACGGCTTGACACGTCTGGGAGCTGTCACAGATGAGGGCAATGTCGTCTGCATACTCTAAGTCAAGAAGACGTTCTCCTGGGATTAGCTCCACACCTTCCAAGTCATGTCCTGTAAATGCAATCTCCGTAACTTCGTCAATAGCGAAGTTGAATAGGAAAGGTGACAGCGGGCATCCTTGTCTCACACCGCTGGAGATATTGCAGGGTGGCGACAGCCTGCTGTAAGCCCTTACTCTGCCCGTGCTACGCGCATATAATGCTTGGATAATATTTACATATTTCTCGGGCACACCTTTCCTGAGTAGACAATTCCAAAGGGCACATCGATCAACCGAATCGAAGGCACCTTTGATGTCGAGGAACACGACTACGGTGGGCCGCCAATATGTGTGACGGTGCTCCAACAACTGACGCAAGGTGAAGATGTGGTCGATGCAGCCACGACCCCGACGAAACCCGAATGGCTTTTCACGAATCTGGCTTTCACGAGCGCCAGTCAGTCTGTGGAGAATTATGGACGCGAGTAATTTGGAGGCGATGGAGATCAGACTGATTCCTCTATGGTTGCCGCATTCCGAGCGCGAGCCGCCTTTGAAGATGGGAACAATAACGGAGCGGCTCCAGTCGGTTGGGACTGTTTCCTGCTCCCACAGTTTCACTAGTAATTCATGCAAAGCATCAACAAGAGCAGAGCCTCCAAATTTGAAGAGGGCTGGAGGAAGATCATCTGGTCCCGCGGCTTTATTTGACTTCAACAGTCCGATCTCACGTTCGACTTCTGAGCGTTAGGGTGGATCCAAAGGGACAGCCCAGGGAGCGGGGCGATCAGTGACCGGCGAATCGAACAATTCTTGCCGATTAAATTGCTTTTCAAAATGCTCAGCCCAACGCTCCAGACGTTTTGACAAATTGTGGATAGGCTGTCCACTCTCGTCACGTATAGTTTCACTAACACCAGGTCTCCTGCTGCCCGTTTCCCGTATCAGACGGAATAACTTACGATGGTTGCCAAGGGCAGCGGCCACTTCCATCTCTGACACACGATGAGACCACCAGGATTCGCGGTCTCTCTTCAGGCTAACACGGAGTTTTGCCGGGAGCTGTTTGCGAGTTTCATTGTGTTCGCTTCCAGGTGGAATATGCCGGCGAGCATCGATAAGTTCCAGAGACTGCGAAGAGACCCAATGTCCATGTTGTCTATTAGACATACCACATGAGGATTTGCCTGCTGCTAGTAAGGTCTGGCGAACATGTGACCAGTGACCATCAATTGTCTCCTGTGAGCGCTTGCTCAACTCGCATGTTAGCGTACTTCGATACGCATTCAGAACAGCTGGTTTTGTCAGTTGGCTGGTGTCAATACGCTCACAGCGTCGTCGTGGGCGTCCACCAAAACGCATCCGCATGTCAGCACATACAAGTGCTTGATCGGTGTCCACACATGTGCTCCAAATCGAGCGACAATTCTGGATGCAGCCTCTCCATTGGTAACATCGCAATGTGATCGATCTGCGTGCAAGGCTGGTTCGAGGTTGGTGGGCGCCAAGTCACCCTTCGGCGGGTGCTGTGTCGGGAACTAATGCTCGCAAGAAATAAACGAGCATCTTCACACAAATGAAGTAACCGCTCACCGTTATCATTACGAGAGCCTACACCATGTTTGCTGCCCAGATGCAGTTCATCAGTGGACAACTTTCCAACTTATGCGTTCATATCCCCCGCCAGCACAACAGTATCCGTGCTTCTTCTGTGGCGAAGGAGCTGGGTCAGTTGGCGGTAGAAGTCGTTCTTTACCGAATCATCGCTACAGTTTGTGGGCGCATATGCAGCGATGATGAATAGACATCTATTAGTCCCGCGCGACTTCGAAGCTTTAAACGAGCCAGCCAATCGGACCGCCCACATCCGGCTACTGATTGGAATCCAATCAACCAGAGCAGCTTCAGCCCGGGGACTGCGTGGGCAGGATACTGTCAGGTTGCCCAGGCCTAGACAGGAGAACGATTAGGGTTCTCAACCAAAGCCTTTGGTTCAAAAACCTGACCGCAAGGCAGCGGGTTTGGCGTTGGGCTACAAGGAGTTCATTTTAAGGAATAAGGTGCCACCCTCATTCCAACCCCCAACCTGGAGGACCAGGAGGCTGAGTTTGTCTGGCCTCTAACCATTGACCAATGTGGTATGAGTGACTCTGAAGGTGCAAAAGCACCACCCAGCGTAGCTCAATGGATCGCTGAGGCACACAAACCATCGCACCACGGTAAGGTCCAGCCCCATTGCGATGGTTCCGCTCAAGTGATAGCCTGTTAATCGAAGTAAGTGTCATTGTTCAGTAGCTTCGAGTACGGTTCAAGGAGGATAAACTATTGCTACTGAGGCGATTTCGGATCCATGTCGGTATGCAAAAACAAGATTGTGTACGATGTATCGAAGTTTCCGAGCGCAGCGATAACAGAAAGCCATAACTACTCAAGAGCCAACTCTGAGTGGTCGTGGTTCATTGAGGAGTTAATGTTCCCCTAAAATCACGAAACAGGATGATCCAATCCTGTTTCCCTTCAGTAACTTTTCTAGTGACAAATACCACGCTGTGTGATGGAAGTTCGGCAGTGCGAAGCGGTGTCGCAAAAAAGGGGTGATTGCACACTAGCTACTTACATGCTGCCATTCAGAAAGTGCGATGCATGCAGCAGCGGCGCGTGAAGACAGTTACGGTTCGGTAAAGAGAATGCCAGAGAAAAATATTGGCGCATTGACCGCTTTAACTGGCTCAACTGTGGTTAAAATGCCCAAGCAAGTTGGAGAATAAGCCCCTGCTGCAATATGATTGCAGTGTATGTAAACTAAGGGTTGAGAGAAATTTGCGTTCTTACAAAAGACAACTGCTAAATAGCAAATGTGGGATATAGCACTAAGGGCGATCATTGCTTACATTTCTGAATTTCATGTCGGGATGACCTTGTTGAATTTGAATAAAGTTAGACTCTTTCGGTTTCTTGACAACTACGGAAGGGATATCGAACGCAGGTCACAAGGTAACCTACGCCACAAGGAGTCGAAATTATGCCGTCGAAGATAGCGGCTACGTAGCAGTAAAGTTCAGGAACTTTGTGACGCGCGTTCTTGACGAGAATGGTGTGTTATTGCTAAAGCTTACAGTCGGGTTGCAAATATTTCTCTCTTTTTCCCACTTCGAGCCTGATGCTGTGCACAAACGTGAGTAAACGCACTTCCATTATCATGCGTTGCAAGAATACAATTGTCTACTCCATCAGCAGAGGCATTGGAACTATAAAAGTAGCAAACCCTTTACTGCGGTACATTAACCGCAACCTGAAAAGTTGCTATTTATACGTCATCGATTTAAATGCTTGCAATTATTGTCTCCGCATAAAAGCAAACCACTAAAATTCCAGCGAAATGGTCGACTGGTTTGTTGTTGCACACGTCTATCATCCATCCAAATGCTGCAACAATTGATGAGAATTATGATGTCCTGGACGTGAGCCAACTGCAAATCACATGGGAACGTGCGTCTGGTGTCTGGGTCAGTAGTTTGACGTGGTTGACCTTAAATTACAATGCTGTCATTAATGTGACTGTAACGCGCTTATCTACTCATGAAATTCTTCTACTCTTCGCTTCGTGGTCTAGTCTACAGACCTTGGCCGATCGTTGATGTATATCGACCAGCGTTCACGTGCGCCTTCTTACATTCCAATTGTTAGCGTTGTAGGTGTGTCTGTGTGTGCATGCTAATCCCCGGCACTGGTTCCGTGCGTGTGTGGCTACCGACGACCTTGGATCTCCAACCCTACTCTTCGCCGAACATGACACGTTCAGCCCGGAGCATGTGTCGCACCCCCTCCCCCCTTCACTGGTCGCTCGTCCAAACTCCATGTTTATGCGTGCCATTAAACTCTCACCCTGTGATTGGACCATCCCTTGATTGGTCAACGCCATTATACTTAATACTCGTAGCACTCAGGTGTGGTGACTTGTTCCTTTGATTGTCCGGCGTAGACAACTCTTTCCCTGCTATTGCTTACTGACACCTTGTTGTCAACTTGCATACACCGGGATACTGAACAATTGAAGTATGTCCCAATTATCAACTGTATATATTTTAATAGTACCGTAGTATTTGTGATCCGACTTGTTTTGATTTCGGGATCTTTGGCTACGCGTTATTCAACGTTTACGGTGGACTTTACAGTGACCCCAAGTGCGCTTTGGCTTAGTTGTATATTTCATCAACCAACATAAATTAACATCAAAGCAGGTAATTGGCAAGAAAGTAGTGGCGTCTGTTCTATGCTGATCTTCAGAAAAGGTTAGTCTTTCTCCTCCTACCATGATGTGACCTAATCGTGTTTTTTGCATCCACTATCATATCTAGGCTTATGCATATAAATACGGTAGAACCTCTGTAAGTAGACCACCCAATGGAGTGGACCAAAGTGGTCAACGTATGGAGGATAAACACAAAACACCGCGTACTCGTTTTCCCGTTGTGAGTAGCATGGTATATAAATTTATTTTCAAGTCCACGCTTGTATGAACTCTTACATAATAGAAACACATAACCGTAACTGTCTAATTGCTCGTGCTTATACTGCCGGATGTTTCTAACTATTGTCTTGCTAACACGAGGATAAATTAAGCAGCAGCATATGTAATAAAGGTTAATAAATGAAGGCATAGGTTTGTGCCTGCAAATCAAGCGCACCGGGTCGATACTCGAACTCTCCCAACGTGGGTACCAAGATAACGTCTTGGGAAAGAGCATTCTAAGCAACACTTAGTCTGCGTAATAACCGGCTATCATCCCCAGCGCGATCAAATCGAAGCTGGTACAGTCTCCTCTGCGGAAAACGGAGGATTGGCAATATCGTTGAGTGGAAAATGGGATAAACCTGGGTCCATTGGATTCGTCAAGGTGCGATAGTTTAGGAGCAGCTCCCCGTATGCCGTCGACAGTACGGAGAAAACGCCCAATCTAAACAGTCGCTCGGGATTGGAGATGCGTCTTAACACATACACCATCTTACTGCCGACCATCGGGACCCGATCCACTGTTCCGGATTAAGCAGGGTGAACGAGTACGCATGCCGTATTCCAGGTGAGTTTTCCGAATGACCGGCGGATCAGCCACAACACTCTGGTTTCCATGCAAGCGGCTTTGGTCCAGTTTTGACTAGACTAAAGAATCGATGACAGCGTGCCCTCCAACTCCAAGTGCTCAGTCACACACGACACCTCGTTTCCGCCTAACAAGTAACTCGTAAGTGGACCTCCTTTCCCAGTGTATAAAGTCGAAGACTTAAAGAGATTACTTGGCAGTTGTCACGAAAAGGGCCAGTCCCAGAGCCTGTCAACCTTACACAGCAATTAGTGAAGGCCAGTCTCTCAAAGATCAGAGTGGACGTAAACGTCAATGTCCACACAATCCATGAGGCTAATAAACGGAGGTTAGGCTTGGAACCGGTTAATCGAGGACAGTTATTTTCGCCAAGGCATGTATGGCTCGAGAAATGACCAGTACAGCCATTTGCCAACGTGGGATGAATGCCCCGATATAATATTATGCAAATAGCTCAATAAATCTCGGGAAACTCGGTCATGTACCGTACGCCAAGTACGTGTCAGTATTTATGTTGTTATTGTGCATGTTATTTGTGGACTACACCTCGTATATAAACATCATACACACGTACGGTTCCTCGGATGGTGGAAATACGCAGATCTGAAATATCCAAAAGCAAAAACTTCCATTGACAGCAGGTGTTTTGCTGGCGCGGGATAGATATATCCTCTTTGGTTTAAGATGAGCGGATAATGTACAATAGAGAAGGTTGTCGTGAGTGCAGTTTACGCCTGTTTTCGGATGGCCGCTGCGTGAACACCGACGCCGTATTTAGCAATTTTGGTTTGGTGAGATTGGGTCATCCGGTGTGCGTAACAGACAGCAATATCCACCACATAGATAGTAGCGTCCCGGCAGATGAATATATCTGGTTTGATGTAAGTCGTTTTCATGGGGATGCGTGGTTCTTGAATGACTGTAGCTCCCCGACGGCGTAGAATTTTTGCAACTTGGCTGGTAATGTCACTGTGTCGTGTGCAGCGTGCATCATGGGTTACGCTGCAAGACTGGAGCACGTGAGAGAAGGATGCATGTTGCCCACATGAACCGCGGCAAATGAAATCGGATGATGGGAACGCGGTGGACTACCTCTGACTCGTCTGAGTTTTGTAGCAAGGATGCCTGCGCATAATTGAATTGCCATGATAAATAAGCGCGGGAAGACGTGTGTAGGTTGCCGGAGCCATCGATGAGCACTCGGAAGCTTGAAAGCTTGACGTAGTGGGGATCCGTCAAAGGTAGTAAGTAATTGAGTCCTCTACGCCTCCTTTGCTGAGGCTTTATCAGTCACAGTTTGCCCACCCAAGATGAGTGGCGAATTAGTTAGCCGACGTATCGCAGTGGCAGAATGGTCACGAATGGCCCAGCTCAGGCAATGACTTGAACTCCTGATTGCGACGTGGACAATAACTATCCATGTGAATTAGTGGACGCGGAGCTGTGTAGACACAAGGTAGGAGCTAAGCACCGATGCGTGTGGACACAGGAAGGCAAAACTATCATATAAAAAATTATATACCAAAATACGATTAAAGGCCGGTTACCTAACGGTCGGCTTAAAAACAAACACAAATATGACATTCAGCAACGCACTCCTATCAGCGAGAATACTATCACGTATCTACACAATCGCTCAAGGTCTTCTAAATTGGTCGTATTAGAGAATTCCATGACCTACAACCGCAGGACCTCGTCATGATTACAGAGACCTGGTTAAAACTCGAGATAACCGATTCTGTGATCGATTTATCCGGCAAGTCGCTGCTTCGGAACGATAGAACTGGTAAGGATGGTAGGGTGATTCGATTTGAAGCCGCCTACAGTTGCGGAACAAGGACATATAGCTACTAGCCGTAAGTTACCGCCTAGTAAACTCTACGTCAGAAATGGTCTCCAAACTGAACTACGACTTTCAGTTTGCCTTGAACTAGTCATACATCCACATTCTTGTCTCTGGAGAATTTAACCTGCACGACATAGAAACGCCAGCAACTGATGGTGAGTAGTTTAAAGCCTGTTTGCAAGTGGTAATTTCTAGCCACTCTTAGAACAACTATGTAATCCCTCCCACCAGATTTCCAACTGCTAACAAGCCGTCGATACTGGATCTTATGCTCACTAACGAAGAACTCATGGTTGAGGGGATAGTTACAAGCACACTACTGGGTCGCAGTGACCACGTTACTCTACTCTTTGACTATTTACGCTAAGCAGAATATCCTGAAAAGTAGGATGATTAAGCGCAAAATGTCACACACTATAATGTGTTATGTACGCTTTTTAAGGATACATCTTCGACTTAGTTAACCGAATGCCTCCCAGACGTCGCCTGGGAAACGTTTACAAGAATGTTTAGCACACTGGTAGGGCACGCATTAGAACCGAATTCCTTTCAACATAATAATAAATATAAGTCGTTTCTGAGGAGCAGAACACCTAAATGTACGTCCCTGAGGGATTTGGCATGGCGAACTTACAAAAATATCCGAATGTCAAAATCTGGACCGCATATTGGACATATCGTAACTTCTGTATGAAATCGATCCGTTCGGACAAAGTCACGCATCAGCAGGAGTTAATGAGTGATTCTGCTCGAACCGTAAACTTCTGTACAGGCGCGTTAACGGCCTTCGAAATGTGAAGCGGAGGATTCCAGCAGTAGTCACGGCTGATGGATACACGCGATCAGCAATGGAAACAGCCGATCTCCTACGGCATCATTACTCCCAAACTTTCCATCAGGTAACGAGCCCAAAAATTCTCCTCATTTCTAATACTTCACTGTTGGGTTTAGACAGCATCACCCTCACTGCGGAACCTGTGTTAGATTACATGTTATCCTAGCATATCCACAGTTCTCCTGGAGTCGAAAACTTTAAATCAAAGGCTCTGCAGGCGGTAGCTAGAGCTCTAGCAGAACCACTGGTCGTTTTCTATCAACGACGTCTAGAGGAGAACCATATTCCACGAGTATGGAGGAGAGGAGTCATCACTCCTCTCCATAACGGAGGTAGCCGCACTACCCACACCAATTACCGTCCAACAACGCTACTTTCTGTGCTATCCAAAGTTCTGGAATCAATTATCGTGGATGCGCTAATGCAGTATCTAGAAAGCCAGAACCTAATAACCGCAGCATAACGTGGCTTCCGTCAAAAGCGTTCACCTAGTACTAACCTATTAATTGAACGTATTAGCTGAACTGAAGCCCCTGATGATGGAGTAGGAGTCGAGGTCATCTATTTGGACTTCTAAAAAGCAGTTGATCGCTTAAACCATCGAATTCTCCTTCAGAAGCTTCAGAACTACGGCATTGACGACCCAACCCTGATTTGGTTAAGTAATTTTCTACACCAACTTATGTTGGAGATAAGGGTCCGGGATTTATCTGATACCACTGATATAGAGTGTGGTGTACCACAAGGCTCGTTGCCTGGGTCTCGTCTATTCTTGGTGTTCATTAAGGAATTGGCGAGATTAATTGCTTCCGATTGCTTACTTTTCCTAGATGATATCAAGATATGACGAATAATCGGAGTACCAGACAATCACGCCGACTCCAGTGCGCTCTTAACACGGTGTCGAACTGGTCAGTTCAAAACGCCCTACATTCAACGTAGACAGATGTCGTACTGTGCAATTGCGCCATAGACATAACTACACATATGTGCCTGGGGCACACGCATTGCGGACCAGTTCCCTTGGAGTGCTCGTATAAAGTGACCTCGACCGTTCAAAACAAACTGAGATAGCTGCTAAAAGAGACAACCAGCAGTCGGCATGCTGAGAATGGCATTCGGGAGATTAGACCCATCAATCTTCCCAATGATGCACAATTCTTACATGCACCCACACGTTGACTACGGTATCCAAGCTTTGCAGGCTTGGTTAAAGTGCGATCTAGAGGCATTAGAGACAATACAACGAAGAGAAACAAAGAATGTAAAGGGTCCAGGTAGACCGGTGGCCGAGTGGTCTGCACGTTTGGTTTGCAACCATAAGGTCACCGGTTCGATTCCGCGTAGGGGTGGGCTTCCTTGCGGTATCCTCAGCCCGCGCGCGACTGCTGGTGGTCGCGCGGCAGCGATGCGCCGTTACGGCGTACAGCTGACACGTTATTATTATTGTTGTTATTATTATTATTATTATTATTATCACTCTTAACACGGAAGGCTGAACATGATGTGGTTTTCAGTTGACGCTACCGAAGGCTGCGCGGAGATCTCACCCTAGCGTACCAAATATTGTGTGACGTATACCGACATTTGCTGAAATTTAGCCAAACACACAGCCCAAGAGTAAGTGCTTGAACTTGAGGGAACAATATAGCCGTCGAGAGTGTCGGCGGTATTTCTTTTCCCTTCAGATTTGCCGATGCTGGAACGCACTTCCAGACTCAGTTGTATCCTCTACTAGTTTGGACATTTTCGAAAACCATTGGATGTTGTTCGTAGCTCCAAACACATTGCTACATAGATTACGCCATTTTGGCTTACACTAATCATGCCCTTCTACCAGATTTATTTGTCACATGGACCCAAGAACACGGCCATTTTTCACTTTTTCACGCCTTACATCAACAACCACTTCACCCCGTGTATTTCTGTATGCTTACACATGAATTTCATTTTACGCTGACGTTATTTATCAACGCATCCATCTCGGTGGACACTCAGTAGATGGCTCACATTTTGGTTTCATCGTATTCACCCCAACCATCCTATGGGAGTGGCATGCACTTGCTGTTATCGCGTGATAAATCATTGGTCATGGTTTACTGTACACACACACACACACACACACACACACACACACACAGAACATGCTGTACCGTCAAACGTTTGCGCCACTGTAAAGTGTAGTGGTTGTGGGTCAGCAGAATTTCGTACATTGCGAAACCCAGATACCCAATCACTCGGCAATCATTGCACGGCAAGCGTTCGCGTGATTGTCTTAAAGATAAATTTAGATCTTGCTCGTTGAAATCACCTCTCAGGCAGGTTCCCACACATTTGGAAAAGCACTATAGACCCCTACCGGATTTCGACCCCATGACTTTCAGGTGCCATCAACTTGTGTCACTTAGCCGTGGGTGACCTCGGCGGACCCGCATGCATAACAGTTGAATACGATATCTCACAGTCTG
>OX104067.1:47258567-47386723 GCA_944474145.2 Dicrocoelium dendriticum
AACTATTGTAGCGAGAACGACAAGACAGGGGGTAGACGTTTATTGCACACTGAAAATGGGCACATCCGGGTCTCACGCGCGCCATCGAATATCGACTAGATTTCCGTCCCACCACGCAACACAGGTACGGATGTTAGAGGCGAGCCAGTCCTTTCGCCTCGGGAGCTCTGACTTGGAAGTCCCGCCTTCCTGTTTTCGCCTCGATCTCCGCTTCTCTGTATCCGATTTGGATCGGCCAGGAGTCGTTCGAGAGCTCTCGACTTGCTTGTTCTGGGCTGTGTCAATCGGCTCGGCCTCGGTCCTGTGGGCTGCGCTAGCGGCGTATTTGTCTGATTTATTGCGCTGTCCCCATATTCCCGCTCCGTAGTTCCGGGCCCAGGCTCGTCGCTAGCCGTCTTTCGCGATCCGCTCTCAGCTAGCTCCGAAGAGCTCCCCAGAGCCATTCTTGGAAGCAGCCCCTCTACACCCGCCCCTCCTCCAGGACCTTCCTTCCTCTCGTACCATGGTCGCAGGAGAGCAGCCAACCCAACGTTTCATTCCTCCGCAGTCGATTAAGTTGCCCACTTTCTGGTCGATAATGGTGTAGGGGCCTTTCCAGCGTACTCTGAACTTGCTTGCGCCCGGCCCGTCATGATCCGGCCGATCGTTGTTCCGTAACTTGACTCGTTCTCCAATCCTGAATGGCGTCCACTTGTGAGCCTCATGCCTGGCGTCGTAATTTCGCTTATTCCGCGCTTGTCGAGCTGTGGTTTCGCTTCTAGCTTTCCATCGCAGTCGCTCTTGATGCTCAGCTGGATGTTTCCACTCACCCTGGTTCGGTAGGCAAGTATCGAGCGCTATCCGTGGTTCTCTGCCGAACAGTAATTCGAATGGCGAGACCTTGGTGGTTGATTGCATGCTGGTCCGATACGCGATCAGAACTTGAGGCAAAGCATCTTCCCATGCCAACTTCGTGCAGTTTATCCACGTCTTCAATGTCCGGTTGAACCGCTCGGTCATCCCGTTGGTTTGTGGGTAAATAAGTAAATAAATAAAACTTTTATTCTCGGCAAGGCGAGGCACACCTTTACAGGCATGAGCATTTTGACAAAACAATGTGTGATCCAGAAGTTGCAAAAATCCGATATGTTTGCCATAAAAGTGTTTGTTTGTGTAGGGGGAATGTAAGTATGTAATTGTGTGTGCGTTTATGTAGCTGTGTAACTTGCGCTGGTAATTGTGCTGCTCCATTCTTGAGTGTTTGCTATCGTCTGCAAGGTGCGATTGGAAGGAAAGGATTATCCAGATATCCACGGGGCAGTGACTTTATTTTGTGGCGAGCCACGACCGCCACGTCACAGTGTTGTTAAGCAGACATTTGTGGCTTTTTATAGGGAGAACGCTTGCCAGGCGAAAACCCACCACCTCCTGGAACACTGCCGCCGAACTATTAGCTGGAACGGGTAAAACCCGAACCACCCAGCTGGCACCACGAGGAGGTTGTTCGGCTAGCCAGCCACGGTACGGTGAAGTTCGCCGTCTCTGGATGCCCCACTTGTCCAACACTGCCCTAAACGCTTTCGACTCGAAGCAGGGCCCTTGGTCCG
Source organism: Dicrocoelium dendriticum (assembly GCA_944474145.2). Classification (NCBI taxonomy): domain Eukaryota; kingdom Metazoa; phylum Platyhelminthes; class Trematoda; order Plagiorchiida; family Dicrocoeliidae; genus Dicrocoelium; species Dicrocoelium dendriticum. The sequence goes on from OX104067.1 coordinate 47,260,154, forward strand.
TGATGATACACTGTGGGATCCCATACCTTGCAGGCACATTGAATTCGAATACTTGCGACACTGTCTCGCCTGTTTGGTCCTTGATTGGTATGGCTTCCACCCATCGAGTGAAGTGGCCAATCATCACTAGAATGTATATGTTTCCTGTTCGACTCACTGGTAAGGGCCCAAAGACGTCCAGTCCCCAACACTGAAGTGGCTCATCAACCTCCATCGATCGCATCGGCGGTCTCGGGGACTCCATCTCCCGACTCGTTTGGCAGTTTGGGCACCCCCGAATGTATGCCGCGACGTCCTTCCTCATGGTTGGCCAAAACACTCGCCTCCGCAGCAATTCAAAGACTCGCTCGAATCCCATATGGGCGCCAACATGAGTTATACGCATCACACGTTCTCGCTGATTTGGTGGAACAAAAGGCACTTTCCGTCCGTCTATCGCCACCACCACGTTATCGTTTTCGACCTTCAACCTGTCCCAGATCTTGCGGAGATCCTCTACCTCTTCCGATGTGGCCTCAGGTTTGGTGCCAGCTTGTAAGTGAGAGCACAACACATTCACGAATTCATCTGTCCTTTGATCTACCAGCAGGTTCCTCTCCCCCATCGCGATCGCACGCACCGGTATGGCATTGTCTGGCATGATGTCGTCCAAACACGGGCGTGACAACATATCTGGCAATACATTTTGCGTTCCATCCACGTGCTCAATGGTGAAGTTGAATTCCTGCAATCGGTAGGCCCATCGCGCAAGCCGTCCCCGCGGGTCTTTCGCCGTCGTCAACCACGAGAGCGGTTTGTGGTCAGTGACGACCCGGAATTCATTCGCCAGTAAGTAATTTCTCCACTTCTCTAACGCCCACACGATGACCAAGCATTCTTTCTCCGTTGTTGAATACTTCTGTTCCGCCCGCGTCAGCACTCTGCTCGCGTACTCCACCACCCCAGCCGGTTGAGACAAAACCGCACCGATTGCCACGTTGCTTGCGTCGACAGCCACAGTGAACCTCTCACCAGGATTGGGTAGCCGTAGACATGTCGGGGCTTCTGCTATGCCTGCCTTTAGATGGTCAAAGGCCTGATCCGCTTCAGCTGTCCACACGAAGGGCACGTCCTTGCGAAGCAGATTTAACAACGGGCTGACCTTCTCTGCGAACTGGGGCACAAACTTTGAATCATATGCCACCACTCCCAAGAACGAACGGAGCTGACGCTTGGATTTTGGTTTTGCGAAGCACTTGATCGTCTCGCGTTTCTCCGGAAGTGGATGGACTTGACCATTGCCCACGATGTGACCCAAGCATACAATTGACTTTTGGCCAATCTGCGACTTTTTACGACTGAGTTTCAGACCAGCTTCATCTAGCCTCTGCAGTACTGCTCCAAGTATGGTCACATGTTCCTGTTCCGTCTCAGAGAAGACGATGATGTCATCACCGTACACAACCACGCCTTGTAGGTTCTCCAGGACCATCAGCAACAAACGCCTGAATGTAGCTGGGGCGTTGCACAACCCAAACGGCATTCTCAAAAACTCATACTGCTGGCCATTGACACTGAAAGCCGTCTTGTGGCGATCTTCTTCTGCGATCGGCAGTTTGCCAATATCCCGAGCGGAGATCAATCAGAGATATCTGCTTCGCACTGTGAAGGCTTGAGAAAATATCTTCCATCTGAGGCATCGGGAATGCATCCTTCACCGTCACCCTGTTTAGTTCTCTGAAATCGATGCAAAATCGATAGGTTCCGTCGGCCTTTTTCGTCAATAGCACGGGTGATGAATACGGGCTGTGCGTTCGCCTGATGATTCCTTTCGATTCCATCTCGGTCACCTGCTTCTGTATCTCCACCAGGGTGTTCTGTGGAATTCGTCTGAAGATTGGCTTGCATTGTCCTCCTGGGATCAACGGTATTCGGTGTTCAACCCAATTGCAAAATCCGTAATCATCTTCCGCGTCTGTGAATAAGTGGGCATACCTGCTCAGTACGTTGCGTATTGCACGGTTCTGACAATCAGGCACGGCTTTGAGGGCACCAACCCGGTCGGTTCTCCCCTTGTTTATCTCGATCGTCTCGTTAGCCACGATCACCACATCGTTTTTACGGTCAATTGTGACACCAAGCCGTTTCACGATGTCGGTTCCGATGATGGTTTCGGTCGTCTCCTCCACGATGAACATGTCATGGCTGATGAGCGTTTCTCCTATCCTGATTCGTAACCGCTGCGTGTCCGTCACTTTCAAAGAATGTCCGCCGACCGTCTGCATCGTGATCGAAGATGGGTTTACTGGAACCTCATTGAACCTCTTCGTAATTGACACTGCCGCTCCTGTGTCTACTATGGCTCGGACAGACACATCTTCTATAGTTACCTGGAGGACTGGTACTCGCCACCGACTCGGCATGGATAGAGAGAAACAATGGGGCACATTGACGTTGGTGCAGAATCTCGCCACATGACCATTCTGGTTGCATCGCAAACAGCGGCGACCGTTCCGGATTACCCGTACATTGCGTTGTGAAGTGGTGCTTGAAGACTCTATCGACAACAGCTGCTCCACCATTTTGGATAGACGATTTACTTTCTGTTCCACCTCAGCATGCTGGATGCTTCTCAGTGTCACTCGTTCCGACAAATTCTGGGCGACCGTCACCAGATTCAACGCTTTGCTGTCTCCCACCATCGACGCCAATTTCACCTGATCATGGAGTGGACCGGGCAGACTTCGGATAAACTGCTGTTTCAGTAGGCGCTCTCTTGCTTTGCCCTCTAACTCGGGGAGCCCAATCGTTAGATGTCTGTCCAGCTGCTGGAAAAACACCATCAAATCCTCCTGTTCGTCCCACTTGGCTGCGTGAAATCGTTGCAGTGCTCGTTCTCTCTCTAGATCCTTCCCAAATTCTGCACACAAGGCAGCCCTCATCTCAGCGAACGAACAACCGGGTTTGGCCTTTCGAGTGAGCAGATACACCGCCTTGGCTCGTCCACTCAACCGTGTGCCTAAAGCAATTAGCAAATTTGCATCCCCCTTCACACCCGTGCAAGCCGCAATTCCGTCGAACACATCGAGCCACGCCTCCACGTCACCGGCCGCAAATTGCTCCAACCGGGTCAACTCCATGGCGAATGGTCACGGCACCAATGTAGCGAGAACGACAAGACAGGGGGTAGACGTTTATTGCACACCGAAAATGGGCACATCCGGGTCTCACGCGCGCCATCGAATATCGACTAGATTTCCGTCCCACCACGCAACACAGGTACGGATGTTAGAGGCGAGCCAGTCCTTTCGCCTCGGGAGCTCTGACTTGGAAGTCCCGCCTTCCTGTTTTCGCCTCGATCTCCGCTTCTCTGTATCCGATTTGGATCGGCCAGGAGTCGTTCGAGAGCTCTCGACTTGCTTGTTCTGGGCTGTGTCAATCGGCTCGGCCTCGGTCCTGTGGGCTGCGCTAGCGGCGTATTTGTCTGATTTATTGCGCTGTCCACAAATTCCCGCTCCGTAGTTCCGGGCCCAGGCTCGTCGCTAGCCGTCTTTCGCGATCCGCTCTCAGCTAGCTCCGAAGAGCTCCCCAGAGCCATTCTTGGAAGTGGCCCCTCTACACTATGACCTCCTGAAACTAGTGGCTTGTGCCACTAGGTGACGATTTACCGCAGCAGATCAGTCTGACTTGCAAGCAAGCAGCGATGTATCACAACACATTTTTCATCGGTATACAAACTAGGAAAGTTGAAGAATTCAGGGCTGGTCCGCACAGAGAAAACTTTCAACAATAGTACCTATGTATAATATGGAGTTTAGAAGCGATTACTGCGAATGTTTTCTGCACGCACTGGTAGCGGATTCTTGATAAGACCTTATCAACACGTTACCTACATTTTGATACTGATGTTTATTCTAGCACATCAGCTTAGTTGTCTCATGTTCCGTTAGGAATATTTATTGCTAGAGACAAAGATATTGCCAAAGACATGACAGATATGCACATTGAAGCGCTAGCCAAATTTAGGCATACCTTTTGGCGATATGGTCTGGGACAAATTAGGTTAAGTTGCATCACATACCACCAACGGAAATATGAGACGCTAGTAAGTAATTTGAATCATCCCAGCATCGGTGACGCCATCCAACTAAACGCTCGCAATTCTAAATGAAGCTAATCATCGGTGCGGCCAAGCCACTTAATTTGCTAAAACGTTTCAAAAGGTATGGGGATCGACCGGCTGATACACTTGTTAACGGCACACCGTTTCGGTTTTGACTAAGACCTTCTTCAGGCGAAACATACGCTTTTGCGCAAGTCATTCATGTATAGGCCCTACAACAACAGCGATTTGTTTAGTCATAAATGCCAGAGTTCGAAGAACCCTAAAGGATCAGATGATATTAATCAGTCTTTGACCATTCGTAAATCTCGATGTTGTCTGTGACTAGATTTTATCCGAAACATCCTTGCCCACACTTGATGGCAACATCGAGCATCACTCGCTGAAACTTGGCCACTAAGTCATGATGGCAGCTGTCCCAGTGAAATGAATATTTGCTCGTAAGAAGAGGGTCGTCCTTTCCTGAAGTACCATAAATGTAAAATGACTAGAATCGCTACCTGTTGAGATACAAACTACTGAACTGGTTGAAGCAGCGCCTACCTTCAAGCAATTCCGAACAATGCATCTATCCTCAAAATAGCTCATTAAAAGCAGTAACGGTGAAGAAGTATTTCAACACGTGTTTACGTACAAACTTCGATTTAATCTTACCAAGCTTGACGTTCTATGGGGAAGTTCCACTAATGGTTGATTGAAGAGTACCTGAAATACAGGATTGTTGAACTGGGAAGATAATTATTAGCACTGGTACGATGCCACTTATCTCACCTAAACATATGGTCGCAGGGATTAACCAATACTCTTATCGGTTTGTGATGTAATGCGTGATGACGGTGAAACATTAAATCGGGGATTTTCGCAAGACGGAAAACAACCAGACAGTTTAGGTGGAGAATCGACCGAAGAAATGCATTTAAATAAAACTGTGTATTAGAGGAGCATGAAATATATTGGTTAACCGCTTATGTTTATTAGATGAGGCAATATGATGGTTAATTCCTGCTACAATCCTGAGTAGCAATTTGCAAACTAGAAATCGTGTTCGATATGTATTCTCTTGGGTTCTCAACGATCGTTCGGTAATGCTTTCTACTAAGCTGTCCTATGGCAACTATTGAAGGGTAGTAACATCAGAGCTAAGAGCATTTAAACGCTCTGGCCCTATTGGTATCCTGTGCAAGCTGGACTAAATCTGTCGACACTGGTGAACTAGTTGACTTCACTGATCTCGAATTCTGAAAGATACATGACGATCTGATGCATTAGAATCTGCTTGACTATATTAGTTGTGAACACCAGTTTGACTGGTAATGTGACCTTTGTGAATGGTACTTGAACGCGAGGCTTTGTTGCATCCTCTCTGACCCTAAAGAGGATTAGCGGGGTGAGTGCAAGGATTAGCAAAGTGACTAGCTCAAGTTTTCCACTTTTAAGCCGTGATCTGCAAATGTGATTGACTAGTAAGACTACTGAACATAATACGGTCCAGCAGGATGATACAGACATGATTTGCCAGTAGTCAGCGTATTGCATGCCGCAGAGTTGTACGACCACTCAGAGTTTGCTGACTGTGTTCATCACGACGCTCACGAACACTGGTACGAAGCAGATATTGCGGCGTATCCTACATTGACACATCATGAAACTGCGCAAAACTTTGACATTTAGTGAAAAAGTTCTGGCGATCTTTCCTTCTCCCGTGAAGACCTTAATCGTACCTAGGAATCCGTGTAGATTTGGCCATCCAACCTTTGAAGCGGCAATAAGAGCATCATCTTGGTGATCTCTTGCTTACAGATCAGAGGACAAATAAGAATGATAAGTTTCCACCAACCTGCCAACTTAGACTGCAATGCTTTCTATGTATGGTGGACAATGCTGGCATTTAAAGCTTAAGCCATAATGATGTGCTAGTACCTGAGGACGTCGAAGTAGGTTTAGCTCTGAAAACTGTAGCTGAGTAACAACACCAACTTAGTTAAACTGGTAGTTCGGAATAATCGGTTCTTATGTGACTAACCTAGTTAAACATTTTGGAAGACAAAATCCCTAAGATGTAATTTTAATCTAGTCATTTTTACTTTCCAGCTTTATGCCAACCGCAAATAACATAATGATGAACTAACCAATGGGCATTTAGTAATATGACCCAGAATCATTGGTGTTGACACGACGCGGACAAGATTTAAAATTATTTGCCTTCCCGCGGCTTTATATTGTTATCTGTCGTAACGCCATGGGGAGTTCCTGGACATGTATTTACCATATCAACAGGTTTAGTTCCGAGTTGTGCTACCACAATATCGACCCTACGAGAATCGTTAAGCTGGCTTCTATACTATTACTTAGCCTGTTGCAACAGTGTCACACTTTTCTATGAAAGTCTGGCATGTAAACCTAACAGCGATTTGATGAACTGAGTTATTCTAAGGTTTGTCCAAACACCGCCATATGTATCTATGTTGACATCATGCGTGGACAGTTGTTACTTTCTGGCTTTGTGAAGTTGTCGCAAGTTTGAGTGGAGGAAGGTAGGCGGTAGCACTAGCCACGTATACAGCTGACCAGCTCGTAAAGAACACTTTCATACTTTCGCAAATTCAAAGCCAGAGTTAACTTTTTGTTAATCAATAACTACACAAATTAACATTTTAACCCATGCATGGAAGCGATCGATTTCAAAAGGGTCTGAAAGCAGCCGGCCATATCTGGCAACTTCGATAAAAATACCCTTGCACTGATACACCACCTGGTGATGATTGCAACGAGTGCTCAACATATTTGATTCGCTGTATTCCGCTCCATACTGTGTGCAACTATAAATTGTATTACTTGTAGCATTCCCGGAAATACACTCATTTGGCTGAGTTCTTGTATACTATTCGAAGTAAGAGCTAATTTCCACCATGCACTTGGATCACCATAGAGGCATCGAGCAGTATTTCGCACCGATTATACGCATTGGGAAACTCCGTAACTTCACACATGAACCGCTGGTTTCTCATGATGTAAAAGTAGATATGTGTGTGGATCAGTCTCAAAATATACCGTTTTCTACTGGGGCTGGTCAACTTTCCGCGAAGAGTGGTTTGTTTTCTAATGGTACGAAATGAATATTGTAATGCGAGTGTTTCTAACAACCAGTCGATGATTTTCATCATGTTTACTTGTTATACTTCCGCACATGTATTATGCATTTGACAAACATACACATCGTATAATGTATATATCTAAACGAAGCAATTCACAGTTTGGCCCTCCCAATCAGCTCGTTTGTAAAGCATGCTGCAGTAGTATGTCAGTCGATTAGAAGAGTTCCTCATTAACAAAGTATAGACAGTCGTTCATGGGAATTAGCTGGGGACTTGCTCCAACTGACGGCAGCAATCTTACATACTAGAAGTTTCAACCTATCTGAAAATCATCGGTAGTATTGAAAATAATCAACAGAAAATGGCTAAGACAATTCTGTACGGAATGAAAACCTAGCAACTCATCATTCCGCACATAATACACCAACTGGCTGCAAGTGCAGATGATAGAGGACCGGAAACAACAAAAGGTTGGCAAAATGCTCGTGATTGTTCAGCAACAACAGCCTCAAGTTTTGATTAGTCAAATGTTAGTTCATCAGGAAGAGCATACGGGCGAAATGTGCACGACTATTCACTTGATAGGACAAATGACAAAACAGCGCAAGTGGGTGAATCCAACCTGTAGATCCAGAAACCATAGTTTTGCATGCGTTAATTCTGTTACACGCTGGAACCGTTGAGAATTCAATGTCGGCTTCCCCAGTCATCATTTACTCGTTTTCTCATCCATAACCGTACAAATTATAACACACGCATGAATAGTTCAGTAAATACTCAAACAAAGGGGCAATTAAGTTTAATTGCTCGAAAATGCTACCCTTGAAGTCCCACTTGTAGGTGGAAGAACAAAAAGTGTACCTCTTGCTTTAGTCCTCCTTCGTATATTGTAAATTTTCTACTGTCCTATGGCATCCGGATAACTCGCATCACCGAGTGCGTATTGAAGGAAGAAGCGAACTCATTATTAACGCTACCTGTTATTCTAAGATTCTGCAATATTTATCAAACCCAGTCATATAGCATCCCACAATGTCGCGAAACATACCATTTATCTATCTATTTCATTGATATTTCTACCCAATAATCTAACTATCTCATCATATGCTCTCGTTATTCTGTTGGTCACGATTGGGCCGATCTCCTGAGGTGATGGTTTGAAGCTTCTAAGCAACATGTATATCCACGCCAAAAGACCCACTGGTGAATATAAAGTGTGCAGAATCCACACTTAATGGCATATGACGCCAACCGGTGATCCCGGTCATCAAGCACGCGAATAAGCATGAATGAGGAAAGTGCTGACTGGCTTGAGTAACTAGCTCACCAAAAGATAACAATAGTCGAAATGATGGATAAAATCGGTAGTGGCCAGAGTGTTTCTGAAGCACACCGACACATGACCAGATGGGAAGTGGAGGTGCGGGTGAAAACTCTCGATGGATTACCTTGCATGGAATCAGTCCCCGGGAGACGGTTCCACGAATGACCGGATTACTCCACTTGTTCTTTCTTACTCTACTTCATTCTGCGCTGAAGCTGTGACGCTCCTGGTTCCTAGTTACTTCACCTCTATCGTTCTACTGTCTTACCGATATTTCTCATTAACTTATTCCCTAGACCATAGTCACGGTGTTAGACGTGGTGCATTTCCTCTATATCTCTACACGAAAAATCGGTTAACTATTGCATACTTTCCTATTCACCCTGTCTTTGGCACCTTTTACATGACTACGAGGCGCTAAACAAGTCCTGACGTTGTAGTGAATAAACGTTTGTTTCTTTGCTTACTTATCCGACTTATTCATCATTTTAAACATTACTTTTCCGTGCATAGTCACGCACACCCTAACTCTCCACCTACAAGTGAAGGCTGAAAGGAATGTAACTGAGCTCAAACAGCTTGCAGACTAAAACACTACCTGATTAATTTTATTCTATGATTACACCAAGGAATGTCTAGACAGCACGCCTGGCCATAACTCCCTAGATTGTGAATACTGCCTTTATTATTCTGCTAAAGCAATTTGAGTTTGATGATCCACTGAAGTAACCTTAATATCTTAATTTCCTTATTTTCGCAACTTCCCGAGTTGCTGCTCACAAATAGCTCCAACTGTATTACTACAGGCTATAAAGTAGGATTGTGTATTACTCATCCGATTTTGATTGGTGAATCTAACTGTAACCTCAGTTTCATACTCCTTCCCCCCGCCCCCCCCCCACATCAAACCGCTGCCATCTTGCCACCACCAAGCTGCTCCGAAAACAAACAAATGAGAATGCCCGCAAACTGGTAGCATACGGCGACAGAACTCCCAAATGAAATTGTTCGCACAAGCATCTTCTCTATTGTAACCCTGTAATAACCCAAATGATTGACAGCTTCGCATGCCTCAGCATGTTGCAATGTAATCATGATCCGTCCATTTATGGGCTCGGTTTCTCGGTACCACGAGAAATATACCTGATTATGTGGGCTCTGTACGGTTGACGTCAATCTAGATTTGCATTCAATTTCCGAGGAACCTCTGGTCTTCTTCTTGCAAAATATCAACTTCAATAATGTTATATATGCCGCTCAGTTGGTTCACTTTCTCGATTTGACTTTTGAAAGGAATCACATATCTGCTCGAATGCTAGTGCTAACAAAGCGTACATATTGTTTCAATCACTGATACATATCCTTGTTTAGGCAGAACGGATTGCTAATTCTTTCCAATGGTCGTAAATTTGTGAATCAACCTACGTCTATTTCCACACTTGCTTAGTGGAAATCTTTCGCATTATGTTTACTTTATTTCCTCATCCAGTGCAGTTAGGTAGGGTTTAATCTTGCGCTGCGATGCTGGGTATTATTGGACAGCTGTCCACCGAGTTTGATCATTAGGTCAGTTTGTAGTGCGCTTTCGTATTCTACTTCAATTTGCAGTTTTGAGTTTTCGTTGCAGATTTCGCGGTTCCTGGCACAGAAATTTAAAAGTATCCGGTTACTTGAGATTGGACGTAACGGAAACTGCTCTGCTCCATTGTCAATTAGAATAACGCATTCCACAGCGCATACGTGCTTCTGTTGGGCAGAAATCAGTGCTGTGGAAACATGAGCATCGTTAAGTTCAGTTAGTAACTCCGTTTTAACAACATGCGAAATTGCGCTTCTTTTCATATTGCCACTTGGAATTTGCACTGCTGTGCGGTTTCAATTACCTGCTTCTAAAGAAACTTGCCAATAGCACCAATGCATCTGTGGTCTGAATAAGCAAGGGAAAACATTCATCCTAAAGTTCCATGCCGATGCTCATGCTTAATGTTCCACACTGTTCATTCTTTGCGAATATCTGGTTCATCACGCCTGTCACTGCATTAGCATTTTTCGTAAACAACAACATTGCTACGTACCCCCGTAGTGTGGCACTAACTGATAAGAAACAAAGAGTGAAGGTAGCTACTCGTCCATTATAGCTCATTGGTGTATAAACGTAGTAAAAATATTTCTACTACATTTGGTCACTCAATCGTTGTGCATCCGGCGATGCCGCAGCAGTTGATCCCACCATTCATTATCTAAGGGTGGACATCATGGGGATTGAAAAACACTCTTCTTCACTCAGAATCCAACGGCACCACTAAATTACCACAAATATTATAGAGTGTAAACCTGGTGCAAATGGTTTTCTTCAGGTGGCAGAATTAACTTACGAATGAACAGATAACCTTGTTTTGCTGCGCTACAAGCTACTTTGAGCTCAGGTTGTGTAAAACCCAAAGTCGGATGTGTTGTATTTGTTCCAAGATATATCTTTTCGTTCATTCGTTCACGGTCCACTCGTGTAGGATTATCGGATTTGTACGATACCCGCACATTGAGTAGAATCCATTTAGCAATACACATATAAGATTTATACAAAAATCCGCTCTGTTCAGGGACAAATTTTGCCTTCTCGCCACTGATATCAATTGAATGGTGTGAAGATGAGTGTGTCTGGTAATAATGCGGAGTGAAACTTGTGGGATAATTGGCTACATTGAAGAGCGAACTCTATGGTTGCCAGTTTATCCACTTATCGCTCAAACCTGCCTAGCCTCTGGGCACTGAAGCTTCAACCGTTCGCAAGTGCATTGTGCAAAACTCCGTTACCCATCCCCGGGGATTTAGTTCGAGATCACTTATCCAGATTGAGGATAAAAAGAGTTGTTGATCACGTACTAGAATAAACCATCAGACCGGAAATTCCTACATTGCCTGCACGATCGGCTTGGATGGAATGATAATAAACTGGTACAAAGAACCACAGAAATATATTGGTTAGCATTTAGCAGTAAAATCATTAGCAGCCAAATTTAGCAAGTAGAAACCATTAAGTCAGTAGTAGCAATGGGATTATAGAAAAGCGTTATGGTTCGGCAATCTAACGGGACAATCCATTTTACAAAATAATCCTCTCCACTCAAAAGCTGCGAGACATATGCCCATGGGAAGATGTAGAAAATCGGCTATTATCCTGCTAACGTGAATCATAAACCAAGTCACTGGATTCGGTTGCTTATCTGTTTGTCGAACATGGTAGGTTGGTTGACAACATTTCACTGACATGCGAGTTGGCATCGTCAGTACGGTACTAAGTACGTACAGGCTGGTTGGATGTGCATACGCGGTGTATACCACAATTTGCGCACGCAACGATCATTAACGCGATTCGTCTTGAAACACTACAGCAGGCACTACTAAATAAGGAACTGACGTGTTGCCTACCAGCTACTTATGGCTAAATATCCATGGTAATATGACGAGCGGCTAACATGTATCATACGGTTGACATCTATTCGGATAAGCAGCTTCAGTGTTTTTATTGAAATGGATAACACCGGGTGACCTCCATGGTTCCCTAAACATACTATCCATAAGAGAATCGTAAAACCAATATTAATAGCTGGGCATCGGAACGGCACCTAGAGATGAGCAGGTGAAAGTTGGCTTTATTAAGCACTTGTAACGCTGGATATTTTGCTTTTCTTTTTTGACTGCGACACGTCTGGACCCGCTGACCTCAAACCAGCGCCGATCGCCACGCAACGGTGCGTCAGTACCTCTATCCTCTTTCTACCCCTTAAAACAGCCCTCCCTACTGAGAACATGTCTCGAATGAAAGCAAATGCGAATCATGTGCTAAACTGGTAAAAAGTGGTCTAGTGTTTACCATGTGTTTGAAATCCTATCACACTGCCTGCCTTGGGAAGGGGTTGACGGAAGCAAATACCGCAGAGGCGCCTTGGTTCTGCCAAGTATGCAAGTCTATTCCATTTGTTATCTGTCTATCTGTGCTACTGAAGAGGTGTGAAATATTAACCGAAGCGGTCGAGCAACTGGTGAGCGCCCGAGTTACACCCATGAGAGGAAACGGACCTGCACTTGTGAGTGAAAATAACACCCCGAATTCCCTAGTCAGGCCGGAGAAGCGAGCCAGGCTTCCCAACCGAACCCCAACGACTCAGCCTCCAGCAGTATCAACTCCATTCCCTCTCCCTCCTATAAGTAAAAACAGTGCCTGCAGCGCGCCTGCCTCAACTTCTGTACTGTGTGCTGCACCTAGTAGTCTGTTCGCTACACTCGAGACTGTAAGCTACAGTCAACCAGTAATAGTGAACAACCCGGAAACGTACGCATCGGTTGCCGCCAAGCTAACACCGGAAAGAGCACCGGTAACCTTTGTGCCCGGACTAAAGAAAACAAAACTGCCGCAGCACGGATGGCACACACCAGTGCCGTTCACAAATTCACCAAAAACACCGGATACTAAGCCTCCAAATCCAAAACCAGTAGCCACCAGGCGCAACCATGGTGCCCTAAACATTGTATGCACAAATGTCCCCGAATCCAAATCCAATACAATTAAGGGTAAGTTGACGGACGATCGAAATCAGTGGGGTTCCATCTGTACGTCGATCGGTGTCCATGCTAATCCCACGAAATTAAGAAGAATCTCGCGCCACCCAAACGCGTTGCACTACGGCGAACCCCGGTTACTTCGGGTAACACTAAACTCGGCGGACGAGACTGAGGCCGTTCTGCTGTCTGCGAATCGTCTCCGCAACGACTCAAGTGGAGTGCGCATACTACCCGAAATTCCGTGGAAAGAACGTTCAGGAGATCCCGCTAACAAAGATAGCTACAGAAAAAGTCAAGATAAGAAACAGTGATTGCTCACGGTGTTCCTGAGCTTACTGACTCCTCTTCCGACGATGCTCAGATGCACGACCGCGAGAAATGGCACTACATCCGGGAGGCACTTTCTCTCGAAAATGTGGTGGTCACCTCGTTGACAAGGATCCCCATATCACCAAACTATAAGGGGTGCGGTCCCAGGCTGTTAAAACTTGTGTTACAGTCAGAACTAATGGCACAAACCCTACTAGCGAACTGGATTAAATTCCGTTGCAGATTGCCAACAGAAATTCGTCTGAAAGCAGCAGGAACACCAACACCTTCTAATGACAATTCAGTAGAGGCACAACTCTTAATGAAAACGCCAACTGCAGGACCCGACTCGGGGACGGTTTCAAGAGTAGCCATACTATCCGGATGGGCACAGCAGAGCACGAGCAAACACCGGGATTCGGGGCATCTGATACCTGCTTATATATCAAATACTTCTCGAGAGTATGCAACCCATCCAAAAAACGATTAGTCGCCGACCCTTTAATGGTCGGCGTAAACTCATTTGCATCATCCATCCAATCTAACACACTCTTGGTCTCCGAGAAGCTCTCATGCATGTACACAAATGCCCAAGGTCTACTCAGCAAATTAGCTGAATTAAGACTTCGACACGCGTCTGCAGCTTGGGACCTCATCGCTGTCACCGAAACGTGGTTGCGCTGCGAGATAACGGATGCTGAAATTGCACTAACAGGCATGTCCGTTGTCCGGAAGGATCGAACCAGCAAAGGTGGTGGGGTAGCCCTTTATTTTCGTAACAACATGCAATGCGAACGCATAAACGATTCGGAAACTGACGTACCTGACGCCATTTGGTGTAATTTCCGGCTAAGAGGGAACGATCTTGGTCTACTGGTTGTTGTTTACCGCCCACCATCGTCTACTCCTGAGATGGACTGCAATTTGATGGCTGCGTTGAGGCAAGTGATAAAAAGGAAGTACAGTCACATTCTAGTCACCGGTGACTTCAACTTACATGCCCTCGAATCCCAGGCCACACCAGGAGAGCAATTCAAAGCAGATTTGCAAGATCTGGTTTCAGACTACCCTCTTTATGGCCACGTCACTACGCCCACCAGATTCAGGGGAACTGACAGGCCATCCATGTTGGACCGAATATTCACCAATGAAGAATTAATGGTCGAGAGAGTAATAACCGATACTCTTTGGGCCGCAGTGATCATGCGACGCTATTGTTTCATTACATGTGCTACGCGGATTATCCTAAAGAGCATGCCGAGGAATATCGTGTCGTAACCAACTATGAAGACCTGTCCGACCTCATTGATGCAACCAGCTGGTCGTTCTTAGCTGAATTAACCCCCGAGGTGGCCTGCGGTGAATTCGTCAACATATTTACCAAGCTCGTGGCAAGGACATCTGAAACCAAACTCTACCGGCCTAAAAGGATGAAGTCTTTCGTAAGGAGCAGGACACGTAAGTGCATGGCATTAAGGGACTTGGCATGGCACACCTATATAGCCTCCCCGAACGACCATACCTGGGATGTCTACACAATCCAAAGGAACCACTGTGTCAAACTCGTCCGGGAGGATAAACTTAAGAACCAACAAGGTCTAGTGGAAAAGTTTTGCTCCAATCCCAAACTGCTATACAGACACGTAAACAATTTGCGCCGTGTTAAGCGCGGTATTCCTGCTCTGCACACAGCATGCGGGTTAGCCCAAACCGCACAAGAGGCAGCCAACGTCCTTGGACAACAATTTGGCCGTACCTTCCAAAGCGCGCAATCATCATACATCCTGCCTAAGCAGTTAACGCCGCCATCAGGGCTTAATCACATATCGTTCACCTCCGCAGCTGTACTGAAGAGGCTGATGTCTCTGCGCGAGTTCAGCTCCCCGGGTGCGGACGGCATTCGTCCAAAGGCGTTGAAAGTTGCTGCCATGAGTTTGGCAGGACCACTAGCAATTTTCTTTCAACGATGTCTGAACGAGATGCACGTCCCCACGATGTGGAAGCACGGAATCATCACGCCTATCTACAAAAGTGGCAGCCGTGCTGAACCAACAAATTATCGCCCGATAACACTACTTCCTGTGATCTCCAAGGTTATGGAGTCCATCGTAGCTGAGGCTTTAATGGGGTACCTGGAGAACAACAAAATTCTCGTTCCGGAACAGCATGGATTTCGCCAAAATCGCTCCTGTACAACTAATCTCTTGATTGCTCGTGCAAACTGGACGGAATCTGTGGACGCTGGTGAAGGAGTCGACGCGGCCTACTTGGATTTCTCAAAGGCATTCGACCGTCTAGACCATCGCATTCTCCTCCACAAACTCCAGAAATATGGAATCGGCGATCCTGTTCTGGGCTGGATAGGAGACTTTCTCGTTCAACGTCACCTGAATGTGAGGGTTCGAAGCAACCTATCAGAATCCATCGAAGTTCAGTGCGGCGTACCTCAAGGCTCGGTACTTGGACCCCGCCTGTTCCTGGTCTTCATAAATGATCTCGCGAGTGTGCTATCTTCTAACTGTTTGCTATTTGCTGATGACCTAAAGGTATGGCGCACTATAGCTGCAGTGGAGGATCACACAGTCTTACAGGAGGACCTGGACAAAGCGTACACATGGTCCATCGAGAACATGCTGCATTTCAACGTCACCAAGTGCAAAGTTCTCAGTATACGGCACAAGAGTGTGCACAACTACCGCCTAGGACCACAAATTCTACAGCGGGCTTCTCACGAGTGCGATCTCGGCGTGATAATTCAAGATGACCTCGGTTGTTCCAGGCAGACTGAAAAGGCAGCTAAGAAAGCGAACCAGTACCTCGGCCTTCTTCGCAGAGCCTTCGGGAAGTTTGACCCTTCGATCTTTCCAAAAATGCTTAGTGCGTACGTGAGGCCGCACGCGGAATACGCTATCCAAGCGTGGCAACCCTGGCTCAAGCACCATCTCACCGCGCTCGATACGGCACAACGTAGGGCAACGAAGAGCGTCAGAGGTTTGATCAGCCTCCCCTACCCACTCAGGCTGAAGACCCTCAAAATATACAGTGGACGTTATCGGCGTCTAAGGGGCGATCTCATAATGGTGTACCAGATCCTGAGAAACCCCAACCACCCATGCCATTCCCTTCTAACACTCAGTCAAAACACCTCGCTAAGAGGTCACCAGTTTAAGTTAGTCACGCAGTACAGCCGCCTGGAATGTCGGCGAAACTATTTCTCCCTTCGAGTGGCACAGCCTTGGAACGCCCTCCCGGAACATGTAATTAATGCACCCACCCTATCCCTTTTCAAAAAACGCCTTGACGATACCCTGTCACATTTACACTACGTGCTATAGCTCATGACCACCAGATGCTGGCACTAATGCACAACAGACAGGGGATAGTGCCATAACCCTACTCGAGAATGAGTCACTCCAAACGCCTTGCACGAAATTTGATAAACGCTACTACTATAGAAACTGGATTTCTGTATCCTGTCGACCCAAGATAGTTGCACACGAGTAAGCGTTGTCCTTGCTATCTTTTTTATTTTTCTCGCCTATGATGTGATCAATAACCACTCCCCTGTTGCTTTGTGTGCGTACATTCTCATTTCAAACTCCCTTTATACGACAGTGCAGTTACATCTGTAAGCGCCTGAACTGACGACTCCATTATCCCTTCGCTATCTTCTTTTTGTCACGCTAAACACCCTACGGGACATGTCAAGCACCTGCTTTTTTACCCGTTATAAATCATTGTTCATTGTTCATTGACAAATAACATTACATTTCGACCTGTCGACCGAACAACTTGAAACAAACAATCAACAACACACAGCCGCCGTTGTTGTTGGAAAATAGCATTAAAAGCGAGTCAGAAGACCGGAGCAAGCGCGACAATTGCTGTAGATCGCAGTGAGTGCAAGATTAACAGGAAAGTGACAAATTACCACCGTTTATCTTTCATCAAAATAGCTCAATATCTATTGACCGCACTTCGTTACTACTGAATCTTTTCCGTAAAATATCCGGCTATAGTTACCACAGGCTATGCCATATCATAATATTTTAGTTTTCCTTGCCGCTGTGGGGGAGGTTCACTACATTTCATTCAACACCACAAGGCAGTGTGAAGACTAGATAGTCAAAGATAATCAATAACATCCGCATCTAATCCACCACGAGGTACAAGTGGAGCTGTCGTTTTTCCGAAAATCCTGACTCAGCCAATCAATGTATTCCATTATGATGCTGCTGCCGGTGCATCATTCGCTTCCTGGTTCCACAATTATGATGAAATATTCCAGATCGATTCCGACAACGTCTCAGAGGATAGGTGCACCGTATGTTTCGGAAGCTGAGTGCTGCTAACCATGAACAGTTCACAAATTTCATTCTGCCAAAAAAGTGCACTGACCTGTCGTTTGATGAAGTCTTGGTAGTCCTCCCACAAAATTTCGATGAACAAACATCCTTGTTCGACATCCGGTACAAGTGCATCACGATAGCCAACAAAGATGACGAAGATTGGGTCAACTACTCGAACCGTACGAATCGCGAGTGCGACTGGTCACAGTTACACAATATGACCGGTGACCAGCACAAGTGTCTCATTTACGTTTGCAGCCTACAAGCAGCCAAAAATGCAGACATCCGAACAAGAATACTGTGCAAGTTTGAACAGAATCCTGACATCACATTGCAGCAACTGACCGGTGAGTGCTAAAGAATGACAAAGCTGAAGCACGATACGTCGCTCATTCAGCAGCTGTCCAATACGAATGTGCATGACCTCAGCTGTGATGTCAGCCGGCCTCCCCAAAGAGCAGCAACTCACGTGAGTCCATCACATCCGGAACCTCCCTCTGCTTGTTGGTTTTGTAGAGAATGCCATTTTGCTCGGCACTGTCCATTTAAGAATCACCTTTGCAACTGGTGCGGCAGAATAGGCCACGTTACGTGGTCTTGTTTCTTGGTAAGTGGTCCTACTTTGACGAGGAAGAAGCGAAGTAACGCCACATCTTTCAAATTGCCCAATGGAAGCAGATCGATCACCGCGACTTTCAAGGTTGATGACGTCAACAGGCGTATGTATAGGCTGTTGGAAATCAATCGCATGCAAGTCAAATGTCAAATTGATGCTGCTTCAGATATCACTCTGATCTCTAACGACACGTGGCGCACTTTGGGGTGGCCGATACTCGTACCAACGGCCAATACGGCACGGAATGCTTCCGGAAGTACGTTACACTTGCTTCATGAATTGACCTGTCAAGCCAATTTCCTGGGCTAACAAATCCACACACACGATTTTTGACAGACCGACTGGGGTTATAGTTGCTGAAACTCGCTAGGATGGACGATATGAACTTGATCGACCAGTCGATCAACTGTATATGCCAGCAGTTGCAAGTTAAGCAATCTATGCAAATGCTAACGATGAACCTTGAATTGCGCAACCAAATTGCAGAACTGCACGGAAGCCATGCAACGTTGTTCAGACCCGGGCTCGGATGCTGTCGCGCAGCCAGGGCGGAGCTAAACCTCAAATCAGACACCAAACCAGTCTTCAGACCAATACGCTAGGTGCCGTGCGCGAGATTAAATCGGCAGAGGAAGCGAAGCTTAATCAATTGCAATCTAAAGTTACAATCAATCGGCTCCACTAGTCAGAATGGGTGACATCTATTGTGGTGGTAAAGAAAGCGATTTTTCAACAATCCTGCATTCTGCGCTGGAGACGCATCAATACTCACTGCCTGTACCAGAAGACTTGTTCTCCAAACTCAACGGTGGCAAACGCTTCATCAAACGTGACCTACCTGACGCTTACTTACAACCTACAAAGCTACACCTGTACACAATGACACGCACATCCATGCGAACATTTACTGTAATGACAAGCATGTTATATACTTGTATATTTTTTTCACACGGTTATTATAACATGAGCATGCCTGTAAAGGTGTGCCTACCACTGCCGAGAATAAAAGTTTATTTTATTTATGTTAAGTTCCGGTTGCCGAGGGTTGCAGAATATTGCGCCCCTCAGACTTTTCCCGTGCAACCGGTTGCTATTTGGAGTGAAATTCGCACCGCCACCTTTCAAAGAATCATGGATACCATGCGCACCAATATCCCGACACCGCAGTCTAACTGCATAATGCCTTGATTATGGGCGCAGATCCGCTAGACTTGATGCACACAAAGGAGAGAGTACTTTCACGTTCGGAAGAAGCCAGATTTCGATTACTGTCTGATAAATGTGTGCTCAGGCTAGATAATGTGAAATTTCTCGGGTTTCCCATAGACCAACATGGCTGGCGCCCGGATCCGGCCAGTATCGAAGCTATCAAACTGATAGCACTCCCGAAAGTCGTCGCAGCACTTCGCTCGTTACTCGGTATTATGAGTTATCACAGTATTTCTACCAAGCCTCCATCAAACCAGAGGTCCACTGAAACAGTTGTTGATGAAAGGCGACGTTTAGCAATAGACAAGGGAATGCCCGCAGTCCTTTGACGTAGTGAAAGCAGCATTCCCTTCTGATCTACTCTTGGCTCATTTTAATCCGAAGTTGGAACTAATCGTTGCCCCAGACACCTCCGATTATGGTTTTGGGGTCCTTATTTCGCACCTTTTTCTGACCGGATTTGAGAAGGCTGTTGCGCATGCAGCACCTTCACCAACGTCGGCTGAGAATTTTACTGAGATTGAAATGGATGCATTTTCAGCCGTTTTCGCAATGAAGCGGTTTCATATGCTGATCCACTGTAGGCTTTTCACACTCCTAACAGATCATAAAACATTGCTGTCGCTATTAGGCTCGAAGAAAGGAATTCGCGTCTTTACGACAAATCGGTAACAACGATGGACGACTATAATGCTGGCGTACGATTTTAGTGTTACTTTTCGACCTACACAGCAAATCGGCCGAGCGGATGCATGGTCTCGTCACATTAATTCGCACCCAAAGGAGAAAGATGATGGTGTGATGCAGCCAGCACATGCAGCCAGAAGTCCAGCGAATCCTGAATGATAAGGAAAGATTGTCAGTGACTGTTGACACCATGTGCTTAGAGACTTTCCGAGACAGAACACTAGAGAAAGGGATGCATTAAGTGCGAACACGTTGGCCAAACGGTGGTATCTCTGCTGACGTGGGTCCGTTCCTCTTTGTGGATAATTGTTTGAACTTTGGAGACCGACTGGTTGTGCCAACAAAGTAGAACAGACAAACCTTGCAACGGTTGTATACCGGGAGTCCCGGTACCAACCATATGAAAGCCTTGACACGTAGTTTTGTTTTTTGGATCGGAATGCATGCAGAAAATAAACACTTCAGCCAATGGTGTGAATCTTGTCAATTGGTGACGGAGGCCCTTCCTAAAATCACCTGGCAACATCGGCCTAAATCTGAGAAACCAAGGCAGTGAATCTACTTAGATTATGCAGGTCATATCGCAAGTCAATCCTGTCTCGTTTTGGTGGACTGTCTCACCAAGATTTCCGATTTGATCCCAATGCAATGTCCGACTGCCCAGTACAACGAACTGGATAAGTTGTTCCGGTATTTCGATCTGCCACAGATGACAGTGACAGACAACTGAACACAAGTCACTTCAACTTCCTTTCGCTAGTGGTGCAAGGAGATAGAAATCAATTGGATGTTCTCAGACCCAATTAAAATAACAGGCAGACCGGTTCGTTGATAATTTCGAACGTGCTCTTTATGAAGCGGGACAAAACAAGCCCCACAGCACGCAATCTAGGCTTTCATGGACATGTATCGGAATGCGCCAAACCCAAGCGCTCCAGATGGAAAAGCCCCTGCCGAAGTTTCGTTTGGACGAAAAGTCCGGACATTCTTTGATAAGCTTGTGCCAAGCAGGGAAGAATAGCACTGTAAATGTCATGTTGATGAAAATGGGACAACTAGGGTCCGTCAGTTAAAAAGTTGGGACATGATATGCACACGAGACTTCTGAGGACCGAGGAGGTGGTTGAGAGGTAGGGTGATCGGCAAAAATGATCGAGTCATTTGCGAGCTAATGCTAGGAAATGAGAACTAGGTCAGGCACGAAAATCAGCTGAGGCCGAATCACGGCAAGACTGAAGAAGTCCCTCAGAACGGCCATCCGTACCGAGGGACATCCTGCTAAACACATTTGGTTTGAAAGACGAAGCCGAGCGACTAGGTAAATCACAACAGAACCGGCAAGCACCACATGACTCACAACGCAAACCGACGCGAAAGTCGAGGCGAGCACAATAGTTGCAAGTTGACCCTATGTGAAAACCTATGAACAAAGTCGAGGTTGAATCTAACGCATGCAGGCTCAGGTCAGAGCGGGAGGTAGTAGGCGGTTACAACTGATGAACGGTGCGACACGGTTTCGAGACAAGATTTGGGTCTGCAGCAGGTCCCGCGAACAGCTGACTCACCTTTTTCACCATCACAGCGCGTGTTGCTATGGCGCAGACGTTAGCGTGAAAACAGCCAGACACTGGAGGCCGCAACCATCTTCCAATCGGTCCAGAAAAATGACGCGAATCAGCCCAGTAACGGACCGTCGAAGTGAATGCATGTGACCTATACAGTTAACCATACTCGGCGCCTAATTCACTTCGGTTTGGCAGGTCTCGAGCTTTCGTTTTTTCCGCCTGGTTTGGCGGCGCAGAGAGCCTAGGTAAAGGCAACGTTACAACACTCTATCGGCGCTGTACATGTGCTGATACATATGCTGATAATATCATACATGAATTCAGTGTACTTCAGTGTACTTAACGATGCTTCGTTTTCAGCAACTGGAGGGCTACAAAGATTCCCACATATAATTCAGGTGATATAGGCATAATCGCCCGAAAAAACATGTTGGAGGTGGGTGAAAAGCGTTATTTCGACGAAGCTGCATTCAAGTTAGGCCCTGTAAACTGAACGTGGTATGGTTCATAACTGGCCAATAATTAGTGACACATCTAGGCAAAGCTATAAATTGACAATCTAAGCCATCAGTTACTTCATCTACTGAACGTGACACGGTCATTTTCCCCGTTAAATTCGAGCTGCTATCAAAAGGATGCTGACGATACATATCAAATTTGTACTGTACTCCAAGAGACCTTTGTATTCTATCAAGGTACTTGTAATTTTATACCAATTATTTCCATGCGCTGCGCTACCATCATCGCAGAGTCTAACTGGTAAAGCGTGACCAGAATGCTCTTGAGAATATCTATAAACAAACAATGAAGATGTGGATGTAGCTTAAACGAAGCGATGCGTTCAGTCAAATCCCGAACAACACGGCCTTAATATTATAACCCAGCCGTAGCAATTTAACCATTGTATTGATAAAGCAGACATGCGAATGTGTACATTGTACGCACTGCTCAAATTCAGGAATGCTTAACGGTTCGCTGTTTCTCTTAAGGAACATAGTTGCTTCCTTTCTAAACTATCAAGTTGAATCGTTGGCATGATTAAATGCCAAAGTAACTCTTATGGTCCAGTTAGCTTTTATGTAGTTGAATCAGGCACAGTTTATAAACATTGCGTGAACGATGGATCCAAAGCGAACTGACTGGCGCTTGTTTCAACGTAGAGTACTGCTTATTTGCGTGACCAGTTGTAAAAAATTGGAAGTAGGTCGAGATTATCATGCAATTTCTGACACTGATTACTCTAAACAATAACCCGGAATGGTCCTGGGACCTGTGTCAGCGTTCCTACAGAAAACAACCAAAAACCGACATTACCAGAGTCAGCAAATAATTCACTAAAATTCACCATCCACAAGCACGCTTCTAACCTCCGAGACCCACACCTGCCTGTGCACCAAGCACAACCTCAACTCGGCAAGCTAACTGAACTTCGGATTCATCAGGTCTCCACGCCTTGGAACATTATCATGGGCACTGAAACATGGCTGAACGCGGAGATCACTGATGCTAGCGAATCGGCATGACTACCCAAGGAAACGATCGTCCTAGCAAAAGACAGGATGTGCTCCTGTACTACCGATCCGACCGGTATGTTGATGTCATCGACGATTCAGAAACGTAACTCGTCGATTCTCTTTGGTGTTGTATACACCTAAGATGTAATGACGCGTGTTATTAGCAATTATGTACTGCCATTTTATCTGGAAAATGGACCACCGCTTAGCTTCTGCGATGAAGCGAATGCTGGCATGACCACACGGTCACGTCCGTCTGGCAGAAGACTACAACCTGCGCGTAATCGCAGTCTCAACAACGCTCAGCGAAACTTTAAAGGCAGAATTTCGACAGGTAATCGTCGATGTACCACCATGTATCCATATCTTCTCTCCCACGCCATTTGGAACAGGTGACGCATCACTTGTTTTGAATGTTGTGCACATCAACTAGGAACGAATGGTCTATACCGTGACTACAGATGCACCATTTGGCTGCAGGGATCCCACGATATGGCTGTCTCTTTACAACCGCTACGCAAAACACATCAGCTAGATCGGCGATGAAACAATTACGATAACCTCACCGACCTCGTTTAAGAAACTGTCTGGTCTTTCCTAGCGAAGCACCCTGGCTGTGTCGCCTGGGTGACCTTTGTTATCCAATTCCCCGAGCTAGTGGTAAGTGCGCTAGAAAGCAAAGAGTTCGCCCGAAGCAAGCGACCTACTACATGACGAGCTGGACTCCACAATGCATGGCCTCAAGTGATTCAAATTGGCGCGCTTATTAAGCATGTCCAAGTAATTACGGCTGGGAGATCTATACAACGAAACCACTGTGTCAAGTTGATCCGTGAGGACAGCTTTCGGCACCAGCGAAACTTGCGACGAAAGTCAGCAATAATCCTAAAATGCTGTGCAGGCATAAAAGCAAACAGCGCAGATTGTAGCTTGGGATCCCAGTTCTACGTGCAAAAGGTGGCCCGGCTAAAACTATGGAAAAGGAAGCAAACGCTCTTCACCAATACTTCATCTGCACTGTCCAGAGTGAATCATCACCTCACCCAGTTTTGACACAACTCCAAAGGCTAAACTATGTATCGTTCACGGCGGTAAATTGGTGCAAACTATTGTACTTGCACGTGCACAGTTGTCTCTGCGTGGGTAGCTTCAAACTAAAACCACTGAATACAGCCGCCGTGTGTATCGCCGAAAGATCAGCTAGGTTCTTTCAAGGATATCTTGGTAGAATCAAGGTTCCGATCATGGGAAAACCTGGAAATATCACTCGCAGTTGCTACAGCGGCAATCGTGCCGGGTCCTCGAAATACCGTCCAATAAACCTCCTTTCAGTAATATCCAAAGTAAAGGGGATATTGTTACACCGACTCTCATGGGGTATCCCAAGATAGGGTACATCATAGTTTTACAGCAATAAGAATTTCGCCGCAATCAGTCGCACGCTGTTAGCCTGTGCAAAATGGACAGAATAAGTAGATGCCAGAGTAGAAGTCGACGTTCTCCAAACGAACTTTTCTATAGCGCTCGATCGCCTGGACCACCGCATTCTCCTACTCAAGCTTCTTAGCAATGGAATCGGTGACGCAGTGCCCGGTTGGATAGGCAAGTTCCTCACACAAAGCCAGCTGAATGAGCGTACTCAGCTCCATTTCCGACCAAATGGAATCTATTGCGGTAAATCGCAAGGCACGGTATCGGTACCACGTTTATTCCTGGTATTCTTCAACGAACTTGCTAGTGCGCTTCATCCGTAATTCCTGCTATTCGCAGAGGATGTCAAGATCTGGTATTACTAAGAGATCTTGATAGGGTCTATACGTGGTCATCCGAAAATTGGATTAAATCAAACTTGACGCAATGCAAAGTTCTGAGCAAACGACATCCAGTTTCTTCTTGATACCTTCAAATCCTGTTTTTCCTATTTAGCTTGAGAATTGTCAAGCTTTACTTTTTTATCCGTGGTAAATCCACTGAATGATATATTGATTTACTCATTAATATCGACTAGGAGAGGAGCAGTTGTAAGTTGCTTACCAGGAAAGCGATCTCGGGGTAGTCACTTCTCGCGACAGACTGAAAAGCATCGAAAAGAGCCATTCAACAACTTGGACTCTTAAGGAAGGCTTTTAGGATGTTCGAGCTATCTGTCTTTCTGCAGATGCTGAACGCAGACATGAGGACCCAGGTGGAATACACGATACAAGACTGGAGTCCCTGATATAAAGCGCGGAGTTGCTGCATTTCAATCTCTCCAATGTAGAGCGACCACAATAGTTAGGGGGATGTTTCGCCCATACTAACACAAGCTGCAAGTGCTGAGATTGTACGGTGGTGAATATAGACGTTAGTGCAGTGACATCATCATGGCTTACTTAATACTGACGAATCCGAATCACGCTTTTCGCGAACTGTTGCAACTGAGTCAAATTACCAAACTAAGAATCCACCAGCTCAAACGCACCAAGCAGAACAATTGACTTGATTGTCGACAAAGTGTTTGCCCCTTTCTGGTGTTCCGAACATGGAATGCCCTTGTAACTCACGTCAAAATTTGCTCCTACATAAAAGCCTTTAAAAAGCGTCTTTATGACACCTTTTCCCACCTGCATTAATTAATATAGCCCATTATACTCTTAGGACGAAATAATGTGAACCAGACTATGTGCTTATCTGCCCTCTCTGCAAGGTGGCGGTTAGGAAAACTGGATCAGTGATTATCGATATATCTTGGATGCACCCAACTTGAATTTACGTATCACAACAGTCCAATGAACAATGAACAATGAATTAATACGAGTTAAGAAGCGATTCTTTTCAAGTCCTGTTAGGTAGTTGGCGGGGATTTCAAAATAATAATAATAATGCTAATAAGAATAGTAAACAATTCGTACTTTGTCGGAAAATAAGGAATTATCATTTGTTCCGCCATAGTTCTGCAATCCGCCTAGATCCAAGGCACCCGCAGTTAACATCAACTAAATCCATCGTACACTGCAGACTTGGGACAGGGACGTAGTGCTAGGTGACAAAGTGTAAGTGGATGATTGCGTCATCCAACTTACCCTGGCTGCGCCCGAAATGGTATCAGTGACAAACCACCCATGTCATGACAACAGGAAACTTGGACCACCAGAAGTACGGTAAGACCATTCTTTCAATTAGTACAGACCTCAGATATAGATGAGCCAGTCTCAATTGTACCTATCTCAAATCAGCCAACCGTGCAAACAGCCGCTTCGAAAAACTTCAGTAGACGGGCACTATTTGTGCCGGTCACTCACAGCGAACCGAGCTCCTGATGCGTCAACAAATACAATGTTGCTACACCAGCACTCAGAGGTTGTAATCTAAGCTCTCGGAACGGCGTCATCGATATGAAACAACAACCTGGGACCTCATAGCATTTACTGAAACTTGGCTCCCAAACGACATACTTGATCCAGAGATTGGACTCAGTGAGATGTCAGTCATTCGAAATGATGGTCCATCTCGCGGTGGCGGTGTTGTTCTCTACTATCGAGATTATTTGAAATATGAGGCTCTTACCGAAAATGCCCTTGTTATTCCTAACGCACTATTTTGACAACTGCATCTAGCAGGTCGAGACGTTGGTTCACAGAAGACGAGTGATGCTTGCCTCTTGGCAATTATCTAAAGGCCTCCGAACTCATCAGCAGACAGCGATAACATTCTGTTAAATGCCCTCCGCTATGCTGTTTCACAAAAGTACTATCACTATCTTATAATGGGTGACTTTAATGTTCCTTCAATAGCGTCAATACCCCGTAACGGGCCACCATTTGAATCGAAAATCCAAGAATTCATGGACATGGTAGTTTTGTATAACCATGTGCATCGACCAACCAGACACCGCGGTTCAAACAAGCCATCAATCCTGAAGGTAATCCTGACTAATGAAGAGTTGATGGTTAAGACAGTAGCATAAGATCCTCCACTGGATCGTTGCGACCATTCAGTCCTAACATTTGTTTGTATGTTATACCAGTATTCTTGCTAAAGAAAGAGCGACTCAACGAACTATTACAGACTATTATAAGCTGCACAACTTAGCAGCAACCTTTGACTGGGACCTAAAGACGCACAGCTCAGCGAATGATGCGTGGAATGAACTGAAAGATAAAACTAATTGGGTCATACAAACAGCATAGAAGATTGTATCATTACGAGCACCGCGCTGGACCAATGCATGGGTCCGGAGCAGAACACGAAAATAAATCAACAGAAGAGCTGAAATCTGGGGACAACATTCGCTAATCCCATGTGATGTTACATGGCACAATTATAAAGTTATCAGAAACTACTGCACGTCGCTCAATAGAGTCGAGAATTACGAATGGCAGGTGACCGTGGTGCCTAAATTTACGAGTGACACCAAACTACTATACAGGTTTATGAATGGCAAAACAAAGGTTAAGCCCGGAATACCACCATTCAAGACGGCTAGTGGCCTAACGACTACTGTTGCAGTTTGGCTCGGTAGCTACAAATACCATGGAACCTTCGCCCTACCAACTTCCAACAAATATCGTTGGCTTATCCAGCGTCACCTTTACCCCAGCGGCTGTTGCAAGCAAATTACAATACCTCCGGGAGTACAGTGCCCCTGGACTCGACATGATCTGCCTAAAAGTACTGAAAAACGGTTCCTCCCACCATAGCAGCACCACTTGCAAACATTTTCCAGGGTCTGCTTAACTCCCATACACTCCTATCTGAGTAAAAAATGGCATTATCACTCCAATATACGTAAGCGATTGGATTCTGCTAACTACCGACATGTTACACTCTTTCCTGTTTTACAAAAGTGATGGAATCGGTAATGGCAGATGAACTAACGTGATCCTTTGAAAGTCTACAAATAATTTCTAATGCCCAACATGGTTTCAGACGCAGACGATCTTGTCTCACCAATTTGCTGATTACTCGGGACTCATGGACCAGGGTGGCTGATGAAGGAGTCCCCATAGATGTGATTTACTTGGATTTTTCTAAAGCATTCGACAGGGTCAATCACTTCTTTCTCCTCCAAAATCTTGCTGCCTACGGTATCAACGGTTTCCTGCTCAACTGGTTAGAAGACTACTTACACGACAGAGCAATCAAGGTAAGAGTAGCCGACACTCACTCTGCGAGCCTATGCGTCTCCAGTGGTGTACCACAAGGATCCGTCCTCGGCCCGCTACTGTTTTTAGTCTACATTAATGAGCTTCCAGCAGACATTTTATCTCCGGTGCAAACATTTGCAGACGATGGTAAATTATGGAGAGTAATTTGCTCAGTATCCGATCGTGTCTACCTCCAGGAGGATCTCACTCGGATTAAACAATGGGCACAAAGGAAACAGCTCCCACTGAACCCTGCAAAGTGCCACTTGCTGACGTTGCGCAGCAGTTTCGTCAACACATACCTTTTGGAGCAACACGTCCTGCAACACGTGACTAGTGAACGCGACTTAGGTATAATCGTGCAACAGCGTCATGGCAATTCGCTCCAATGTTCGAGAGCAGCAAGTGTGGCGAACTTAAACTTGAGACTTTTGAGGCGAGCTCACGGATAGTACCAATGCTGATTAACTCCTGCATTCGCCCTCATGTTGGACATGCAACTCAGGCCTGGTTTCCATGGTTAAAAGGAGGCCTCCGCCTATTGGAACAACCGCAAAGAAAAGCCACAAAGACAACGCGTGGAATATCCGGTCCAAAATGCAAACTGTGTCTTCGTGTACTCGGTCTTTTCTCATTAGAATACCGACGGTTTCGCGGAGATCGTATTCTCCCATACCGGGTATTAACTGAAAGCGATCATCCATGTACATCACTGTTGACCCTAGCCCCTTACAAACCAAGCTGAGGCATCCACCTGAAACTAATGACGTAACATTCCAGTCTGAATTGTAGAAAGCATTTTTACTCACTTAGAATCTGTGGTCACTGGAATGCATTACAAAGATATGTGGTGAACGCACCAGACATGACAACATTCGAAAGACACTTACGATTTCGTCTTAGTGACAAGGCTACAAAACAGTTTGATAAAGTGTAATGGTTTAACCACTGATCCTGCGCGTTCCACGTTGGAACAATTTGATTTTAATTTACTTTTGCATATCCATCTTGTGGGTCTTGAAATTTATGCTTTTTATCCCAGTAATACGCTACTGAATTATATACAGTTAGTGTCAATGCAGAGACTCTTGATTCCAGGACAGGATTGCACGGGTGACGGAAACGAATGTAAAAGAAAATCTTGCGGCACTCAAGACGACTATACTGTTCTGCGTGTTTCAATGAATGGCCCCTCAGTGTTGTATTGGCGCTGAGTTGAAGTAAAAGGCTACACACATGATGGGGGTCTTGCAGAATCAAGTATGTCATAATCAGGTCGCCTCGTAGTCTGCGATA
This sequence comes from Dicrocoelium dendriticum, assembly GCA_944474145.2. NCBI lineage: Eukaryota > Metazoa > Platyhelminthes > Trematoda > Plagiorchiida > Dicrocoeliidae > Dicrocoelium > Dicrocoelium dendriticum. The sequence continues at coordinate 47,289,909 of OX104067.1, forward strand.
GCTTCCGCTGAATAACCCCAGTCCTTTTAGTATCTGCTCGTAGGAAAGAGTGCGCATTCCAGTTACGTTCTTAGATGCCCGACGTTGTGGCTGCTCCACTGCATTAAAGTCTTGTTTCAGCCATGGATGCCAGGCTTGAATTTCGTATTCGACATGGGAGCGAACATCTGCACTGAGCATTTCTCGAGATTTTGAGCTGTTTATTTGTCCAAACGCCCGTCGCAATAGCCCGACGTGTTGATTCCCCGTCTTCGAGGTTTTTTCGGATTGCCTGGAGCAACCCAAGTCACCTTGAACCAGCCCACCCAAGTCACACTCGACAGTTGATTGTTGCAATACATTAGTTCCGAGCCGGTATGAGTAGCTGCTTAGATGTCAGATGGAAAGTACCTTGCATTTACTGAAGCTGAAATGAAATACCTTTTGGGCTGACCTTTGATATACCTTACCTAGGTCACTCTGAAGCGGTTGCTGGTCGGCGTTCTCCTGCATCCCTCGCCAAACTTTGATATCGTCAGCAAACATTAGGAAGTTTGAAGCGCTTGCCTGTGCGAGATCATTAATAAACACCAAAAACAAACGTGAACCTGGAAATGAGCCTTTCCGTACACCACACTCGACTTGTATGAGGTCCCATAAAGAGCTCCGAACTCTGAGCACTAACAGCTGATGAAGTAGAAACTTGGAAAACTTGCTTAAAAGTGGGTCGCCGATCCCGTAATGACGGAGGTTGGAGAGTAGTACCCGATGGCCTAGACCATCGAAAGCCTTCGAAAAATCCAGGTAGATCACATCAATACCTTTTCCGACTTCAGCTGACTCGGCCCAACTACTCCGTGCGATTAGTAATTTCGATTTGTATGATTGCTGTCGATGGTAGCCGTGCTGCTGGGCGTGATGGTGTTGTAGTTTTCCAGATAACACACCATGGCATCAGCAACAATGGCTTCCATGACCTTGGAGATTATAGGAAGAAGCGATATTGGGCGGCAGTTGGAGAGCTCAGTTCTGCTTTCACCTGTGTGCATTAGGGTTATTATTTCAACTTTTCACATAGCTGGAACTTGGTTCTGTTCTAAGCAGCGCCAGAAAAACTGATCCAAATATTCTGTCAATTGGCTTGCTGCTGCTTTTAGTGCCTCTGGATGAATGGTATCGACACTCGGCGGGCTTTGTTTACGTAGTTACTTCAGCTCTTGCAATACAGCCTCCGCGGTAAAAGTGTTGTGGGTTAGTTCTGGCAGAGTGACGACAAATGTTAGAAGATCGCTTGGTGGCAAGACCCTTTGAAACGTGGGGGCTTATTGCATTCGCAGCGCATTTGCTGCCTCCGCAGCCCTTTCTGTTGGGCTATCGGCCGTCTTTAATGGAGGATGTACTTGCCTCAAATTTCGTGGGCTATTGACGTGTTTGTACTACAGTTTGTGGTTAGCACTGGTTGTTTCAATGTTCTGCTAATATGCGGCTTTGTCTTCTCTGAGCAGTTGAACGCAGCGGTTATTTTGAGCTACTTATTTTTCCCAGGTTGCTGATGTTAGAACCTCTCTGTACAAGCGCCATGGGGTGTTCCGTGCCGCCAATCATTTTCGAGTTCCACTCCTAACGAAAGAAACTAATTTATGCTTATCACCGACTCAACTCTGAAGAATCTGCAAGCAGCTGACTGAATGTGTTGACGAACTCGAGCCAAGCAACTTCCATGGGTTCTTCGGCAATGAACGATCAGGTAGCAGCGCTGACGAGCTGAGATAATCGACCATAGCTTGTGATGGTTCGCACAATCTCATTGTTCTCATTCTGATATTCCGCATAGCAGATGAAATTGAAACTATTGACTGTGTGATCAGTGCGACCCAACGGGCAGTTTACAGACAACACAACAATTCTACGCTCTTCGTTGGTAAGCCGAAGCTCCTGCACCTATGGCCTGTTATCTGTTCTAAACCGAGTGGGTAAAGTGATGCGATTGTAAAGAGGAACGGGGGTTACGAACTGTTGTAGGTCGGAGTAGAATTGTTCTGTGCTCGTGGCATTTTCTTCAAACATAAACTTCATCCTGCATCGGCCGTCGCGCAGATTATCAACCGTCGTCTTATCTGCTGCATACAACAGGGCGGATAAGCGAAAACATGCTACTGCTGGCGCCTCCCTTCTTTCTTTTCCACCTTTTTCTCTTACTCCCATCCCGACCCCCATTTCTAAACTTCCGTCTAAAATTCCCAGCTTAACTGACAGCAACCGAAGTGCTACTGGAGTAGTACCATCTGCAGCCACCACCCCACAGCACCTATCGGACGCCTATCGGCAAAAGTCCATTATAAGGCCACGCCATCACGTTTCCATGGCGACCTTCAACGTTCGCACTCTAAGACACACAGGTCAACAGGCTGCACTCGCACGCACCTTGGACACACTGCGTATGGATGTGTGTTGTGTGCCCGAAACTAGGATCAACGCCCCTAACGGGGTTATTAAATTAACTGCACCCGGCTTATCCTCTCGTTATTGGTTGCACGCATCCGGAGACGCCGTTGCAGCACTCACGGGTCAAGCTGGTGTAGGTTTCATTCTCACTTCCAAGGCCGAGCCATCGTTGGTTGACTGGATTCCGGTGAACAGCCGTTTATGTGCAGTCTATTTTACGACATCAGCTAAGGTCGATTCACGAAGTAGTACAACGCGTTGTTTGTTTGTTATTTCCGCTTATGCTGCCACCGACTGCAGTGCAAAGGCTATCAAGGACACATTCTATCACCAACTGGATGCGTTATTACGCAATGCTACTAGTTCTGATAATATAGTACTTGCGGGGGATCTGAAGGCACAAGTAGGGCGTCTGAGCTCTTCAGAAGCTCAGCTAGGTGGTAAGTATGGGCTTAACTCCGAACGGACTGACAACGGTGAGCGTCTGCTGCAACTGTTTGCGGAGCACTAGTTGTTTCTTGGTAGCACTGCTTTTAGACACAGTGGGCGCCGAAGTGCCACTTGGCGTCCTCCTGCAGCTGACCAGCGATGGACCCAAATTGATCACATTGCCATAAGTTACGGATGGCGTGGTTCCATCCTGGATTGCCGCTCGTACTGGAGTACCTGTGCCGACTCTGGTCATGCCTTGGTACACTGTTGTTTCTCTATGAACTTTACCGGGAGGCGCACCAAGCGTCTCCTCAAATTGGCAACGGAGAAATTGTCTTAGCCCTCGGTCAGGCAAGCCCATCAAGATGCGCTGCGTATCGAACTTCCGCTGTCTCGTTCTAATGACACTGAGCTTCAGTGGAATAGGATCTCGGCCGCCATGCGCGACGCAGGAGCATCTGCTTGTGGCACTATCCCTCATCACAGCACCGGTCACTGAATATCAGAGAGCTCGGTGAACCTGTTGGAATCTAGAAAACACCTCCCGGATAACTCTGAACACAATGTGACCAGACGGGCTATTAGTCGTGAACTAAAGCAGATCCTACGTGCTGACAAGGAAGCCTGGTGGACCAGTAGGGTTCAAGAAATGGAGGAGGCAGGAGCGGTAGACAATTACCGCACTCTTCCGGCTAATCCGCACCACTGGTCCCAGAAAGCCAGGCATCAGTGAGCTAACCAGAGACAACGCGGGTGCGCTGATACACAATAAGGAGCGCCGTATGGCTCGTTGGGCGGGACACTTTCAAAATCAGTTCAGCTGGCCCCCTGCTCCCGGACCTCTTCCTACTCAGGTGATGCAGGACGAGCCATGGACGGTTAGTTTAGAGCCTCCGTCGGAGGCCGAGGTCCGAAACGCGATCACAGCCCTTAATCGTTTTCGTGCCACTGGCCCGGATTCCCTGCCGCCTGCACTATTTAAGAATGGAGGTGAGAACCTCTGCAAAGCACTGACCGCCCTATTCGCACGTAACTGGAAGGAAGAGGGTGTCCCGGCTAATTGGAGTGAATCGATTATATTGGCAATATACAAGAAGTGCAGTCGCACAGACTTAGCTAACCAGAGGAGTATTAGCCTAACGCCAATTGTGACAAAATTATTGGCCTCGATTCTCGTTCGTCGCCTCATTGCAGAACGGTAATCTCGGATTAGGGAAGAGCATGCCGGTTTCCGCCCAGGACGTGGCTGTATAGACCAAATATTCGCTTTGCGGCAGGTGCTAGAGCAGCGCCACGCATAATGCAGACCGACAATAGCTGTGTTCCTCGATTTCAAAAGTGAGTCCGATTCAGTCGATAGACCGATTCTGTTCGAAATATTTGCGCAGAAAGGCGTTCCCACGAAATATGTAAACATCCTTCGTGCTCTATACTCCAACACTACAGGCCGCGTCAGTGTCTACGGTGTATTATCGGATAGCTTTCCGACCACAAGTGACGTTCGTCAGGATTGTCCGATTTCCTAACTTTTGTTCAATTTCGTCGTGGATTCTATCATGGAGTGTTCCCTTGCGGAATCTCAAGATGTAGGCTTTAAAGTGCTGCCTGGTGAAAGGTTAGTTGATCTAGATTATGCGGACGATATCGTCTTGCTTTTCGACGATGTTGGTGCAGCACAATCAACCCTGAATAGCCTGTCCAGAGTGGTCCCATTATTTGGTATGCACTTCGCACCTTCAAAGTGCAAAGTGTTGCTGCAGGACCATCGGCCACTTTATGAGCCCTTGGCGCTTGCTAACGAGGCACTCGAGGTGGTTGATCAAAGCACTTATCTTGGCGGCTGCACCAGCAACGATGGGCGCATAGACACTGACGTTAGCTCACGCATTGCAAAAGCCATAGCTACCTTCTTGAACCTGCGGCATCTTTAGCGACAGAAGAGAGTTTCCCTCCGTCTGAAAGGTCTTGTGTACAAGGACGCAGTGAGGGCCGTTATGCTCTATGGAAGTGAGACTCGGCTCCTTCGGAATGAAGGTCTGAGGCGCCTTCAAATCTCTGATCATCGTTATCTGCAAAGCATTGCTGGTGTCGGATGGCACCAGCGTGTCCGCAACGATGATGTGCGTAGGCGAGTACTAGGTAATGATAATCATGCTAGCTCCTTAGAACAACAGATAGAAGTGAATAAGTTGCGTTGGCTCGGGCACGTGCTACGTACGCCTGGTCACCGCTTACCTAGAAGGGCCTTGTTTAGTCTGCCAGGGTGGCAAAGGCTCGAGGTGGACAGATGTTGACTTGGCAGCGGGAAATGATGTCACTGACGACCAAACTGGGTGCCGTTGGTCCCTCTCGCCTTCCGGGCTGGAGTCCAGGTGACTCGCCTTGTGCCTGGTTCGAGACTTTACAGGACTTGGCTCGCAACCTACACCAGTGGCGTGTCTGCTGCTGTCTCTTAATCGGATTACCTGTTTAAATTGTGTTTGGTGTTGTTATCTGCGGGGTGATGGCTGATTATGACGCGGGGCAGTGAAAGCCGCAAGGAAGCTGCCTCGCCGATGCCGCCTTATCTGTGCACGATAGTCAGCTGTTTGTGACGGTGTGTTGTCTGCACATGGTGTAGGCGCCTTTACCGTGAATGTTTGCTTAGGGCATTAAGGTTTTCAGGTTAGCCCCCCTTCTCTCCCTCTTCTTATTCTTTATTTCATAGGTCCTCATGGTTGTATAGCAGCGAAGCATCAGTTCAAATGGCCGCTGTACTGTTGTTGCTAATGATGATGATGCTCGTGCTAGGGGTTTCTAAAAATGAGCGTTAAAATCCCCCCACGATAAGTATTTGCGTGTACCTTCGTTGTAGACTGCATCCTAAAGCAGCCGCAAGGTGGCAGTGGGATTCGGGTATAGAGTTAGGGGGCGGTACACCAAGACAATAAGGCAAGTGTATTAGTCTTTTGACTGCAAGCGGCACCAAAGAGAGTCGGGGAACTGCTAGTCTGAATTATCCATGGCTTCCCATTGTAAATCGTTTTGGTAATCCATAAATACCCCTCCACCTTTTGAGAATCTATCCTTCCGGATGAGCGACTTGCCCGGTAGCGAAACTTCAGCTTCCGTCATTCTTATTTGCAGCCACGGCTCAGTGATACCGATAATACCATGTGACCCAAAGGCTTGGCGATCTTTCAGTTCGGCCGACTTATTAAAAAGGTCCTGAGCTTTCGCATAAGAGCAGACTAGTTTCTCGGTATCTAGGATCCCACAGAGGGCTGAGTGGGTCAAGTGTGGGAGAATGCCGACTGATGGGAGGTAGGCAGTTGTTCATTTTTTGATGGAATAATGATACCTTATCCGTAACTTGATTCGGTCAAGTTGCTTCCCAATGTTCGTTTAGACTTACATCAGAGTCGAGTAGAGCAGCCGCCAAGTGGAGCTCCTTTATTATCATCGGTACGATTGCTGCTTCATGTGCTTTGATAGTCGAACTTTACAAACCTTCTGTGGCCTATAATCCAAGTTCAGAATGAAGAATTTTCCCATTTCTTTGCCATCAATCCAAAAATTCCGCTGCTTTTTTCTCTGACTGAATCACAATTTTTAGGGTGCTGGGACCGCGTCCACCATAATTGAGTGAGAGAGGCAGCCTGGTGAGCGATAGCGCTACAATATTATCCAAGCAAGTGTTTCACGAATAAACCGCCACTTTCCTAACTCGTTTTTTTCTGCCGCTTAAACATCGTTAGAAGGAAACTCTGGCCCGCCATGTTTGAAGATTGTGTTTAGGCGATCTTGCTTGCTCTGTCCCTCTTCAGTTTTTCTTTTTGATTGTCTCGTGTTCCAAGTAACATCAGGATAAATGTGTATCCCACAGGATCCGTGTTGCAGCGCGCTTGCGGCGTATAAAACGTTTTCTAGATCGGTGGAGGATTCCAGTGTCACCCGAATAAGTCTGGGTTCTCCATAGTGTGGTGAGTTCTGGTAACTAGTAAGCCGTAATAACTTTATGGGTTTCGCTTTGATACCCATAAACGCGCGCAATGAGTTCCATTGGTCTTGAGCGTCCGATAACTGTTGTGTCGGTCATAAAAAATGAATGTCTAATAGCTGTTCTCCTAACAATAACTTAGGAAGCAATGGGATGGCGGCGGACTCGGTTACATTTGAGCACACAACAGTCAGGGCACTATTGTTAGATCTCTTCTTCCTTGATCTACGACCTGCTGACAGGTTTGATCGTTTACTTTTTTCTACCACAGAAGAGACCGCAACGGCGACCTCCCGGCTGACAACTGCAGCAATCTCTGCATATGTAACTGATGTCCCGAGGGACATTGTTTCGACAAGAGACGTTTGCTATACAGGTACCGAGGGTTGGTGTTCCGCTGCTTCATCCTTTTTGATGATAAACATCAAGTCCGTTGGAATTAGTTTAACCAGACGTTTCTAATGGTGTCTGATTTTTATTGCAATGAGTACCGTTTGACTCTCGTATCTACGGTCAGCATTCGTCCGACTTTTACCAAAGTTGTGGAAAACATCGGAGGGGGACGTGGCTGGTTGCGGTACAGGGAAAGCAGGTTGCGCAGCATTCCGTTGCTTAGAGGCCGCTACGCTTGCATGGTGCATACTCAGTTCCATTGATTTTATTTTATCATTCATCCTCTGCTGGGCTTCTGCGGTTAACTACCCGCAATTCTAGACTAGGATAAGTAAACATGTAAGGGGGGAATAGTCGAGCACGTAGTATACAACCAAAGCGCATCTTGTGAGCCATTTCGTTCTCGTACCTGTTGTTGTTACACCTTTGCACATTTCGGATGAAACCATTTCAAACAAGCCAAACCTATCTTAACTAATCGATGACATTCTCCCAACCCGCAATCGCCTTTTGCTCGGAGTCTTTTCGGTTTCGCTTTTTGCCATTCAACGTAGTGTCGTTACGTGGCCCAGTGCATTGGCTGACGTTCTGTACTTTTCCAGCTTTGAGAGCGGCGCACATCGGTCAGGCGAGTGTGTGGTTACAACGTCATATGAGCGGTCGGCGTGGTCACACTGTTCGTGTGACGGGTTATGCGGACGCACTGGCTGACAAGGTCACAAGGAATGGCGAATGACTGGAACCTGCAAAGTGAAACCGAACACAGCGCTGAACCTAGAGCGAGAGATCACAAATTCTTTCACAGCTTTGTTGAAAAACGCTGGATCGGAATAAACCTAGGCTTTTTGGAATGCCTCGAAAATTCCAAATCGAATGGTGTCGCGCAGAAAGGAAATCGACTAAATGTGATTGGGTTATCTGCTTGTGTTTACTCATGGATGACAGTTAAAACGGTTAGTGCTGGTAGGGACTTTAATCGTAGAGGTTAATTCCACGTAGGATGGATCACACTAGGGCTGGTAAATCCGGTTCAAATGCGTACACTGTGTACACCTAGAAGATGTAGAGAGGATAGAGGATTAATGCAAGTGACCAAGGTGCGAGCGCATCACGCCTGTGTGGAGTGAGGTCATGGTGACTTATATGAAACTGTTGTATGCCACTGTAAATTGCATCCAATGAAGCACCACATGAGTAAGTGTTGTTATTTGCCCTTTGCTTTTCTCTATACGAAGCACGTGAGCTATATTTGCTTCACATATTAATTTGTGTACGCACATTGAAACCGAACTTCGTTTTATCGCTACGAAGCAGTGCAATTAAATCGGTAGCGGCTTACACTGATGATCAACTTATCCTTTGATTCATTTTATTTTATTTTTTACTTCAATCATCCTAACGAACTTGTCAAGCACCGGCTACTTTACCGCTGATGAACCACCTTTTATTGGGCATATTAAAATGTGCTAGACATACGACTTAGTGGTCAGGTTCACCTTTACCAGTAAATAATTTGTATATGACCTATGAAGCGCCTCTGTTTTGCATTTAACAGGTTTTTTGCTTAACATTCCTTTCACTTATCCTCGACAAGGGAAATGTGCATCGACTTCTCTGTCTGTGTTGTGTAAAGGATAAACATCCAGGAAAGTAACAGATGTCTTCAGACGTCATGCTAACTTCCAATAGCAGTTAGTTGAACGCTTCATATAACCTAATGCGCATATGAACCATGGTACCACGAACGCTAAAAGGGCCAACACATATTCAATGTATAAACCGGGCATCGTTGTCTCTGTATCAATTATTTCCATACTCAGGAAGGAGGAAAATCGATACGTTACACTGTTAGTTGCCATTTAAATGTGTCTCAAGCTATACGCTTGTCAGATATGGGAATTAATGCGGTCTACGACCTCCGATTTTGCATATAATGCTTGGTATAGTTAGCAGTTTACCACATCTAGACCCAGCCATACAGCCATCACACGGCCAAAAAGCACTGAACGAACATTTCATCCCTTCGGGAATCGTCATCAGTGCGCAATCCATCTGACCCTTGTAAGGCTTGAGCCTATACCATTCGACCCCCTAGCATTCTAATGTAATATAAAGATGGATGGACACATCACTATAGCGACTACCTTTGATGGACTTTAATGGTTTTGCTGAGACTCAACGTGGAATGGTTACCATTTCTGTATGACTGATATAGTTACCACTTGCATCCAGTTTCTTGCAGGTTATCACAAGTACGATTTTGCTGTTGTAATTTATTGTGAGGGCAATTTACAGCCGTTCAGTGGTTTTCGAAACAACCGCTAGTCAATTCATTTTTACATAATGTCTACATGTTGAACCTGTATGAACGTTTTACAGTTGAGTCCCTTGCACCACTGGATACGTTGAGACAAAACGCAAAACAAAAGAGGTGAAAGTGTCCATACGTCTTGCCACAGACTAATTGAGAATGCATGTTCTACGTTGGTTCTACAAACGGAAAATTTGCAAGTAAGTCAAATCAAGCAGACTATATACAAAATTGAAATAGATAAAACGTTGCCTACGTGTCTTTATTTGACCTTTTAAAGTCTTTTTGAGGGCAGCATACCCCGGAACATCGGTTCTGGTAGTTGTGCTTTCTAAAATGAAGCCTATGCGAATAAAACAGGCGGGAGTAAGAAACGGTTACTGACATTCACTAGTTGCTTCACTAGTAGCTTAGTTAGTTAATGAATTATGTTGCCTGTTTTCAAGGTACATACTACCTGTCTCTGAGACTAGCGCCACATTCAAAGTTGAAATCTCAAATGTGGAGTTGAAACGGAGCTGTCAGGAAGTGACTGGTCAATGTTGCCTCACATCAAGCATCACTCGCGTGATGAGGCATATTGAGTATACCACTGCCTCGGCCTTCCTGAGCAGTCGGTGAACCACGCGTACAGTTAAGAGCAAGTTGCAAAGACAGCGGATGCAGGTTGTAAACTGTTGAACGCGCAGTTCTGTGGCAAAACGCCACTTAGTATTCCCTAGTCAACTTGACACTTTCAAATCATAGTTACATTCGCAAGGTTGGCTTACGCATTTATGTTGGTGGGAAAATTACTGAAAAGCTGAGTAAGAATGAGCGGTGATCAAATGCTGTATTTGACAGACTCGCCTATTCGGGATTTCATTTCCAATACTATTGAAACATTCACCGTCAAACATTGAGCACTGGATGATGAACGTTTTGGTTATTGACTTCACTGGTCAAACGATGTCCTAACACTCATCCGTGTAACAGAGAAGGATGAAACATGGGACGATGGCTGGAAGGGATCGCTGAAGCACGAAAGGTGCACAGTTCCCATCGCAAAAGTGTGCTGCGTACATCGCAATCATTTCGGTTGACGAAAAGATTCAGTGTCGATGTATTAAACGAGGTTTCAGATGGATTCTTTCATGAAGAAAAACGTGTGGGCAATTACACAGCGCCGCACCAAGTCAGACAATTCTGGCACTTCCAAGGATCGTGATTCATGCAACCATGCATAGTGTGACTACCCGAATCAGCATTATGATCCAGCGGAGCACTGGTAGCTACAATAAGAGGTATTTTTAGTTAACGCCCTGCTGCTGCAAACCAAAATGGATTTCAATTCCAACACCTTCCACTGTAGCATGAACCTTGTTAATTGTGGTCATGGTGACCGGACAAAACCTGAGGAATTCAAGTTCTTGCCTCCTCTTACATAGCACTGCGTGACCGGTTCAATATTAGCTTGCGCTCGTCAGGTAGACATAGTTGAACTTGAATTTGAAACCGCGACGTAGAGGTTGACAGATGAAACAGCTAACATACACTACTGAGCCGCGATCAGTTGCACCAGGCTGTTGATAACCCGTCTTATTACGGGATGATAAGCAGGAGGAAAACAGCTTTTTCTTAATTCTGGCAGGTTCACTAGACTAATGGATACCCGTCATTCAGTATGCGGATGTTCGATATTGCTACAAACAGAAGCTTCCATTTGGTGACCGACGGCAGAATTCATACTCAATTGCAACTCGATGTTTTCAGAGCAATTGGATTAAAGCTTGGTACTCGGTTATTTTTACAATTTTGTCCAATCGTTCGCTTCTGCGTTGTGTCTTCTCGGTCACCATATGCGAAAATAGGAAGCATGCGCAATTCCTAAACCAAATTGAAACCTAGGATGGAATTACACCTATCTGAAACCTGTCACAGTCAAGTGTTTAATCCCATGAAGGGAGTCGATGCAGATATGACTGAAACTTGAGGAAAATGCGTAAGTTTATGTGGGCTGTAATTCTTCTCAAAAGTAGGCATTACACCAGCTAATATCCCCAAATAAAGTAGTCGGTTTGGAATATAAAAATCATTACACAGTTTGGATCATAATGTAAAAATGAGGCAAAAATTTAGTCTTATTCCCCAGCTAACTTGACAAAGGAACTGAGTTTTATCCCCACAACTTTTGACCAATACGGTAGGCATATCTCAGTTTAATAAAATATCATGGTTGATATCTCACAAGTTTTGACGATTATGCACCGGTTAGTATCTCAGCGACAAACAGTTTCGTTGCGACGGTATTTCCGATTTTAGCTTCTGGAAACACAGTAACATGCAAATGATATGGGCAAAGCACTATTCATGCATCCGTTTTACAAGGAGTACTCTACTGATGGATAGTTATGGTTGTGCAGAAATTGGGCGGGTTGGTGCTTGATAATACAGGCTAATTTATAAATAAATGAATAAAAAATGGGTATGTTCCTCCACGAGCGTGACACATTCCTTCTTTGGGAGCATTTGCAAAGCGTGTTTCATCAGTATTTCTAGGTAAGGAAAACGTAATTAAGATTATATTTTAATTCAACGACCACGGATGATCAGAAATGTACAGCAGTGATGCCAATGGATTTTCAATTTGGATAGGGCATAATTGTTGATCCTTGTATCACAATTTTTTGCTCCAAGGATGTTTTATTGGGCTTGGTTGGCTCCTTGATAAAATGACTACAAAACCACTAAATTTTCTTCGGATAAGTGGAAAATTGGTTTAACTAATTTGAACAATGAACAATGAATTTATACGGGTTAAGAAGCGTTGCCTTACAAATCCCGTTAGGTAGTTGCTGGGGATATCAACATAACAATATTGATTATAAGGGTAGTAAAATAGTTAATACTTTAAATATGGAAATAAGGACTTATCGTTTGCTTCGCCTCAGTCCTGCGATCCTCTTAGATTCAAAGCGCCCACAGTTAACAACAAATAATTCCATGGTATAATCCAGGTGTAGAATGAAGACGTAGGGTTAAGTAGCAAAGTGTAAGTGGATGAGTGCATCGTCCAACCGTCTTTTAAATACTGTTAGTGTCGGTGCAGAGATGACCGATTCTGAGAGAGCATTCCACGGGTGACAGACACGGATGAAAAAAATTTTCTGCGGCACTCCAGACGACTATATTGTTCTGCGCGTTTTAATGAGTGGCCCCTCAATGTATGTACAACATTTTGTGACATGCTGTGAGGAATACTTCGCTCAAACTATACATGAATCGCGAATTTTGCTTGTAGTACTCATATGAGAATGCAAAAAGAGAGGTGCTTACAAAAGATAATTCTAAGGGTAGACTAAAATAAGAGTAATGTGAACATCAACCATGAAGCCGGAGAATGTAGTGGGTGTTCAGTTGGCTTCCCTTCCCATCACATACTATTTGATGATATAGTCAATTGAGAGCGAGACAAAAGATACAGACATTGAGTGTGGAGACGGTACCATTTCAGTATTTACTTCCGTTGTAGACTGTTTACTTTATCATGGAATACTGGACAGTGTTTGTATGCTTGGCCATCATTTAGTTGACATCCCAATTGGTCGAGCCAGTTTCGCGTAGCCAAATATTTGCTGGTATTCATGCGAAATTCTTACTCTGAATCGCAATCACATATTTCGGATTGTACTTGGTTCCAGATGCTGGTATATCTGTTGAGGAAGAAGTTGGCTGATCTGATAGTCTTCGGTCTACACCCCACTAATGAACTTTCTGTATTTCGTGTGCTGTAAAGGGGTGAATGTATTATAGCAATGTTACGGATGGAAACATGCAGCTTCATGTGCAAGACGCTCAAGAATATGGTTACGTTGTTTCAGGCGCCTCAGTCAGATAGATTAAATGTTGGGTTTTTACATCGAAATATTCCAACTTCGATGTGGTATCGAATAGCAGCTTTTTTAATGTGAGTTGCACACATTCTAATGTAAGCTGTCTCGTTTTTGCGCTGCTGTACACCAGTGAGCAGTTTTCCAGTAGGGGGCGAGAAACAGATGAACAGGTTCAAAATATAGATTCTTTTAATTTCTGTGTTGTAAATAACATTCCAATTATCTATTTGGGCTTTGCAATAATGAAGGCTACTTGTTTGGAGAAATTTAGCGCGTATGAATATTTCAACCTCTAGTCCCGAATGATATCTCACATATAACTGACTTAGAATAAGTGATCAGACCGCTAAATGTTATATCGCATTTAGAATGCATTGCGTGTCATTTATCTGCAGAAATAACATTCTCAAAACAAACGAGTTAAATGAAGTGCTGACAATTTCTTCTCACCTACACAATTCGGACGCACTGGTTAAGCGCATTACTATCGACAGCCACTAATTGTCGGCTGTCACAAACAAACCTTCCTTGTCAATAGCCATTGGCATGGATGATCCGGAATTGAAATTACTAGCATTATCATCGAAGGGACTCGGGAAACCCGGGATATAGTTTATTTGGAGTAATTACCTGAGCCCGGTGGATTTTAATGCATTTTCTCCGGAGTTGCACTGTCCAGGTGTAGGTAGATGCATAAGAACACACGCCCAAATGCCTTCTGACCTAATGAAGTTAACATGTTTACCCCGACCTCTATGTGATGACTGTCATCTCACGGATGACATACTGCAGCGATAGCATTAGTCCAAGATGCTGCATTAAGATGACGCCTTTCTGTGTGAACCAGAATCATTCATTAAACTCCTGTCAGATATATTCCAAAGGTACCCTTTTAGGTTTTCTTTTATAAACCGGACAGTGGCTAATCAAAGTACCAAACATTGATAGCGTTAACAACAGTACAACTTGTACCATCCCAGCGGCATCGCGACTTATTTTTGTGTCCGGGGTGGTCCTAATATTTTGCCTCTCTTGCCGATGTATTTCAGTAAACCTTCCCAATTACGAACAACCCTACAATTAATCGTTTCCTGGAACAACATTCACCACGAGGAGGTTGTTCGGCAAGCCAGCCTTGTTCGGCAAGCCAGCCAACATTCATAGTGTAATTTTAGAATGCTAATTTAAGCGCAGGCAGTCGTATTGTTTCAATACTCGTGCACAAAGCTACCAAAATTCAATCCTTGGGCAAGTTCCCTTTCCACATAGAGAATTGTTAAACCTGTAGGCCTTGTTTCATTCACCGCTGATCGAAGGTATTTCTTTATAAGCTTAAATTGTACGAAAGATGCTCACAGCTGGCACTGCTAATAGCGAGCGTAAAAAAGATGCTCAGCGCAGTCCCAATACGCTGTAGGTTCCTCAAGAGGATATTTCTGCATGAACCTAAAAGTGCAACGGGTACATTAACTTCGTCGTTTGTAAAACTTTCTCTGTACGGTAACGTATTCCTTTTTTCAAAATCTTTCTCAACTTCGCTAAAACAGACAAGTATTGTTATCATCCAGCCGATTTAACGGTGTATCAAAAGCCTACCTGGTAGCAAGATTATGAACGTGCTGAGATCCAAAACAAATTTCACTGGTCTGTCTGTCCATGACAGACAGCATTTCCATTTTCAAGTCAGCATCAGATCCCATCGATGTAACAAACAACGCTTCACCATCTACTCGTTTCGTTTGGCGAATTCAACTCTCTATGCTTATCCCGAATTCAGAGTAGCTTTCGGAATTGTCCACTACATGGTTCTCTATCTTCCCTCTATCCTTAAGTATGCGAATTCTTAACTATGTGAGCTTGACCGAAATTTGCTACAAATCCAGCAATTTGTTCGAAGATATTTCTGTGCATCATTTATTTCTGAGAGTACGGATCCCCAAAGGCTCAGAAACGAAATGTATGATAAATGCAATACCAAGAATAGAATTAAAGATGCAACAGATAGTGTGGTTGTATTTTCCACTTTGTCTTTGAGCCGCTCTAGAGCAGGAACCTTTTCTGAGTATATTTCCACTTTAACAATTATAGCGTCTGCACGACTACCACATCCAGTTTCCATAACTAGCTTGATATTTATACCGATCACTTGTATTAAGACGTTCCGGTGATATGTAGAAGCAGAAAGGAACGAGAATAGGTGGTAGGTTATACCGGAAAGCGTTACAGGCTGTACAGTCGCCGAAGCCGCATATACGGAAACCAGTTCAAGGAATGCTTTTGTGCATGGCACAAAGGTAGATTTTGGGTTGCTTTCGCAGATGTGTTTATGGAAAGCCGATCGGTAGCCTGCAATGACACAAGCGGTGTCAAATGCCTGGCTACCGTAGTCATCAATCTGAAGAACATCCATAGCAGGTTCGCTCAAATTCAGTCGACCGACCCGTTGCATACAGGTAACGAGCTTGTCTCATACTCTTGCGGCGAGGGTTCGAGCCTGCGTAGGGAGAGAGCGACCCTCGCAGTAACCTTAGCTCAGGTGCGATCGGTGGTGGTTGCGCGGCATCGAAGCGTCGGTCTTGCGCACCGGCGTACTGCTGATGCTTACTTCTCTCAAATTCAGCCGTAAAGTTCCTCTAAGTTTTTACTTTTGGCCTCAAACGCATTAAAAGTTCCCCAACTTTCAAATCAGTTTCATCCATTTTTAAGTAATGCAACACCTCCTAAATCAGGAGTGCTAGCGAAACTTATAAAAAGTACTTGATTCACTTATCTGACCTACGCTTTTCTTTTTCACCTACTTTGCCAAAATGATTACAACCATTTTATACTTCTGGACACAAACAATTGGTCCTAATTTGCTTTACCAGCTGTACTGCCACCTAAAGTTCCCGAAGAACAGAGTCACACTTGGCCAATGAAGGTACCAATACTTAAGTATTTCACCTATTTACCGGCCTCATTTATCATCCTGGATTTCTGCACGGTAGTTACGCAGTGTCAACTGCTCTTTGGCGAGAAGCATGAAGATATCCAGTAATCTAGATAGAATTTTCGACCACCGCTTTATTTCCTGTTCCATAAGTGCTTGCTCCATTTTGTCTGTTGCCTTTCGTTCAACCAGCGGGATCTTTAGCTCCATGCAGTTAAGAGATGCTTGAACATACGATTTATTAGACTAACGTTCATTTACTTTTGGATTTAAGTTAAGGCAGCGCTGAAACCTACATCAGTTGAAAAACTAGACTGTCTCGTTAAAAGCGGTCTGCAACAGAGGCAAAACAGGGCCTCTTTGGAAGGAGAACACCCCATGTATGTCCGCAAGCTTTGCTCTCCGTTTCGCAAATTCCGAAGCAAGCTAGGTCGTTGTCAGTTTTCCTGCCTGACTTTTGTATTCGTTCCTGATCGTGCCATTTCTTCTAATTCTTGTTATTGTTACACAACAGTAGATTCCAGCCGGAGAAGCATAATGTGAATTTGATGCCAAACTTAGCGGGCCACTGACCGAAATCCGTAAAGTCGGTTGTGTGCGATTTCTCGCTTCTTTCCAACCCTTCAAAATCTCGCGTAACTCCTGCGTCGGCATTACAGATGGTTCTTCCTACATCAGTTGGGCTCATATCACTTTCCGTTGCCAGGACATCAAAAACTGCAGCAACAGTCCATTGTCCATTGTTCAGCAGCTTCATCCTCAATAAAAAATCAGGCACAATAGAAATGGATGGCAAATTCAATAAACTCAAGCTTCACTAACGCAAGCTCATCACGGAAATAAGTGGGTCTTTAAAAGGCATAAAATGACAGCATAAACCACCATACTTGGGTCTGTACAAACAGATCACAGAGGTCAGAGTCAGGAAAGGAGACCACGCAGGTGTCTGTATTCGACCATAGAAGACCTCTCAA
This sequence comes from Dicrocoelium dendriticum, assembly GCA_944474145.2. Lineage (NCBI taxonomy): Eukaryota > Metazoa > Platyhelminthes > Trematoda > Plagiorchiida > Dicrocoeliidae > Dicrocoelium > Dicrocoelium dendriticum. The sequence continues at coordinate 47,307,223 of OX104067.1, forward strand.
TGACTTGGTCACTTTACAAAGTCTTACGGGCTACAATGCATTACGTTCACGAGTAACTGCAGTTGGGGACAAATATGCCTAAAGGCGATAAGGAACAGACGACAGACTAATGTGACATATGGCGCTAATGCCTTTTTCCTTATCAGGAGCGATATTGCCATTTTAAACTATCGACTTATTTGTATATCTTGCCGTTTTCACTTGGTATCGGACAACCAAGTGCACTAAAACTGCAACCCCCCTGTCGCCTGCAGATCAGGGCGGACTGCAACTCCTTCTCCGTCTCTGCACCAGCCATACGGACAAGCCGCTTCTACTAAAGTCGTTACCTTGTAAGGTATAAAAAAATCCATACCAGTGCATCTACCACTTATCATGACCCAAATTATTGTCAAAATATCAAATTGTCTGTTCAGGAAACATTGTTCTGTCGACATGATACATCATCTCCCGCTGTTGCAGCCGGTGCAACATAGCCTAGTCAATCTCTGAAAGTTTGTTCAAGTGACAGTCGCAGTGCTTTCGCCAGGTCTGCATTATATCTGCAGTTTTCTTGCAGACGATGCCTGAAGTAGCATCGGGTGGCGTCCTCTGCAGCTGCAAATGGTGTACGTACACCGCTTTCAAGGAATCAAAGAACTTTTTCACCATGCATACTTGCTGCGCCAAGGCTCACTAGTAAATTGCCTTTCAAGTTCTTGAAATTTGCTTATCTCTGAGTCTGCACGATAGTCCACTTGTGCAAAGAATGCTACAATTTCCACCGAAACCAATGCGTCACTAGTAGCAGTATTGTCATGAAACCAATCGGGCCTCGTAGTTTGTGAGCCCGATCATTTCTTCAGCCGCCACCGTCACTTATTCTCTGTTGTGGTCCCACAGGTCGACTGCATGAGGCCATGCAGTCGATATTGCCAAGGCGGGTATCGATCACATTCTCCAACTCCATCCTCTTCTTGATAATACCTAAGGAACGAACATTAAATTTGTGCCAGTTCACAGCAGGTGAGAAATACATGGAATGACGAAAATATACTTGCAATTTGGTCCGCACAAACTTTTGATCAGTGTCACACAGCTCCACGCAATACCCGTGTTATGAGCATTTCATGCGTGTTACGCTGGCATAAGGTGACATAGTTGAGCAGGGGAACGTGACAACCCGTGGGTGCGTCAGAGTAGCTACATCACCTACCAGAGCAAACCGAGTGTTCGTGATCGTCAGGTCGTCAGTGGCGCACAGTGAGAGCAGCCGGTCATCGTTCCCATTGGCTGTACCAGTTCAATGCGGACCGTTGACCTGTGTCCACATCGCGGCATCACTCACAACGTGCGCGCTGAAATCATCCACTTGGAATAGCCTAGCAATCTTCGCAAAGACAGTATAACAGAAGACAAATGAGAGTAGCACTGGTCCCTAGTCTAAGCAGAACAAAACTTGGCTGGACTACAGGTGCTAATAACAGTTGCAAACTTACCTCTTGCAAGTAGAATACGAACAGCCATAAATCGTCGGATGCTGTCAGCCGGCTCCCCCACCTGCTTGCTATTTAGACGATCGGATATTGCAATTCCAGTAGAACGTGTACCCAGCACCATAGACTTGCAGCTTGCCTTAGTCCGTGAAGCGAATCACACTCAGTGCGGCAATATCAATGCCGTAGCGCGCAATCACCATCGCGACTAGTGCACTGCACCGCTTGGGACACTCACTCGTGTGCCGGACGAGTTGTGGGCGTACGTTCCAGCACCCGACATTGAGCGCTTTGCACGGAAGCATACGATTGTGCCAAGCAATCGCTCGTGTAGTGACCTGGATTGGAGGAAGCAAAACTTAGTTAGAATGGGGACTGGGAGTGTATGTGCAAGGAAGAATAAAGAAAGGAAACGCCAGAGCTAGCATCTTTTCGCTTCTCCACCCCAATATATGCCACATACAAGGCGACGCTTTTCGCTCCTATACCAATGAGGGACGACCGATACAGCATAAGATTAAATGTATTGGCGAAATTAATGGGTAGTTTTTGGATTGTCGTGTCTCCTTAATTTAATTTGTTCTTGTTACCGATTTGTTCACACCATCCACACAGCATACTGAACATTCATTGGACCAGCCATGCGCTCTTGCTACTGATCGGTTGCGTCTACATACGTCCACCTATTTTATTGGAACGCGTGCATGTGCAGACGGGCTCATACATACATCCCGTTGCTAATCTGGTCTTCTGCCTTTTCGGGAAAAAGCAAATTGGCGTCGCGTGTTACCGACGTCGTTGCACACTATTGCTCCTGCTCCGTTCAGGACTGTTCTTGAGGGTACCCCAAATGTAGAATGCTGGGAAGACTGGAAAATCAGTTTATCGGATTACATTTATGTGCTGACAGTTCAAAATGCAGCCGTGATACTGAAACCGGAGGATACCTTGTAGGTTATACGCTAGCACCTCGGTTCAGAGGATCGAGGTATAATCATTGCTGTTAAACTACGGGAGAAGCCCACACCAGAAGAGTCATTATCAGGCAATGACAAAAATTGGGCAGTATTATTAAACACTTATACCTCACGATGCCGTTTCTCGCTGCTGAAGCAAACATCTCGTGGAAAGCTGCATAATTTCATTACTCGCCTCATTAGTTCCATCCGAAAATTTGACTGCAATTGTATTGTTGGGCGGAGCCTGTGATACTAGTCGGTAAGCAATGACACGTAAGACGTGTCAAATACGACAGTATAGAAGTCGGAGGCGACTGAACCCAACGTATATTGTGCAGGCTACAAAAATAGGGAGCGAATAAGCCAGAGCGAGAAACGTGCAGCAAGGTACTCACCAAAACGGTTTATGTCCACGGATGTGCAGTCAGTAAAACAACTGGAAGTTTTGAAGGTTAAAACAACCGTAACATCCAATGTTGCAAAATACTGAAAGAGCGTGTTTTCCGGTGCGCTACAGTATTCCGAAGAGGAAAGTGGAAGAAATTGTGAGAATGCATCAGCTAATGTGTGGTTTCGCGGATTCTCGTATCGGAGAATCTGTTAGTGTTAAATGGTTTGGGGACCAATCCTTTCGTGGTTGTCTGAGGCGACAGCGACTGTCTGTTCCTTGGGGAGCAAAGGGGCCTTTGGTCGGCTGGCAAGTCACTCGAGAGTTGCCTGGGCAATTCCGGCGTTTGGGATTCTGGAAGGTAGAACTCAGAGGGCGTGGGCAAGCGTCGGGGAAGTGGCTTGACTCCGTAGAGGGAACATGGCATGCATGATAAAAGCAAATGCGCTTTCTAGGTTTTCAAAATGTTTTGGGTTTTTTGTCGATTTTACAAAACGTTTGTGAACAAGACGCACGATGACCACTAAAGAGGAAAATGGCGTGTTAATGGAAATAGCAAAGGTTTACAAAATCGGAAAAAAAGACCGGACGTTTGACCTGTCTACCGCGTCGGTCGGTTGCCTGGAGATGAGGCGGGATAGGTTGAGGGTCAAGTGGTACGGAGGGTTTCGGGATATCCAGTGCTCGGGAAGTCACCGCAGGTGCGGGTGCTTGTGCGAAAGCATCAGAATGGATTGCAAGTGGTTCGTCAAAAAAGCCACTTGGAGGTGGTCGATAGACACCGTTGTTCGGTGACCAATCTGGTCTAAATTAAAATGTTTCAGATTCCGTTGCAGAACTCTGAAAGGGCCAGTGTAGGGAGGCTGAAGAGAGCGCCGCACTGCGTCGGTGTGGTAGGAATGCAGCGACAGCCTAAAAAGTTGCAGAACCTATCGAATTGTGAAGATTCGATAGGCGTTCCTCGGTCATTTATAATGGTGAATGGGCATCTGTAGTTCGAGACCCACCGGTCCAAGAAGGCCCGGATAACAGTCTCAGCTGTGCAGTCTGTTACGGGAATGGCTTCTGGCCATCTGGTGAAGCGGTCGACACATGTGAGGATGTATACGAATCCGCGTGACGGAGGCAGGGGACCTTCTAGGTCTAAGTGTACATGCGAGAACCGGGAGTTCGGGGCAGGAAATGAACCCAGAGGACTGCTGGTGTGACGATGTATTTTGGGGCGTTGGAATCGAAGACAGGTGCGAGCCCAGGCACTAACATCTTTGTTTACGCTTGGCCAAACGAACGTTTCGGTGACCAGTTTCAAAGATGCACGGATACCAGGATGTGATAGTGAGTGCAGTGCGTCAGACTGTGCGTCTGAAGGAGACGCGCACGAGGGGTCTTGGACAACCTGTGGAATTGTCACAGAGAATGGTTCCTTCCGTGGTTTGGAGAGCACAGGTTGCACATGTAGCGAAGTGGACTGCAGAGTGCGCCGTATGTCTTCGTCATGTGCCTGAGCCGCTGCCATGGCGGCAAGGTCGACGGTAGGCAAAGACTGGAGATTGAGATTGACGCGTGAGAGAATGTCAGCGACGGGATTGTCGACACCTGAGGCACGACGTATGTCAGCAGTGAACTGCGTGACAAAGTCTAGTTGTCTTGTTTCCCGTGATGAGTATTTGTCGGAGGCAGAGTTGAAGGCGAAGATGAGGGGCTTGTGGTCAGATTAGACCGTGAAAGCGCGGCGTTCGAGTGTGCGCCGGAAGTGACGAATGGCTAAGTAAATGGCAAGCAGTTCTCTGCCAAATGTTCTGTAGTGGGATTTCGTTGGCTACAGGCACTTGGAGAAGAACCCAATGGGTTGCCATTACCCACCAACTATTGTTGGAGGACGACTCGTACCGTGACGTCTGAGGCATCAGTCGTAATAGCAAGTGGTGCAGTCAATTCGGAATGAGAGAGGAGGGCTATGTTGAAGATAGCATCCTTAAGCTCGGAGAAGGGTGTCTGTGCTGTGTCAGGGAAACGAACGTACGTTCATTCCCTCTGAGTAGGTCAGTCAAAGGCTGCACGAGCTGCGCGCAGCGCGGAATGAAGCGTCGATAGTAGTTGACCAAAACACAAAATCGACGGAGATGCTTGAACGAAGTCGGAGCTGGGAAGTCCTTGATTGCCTGGATGTTATCAGGAAGGACTTCGATACCAGACGATGAAACGAGGTGGCCTAGGAATTCTACCGTTGATTTGCCGAGTTCACACTCGTCCGGTTGACTGTGACACCGTGTTGGGTCAAGCGCTGGAAGAGAGTTCGTAGATGCTCGAGATGCTCTTGTTTCGATGGACTGACGAGTAAATATCATCGAGGTAGGAATAAACGAAGTCTAGGCCACGAGTGACATCGTGGATGAAGCGTTGGAAGATTTGTGCGGCGTTGCACAGTCCAAATGGCATTCTTAATAATTCGAATAAACCGAAAGGAGTGATGACGGCTGTTTTAGGATTGTCATTGTCTTTCACAGGTATCTGGTGATAGGCGCGAACCAGATCGATCTTGCTGTAGATCGTCTTACCTGTGAGGCATGCGATAAGTTCCTGCATGTGTGGGATAGGATACCTATTTGGGACAGTTATCTAATTGAGTGCGCGGTAATCACCGCAAGGGCGCTAGTCAGCAGATTTCTTGGGGACCATCTGCAGGGGCGAGGACCAAGGGCTGTCGGAAGGGCGGATTATTCCAAGTTCAAGCATGTGCTCAAACTCCGCCCTAGCCACTTTTAGTTTCTCTGGTGATAGTCGGCGTGGACGGCATGAGACGGGTGGGCCATGCATCCGTATGTGGTGCGTGACTTGGGCTGCCACGGACAGCTGCGTTCATTGGCTGAAGTAGCTTGGAATACTGAGAAAAGAGATCAGTGTATTCTGGCGATGTCTGGGGAAATGTATAGACCGGTGTTATAGGTGCGATATCGGCGGTGATGCCACGTACACTGAGTTTCGTTGCAGTGTCGATGATCATTTGACGTTTCGCATCGACCATGAGGTCGAAATGCCTGAGGAAGTCAATGCCAATGATGGCATAGTTGATGCAGCTACAGTGGATATCCAGTGGAACGTGCGCCGAAGACCTAGATCTAGGTTAAGCGACCGATGACCGTAGGTGTCTATTGGCATGCCATTGGCGGCACTGAGGCTTGTTGACAAAGAAGCAATAGGCTCACCTGGCATAGGGGGAATGACGCTGACTTCCGCCGCGGTATCAACTAAGAACTGGGTTTCGGAGTCATAATTCCTAATGTAGATGAAACGACTTTGGTCTTCGCCGAGGTCGTTTGTGGCCATTACACGCCGGAGTGGCGGATCATCTATAGCGGAGTAGCTACACGACTGTACGCACTTACGGGCTTTAGTACCGAAACGCGAGTGGTAAAAGCAGTAACCTGAGGCATCAGGTTTTGTGCGACGGGGCGATGATCCAGAGCAGTTGCGGTGCTTACGGTTTAAAGTGAGCTCCTCGATCTGGCGCTGAAGAGACGCTATCTGCGATGATAATGCGTCTATTGCCGACGGCTGGCTAGTCGCGGGTGTCGGTGTGGTTGCGGCAGCACAAAACTGCTTAGGTGCTTTGGTTATAGTCTCTGGCTGGTGCCGTTCGATGACGCGGTATGCTAGATCTGCAATGGCTGTGATGGGCAAGCCACTTACTACTGCAGGGATATCCTGAGTGCTTTCAGGAAGGCGTTGCATCCACAGCTCACGGAGAATCCCTACGTCCATGTAGGAGGTGCCAATGAGTTGTTGCATCTTGCGCAACAAGGCTGAGGGCACCCTATCTCGTAGTTGCAGATCGCTAAATAGTTGCTGTAGACGGACCATGTCAGAAGACGCAATTCGTTGAATAATAGCCTGTTTAAGAGTCTCGTATTTCGTTACTAGAGAGGCAAAGCATGATGTCTCTCACCTGCAAGGATATACTCTAAGAAAGGTGAGATATTAGCTGATTATACATGGCGAAATCCGAAAAATCCTACGAATATAAAATACGGATTCTAGGTGCAAAAACCATAACGAAGGATCATTCTCCCAAAAGGGGGAGGGGCTAAAGCAACAGAATTGACCATGACAGGCTCAACAACGTTAACCAAACATGGAGACGAATTTCCTCTAGATAATCCATTGCAAAAAGCAGGTGAAATATGTGGTAGGTGAGAAAACAATGTGATCACAATTAATGAATCACAAAATCCCTTGAACGAGCTCACCAGAATGAAAATGCAAAATGGCAGGCGGCGTGTTCTTGACAGGGGGTCACCAATTGTTGGGCGGAGCCTGGGATACTAGTCGGTAAGCAATGACACGTAAGACGTGTCAAGTACAATAGTATAGAAGTCGGAGGCGACTGAACCCAACGTATATTGTGCAGGCTACAAAAATAGGAAGCGAATCAGCCAGAGTGAGAAACGTGCAGTAAGGTACTCACCAAAACGGTTTGTGTCCACGGATGTGCAGTAGGTAAAACAACTGGAAGTCTTGAAGGTTAAAACAACCGTAACATCCAATGTTGCAAAATACTGAAAGTGCATGTTTTCCGGTGCGCTGCAGTATTCCGAAGAAGAAAGTAGAAGAAATTGTGCGAATGCAACAGCTAATGCCTGGTTTCTCGGATTCTCGCATCAGAGAAACTGTTAGTGTTAAATGCGGCAAAACTCACTTGGCACGAGGTCTGCGAAGTGGCTGGCGCGAATGTCGTAATCAAGGAATAGAATAAATTATTCGTCCCAAAGGCCGTAACCACTAAAGTTAACCGTTTATATTCCACAAGTTCTCTACGCCGGGCTGATTTGAAAATAAGTGTTACAGTTGTGGAAATGCTAGATAACATGCAAATTATAAATCTTGCCTTGCAAAGGGTGCCATCTGCCGTGCACAGCGTACCGTGACCAATTGTCTTGGCCAAAATCTGCTCGTTGTCATAGCCATGAAAATCGACGCGCCGATTGCGTCTTCTTTATTACGTGGAAGTTACAACAACCAGAGGTGTGAACTGTGGCTGCGACAAATGTTTGATGCTAAAGGTGCGGATATTACCGAAAGTTGGTTTTAGATTTGTGACAACGCTCCATGCCACACAGACTTAGAAGAGTATTCCAGAAAGAACTGGACCGATCCTGGAGGATGGTACGATCAGCGCCATACTCTATGTAATGCAAGCAATGAGGAGCAGGTATGCGGAGATGTTCCGAGGGGACCCTGTTGGTGTACTCAGTACAAACTTGTGACGCATTCGTTTTCTGGAGCAGGTGGTGTTAGATACAAGAACTTGTGCCGCAAAGCATCACTGCGACAAAATGGTCCATCAACTGATGACTAATTACGGACCTGTTATTCATATAGTAGACTGGTAATACATTTAGTTTAGCATAAGATATTCGTTGGTAAATGGAATTGGTGTTCTTACTTCATCGCCAAGTGGGTTTATGGAACAATACATGTTCCGCTTGCAATTTACAACTTGGCAATCAGAGAACACCGAGGTGCTCAGTGAGCAAATAGTGTACAATGTCTTTGAGCGAATCCGTTCCTGTTTCTGTGACGTGAAACATCTAGATGCGAGACAGAGGGCTGAGAAGTAGTCGGGTCGGAAAAGATCGTAAATCTTTTGTTGTGCTTTTTGTTGCGATTTGTGTATACAGAGTGTATGCATAAGGAATCATACACAAACTGAGCAGGGGAAAATTATATGACAGATTTGTTCGCAATAGGTTCAGGTTTCTCGTTTGCCATTGGAAAGGAACACATGCTGTTGCACTTTGTGTAGCCTGGCGCGTTTATTAGTGCGGAAGGTAAAAGACCGTTGGGGTATTCGAATAAATGTATCGCTGCATATCAGTGGTAATCTTTTCAGGTTACATGGTTATCCGTTGCAATGTGTATACTCAAAACACAGAGGGTTGCTGTGCCAAGCGGTAGAAATGTGCCTAAATACGGGTGCACCCTTGGGTAACTTTGCTTAGGTACCTGTGCGTTCGCATGTAATCAATGGTTTCATGTGTGGTAACCCGGTCTTTTTGTCCACATGCATGCCAGCGATAGCACAGACATTGGCCAACAATTGCAGTTAGTTAGTTTGGCTGCTGTTCATTCGAAACTGGTCAAATGGCGCGTTCACATTAATGATAATGAAGCTGATCTCGGATTCTGCTGTTCGAATAAACCAGGACGGAGAAACTCTATCCCGTTCAGCGGTTCAGCCAAGTTCGTTTGAGCTGCAATCAACGTTAACCCGGGGGGCACATAGCTTTAATTCGATCACCATTTAGACGAAGCAGAGTTAACTTCAGTCTGGCAGAACCAAAAATTAGTTAACGAATACTTTAAATAGTTCCGTATTTCAGCCGCAAGGAACACTCGTAGCCTGAAATACTTAACTAAACACAGGTTGTGCTTAACTTACTGCACGGTCAACGTCGTCCTTGTCTAGGAAGTAGTCCGAAACGTTAACAGTAACATCTCAAGCGGCTTGTTACTAGCGATAATTACGGTGCAATAGCTGCCGTGAGTATCAACAGTCCAAAGCTCAAATCAAGTAAGATATGTGTACGCGGAATGAAGTTGGTTGAGGGTAAATCAGTTTGTTACACAAAGGAAGATTAGGTCTCAACCACTGCTAGAGGAGTAATAAAAATACAGGTTTGTATATTCGTTCCTGACTGCGGACTTTTGTTTTGCTCTGGTGGTTTACTGATGTTGTTTTAACGTGTCATTTCACTATACCTATTGGAAGTTTAAAGTCATAGTTTTTGCTTTCCGATCGCAGCCCCATTGACGTTGACACTCTCATTTTCAGTTGTTTGTACGCATCTTATTGGTTCCTTATTTGTCCTGTCTTTATTGGCTTTGTTTGTCCGCACACTTTTCGTACTCTGGTCAGTATTCACGCTTGTGCGTCATGCTATATGACTTAGTTGTTTCCCTATATAAAAGAACGCCTAAATCCTTGTCCTTGGTTGTTCGTGTTCTCACTAACACCAGTGGGTGGAAGCAGTCACGGGATGCTGACACAACAACCACCACGATGAAACAGCGACGTAATTCCATCAAATCCTTGCATTGCGGTCACCGAAGACTATTTCCAGTAGCGGTATTTCTTCATGATGTGACAAAGGTCACCTTACTGTCCATGTGCTTTGTGTATACTTTCTGATACTCCTTAGAAAGACCGCTCAAAGGACGACTGCAAACATGCCTGTTAGTTGAAATACTACTATCGGCAAAGTATGGACTTCCTGAACCGTATCGCACAGTGACTGCATTTACGATGTCCGTTATAATGCTGTATACTCAAAATGTCCATAGGTAGAGTCCCGACGTCACGAAGGTAAATGCTAAAACTATCGATGACATCACCTGTTCCGTTTGATGGAATCCAACTAGCAGTGACGTACTGCAATACGACTTCTTTCCCATTCCCGCGTAGCACATTTCATTGTAAAATGTCCGCTACAGTACCCTGAGTGACTGATTTGTATGCCCCTGGCCATCCCAGCTGGAGGAATTTGGGACGAATTTCCGTCCTTCAAAAGTCTTTGCAGCTCACCCTCAACATGTACCGTAAAGGCTATTTTTCTTGTTGCAAATACCGTCAACCATAAGCGGAAATCAATCTCTAAGTTGCAAATGCGCAATACTATAGCAACAAGACTAAAGCGAAAATTTTTTTGAGAGACCAAACTTCTTCCCAAAGGTGTCCCACTGGGATGGCCGGGGCATACAAATCGATCCCTTAGGATGATGCAACGGTCAATCGCGCTAAATGAAATTATGACTTTACTAAAAGGTAATGTTCTATGCAAAGCACAGCGGCGTTGAAGAAGTTTAGTAATAGCTAACGACAACTGGTCCTATTAAGCTATTTAGTTGCAGTCACTTTTTGCCTCATCCGTATGGATGGGGTAGTACCTCCATCGATCATCCTTGTGTGGGTGTAAAAGTAATTGTGGTGCACTCCCTAACCAAATATGCGACTTGTAGAACACTTGCTTTATTGTCAGTGCAAACCCATTGGAGCCGAATATTCACCCTTCATCGTTGCGTGAAGCATATTCTAGACGTCGGTTTATTAGTCATTGTAGGTGTCCCCCAACTTGAGCATCAACCCGCACTACCCGTTGGACCTGCACTAAGACTGTCGTATTATTAGCCGCATTAAAGTCCTACTGTGTATCTTGGTGCTTAGCCATGCGTTATCGCTTGATGGCATGAAGCTTCGTGCGCTGCGGTCATCGTCTGTCTGACGTTCCCTACGTTCATTGGTTTAGCTCCGAGTTACCCTTTTGGTCTTACGCAATTGTGACTTACCGACTTAAAGAGCCACTCGTCTTTGGACTTTTGGCGTGCGCACGCAATGCCGTTATCGCACGCAATTGGTTGCACGTACAAGGTCCTGATCCCTTTAAGTGCACTACTCTGACTAGCGACTGCAATGGAATGCGAGTAAATATGAGCTATTTCCGCCGACGAGCGTTGGTAAAGGGCTAAGATGGAGCATGCTTCATCCCCCTGTCTTACAGGGACCAAACTTCATCCTACCCCGCAAATACTGATCCAAGGCGTTACACGTCCCACCGCCGTCATGCAGTCCATCATCACCCCGGTGAGAAAGTACTCACTGGCATGTGTAACAGGTACCCCTTTGTACCCTTCGTGCTTAAATCTGCCTCTGTAATTACACCCGACATCCTACTGGCTGGCCGCGCCTGACCAAGTACACAGCTACGCGCCAGTGTGCGAAAAGTTAACGAGCGACGCATGGACGGGCGAACCTGTAATAGTAACTAGGGAAGTTGAAATATCTACGGCCTAACTTGACTGCGTCATAGCCTAACTTCCTTGTGATATGTTGGAGACAGAACTGGATTTCGTGTCACCCATCAAAATGGTGCCATACTGATTTTACACATTGTATTTTGGCCAGTTATTTGAACATCATTCCGCTTACACTTTTAGCAGCTACTTAAATGGTGATGTTCAAATACAGTCAAATCTGTCTAAGGCGACCACTCAAGGGAAAGACAAAATGTGGTTACCTTGGACAGGTGGTAGCAATGGACGGGTTCTTGCATAGGGGCATTACTCATAAACGAAAACGTTGGGGACATATTTGGCTGTCCGCCATAGACAGGTGATCCCTTTAGATAGGTGGCCACCATAGCAGGTTGGACTGTATTTAGCTCTGTTACGGTTTCGATATTTCTTATAAATAGCAGGAAGCGTACCGCTAAGTTTACTTTTATACAGCTGACAGTATACATCTATTGCAGTGGTTCTCAAACTTTGGTGGTTATTATCCCCAAAGCAGGTTCATTGTAAACAACTACCGCCCACAAAAGAAACTTATTTTAGAAGCTAATTACTTACTAACCGTTGCATTTCTTGCTCTAACAAAAAGAATAATTTCTTTAATTGCTTTCGATCAGCCAAATGAAGCAAACGTCTATGTTTGGGCATTTTTTAGATAATCAAGACGTGATGTACGTTATTGTGATTGTGGATATTGCTTAGTTCTAAAACATGCTAGAATATTTGGTGGGGTTTTAGATAATGCACATTACAAGTCGTGCTCCAAATTCACTCGGTTCCTTGCTTTAGTGTGTGATGCTTGATAAAACACGAACAGATGACAATAGCTTCAAATTTTTATCAAATGCTCCTTCCAGTACCTTCCTGGATGACAGATTCTCAGAACCACTCCGTATCGATACAAACTGAACACTATCCGCCTTTTTATCCCGTCTAGCTTGTAACCATTTGCACGTTCATTTAACTGATCGGCTGACCTAGACTCCCACATTGGTGTTCATTCAACGCCGTACCTCCTACCGGCGAAGGACTGCCTGACTCAAAAGCATGACGATCGACGAGCGAGCGGCTAGCTGTGCTGCTTTTTTGGCTGTTATTCCAATTTTAGGTAATAAAATTCATTGCGGAAAATCAGCTAAGTACTAAAGAGCAGTGGGGATTTGGTATTATTAGAGATACTTCAACACGGCCTACTCTCAGTCAGCAAGCTTTGACTAGTCTGGAAAAGCAGTAGACGCCTGTGTTTCGACATTCTGGACCTCGCCTTGCAGCGGATCCCTGACGTGTCCCGCCCCATGATTCCGGATGCCAGCAGCTAGTGTCACTTCGTAATAGGTGACAACTGCTTACCTGCATGATTGAGAGTTGATCAGGATGTAGCCCAGTTCATCATCAACTGCCATTCCAGTTACGAACTGTGCAAAGAACAAGAGATAGCCCTACAACCTAAGACTTTCCGCACCCGCTACGCATCAGTAATACAAAGCCACTCCGTATAGCTTCTAAGTCCTTGCGTCGTACCAAGGTGCTATACTGAAAGTCCTAGCTCATGGGGCTAACTACTTTTCTCTGCACCGTTCGTAACTGGCATGGCAGTGGAAGATGAACTGGGCTATATCATTACTCCCAATCACGCAGGTATGGGGCTGTCACCTATGGCGTAGTGGCTCTCGCTGCTGGCATCCGGAATCATAGGGGCAGAACTCGGCGGGGGTCGGCTGGAAGGCGCACCACTGACGTGGTCCAGGAGGTCGAAACACCGGCGTCTGGTGCTTTTCTAGACTAGTCGAAGCTTGCTGACTGAGAGTAAGCCGTGGTGAACTATCTCTGCCTAATTCACTGACGACTGGATGAACCCACGGACGTTGCGGATATTGGGACTGTCGTGCTGGGTTCTACTTTTGCTTTGGATTATCTGTGTCTTGCGTTTTCGTGTGAATGTTGCACCAATAATATTCTTTAGGCGTATTTTTCAACCTGTACAAATTTGGTGGATATACTCTGGCTACTTTCGGAGATCTCATTGATTGGGCCAACCGCCGTCTATGTCCGCCATCTTGGATTTGTGCTACAGTAATCTAACGTTTGGCAGCACGAAAATCAGCTTGGCTGACAGTGGTGTAGACTTTGCAACGAACAATATTCGTAGAACTAACCATCATTATGACACCTACTCATTGTCAATGGAAAGCTAGGCTTGACTCTTCCGAACTGCACGCTAGTTGTACCAAGACAACTGCGTTAAACTTGTACGATTTGGGAGAGACTGCGTAAATTGCCGAAAAAATTTCATCATCGGTGTGCTCGTTTTAGTAGCCATGTAAAGAAACCTAATGTTACGGGTGATTCCCTCTGGTTCTGCACGGAGTGAACGTTTATTCTACTCGTAAGATGTATAACTGTGTTGGCACAAGAGTACGAAAGACTGATGGAGATTGTAGAGCAAGCGGCAATCGTGAAAGCTGTCCCACAGAAACCAGACAAAGCAGAGCCTCAAATTAAATGTTCGGCATCAAGCTCTAATTTAGAACGGTGTAGCAAGGCCGAACATAAGAGTAAGGATCCGAAGTTAGCTACCCCGACGCTAGTGGTTGCTCATAAAGATGCGTCCGCCACACATACTTCATCAGAACCATGCGCCACCTCGAACACTGCTAAAAGTCCGACAACATGTGCGTTCGTTGTTGCTACCCATGTGACAGAGGAACTACCAATCGTAACTCCGCCGGCTACCAACCTAGCTAATACTACCAATACCACCACGGGACTAAAGAGCGCATCAGTTGTACAACCTAAGAAAGCAGTCACTGATCCCTCCAACAAGAAGAAGATGAAACAATGTTATAATTCTCTGTTATCTGCTCTAACGTGACTGAATCAGGGGAGAACTCTATAAAAAGTAGGCCACTAAACGACAAGAAACAGTGGGACTCCATGTGTCAACTAATCGGAGTTCAAGTTAAACCAGTCAATACGATGCGCATCGTGCATCAACCAAACTCCGTACATTAAGGCGAACTGCGGATCCTCCAGGTAACACTTCAGTCAGTAAATGACGCAGAGGCAGTTCTCTTTTCAGGCACTCGGCTCCGTACCATACCACACACTAGTCGAATTTTCCCAGGCGATCGTCGAATCGAAATTCAGAAAAGCAAACAAACCTGGATGAGTTAAAATCAGTCATTAATCACGTTGTGTCTGAGCTCCAAACATTAAGAGAGCTAGAGGCCAAAGCACATGACTGGGATGAATGACTTTTTATTCGTGGTGCTCTCACTCGAAAACGTTTTCGCTAATTCAACATCAAGATTACCGCTATCACCTAACTACAAAGGGTGTGGTCCCCAAATGATGGAAGTATCATTGCAATCCGAATTGATGGTAGAACTTATGAGCAAAATGTGGCACCGAAGCACAAAATGCTGCCATTCGAAATACTACTAAAGGCCATAGGCACCGGGCCACAGATAGAAAAGGTAAGACTGTGCAGGCAACTTACCAATACAATTCGCCACCATGTCGCTCGGAACGGATACAGTGCCAAAACATGCCTGCAGCTGAAGAATATAGGATGGTCACCTTCTTGCTGACACTGAGAACTCTACACAACAACCTGAACTGGCCCTAGGGCCTGCGTTATCGGTCCTACAAACGAACGACCGGCAGCCGACCTCGCAAGGGTCGGCATAGACCCTCACCGGAACACATCCTTCACGAATACGCTTCTAACCACCAATGCACTCACCTGCCTATATCCCAATGTACAAGATCTTCACTGCAAGCTAAATGAAATTTGTATTCGGCAGGTCTCCAAGCTTTGAGAGGTAGTTATGGTCACCGAAACATGCCTGAACACGGAGATCACCGATGCTGAGATTGCTCTAACATGCATGACTTCCATCCGACACGATCGACCTAGCAGAGGAGGCGGAGTGCTCATGTATTGTCGATCCGACTTGCACGTTGATATCATTGATGACCCATAAACCCAAGACGGTAATTCTCTTTGGTGTCGAGTGAACCTAAGACCTGGTGATGTGTGTTTAGTAGCAATAGTTTTCCGCTATCTAATGTCCACCTTGAAAGCTTATCTGTGCCTAGCTTCTGCGATGAAAAGAGTCCTGGCATGATCAAACAGTCATGTCCTTCTGATGGGGAACTTTGAGCTGCACTCAATCGAACTCCGAGCATCGCACAGCAAACGATTCAAGACTAACTTGCGAGAGGTGATTGCGGGTGTACCTCTGTACCACCACGTCACCTCTCTCACGCTATTCCGAGTGGGCCCTGTGCTCACCAACGAGAAAATAATGGCCGATACCGTGACCATAGATGCACCACATGACTGTACTGTTCACGCGATTTTGCTCTTTCGTTACATCTGCTACTCGGAGAACATCAGTGAGAACAACGACGAAACCTATGATGCTACACATTAGGATATCCTGTTCGACCTCGTTCAAGAAAGTGACTGGTCTTTTCGGGCCGAGCAGCCGCCGGATGTCGCTTGTTTGGTGTTTTTCGCCCAATTCACCTATATAGTGGTAAATGTGGCGAAAAGCATGGTCTTTCGCCTGAAGCAAGTGAGCTTGTTCTTGAGGAGCCGTACTAGAAAATACAAGGCCTTAAGTTATTCCGCCGGGAGCGATTACCGATTCTGTCCAAATGTACTTAACTGGGATGCTTGCATAACTCAAGGAAACCACGGCGTCAAGTTGATCCGCGAAAACAAACTTAAGCACCAACAGAACTTTGCAGCGAAATAAAGCACAGATCCTAAGTTGCTGTATAGACACGTCAACAAGCTCCGTTGGTTGCAGCGGAGGATCCCGGTTTTAAATGAAACAGGCGGTCTGGCACAAACTCCGCAAGATGCGGCCAGTTTGCTTCGCCAACATTTCATCTACACTTTCCAAAGTGAATCATCATTTCACCCTCTTTGGGCACAGCCCCATCGCCACCAGGGTTACGCCAGGTATAATTCACGGCAGCCAATGTAATGGAAAATTTTATGTCTTTACGTGTTCACAGTTCGCGTGGCGTGGACAACATCAAATCGAAGGCATTGGAAACAGCAGTCATGAACCTTGCCGAACTATTAGCTCGGTTCTTTCAACGTGGTCTCGATGAAATACAGATTCCCACAATGTGAAAACATGGAATAGTCACTCTTGTTTACAAAAGTGGTAGTCGTGCGCAGCCCCAGGACTACTGTCTATTCACTCTGTTCCCAGTAATGTAAGGCATAATCGCAGTGGCGCTCATGGGATACCTTGAGAGCAACAACATCATAGTGTCACAGTAGCACGGATTCCGCCGAAAACGGTCTTGCACTACAAACTTGATTCCAGCCCAAGCAAGCTGGACAGAATCAGCGGATACTCGAGTGGAGAGCGATGTCGTTTACCTGGACTGCTCAAAAACGTTCAATTATTTGGACCACCGCATTCTCCTTTACAAGCTTTGAGGCTATGGAATCGGTGCCCCTGTGCTCGGTTGGATCGTCAACCTCCTCATTCCACCTCAGCTGTATGTGAGAGTCCACGGCTCCATTTCCGACCCAATCGACGTTCAGTGTGGCGAGCCCCAAGGGTCGGTACTAGAGTCACGTTTATTCCTAGTATCCAATCACCGTCTTCCCAGTGTATTTCAGTAGAGTTTCTTACTATTTGCAGATGATGTTTAAAATCTGGCATAACCTCCATACATCGGATGATCACATGACATTGCAAGGCGATCTCGACAGGGTTTATACGTGATCATCCGATAACATGCTCCAGTTCAATGTGGCAAAGTGCAAAGTCGTGAGCATGCACCATCTGCTTACCCATGAACATCGACTTGGGGAACAGCATTTGCAACGTGCTTCCCAGGAAAGCGACGTTGCGGTGATCTTGCAGAACGATGGTGGCTGCTCAAGACAGGCTGAAAAGGAATCACAATGAGCCAGTCAACAACTAGGACTCTTACGGAGGGCTTTCGGAATGTTAGACCAGCAATCTTTCCGCAAATGCTGTATGCCTACGTGAGGCCCCACGTGGAATATGCGATCCAGGTCTGGCTTTCTTGGCGCAAACAGGAAGTCCATGCACTCGACGCTTCACAACGAAGAGTAACCAAACCCATTAGAGGATGGTCTCATCTCTCTAACCAGCTAAGACTGCAGTCCCTGACATTCTACAGTAGTGAATATCAACGTCAGCGAGGAGGCTTCACCATGGATTAGTTAATACTGACGAACCCAATTCACCCATGTCACCATCTGTTGCAGTTGAGCCAAAATACCAATTTGAGAGGCTTTCAGCTCAAACTGCCTACGCACAACCTTCAACTCGATTGTCGATGAAACGTTTTCTCCCTCCGAGTGTCCGGTGCTTGGAATGCCCTTCTAACCCCCGTCATCTTTGCCTCTACATTAAAGCTGTTCAAAAAACGCCATGATGGCTTGCTTTTCAACTTGCATTACTTTAGATCAGGAGTCTCAAACTCCATCACACGGCAAGTCAAAACTGAAGTCACACTTATGGTTGCGGACCACACTGCATTAACATTCATGGAGTAGTGAAAATCTAAACCTTTCCTTAAACAGTAGATTTATGCAAAACAGACAAGTTAAAAGAATAACAAATTAAGGCATACTAATTTGGGTTCTTATGCTGATTTGCCAAAGCTGGATGTTTGGCATCCTTTTTCGGCAACAAGTTCATTTATGTTTGGAATAAGGTGCCGTGGTATGGAGATTCTCAGGATGGACTACAGGTCATCCTTGTCCATGCATTAACGCTATTTAAGAGCGCTTGACGACACGTTTTACAACTCGAATTATTTGATGTAGTTTGTTTCACTCGGAAAATGAAATAACCCACCAAACCATGGGCCTAAAGGCCTTTTCCGCAAAGTGGCAGTGAGGATACATGCAGAAGTGTTTTTGTGAGTGGCACGGATGTATATAAACTGGATTAACATATCTGCTTGGTCAAACGAAGCAACACACGAGTGAGCGTTGTCATTTCCTATTTTATTTTTGAGGGTTACTGAGATATAACTGCTCTCTATAGTATCCGGTGTGCACATATCCCATTCCCATTTCAAACGATCGCTATGTAGCAGTGCGCTTAAATCGGTGGAAACTTAAAAGGACCATTTAATTATTTGTAGCTTCTTTTAAATGTAATCTTCACTCCAATCATCCTACGGGACTTGTTAGGCGCATGCTTGTGTACTCGTGAAGATGTACTGTTCATTGTTCATAGTCATTGCAATGACTAGTCACTGGGAGCTAATCAATTGCGATTATATATTTTGTTTGCATGTTTGGCAGTAAATTGATAACCCATTTCTCATACTTATAGTTACCCCGCGTAGAAAATCATTTTGCTCCCTTAGGGGTAACTACCTCCAGGTTGAGAAACACTGCTCTATTAAGACGCAAAGTCATGGTTTCATTGAATGTGTCATTGTGCGTCATGAGAATGAATATTGCCAGAAATAACCTTAATTATTTACGATTCCGTTACCCAAATCTCTTTCTGGTGGATGTTCGTAGAGTCCCAAGTGCAATGTACGCATTCGTTTGAGCGCCATTCAACATTTTCTAATCTACACCTGTATCTCTGACCAAACCAGAGATTGTCTCAAGTTTTGAAACATATGCTCACTGAAGACTTGATAGAACCAACAGTGTTCCGAATCGGTCCATCCATTAGTTTCCCTTCAAATCACTATGGATCTATCCGTGTATGCATCGACCTTCGAGAGCTTAATTAGCAGATAACTGTGGAAAGATTTCCTCTGCATTCTGTCGACGAATTTATGGTTATACTTACAAACGCCAAACGTTTCTCAAATCCGGGTATTCGCATTGTATATTACCACATGCCCCTGACTTCTGATTGCCGACATTTGACTGCTTTCCTCCAGCAAGACAGTTTGTATCAGTACAAAATGCTACCAATGGGCCTAAGCAGTGCCCCGGCCGCTTTTCAGCATTTTACTGCTCTATCATTATCCGACCTCAAAGGATGTGTTGTGAATCTGGACGAAACTTGTCTTTGGTAGCAATCTCACCGAAAATGAAAACTTCATAACATGCTACACAGACCGAATGAACTAATTTTCCACCTGAATACCAGCAAATGCCAGTTCACCGTAACGGAAGTAGAGTTTATTAGGCATGTTATTTATGTCTCGGCTATTAAGTCTAATGTACTGAACACCAGAGCCATTGTCGATTGTCCAAAACCATGCAATGTTATACGTATGAAACATTTCCTGGGTTGGTGTTCTTATTACTTTCGACATTGACCGAATTTTGCGACGGTTGCCGAGCCTTTGAGGAGGCTGACACGCAAAAGCCAGGAGTTTCATTGGACCACTGAACAATACGATGTCTGCATGACCATACAAGCGATGATCACATGCACTGCTGCGGTAGCAGTCTTCAATTAGCACTACCCAACGTTTGTTTCAACGGATGCTACAGATGTTTATTTGGGCGCAGTTCTGTGACAGTTGCAGCATGGAGAGGAGAAAGTGATTGCGTAAACATTGTGTAACTTGTCCGACACTTGAAGAGGATTTTGTATCAGTCTGGGAGTGTAATAAATGGCATTTTTACTCATGCGAACATCGATCCACTTACAACACTACCAAGTCGCGCTAACAGAGGCCAAAAGCCAGTACGCTTGAGTCGCTGGTACTCACGGTTGTTGGACTACGGTTATGAAATAGAATACATGCCACGTTGCTTTAACCGAGGTGCAGGTGCACTGTCGAGACTTCCACTATCCAACGTAGGGGAAAACGAGGACTTAGTGGAGGTAAGTGATGTCGTATATCTGAGATGGAACACCTGCTAAGTCACTTGGCCTGATACGAAAGCACACTGACTAAGACCCTGTCTTTGCTAAACTTCAGAAATAAATATTCACTACTTAGACTAGTCCTATTAAGATGCAACCTGAGTTCTTTCCATAATATACCTTGCGACATGCGCTTACTAATGTGAACAACTGCATTATTAGAGGAGAGCAGTTTGTTGTCCCTGCAACCCTTATTCCTCTGGCGGTTGAATGTGTACATGAAGAGGCGTTACGCCATTCTTTCCAACAACGATAACTTGCTGCTTAGCTGTTCTGACATTTGCCATCGAAAAACACAATATTTCTTACTCAAAACTTATGCGCTAAAAGTGGTAGGCTCCAGGTTGGATTACACAAACCGGAAGATCGAGGAGATTGCTGCTAGCCCCGAAACTGTAGATGATGTAGAAAAAATGACAAGTGTGAACTCCGCAAAACGCTTAGACCTAACGCATACTCCGAGTAATGTGAGGGCGTCCGTTGATGATAGCCATGCAGTTCATAGTTGTCCCTGCTCTGAATGAGGAAGAACTAATTGGGCTTACACCTGAGAAGCGGAACCGACAGAGGAAAAGGAAATCAGCGAGGTTTTCAATGCCTTAATCTGTAAGCGTATCGGTGCCTTCCGATAATAGTCTGATCCCGGAGCCATCGAAACGGCGCTCTTTAACCCGTAAATCGCATTCCATCGTGTCTGAATGCTACTTCCTCGCAGTCGGATGAAACGTTAGGTGCTTTGTCAGCCGCTGTGGCTGTAACAAGTGCCATAAATACTACTCAGCGTAGCGACTCATTTACTTACAGTAGCATTATTCTTGGGAAGATTGCGTAGTCTCCTGCTGAACCTCCGAAGGAACGATTGGTCTCTGATCTTCAATGGTTTAAGGTGTGTGCTCTAGACTGCTTCCACGCGGGTTTCTAGGGTTACTGTTAGGAGACTAATCAGACGTGAAAACGTTCCACTCGGAAGTACGAGCAAACGGCCTCTTCAATTGCGGATCGTCCTTTCTACACCGGTTGAACGCAATGCTCGTCGACGCTTTGTCGTTAAGCTGAATGGCTCAGCGGTCAGCGATCAACCGGGCTTGACATTAGCTGACAGGTTAAAGCTGCAGGGTGCCATCAAAAATTCAAAGCTGGTCGCGAAGAATACGAGAACGGTCTATAGTTTATGTGTTTGGGTGGCGAACCAGCCGTCTATATCTGCCAACCAGCACCAGTTCTGGTGGCGCACGATCTCAGGATCACCATAAAAGTTGCATTCAAGTATTGCTCAATAGCGTGCATAGTCTGCAAAAATAGGTGGGCTAGGTGGGTTCTCTGATTGACACCTCCCTTCCAGATATGCTTGCTTTCACTAGAACATGGCTGTCCTATGATGTCATAGACGAAAAGTACGAATGGCAGGAGAATATGGTGCTGAAAGTTACGAGTAACACCAAACTACTATGCAGATTTGTAAATGGCAAAAGAAAGGTTAAGCCCGGAATACCACCACTTAGAACGGCCAGTGAACTAACAACTACTGTTGTGGATGCCGCGAACGCTCCACTCCTGCAGTTTGGCTCGGAAACTACAAATACAATGGAACCTTCACCCTATCAACTCCCAACAAATGCCGTTGGCTTATCCAGCGTCACCTTTACCCCAGCAGCTGTTGCAAGCAAATTATAGTACCTCCGGGAGTACAATGCTCCTGGAATCGACATGAGCTACTCAAAAATACTGAAAACCGTTTCTCCCACCATAGCTGCACCACTTGCAACATTTTCCAGGGTCTGGTTAACTCCCATACACTCCCATCTGAGTGGAAAAATGGAATAATCACTCCAATATACAAAGAACGTAAGTGATTGGATCCTGCCAACTACCGACCTGTTACAATCCTTGCTGTTTTATCAAAAGTGATGGAATCGGTAATTGCGGATGAACTAATGCGATACTTTGCAAGTAAACAAATAATTTCTAATGCCCAACATGGTTTCAGACGCAGACGATCTTGTCTCACCAATTTGCAGATTACTCGGGACTCATGGACCAGAGTGGCTGATGAAGGAGTCCCCATAGATGTGATTTGCTTGGATTTTTCTGAAGCATTCGACAATCAATCACTTCTTTCTCCTTCAACCTAATCAACGGTTTCCTGCTCAACCGGTTAGAAGACTACTTACATGACAGAGCAATCAAGGTAATAGTAGCCGACACTCACTCTGCAAGCCTATGCGTCTCCAGTGGTGTACCACAAGGATTCGTCCTCGGCCCGCCACACTTTTTTAGTCTACATTAATGAACTTCCAGCAGACATTCTATCTCCGGTGCAAATATTTGCAGAAAATGCTAAAATATGGAGAACAATTCGCTCAGTATTCGTTCATGTCTACCTCCAGGATGATTTCACTCGGATTAACCAATGGGCACAAAGGAAACAGCTCCCACTGACCATGCAAAGTGCCACCTAGTTGTAGAGGGGCCGCTTCCAAGAATGCTTTGGGGGAGCTCTTCAGAGATAGCTGAGAGCGGATCGAGAAGGACGGTTAGCGACGAGCCTGGGCCCGGAACTACGGAGTGGGAATATGTGGACAGCGTAATAAATCAGACATATACGCCGCTAGCGCAGCCCACAGGACCGAGGCCGAGCGGATTGACATAGCCCAGAACAAGCAAGTCGAGAGCCCTCGAATGACTCCTGGCCGAACCAAATCGGGTACAGAGAAGTGGAGATCGAGGCGAAAATAGGAAGGCGGGTCTTCCAAGTCAGAGCTTCCGAGGCGAAAGGACTGGCTCGTCTCTAACATCCGTACCTGTGTTGCGTTGGGGGACGGAAATCTAGTCGATATTGGATGGTGCGCGTGAGACCCTCATGTGCCCATTTTCGGTGTGCAATAAACGTCTACCCCCCTGTCGTGTCGTTTTTGCTACATAGTGACAGTGCGCAACAGCTTCATCAACACAACTTTTGGAGCAACACGTCCTGCAACACGTGACTAGTGAACGCGACTTAGGTATAATCGTGAAACAGCGTTTTGTCGATTCGCTCCAATGTCCGAAAACAGCAAGTGTGGCGAACTTGAACTTGAGACTTTTGAGGCAAGTTCTCAGCACCTTTGAGCGACGGCTAGTACCAGTGCTGATTAACTCCTGCATTCTCCCTCACGTTGAATATTCAATGCAGTCCTGGTGTCCATGGTTAAAACGAGACATCCGCCTCTTGGAACAGCCCCAAAGAAGAGCCACAAAAGCAACGCGTGGACTATCCGGTATAAGTTACGAAGTGCGTCTTCGTGTACTCTGTGTGTTCTCATTAGAATACCGACGACTTCACGGAGCTCTTACTCTCACAAAGCGGATACTAACTGAAAGCGGGATCCATGTACATCACAGTTTACTCTAGCCCCTTACAAACCAAGCTGAGGCAACCGCTTGAATCTAATGACGCAACACTCCCGTCTGAATTGTATAAACTATGTTTACTCATTTAGAGTCTGTTCTCACTGGAATGCATTACCAAATATGTGGTGAACGCACCAGACATGACGAGTTTCGAAAGACCCTTAGATTTTCATCTTAGTGCTAAACGCTGCACAACAGTTTAATAAAGTGCAATGATATAACCACTGATACTTCACGTTCCACGTTGGAACATTTTGATTTCAATTTTCTTTTGGATATCCATCCTGTGGACCTTGAAAGTTTTGCTTTTTATCCCATCATACACTATTGAACTATTGAGGTATACTTACCACGCTACGCACTACTGAGAGCTGACCGTAGTGCCACAACGTCTCGGACGTTATACGTCAGTTCTGGCGTTAGTATTTTGAAAACAAACCTGTTTTCCTTTTCTGATAAAAGTGTTGAAGGCATTGCGATTGAAGTAGGTGTTGCCTCGGTGTGGTTTAAATTAATTTTAGTGTACAGGAGACCTGAAAACACCTCGAGAGCCCCACTGATTTCATTCGCATTCACTCAGCGAACAGGTGTTCGGTGACGGGTTATTTCAATGTCCGTGAGGTTAATGAGTTGAGCCTTTCGTATGGTGGCTGGAAGTTTGGCTTTTCAGCTTGTTAATTTAGCACAGGATGTATCTTTCAACAGTTCGTAGATCAACCTGAGATGTTACTGGAAAAACAGACCCCGTCCCTCTTGGACCGGGGATTCTCGAAGTCAGGTGACTTTGTTAGAGAACTTGTATGTGGTCCAACTTAAGAGGCAGTGATCACACTTGCCTGTTACTCAGTTGTGCCTTTTTGTAGGGATTGCAAAGGACTCAGTATCAGACGTCCCAGTATCTGGCATGCTGACTTGCACGTAATGCAATTGGAAGTAGCGAATTCTCATTTCGTCATTTCATCTGATGTAGATACATAGTTAGCTAGGGATAGATTTAAATTCTACATATCTGACATTTCTCGTCCTCACATCCCTTTGTCAGTCAGGAAAATGGCTCTACTCAGTTGCGTGTCAGTTGCTTAACAGATGGGCAGAGGTTGGCGCATCTGTGTCAACGCAGTCGGAGGACACTCCTAGGCGCTATGGTGAAGTGCAAAATGTTGCAAGTGTCATCTACGGGCCGCTCGGCTAATTTATGAAATGTGGCTGCAAAATTCCGCTCCTACCAACCCAAAACAATTCTACGCTTATGTTGGTCGCCGCAGTAGATCCAATCCGTCCATACCAGCTTTGATTAGAGCTGACGATACTGTCGCACACAAGGATCAGGACAAGGCTTGCGTTCTCGTCAAACAGTATGCCGATGCATTTATCCTACAGGCCAAGTCGCCGCCAGTTGATTTAGCTTTGCGAGATCCACAAGACTAACTTCTAATTGATATCTCTGTGTCAGAGACACAGGTTATCCTTCTTCTAAGGATGTTAATCCTAGCAAAGCTGCTGGTGTGGATGCCATTCACCCCAAGCTTTTGTTCGAACTAGCAACTGTGCTTCTGGACACATCATTTGTCTGTTCAAGTTGTCGCTTCAGTTAAACTCTGCGTAAGGACTGCAAGCAGGCTGTCGTCTGCCTTGTCTTTAGAAAGTGGAACAATCATATACCCGCGAAAGATATAGATATGAGTTTGACGAGTGTTCTGCTTCAGCAGTCAGAAAAGTGGGTAAGTGATGGACTTGGGAACCATTTGGGGATATTTGGTTTGTTTAGTCCATTGCAACCTGACTTTCGTAAAGCCCATTCCTGCTTGACCAATTTACTGCTGTCACCCGAACCGTGTGCGAAAATTGTACATGAGCGTCAGGTGGTAGATGCTCTTTTCATAGACTTTGGTCAAACATTTGATACCATCCCGCTTTCTCGCCTTTTAGTAAAGCTACAATCATATGGAATATCTGAGCAAGTACTTCGATGGCTATTGCCTTTTTTGAAATGTCGAGTGATGTACGTCAGAGTGCATTCAAGCATATCCTTTCGACAGTCCTTCTTCAGTGGGTTTCCACAAGGATCGGTCCTTGCCGCATTGTTGCTCCCTCTATATGTAAATTAGTTTCCCGATTTTTAGGCTTACCGTCCGCCATGTTTGCCCAGGAGTTGAAATTCTAATGCTTTTTGACCCACACCGATGTTCCCCATGTTACAACAGGTCCTTGATAGAGTTTGGGACTGCCCTACTTCGTAGCAGATGCCTATTAATTATAGCAAGTGTTCAGTGCAACGCCTATGGTTCATTGATCCCACGCATGCTGTCTAGTTGAAGGGTATCAGCTGTCTCAGTCGTTCCAGCTGGTTGACCTGGGTATTGTTCTTTCATCTAATTTCATGTCCAGTGAACACTGGAAGAAAGCCGTCGGAAAAGGTGACAGAATGCTATGGTTGATCCGCAGGTAACTCGGAAATGCCAACCAAACATATGTATGTATATATTTCTCTCGAAAACGGCAGAAATTTTTTTAACTTCGAAACACATCAGTATTTCCAGCAATGATCATGTTCTTGCCTGAATGAATGTTGACTGCAACTCTTGTTCCTTTAGATACTATTTGGGCCATTCTGTAATATTTCATCAGGTGAGTTGTCGGATGAAAACATGGCTGATAAAAATTCTCGATCTATAATTCTGTCGAGTTTGGTGTTCGATGATGTTGGGTTGTAACATTTTCTGATTGCAGTTGGTGGGCTCTTCCACAGGACGGTGTATCTGGTGAGGAAAAATTTGGACCACATTGATGTTCTAGCCCTTGATATCCGTAGCGTATATTTTTTTGTTACGGAGACCGTGAGGGATTTTGTGTTTTATCTCTAAACTATATAGGTAGGAGTACCTTTTCTGCTGCCACAAATTGTGTAGGAGCATGAACTTTTGCTTTAGACGTCGCAGTCGAAGAGGCTCCATGTGAAGCTGTTTGCAACCTTGGCAATAGTTTAGAGTGGATGTGCTATAAAGCAAAGGTTTGGTGAATGACATCTTTATATTTTCGATAGGTTTCCTGTCTAACTTGTGCACGTTGCTATAGATGAAGTTGCAGCGTTCGAGAACAGAACGAATGAGGGTTTTAAATAATTCCAATCTGGCAGGGGCTGTGTGGATTTTACGACATATGTTACCCCCAGATTGTTGGGCTCGAGCTATTTTGACTTAGGTCCGTTTAGTAAAGCGGAAGTCAGAAGAATACCAGATTCCAAGATCAAGGGTAGACCGCAGTCTGGACATACGTTTGTTGTTAAGTTTAATTGACCCATTGGGGATCGAGCAACCACATGGAACAATGGTTGATTCGTCGGTTGAGAATTATATCGACCACTTCTCCGACCGCTCTTCAAGACATTGTTGACCTTCTGGAATCGAAAGTATTGTGTTCTGAAGCGCATCACGCCGGAGTTTAACAACAATCTTGATTTCACCAGCAACTAGAAACAGTTGGCCATTTTTGACTGACATCATTGATGTATAGGAGAAAAACCAGAGGACCAAGTACGGTTCCTTGGATGACGTCGCTGGTTAGTGGACTCGCAGAAGGGTGGTGAACACTTAAAGTAAAGAAGTCCAAGCTTTTCACAAGAAGGACCACATTTTCTGGGGTAAAAATATGTGGCCATATTGGGCCGAACATTTAGCCATTGAAAAAAATGACATGTTATAAATTTTAATGGTGTTTTTAATGCGAGATGCGAATCTGAGATCTTGACTGCAGGAAACTGGTCAGGTCAGGCTCTACAGCATTGGTTTTGATAAGCAGGGTATCACCTACGGGAGGATCAATTGGTCTCATCTTCACACACTACTCGTTAAAATTCAAACTGAAAACGTCGGCCCATACAAGTAGGTCGAACGAAACAAGCTGGGCATCTTATTAGCAAATTTTTGAATTTGTTGGAATCTGTCTCTATCCAGCTGGTAGTAAATTGGATGAGAGAGATTTGTTGGGGTCGACTGAGACATGTAACTTTAGTTTGCAAGTAACTTAGCTCCAGTTACAGGTGGCCTGGAGCGTTGTCAGGGTTCACAGAAATAGGCGTAGCAAATAGCCTCACCCCTTCTCAATGGCAACAAATTCCTGAAAGCGCCTATAAAACCCATCAGCAGAGACACAATATTTGCAACACAATGCTGCACTTGTGTCTTGATGTCACTTTCGGGAATACATCACGATTTCCTGTAGTGATGCAGAATGTATGGCATTAGGTTGAGTTTGAGACAGTTGTCTTTGGAAATTTTACAGCTTATTCATAAAGGCTTTGGTGTGTGAATACGATTGGCTTAACACTGCCTTGACCCTGAAGGTTCGTGTTCCACATGTTCAGATTCCATGTAATATCAAACAAAATCCGACATCAGCCAGCCAAGTAGAATCAGATAGTTCTGGCATCGATTATCCCTTGTTTCCATGAATTGTCCAAGTTTTTTGCCAAAGGAGTAAAAGCGATGATGTGCTGTCCCTCGACTGAGCCATATTATGTCCTTGTGGCACACGACATCTCCGTGTTCACCCTGGAGGTCGAGTAGAGGCAGTGGAAACTCATGCTGAAACAAGACTTTATGGCGAAGATACTTGCTTAATTTAATCCCTGGCTGCGTAACATAAGAACGTCTAAGATGTTTGGCACAAATAACTGGTTGGTGAATGATGCAGTGGAGTTTAATGGCCTTATCCTTCTACGTTGATTTTGCTACAGACAAGTATTGCTAATCCAATCTGCTCGCCAATCATGGTTTGGGCACCGTCAGCAACAATTCCAGCGAGATTTTTCCATTCTTGTTCGTTTTCATTGAGCACAGAAGCAACTGAAGCAACTAAATCTCTTCCTTTTATTCGGTCCTTAAGCCCTCACAAGTCAAGTAATTCATCAACCATAAACTTGTCATCGTTAACTAGTTTCAAAAAAGTGAGAAGCTTGGCAGCTTCAGAAGCGTCAAGGCTGTCATCGCAAGCCATCGGTAAAAGCCAACTTTTGTTCCTATTACTTCTAATTGTCTGCTAATCTCAGAGCACATCCGCACATTTCTGCGAACCCATGTGTTGCGTTCCAGGCAAACAATAGCAAGCTCTTGATATTTCTCAGAACAGATATTTCCCATAACTTTCATCATTCATCCATTGACAAATTCGCCTCCAGCAAATGGTTTGCAGTGTTTCTCTATTGGTTTTGTCAACACATAACTTGTCTTTTCCACATTTTCATTCGACTGACCGATTTTTGCAAACAAATTTTGCAGTGACGTTATTCCAGCTTCAAGTTGTTTCAGTTTCTCAACTCGTTCATTTTAGTCAACTTGAAATGGTTAGTGTTCTTCGTTTGATAGTGCCGTGAAAACAGCCATACACTCCTAACAAATCTAACATGCACACTTATGCAACCATTCAATTCAAAGATACTCTTCCCCACGTTTGCTGGAGGCGGCCTATTCCTTCATTAACTTTGTTTTATAGCCGCATCCTCCTGTTTTGAACAAGAATAAAAAATCATATAAATAGAAGTTAACGAATTTCTTTTATTTTTCTGTTTAATTGTAACCACTTTCTCATAGTGAACGTAAGGTAGAAAAATTGATTTTTGTGGACTTAATTAATTACATTGTGAAAATGTTGAGTCTAAGGAAACAAAAAACATGTCGATAAATAAGGGCATAAAAAAGTTTGGCGAATGAGATAACCTATAAAACAATAATCCCGTTCTCAGAACGGACTAGAATTGGCTAGTTATATATATATATATATATATATATATATATATATAAAGTTAACGAACCTATTTTTATCTTTTGATTTAGTTAAGACCTTTTTAATGAAAGCGTCAGCTTGACGTTGCCCAGCTAGTTAAAATCAAACAATTCTGCATCACTGATTATTGCAAGCATCTGGCGCCATTGAATTTTATACTCAAAACGTCCTTAATTTTTGCAGTCTACTAATGTCGTTTGTTCGGAAAAATTCCAGGCTTGGGTTTCTTTTACATGATGAGGCTGCGAGTAAGTTACAACCTTAACGCGGGCCGCATTTGGCCCACGGGCCGGACTTTGGTCCCCCCTGGCTTAAATTGACTAGTTTAGACCGATTGATAAGATTGGAAAAAGCTAACTTAAAAGCGTGTTCTGGATTCCAAAGGATTCAACTTTCTTCAACAACCGTTTGTGTGGTACATCGTCAAATGTTTTTTCCAGGTCCAAAAACAAAATCACTATTGCATAACCGGATTCTATGAATTCTGAAGTAAAGTTAAGGTAGTGCAGCTGGCATGTAGTGCAGGAACGTCTATCAAGGAAACCGTGTTGAGATGGGTTAAACAGTTTGATAGAATTAAAGAATTCCATCACCGTTTGCTTGACTATTCTTTCAAACAATATGACGATAGTGGGAGTATGCTTAATCAGTCGGTAATTGGTAGCCTTTGCCTGCGACCACTCTTATGGCATGGGATGATGAATGAAGCTTTCCAGTGATCAGAGAAATAGCTAGTTTGTAGCGATAACGTGAACATGTTCAACGAATATAATGGTAAGTCTGGCCCTCCCATTTTAATCGTAAGTGAAGGGATGCCGTCGGAATCCAACCTGAGGAGGCTTAATGGTTTTTGTTAGACGCTGAATGGTACTGAGCAAAACTTCGACACTGCTTAGACTTTTAATTGTTATGGATTGAGAACATTCTGGTATGGGGTCAGATTAAAAAATCATGGAGGCAGCAAAGAAGTCGCTAAACGCCTCACAAATGGCAAGTGGGTCACTCAAAGATTTGCCATGTTCAAGAGTCTCGTGAAAAGAGAAGAGCTGTTTCTGGTTCTATAACGAAGAATGGCGACGAGTTTCTTTGTTTTGCTAGCCGTTGCTAGACCATTTTCTTCTTTGGTTTTGAGTCGCATCATTTGTGCATAGTTGATCCTAGTGGTCCATTCGTGTACTTGCAATATTGTTGAACAGTCTCCGGTCTTGTGAACTCTTGCCAGCAATTTTCGTCTCTACTGAGTAAGTAAGCGTTCTTTTGCATTCTAAGGGACTAAGGGAACACGTTTACTTTGTGGATTATGGTTATGGCATTGTGGGTAGTAGCATAGAACTGTGCTACTGTTAGGTAAACATTGGTAGATAGGAAAAATGTATCATAGTCGGCAGATTGGACCAAATGTTGGTGTGTTCAGTCAATTCCCTGGATGGAATAGTTTGGTAGCAGGTTCTGTTTGCCATCCGGTCTGATATTGAAAATGAGTTGTATAGTTTTGTGGTCACTACCTGGGAGTGAGTCCAGCGGAGGGATGTTTACGTCGACGATTCCCAACATAAATATTAAACCAGGCACACTGTTTCCGTAACCAATTTTGTCCATCCTCTAACCATGATAACTGACAGGAAATCAGCATGTGTTGACGAAGCTAGATTCGTTGACCAAGATATTTTCGGGAAATCGTAGTCTCCAGTTATTCTTTTCTTTATGTACTGCGAAGAGATGGTGGCGACATCACAAGTTGAGGCGTTCGGAAGGTTGTAGATGCATCCGAGAAGCATAAGGGGGAGGTGCTAGTGACAAGTAACCGCAGAGATTCTGGTATGTCTTCTAGTTCACGATAGTCAAGAGGCATCCCTGTGAATGTTCGAAATATATATGTAATACATCCGTCCCCACGCCTTATGCAATGATCTTTACAAAATAGTTGGTCGTTGGAGATTGTTAAAACTGAATCCAACGTATTAGTAGCGCACCAAGCTTCAGTGAAGAGGATAGCACTTGGAGTGCTCAATTTTGTAATCATATTTAGAAAGTGAGGTTTCATAACTAATGTTAGCGAACAAGCTCGTTATCAGTGGTTCCTCATCAGGCTAATAAATCACAAATGAATGACATTAAGGTAAACATCGGATAAGTGAACAGGTTCAAAAGCCAGATGGTCTGAGTAACCAAGCTAGATGATTGGCCCCATGGCGATCGGCAGTGTGTTTGTGTTTGTGTGTGCGTTTGTGTGTGTGTGTGTGGCGTCGTCCACACTGTCCTTGTTACAGTGGACCAGGGTAGAGTTAGTGACTGAACAAATTTCTTGTACGCACATAGGTCAGGGTCATGAATCCTGATGACCTTTGCATCGGCCACTGCCAATAGACGACATCTAACCGCTCTTGTGTAGCATCTGGGTACGCGGTAGATGGGCTGGAACGTCTCATGTGCTCTGACCTGGTGGTTCGAGTCCATTATATGTATAGACACTGGGCTTGCCACTGATGTAGTCACACCGCCATACAGCCAAGCTAGACAGTGTTCCCTGGCTCTCTCGCAAAGTCTACTGTTAGTTCATCCGATATATCTTGATCTACACGAGCAAGAGAGGAGACGATAGACTACCTATGCGATGCTGTTCCATTACACCATGTACATGTCGGCCTTTCGAACGAGCGACTTAAAAAGTTCTTTTTGATATGTACCAGGAAATTACAACACCTGTTCGATAGGAAGATCTACTGATAGAACGACGGAGTCTTAATGAGCTCTCCGTTAGGACCAATGATATCAAAGGTATTTATAAGTGTTAGAGAACAATTATCTAAACGGATTTATCGACAAATTAATCTACTATGGACGGTATTTAGACGATTTATCCTGAGATAGTCATCTATGCACGGAAAGATTACTGAGGCAACTTAACATTCCACGTAATCATAAAATGCACCCACTTGAATCTGAGTGCAACAACTCAATGTCGTACTTAGACGTTCAGATTAGCCGAACGTCTGACAGGTCTGTCCAGCGCAGTGTCTATAGAAAGACGTGGAACGCGCAATATACTCACTTTCCAGCTTCGTTCCACTCAGCCAGAAACGAAACTTGTTCGGTGCTTAACCGAGCGAGCAAGGAGGATATTTGGCAAGGAAATGCTTTTGGACGAGCTAAACTTTGTATGAAGCCTATTCGATAGAAATGGCTATCCTGAGAGATTTGTTCGGAGAAACATGGATGTACGAGAAGCGATGGCAAAAGTGGATTCAGTAGGAAGGAAACCGATATACTTATCGTTAGCGTTCAAGGTGGACGGGATAGCTGAATCAACGTCTAGAAGGCTTTCTGACGCCATCGCTCAAACGTACTTTGCAGCAAGCCTATGGCAAAGCTTCTACTCAGTGCCGACCCTGCATCAACAAGTTAACCACAAAATTCTAAGGTCAAGTACTTATTTCTGTGTATACTCTTTCCCTTTCTCGTGTCTTTCAAGATATATCGGATGAACTAACAGGAGACTGTCCGAGAGAGCCAGGGAACACTGTCTAGCTTGGCTGTATGGCGGTGTGACTAGATCAGTGGCAAGCGCAGTGTCTATACATCTGATGGACTCGAACCACCAGGTCAGAGCACATGAGACGTTTCAGCCCATCTACCGCGTACCCAGATGCTGCACAAGAGCGGTTAGATGTCGTCTATTGGCAGTGGCCGAGGCAATGGCCATCAGACTTCATGACCCTGACCTATGTGCGTACAAGAAATTTGTTCAGTCACTAACTCTACCCTGGTCCACTGTAACAAGGACAGTGTGGACGACGCCACACACACACACAAGCACACACAAACACACACACAAACACACTGCCGATCGCCATGGGGCCAATCATCTAGCTTGGTTACTCAGACCATCTGGGTTTTGAACCTGTTCACTTATCCGATGTTTACCTTCATGTCATTCATTTGTGATTTATTAGCCTGATGAGGAACCACTGATAACGAGCTTGTTCGCTAACATTTGTTCTGATATCAACTCCCGGGATATTTTCTCAGTTAAAGTGAAGTTTACAGAAGAGAAGTTTGTTGTTAATATATCTCGCATTGATCAGGAGTGGAGAAAACGGTATGTGCGTGTTCGGAAAGTTGTGAATTACATTTGTTAGGATTAGGAATTGTGGGTACTAACTCGTGGTATAGAGGGTGAATACATGTATGAACGGGAAGATGCATTCTCTAAGGCAATTAAAAAAGTGTTTGTGTTGTCGGTCAGGATCAATGTTATTGCTGGTTGAAAAGAGAGGACTGATGCATGAAGGCTGAAATGTTCCTGTCTTGGTAGTGATTCATGCGTGTCAGGTGTACAAACTGCAGAACGGAAATAGATTGTTTGCCTCTACTGGATGTTTCATTGGTGGGTGGTTGTGGTACTACGCCCACGTCTAATCAAACAGGATGGTAATTCGGTAGTGAACTGGAAGAGGATATGCAAGTCTGGGGTCTGGCAGCATGTTTTTTTGTCCGATGTGCAGTAATCTTCAGGTAATTTCCTTGTTTACTGCTGAAGCATACGGAAGACGGAACAGAGTTATGGTGATGTGGAGGTTAAAAATAGCGTTAGATAGGAGAGAAGTTGCGCTGGTTTAGATCGAACTGAGATGGCAAGTAGTGTTATCATAGAAAGGGGAGTTTTGACGTACAACCCTAGTAACTACGTGCTTTCGTACTTAAGTATTTCTGCTTGGTATAAGTCGTCGAAAATGTTTAACATCTGACGTTTGACGAGCCATTTTGTACCGCTATTAAAGCCGCTTTCACTAGACTTTTCTCGATTAATAGAATTTTCTGTTACCAGTATACAGATAGTGGTAGAGTGATTGGGGAGACTAGTGTGGTAGTCAGGAGTTTTGGCAGTGATCGTTGGATGCGATAAGATATATAATATTATATGTGATAAGGTATGATGCCAACATATGGACTATTGAGGTCTACATCAAAAGCCCTAGGTTCTCCGCTTAGTGTGTTATTATTCAGAGGCTTAATGAAGGGGTATAATTTTCCCTGCGTAGCATCTATCTTTAGCGTACTATGATCAAGAAAAAGAATTGCAAGTTTGCCATTGTGTACGATCCAGACTGATCACCCGGTCATTGAATTGAGTCTGATGTGTAATGACTGATTGACTGCTGATTGGTCTGCTGATTCCTCATTCGAGAATTTAAGGATGATGGACATCAATGTTGTGATGTCTTTTTTAGGCGTAAACAATTGCAATTGACTTTGGACAATTTGCAGGACTTCAGTATAATGCTTTAATTATCTCAACTGTTTGTGTCCGGGATGTAAAAGGCAATCGTAGGTTTCTTCCTGTGGGATCATTCGTGTACCTTGGACGCAATGAAGGCAATTAATTGTCTTGCTTTCTTTAAAAGTTCCGGGTCAGTTTTGTTCGAAGAGTTATTAATACAATCCAATTTTGGAGGTTCAAGAATGTCAATACTTTTTGAATTTCAGCGAGTTTCGATTACATTGAGCAGATTATATTAATGAGCTCTGAGTTAATCTTAGAGTTTGGAGTGGAGCAAACTTGTGGTTCAGATATTGTCTTGTTTTTTTTCAACGTGAGATTCCTAGTGTGACACAAGCGCACCACTTGTTCCAGGTTAGATCAATCGTCGATTGATCGGTATACTAGCCATTTCTAGTCAAAGTGGGTCTGCTTAGCTGTGTCTGCCTAGCGGACATTTGCTCTCGCATAATCCGTGACTGGCTTGGTGGTATAACGCTTAATGTCTCTGATGTAGAGGATGACGCTGAGAAGAGGCTGTTGCATAGAGTTAGCATCGCAGAGAAAATGATTCATGATCAGAGCCCACTTATTAACCTACTTCAGACCAATGTGAATGAACAGCATGCCTCCCCGAGTACTATGTCTCTAGTGCAGAAATTGCTACGGGTAGGCAAAGGAACGGAAAGGAACCAGTCATAAATGAAAGCATGGCTCGGCGTGATTTAGACAAACTGTGTGTCGGAATACCGATACATGTAAGTATTACAAGGGTAGATCGAGTAGGCAGCTCGACCGAAGCCGGTTTGCTGCGCCGACAGGGACTCACGCAGGTTATATTGGTTGGAATTAAGAATCCCATTCACCGGGTCCTAGTGCTCAACAGCCACTTTAGTGGCTAGTCAAACTAGTGGACGGTAACATATAAAACCAGACACGCTTACCTCGAAAGCTAAAGACCCACACAGAAATCGGACGGAAGACAGCATTACTAAATTCGCTATCAAAGTTACGTCACCGATTCCTGGGGTCCATGTCAACAATCCCTGCAGTACAAAGATGCTGCAGGCAACAGCTTTTGAAACCCACGTTACATCAAGTGTACTTGACTGCTTAAACCATCGTTCCACTCAGGACGTAAAAAGATAACTTTGTGAGTTGAATTTAACTGTAGATAAGTTGTTCTTACGGACAACACAGTTCCCGTCTTAATGGTGGAGGAAAAAATCCATCATGTGATGAGGGACCCAAAAGATGTGCGCTCTAAAAAATTGACTCACCCGTCGTATCCGTAACAACAAGATCCACAAGTTGTATCACTTTTTCACAAGCTTGTATTGGAAATAAATATATTAAACAACCTGGGCTTAACCTTACCGATAAATTAACAGGCGCTGCTGCTAAGCTCTCTCAGTCAATCGAGAAGAACACAGTTGGGTGCTTAACCAATAAACTGAAGCGGGGTAAACCAGATAACAAAAAGCCATTTTTCGCTTCATCACAACCCAAAGTCATTACAATTATTCAAACGCGTAGTGGCAGTAAAATGACGCTAAAAAACGGGTTATCTCAGGTTCTATGCTCAAAGGAAAAAATCCTCGTCAGGAAAGATTAAGTCTGTGATACTCCAACTGTTGCAGTGCCAGACATAAATGGGGTGCACTGATGTGGTCGCTGTAATTGTGCTGATGTGGTCGCTGTAAGTGTACTGATGTGGTCGCTGTAAGTGTGTTGATGTGGTCACAGTGACAGAGAGCTGGCTTACTTCAAGTGACTCTATTAGCGACTTACTAATTGACTTTGTCGGTTACAGGGTAGATAGGCCTGGGAACCAAACGGGTGATGGAATGCCTTGCTTGTAAACTCTCAATACAAACATTGGGAGGACCCATTCACCATGAGCACTGTAAACGTTCAGGTGATGTATTGTTTCTTAAGAGTAGGTGATAGGCTGGAAATCATAGTGTATTTCTACCGCAGTCCAACTTCCTCACTAGAACAGGACAATGGTCTTGGAACGCTATTAAGGCACGCGGTGGGCGCTGCGTCAAATTTTTTAGACGTTGGAGACTTGAATCTTCCGCACGCTGATTGGCGTCATGCAGTCAGTGGAGCAAATGGTTTGGAGAAAAAATGAACACATGAGAACGCACTTAAGCAATAAGTAAATTCCCCAATGAGGGTTCGTATCGGAAATAACGTTTTAACCCTAGATGTCGTTAACACCAAGCACGATCGCGTTACAGATCTGTGTTGAACCACCTATAGGTATGAGCGATCACTGAGTCCTTACATTCTCTCTAAACACACCCAAACTTGTAAAGCAGTCTCGACTTGTGAGGAAATTTCGTCGACGTGCTCAGCAAAATATTGTGGGCGAAAGCCATTCAGGTTACTTGGATCCCGGATCAGGAACACGATTCGTTGGAACAAAGACGGTTAACGCTTAAAACCGGCCTTGTGCAACGCTTCCTCCTAGAAGGCATCTAAACAAACCATGATGGTGGAAAATGAGAATCTATAGAGCGATTAAACGACGCAATGCTAAGTGGAAAATTTGCCACAAGTCCCGAGGTTTTCGACCTTGGCTGCAGTACAAAAGAAGTAAAAAAATTAGTCATTAAATTGCAACCTCAAGCTAGCGCAACTAGCAAAAATGAATCCCAAGTGTTACTACAGTTATGTTTAGTCGAAAGCTTTCCTAAAGGAGACACTCAGCTGTCTGACTATGGAAGATGACAACCAGACTGTAGAAGACATCGATAAAGTGGAAGTGCTGCAACGTGTCCTCCAGAATTTACACCGTAACGAGAATGGGCATCCTGAGCAATCGCAATCATACTGCTCAAGTGCTTATACAATGGGAGACATTGATCTTACTGTCCCGGACGTATGTACAATGTTGACTAACTTGAGCCCCTATAAATCCGCTGGTCCTTACAGTGTACATCCCGCTATCGTGAAGCCACTAGCGGAGATTGTTAGGAGAATAGCAATTTGATATTCATTTTTTGTGGACAAGCTTAATAGCCATACTTTATTCTTCCTACTGCCTACTTCTTGACAGTTTTTTAAACGCTCCACTATGTTATCCCGATTGGTATACACACTTCATTTTACTGAACTCTCTTCTCCGTGTCATCTTCAGCAGGGCCATTTACAAGAACACATTCCATTGATTTTTCTCCGCATCAATTTTCTCCTTGGTTATGTTAAAGGAATATTTGAATGTCACACAGTGGTTGTACCAGTTTTTAATTGTTGGGTCTGCACTTCTTATTCTCGTTTGTTTCATGACATTTGTTTAAACGCTACTTTGCGTTATTCTGATTGGACAGCGCCCGTCACTACAAATGGATGTTGGCTTTACACTTGGGGTCCGATGATGCTACTTTTAAGGACAAACGCGATTCCCTCTTGATTACACGGTTGCTTATTCGACCGTTGCATTTGATGTTTTCCTTCTGTTGGTTGGCTCAAGTGTTATTTAGTAGCTTCCCTTCATTTTCCCTTCAAAACTATATAAGCAAATGTGATTTCATGTATACAACTCTCTTTCCGGCTCATCTTTGAACTTCTTTTTGCGGTCGTGGGGTAAAGTCATCAGTGGCGACACGACAGATATTCCCCCAGCATACAGTTACGGAATTGTTCAATATGTCACTTCAGGAAGGCAAGCTACCACAGGACTGGAAGAAGGGAATAATAGTTGCAATCCGCAGGGCGGTCTAAATCGGCCCCTTTCAACTATATGTCTGTAAAATTGACCAGCATCTTGCTTATATGTTTTGAGAAAGCTCATAATTATTCGGATCTGCAAACACTTGGCCAAACACAACCTAATTAGAGCAGAACAGCATAATTTCGTCCGGAATAAGTCGTGCTTTACTAACTTATTGTGCTTTCTGGATGAGATTACTCAATGTCTTGATAGAACGACGTCGGTAGTAGTCTATTAGCTGGACTTTAGTAAGGTTGTTGACTCGGTGAAAAATCGGTTCTTACTCGAGAAATTAACGTGGTTTGGGATGCACTACAAAGTGTTAAATTAGCTTTCAGCATTTGCACGAGGAAGAAGTTTTGGATAAAAATCGGTGACACGAGCTCTATTGGGGGTATGGCTTATATTGTCGTCCCCCAATGCTCGGTACTGGGTCCCCTACTGTTCTTCATGTTTTTAAATGATCTGGCACCTCTGATTGAAAACCTCTGATATATTTTTACTGACGATCTGAAGTTGCTCAGCAGGGGTAATCGTAAAATTCTTTCTAAGGATATCGCCACGATAGTCACTTGGTCAAACCAATGGGGCTTACCCCAATACTACTAAATGTCAGATATTTCCCGCTAGGAAAGATGAACGAAAAGTTCAAAGTTCCTCCGTGTCCATGGTGCTGCAGACCAATAACCACGCACGTGATCTTGGAATCATCATAGTAAACGAATTCAAACCCTCCGTATAGTGTCGTTATGCTGCTAACAGAGCGCGACGAGGGTCATTTCGTCTCAGGCGAACGTTATGTAACACCAAACCAGTAGTTTTCCTCCAACTGTATAAAGTAGTAGTTAGACCACATGTAAAATATTGTGTTCAGACGGAGGCCTTACTTACGTAGTGACTCCATTTGCATGGAGAAGCGACAAAAAGTGGGGACGAAAATAAATAAATAATCGATTTGTTCTCTACGGGACGAGACAGGCCTTCAGAAGCAGGCCATGGTAATACAAAAGTGTAACATCAGTAAAGATTTTAAAAAATGTTAATATATAAAAAGTACGTACTGGATATATGCGCGTATGTATGTGAAGTATGCATGTGGGTTCATGTGTAAGTAAGCATGTTGGGTGAACTTGTTAGTATGACTGTGAATTTGTGCGTTTGTTCGGTGAATGCGCCAATATATGAAGGGATCAGATGAAATGTTCGAAGTGGTTGGCGTTCGCGAATCCTGTATGATTCTCCGGTTTGGCCAGACAGTGGCTTTATTTAATGGCGAGTCATATCCGCCATGTTGCAGTGTTGTTAACCAGGCATATGTGGCATTTTATAGGGAGAACGCTTGCCTGACGAAAATCCACCACGTCCTGGAACACTGCCGTCGAACTGTTGGCTGGACCGAGATTAACCAGAACCACCCAGTTGGCAACACATGGAGGTTGTTCGGCCAACCAGCGTGAGCGTGCGAAGACATATGAAGATCGTTTATGTAGCTTAGGGTATTTTCTATAGAAGGACGCGGACTGAGAGGTGACTTGAGGTGTTCAAAATGTTGTGGGCCTCAGTGGGATCAATACTACAGATTTGTTTGAGCTGCCTATGTCTGACCATTCGTGTTGACATCGGCTTAAGCTCAAAACAACAACAAAACAACAGGAGGAAATTTTTCATAAACCGTGTCGTGTGCAGCTGAAATAGGTTTCCTCCTGATTTAATAGAATTTGAAACTGTAGATGCCTGCACACGTGGTCTGGATGAATGTTGGCCAGATCTTTCCCTGAATTACTGTGATTTTATTAAAAGTTGAGTACAAAATTGCTCTCTTTCTCTCTTTTCTGTTTTCGCAGTATTGCGGAGTATCATTGCAACATCTAAGTGCCGGGGGCTTATTTCGCTTACCGGTACAAAAAGCGGGACGCTCGTTAGGCGAATGTCTTCATACTCCTCTGGAGTAGGTCCGACCTGAACTCATCGGCCTATAGTTTCTCTAGGATGATTAGGTTTCGTCACGCCCATAAAGCATTCAGGTTAAAGGAAAAGCAACAGCGTTGGGGGTAGGATAGATTAACAAGCCCTAAAAAGCTGAGTTCAATAGAGTCTACTAGCTAGTATATGTTGTTTTGGACACGGTGTGTCTACAGTCTCGGTGCAGACCAAGGGAACCTAGGCTGGTCGGATGTGAGAAGTGAATGTTAGCCAAATATCAAGGCCGCAACGAACGTGTCATGCTTTGATTGTAGGGCAGACCAACGGAACCGATGCCATTCGGCTGTGAGAAGTGAATGTTAGTGAAACATCAAGACCGAAATGGACGTGTCCTACTACGATTGATTGGAAAACGTTTCTCAGGCACGTGAGAAGCCAGCAAAAGGGATCCCTGCGAAATGGTTATAGGATCGCTGTTCTAGCAATTGAAAAGTACAGCCTGGTCCTACGCAATGACCGTTCCATGGATGCCGGTTGCTATCGCAATACATGGAAACAGACATTCGCTGCGAAATCTGTTATGGCCTCATAACTCGCTTTCAACAAAGCGTAAGCTTTTATTAGGCAGCTTTCGCTGATAAATGGTATCATACTACCAGCAGCCCTTTTTAAGATTGCAGTATTGTTCCATTTAGACAATGCTGTTAGATTTCAGTCTGCTCCGACGCACTGGTGGCACCATTATACAACATACCCATTTAGTTATGTATATACTTAGTGCCGTCGTATTTAAACAATTGCTTGTTGTACAAACTGATCATGCTTTCGACTGTGTGTCACGTGGGTACTCGAGAATATACATTTAGCATTTTATTTATATAATTATTTATATTTGTATGAAATGGATGAACGATCTGTACAAATCAATGAACTACGTGTTCGAAGCATCCCCCGTCGTTTTGTTAACAGGGCAGCTGATGGTATTGACAGTCACTTTATACAACGTCTCCAACAATATCCGGCTACATTCATACACAATGTTCTCTTTCAGTTCATCGAGGTTGTTAAGTTTTGTTATGTATACTCTACAGTTCAAGTAGCCTCTTAGGAAAAATATCCATGAGATTCAGATACGGTGACCGCGCAGGCCACTCCATCGGTCTTCCGCGACCCATCCAACGTCCACCAAAAGTATCGTTCAGGTAAGCACGAACCGTTTACGCCGACTATGCAACTGCACCATCCTGCTGCAGCCAGACGTTATTTAGTAACCCTTCGGACACCAGCTGCGGAATGATGCTGGTCTGCAAAATTTCCTTGTACGAGAGTGCTAAGAAATGTCAGACGTTAGTAGTTCAACAACAATCTAGTGACACTCCGAGGAAAGAAAAGTGGCCCAATGATTTTTCGACCAATCAATCCAGCTCATGCCATGAGCTTCGCGCTATGTTGCACATGTGAAGCGCTGCGTTGCCGTGGGTTATTTGTTGCCCAACTATGCCGGGACGAACCAGTAAAACTTACCTAATAAATGTGACTTTCAAGATTTCATGTTTTAACTAAAGCACAGATGACCAACTACCAACGGTTAAACTGATGCACCGATCTTTGCGATGCAAGCGGCGCGGGATGAGGTGTGCTTTCCAAACCACATGAAGGGAATTGTGTTCGCAAATTGGCTTAGGACTTTTGGTCATATCTTGCTCAGTACTATCCAGGGGATCAAGTCAAGTAAAGAGGAACACCATTAAACTTGCTCACTACCTTGTCGAAGTGATTAACGCTCTACAGCTGCATACACAGAGGATTGATCATGCGCCACATGCATCCACCGATAAAAGCACGCTTCAGCAAAGATTTGCAGCAGAATGTGATGTATGCGCCGAAAAGTGGGACGAATTAGAAAGCAAAATACTCTTCGGAGTTGCAAGGAAATTTGCTCAACGTTCAATAACACTCTGCTTTTAGACTTCACGCTAGGGCACAACATATATTCTTGCTTAAAATGCAGGTTTCAAAAATACTAGAAACACAAACCGTAGTATAACTCACAACTCACAATAATTGAAAATACCCATCCAAGCGTCAGATGACGCTCCCATGTTAATCTCATGTATTTAGGTGACCGGTTGTAATGTACCTAGCGAAATGACAACCGGAGGTTAAAATCACATTATTTTTGTACGCACATTGCCGGTGTTATCCGCTTCTGGTTTGACAGGATAAGATCCGAAACGGCGGGTTGGGAGTACTCTGCAAATGAGC
Organism: Dicrocoelium dendriticum; assembly: GCA_944474145.2. NCBI lineage: Eukaryota > Metazoa > Platyhelminthes > Trematoda > Plagiorchiida > Dicrocoeliidae > Dicrocoelium > Dicrocoelium dendriticum. The sequence goes on from OX104067.1 coordinate 47,350,090, forward strand.
AACTATGGAGCGCGCAGTGGCTTAAGTGAGCACAGATAATTCGACGGGATTGTGAATTTCAGAAGGAATGCTATTTGAGTGATTCTGCACTATGGAAATAGAAATTGTCAATTCCGCCTAGGTAACTGCCTCCGCAATCACTCAGACAATACGAAATGTAAGCTTCTATCAGTGCTCACATTCTCCATGCAATATGTAAACGATCCATCAATCAAGACAAAGTGAAGGGTCAAGTGTGCTACTCGCGATCATTTGTTAATTAGCAGTAGGCACTCATGAGTTACGGCAGGATACCAATTGTGACAGCTGTCTTTGGAAATGGCGCAACTTAAAGCTTCAGTCTTTCTGTCAAGTTGCCGAAGGTTCACATGTAAGCACAAAGCTCGCATCGGCACTTTGCTGTATCCGAAATATAACCATGTTTAAAATAGGTTTGTTCTAAAGGTGATTTGACTTCTGCTTCGAAGGTAAATCGAGAAAATGGAGCTAACCGTCGGGTCTACTAGTTAGCCTCACCACTGTTTCTCTGAACCTTATATTCCCTGCGTTCGTCATATCTGGTAGCCTCCCAGTCTCAAGCAATACTCGCCAATTGTTTCAGCATGCCAAATAGAGACTGCGCATTGAACAGTTCCTGGTTCTGCATCCGATAAATTTGGATCAGGGACTCATCAGTAACCGCTCCAATTCAATGTATCACCTTCGTATCATTTTTGACATAATGAGCCTATTCAGCTGGGACGTACTAATATCATACTTAGACCTCTGGTGGATCTTATGGCTTCGGCTGTTCCCCGCCTTCTCAACTACCGAGAAACCAAGGAGATCTAGATTCCTACGATCGCATTGTCGTGTTTGCCAACTTGTATTCATATGTGTGACGATATCATTGATGCAATGGCAATACGAATGCAGCGTGAAGGTTTTTCCTTCTTCTCGAATATGCTACAAGCGCTGCTCACTACTTACAAGAGGAAGGTTTACATTACTCTATAATAGCTATTATGTGTCCTTTGGATTAAGTGACTCCCGCTTGGGGAACTTTTAGATTCCGGAATATTTAAATAGAACTTTCAACCGATGTAGTTTGAGCCAGTGGATAGCATTCAGTCGGACGCAAGTTGGTGTCGGTTGCGGCTAGGACGCAACGGAACATGCGTCATAGCAGTTGTTTATTGTTACACAATGTCCAATCCAGCGATAGTCTCCCGACTGATAAGTTTCGCAGAAGTCTGTTATTTAAGTGAAGTCATGGTTTCATCACAGTTGAAACAAAAACCAACCATCTAAAGGTTTCGGTATCCCTCATTGAGTAGCCTGAGGCCAACCAGAGTGTATTTTTATCATTCCACTGTGCTGTAATATCAGCCCGACTAATAGATTCATAACATCAAACAAGCCAACTACGCTTGAATTGGTGTTTATACTTGCAGAGCCCATGATGCGTAAACCAATGTCAGTGAGTCCTCTAGTGCTGAGTGATGCATCCGTTAGGGTGTCAAAAGCCGAAAATCAACTCGTTGGTCACTTACGGATGTTGTTGGGCGGTTTGACTCTTCCAACTCCTAGCAACTGCTAAATACGTACATCAGATGAATACAAAATCCAGACCTGTTGACTTTGACAATAACGTTAGCACACTACACTGGAGATTCCACAGCGAACGTCATCCTAAAAGCAGGTTACCTATGCCACACCTCCTTAGTCTAAGAGCTATGGGAGTATAAAGTGTGGCGTCTAATCATCTATGGGGTGATCTCATACTGACCTATTACAGTTTCAAAACTCTAGTCATCGTTATTGCCACCTAAAGTTGCCATTATACAAAGCTTATTGGTTATTGGCTGAAAGTAGCCTCGTAACCTAATCGGTCGGAATGAGGCAAGAAACTTTCGCTCCGAATTTGTCAACTAAGGATCGCTCTCTAAGCTTATTTTTGCACTCACTCTATTTGTAGATATAATACGACTGAATGGTGCATTACGCCACTCGACTTACATGGAGTGGGTCGCGTTCATCGTGTTATGATAAAAGGGAGACAAGTGCTGTGCTCATTAGTTTCCCATGAAATCGAAGAAAGTGAGTTTACATTCATGTTAAGGTGATTATTTCAATTTTAATATTATGTTGTTGAGACAGCCATCGAACGTTAAATAAAATATGCTGACATCCTATTTCCTTATTATAACTTACTTGATGATAGGAAAACGGCGAAATGAAAATCCGGTTTTCCCAAAACTTAAACTAAGGAGCTTTCCAGATTCTGTAGAATTACTCATAAAACGTTTACGAATGCACAGTAAAGTACCTCTATTCTTGTTCTTGATTTCAAATCGCTTAATTAACTTGTGGTCCAAGGATACATGTGTCGCAATATGAGGTAAAATAATTAGCAGAATTTGCAACATTTGTGAGACATTTGCAATGCCCTGTCAGCAGGTGAAACTCAGCAATAGCTTCCGACAACCCGATCCAAAATTAAAGCTGGGATTGATAGTTATTTGTTATGCATACCAAAGTACATTTTCCCAGCGAAGATGTTCTCACCATTGATTTCCACTGTTGTCTGATCAATTGTCAACTATGTGCCGTAAGGGCGCTTCACATTATTAATAAACCACAGAGCAATGCCTACGAATATGGCATTGTCTTTTTTGCACAACTGGTCTGATTTTGTATGGCTGCAACTTGAGCATGCGGTGGAAGGTGAATGCCACTGTTGTAAAACAACTCTCCCGTTCACAGTAAAACACCTCTTAGCACAAATTTGGCAACGAACTTAGCTCTTGTCAACGGATCGTTGGCGAGTAGAATACCGGAGAAAAAGTGCGCTTCATTACGGTAACATCATTCTGCAGACCACGTCTGAGTTAGTCTATCGGTCTCTACTTCGGAGTCCACCGACTCAACTTCACACTCCGATTCATTTCTACTCCTACTTCATGTGCTTACGTTACTTTCCACTTTTACCGAGTGGATTAATCCATTACTACTGAATTCAGCCTACCATTATTGGAAGTTGTAACACCACGTGTCAGAATCTCATTGTTAGGAAATTGGTATCTGTGAGATTAGCGACGTGCTTTGACCCAGAATCCATATGTGCATGTGTAAGCTCATGCAGAGGATGAGCTGATTTTGCTTATCGGAAATTTAGACACAATCGCTATCCGTGCAATCAGCTTCCATTGGTTGGGTGGGAGAACTGTGATGCATTCTTGGCGTCTTCACAAAGTATCTGTACTGTCCGGCTGTATCCGCTCTTCACAGACTTATTCAATCCTTCGACCATCAGAATTTTCCTCACTACTAAAATGTGTTTTCAATAATGGCATAATAGAAATACAATTTGTAGTCAGCCATATGCGTTTTCCTTAGTTCTCCACTGCGACGAGCTTCATCATGTCAGGCGCTGCTTCGCTATTGGTGTAGACCTGTGCCGGTGTGCACGTTATGTCATGTGTTTCAGGTCAAAATCTACACGAAAACGAAACACGCGGGACAGTGGATCGCCAAATCCAATTAACTTGATGGTCGGCTTCATACCACAGACGTAGAAGGGGTAAGAATTACATATCCAGGTAGGAATTCGTCACATCTAGACTCACTCAGACAGCCGTCCCACACCCGGAAAAACCCTATAGGCTAATTACATCCTTTCGGGAATCGTCAGTTGTGCGCATTCGTTTGGACCCTGACAGGGCTCGAACCCGCAACTCGACTGTTGCCAGTCCGTGGTTGAGACCACTGAGCTACGGGGGACGGCAACGACCATCGTAAATAGGTTACTATACCATTTCCCGGCCAAGTTGTCGTCTTGGGCAACAGAATTAATCTGAGGGGGCATCCAACATGAGTCTACTCAATTAATTTGAGCCATGCGTACGCCACTTACTTGTGCAGGTGTGTAGGTGTGCGTGTATAGTCTGTCAACATAACTGTCCACGACCAACTAGAAGAGGCAAGTTACGGACTTTGGTATCCGATGGCAACAACCTGCGTTATGCACAGGAGACACTGATAAGTGTCACGAAATCCTGTGCTAGGTTGCAAGGGTAGTGTGTGACTGATGTAACACGGAACCAGCAAATTTCTTATCCTTGCTACTTGGAGATGTCTGCGTTTTGGTTGCGCCATCTCGTTACAACGCGATGACACAGTAGCACGATCCCCGCGTAGCAAGGATGAGGAATTTGCTGGTTCCGGGTTACGTCAGTCACACACTACCCTTGCAACCTAGCACAGGATTTCGTGACACTTATCAGTGTCTCCTGTGCATAACGCAGGTCGTTGCCATCGGATACCAAAGTCCGTAACTTGCCTCATCCAGTTGGTTGTGGACAGTTAAGTCGACAGGCTATACACGCACACCTACACACCTGCACAAGTAAGTGGCATACGCACGGCTCAAATTAAATGAGTAGACTCATGTTGGATGCCCCCTCAGATTAATTCTGTTGCCCAAGACGGCAACTTGGCCCGGAAATGGTGTAGATGTGACATAGCGCCGCTCACTATCCACTGACTTACACGTCACTGCCTTGCAGAGAACAGGGTAGCCCCGTCACCGAATTCCTACCTATAACATTCAACTCCCGTGACTACTCCTCTGTAATCAGTACGCAGACCAAAGTGCTTATAATGCCATCAGTTAATTGGCGGCTTAAGTTTGGTAAGCTCGTCGCTTGGTGAGGGGGCAACCCTGTCCTCTGCACTGCGGTAACTTGTAATTCAGAGGATAGTGAGCGGAGCTATGTCAGATCTAGTAACTTATTCACGATGGTAGTTGCCGTTCCCCGTAGCTCAGTGGTCTCAACCACGGACTGGCAACAGTCGAATTGCGGGTTCGAGCCCTATCAGGGTCCGATGGAATGCGCACAACTAACGATTCCCGAAAGGATGAAATGCGCGTACAGTGCTTTTCCGGGCGTGTGACGGCTGTCTGAATAAGTCTGGAGGTGACGAATTTCTACCTATACCATTCAACTCCCCCTACTACTACTCTGTAATTACATATCCGTAGAGCACTATTAGTCGAAGAAATACAGATGGCAACCCACTGCGCAATGTTGCCTACGGCCAGATTGGTCTCGTCTGAGATAGAGCGGGACGGGTAGAACTTCGGACAAATGCACTTACTGTGCATCCAAGTTTGAAAGAAGGAACACTGCACCCTTAGTTTAACAGACTGAGTCGGATGAGCATTATATTCAATATGAGAGCTACTTTCCATGACATTCGCAAAAACAATAGGCACTAGCTCCAGGAATACAATTTAGACGCAAAGCGCTATACAGCTGGCTAAATATGTGCCTTAGGTCAGTTTTCTAAGGGGAATACAACTACGTTTTCACTGAACGCATATTACTATCAATGATTATGTGCAGGTGCTTAAGCGGCCCCAATTGTTTGTGTCTAGATACTGCACGCGCGAAGCGCGGATAGTAATTTAAGTGATGACACTGAAACTTAGATAGCCTCAGAAACCATGGTAGTTTACCTTTTTGCATATATCCACGTTTTAGCGAAACAGACTGTCGTGGCTTTCGAAGCCACAAAACTTGGTGTCCTTTTCTGCCCACAAGGTTTCATCTTCCACTCAAAGTCGCGAATAAGATTTTCAGTCTAGTCTGATTCCTTTACCTTCTGTTAGTGCACCTGCATCCGTTGTTCTGTCCGCAACAAGAAATTGATCGTAAATACGTCGAAGCACATGAATGATCAGTACCCAATTCTGTAGTGAACAACGCGCTAGGCAACGCTTAGTCTCAAACTAGACATTTACCTCAAAGCAAGCATCAGTATGGAGAAGCTTATATGGGTTCGATGGGCCAACGTGCGTCCAATCTGTGCCCAAAGGAATGCAACCAACATATGTACGTCGCGATTGAATCCGCTGTAACCAATCTAATGCAGCTGGATGAATTTTGCACATGGATTCATCTCAATCATTTAGTTTGATGCCGTCATATGTCTTGATCCACGTCGAACATGGATTGTTTTGCCGGTCTCGACGTCGGCACTTATTCGAATGACCACAAGCAAGCAGAACTGCTCTGGCCCCAGGAAAGCGGATCTCTCTAATAACACGAAATCCCCAGCGCTTTTTGAATGCGTGAAACTATGGCCGTTTGGGAGTTGATTGCGATCAGCAACTCATAAATTAATTATAATTGGTAAATGGGAAAAATACCTGCGCATGAAATCAGCCATAGCCGGGATACAGTCATACGGTCCACCACAAATCAGAAAAATCCGGGCTCAATCACGTACAGTAGGCCTTCCCCTGCTCTACCTGCGGTTAAACTCACCAACGGTGTAAGTTTCGGGCATATATTAGGAAGTCATCTGTTGCAGCGAGTTGCTGTGAATGTCGTAGCTCGAAGGACCAAATCTGTCGCATGCATGCATGCGACGTGCGTTTCAGTGAAGGACGAGCCATGTTATATAGTAAAAACTTATCGGTTGTGATCTGCACACGGTTAGCATTCATGGCAATGCCCTCTAATGACGTTGACTTACATGGGCATTCGGTTTGACTCCAGGCCGTGTAGAGGGGAAATGTGCCGTTTACGAGTCCCACTATAATGATCCTGCGGTCCAGCACGTTTCCGAGGTGCATGAATTGTCCGACGGTGAAATGACCACTACATATCTCCTGTGAGATTATGGCTTCGCAAAAATAATTTGCAAGCTAATATATTGCAGATTATGCAACTGAAAGGGTCATCGCCGGAGCGTGATCACACGAACTAAACAATCATAAGCAAACTAAGTGCTTCAGCACTAATGACGCTAACACTTGAAGGACAGTCTGTGCCCACTTCAGTTCATTCGTCTCGTCAATGTGACAACACTGGAACACTTATTCTATAAATGCTTACAACCTACAATTCTCGGTGCATATTACTGAGGCTACGCTTATTCAGCTCAGCTTGACCAGTGCTACTCAGGGGATCCGCATGATAAGCGGTCACACAAAACACTTGCACGCAGTGCGGTAATTTCCGCGGGATTTTCACCAAAAGCTACGTATGCACCAACTTTAATTTTCTAGTACACGACATTCTTTTTACACTCAGTTGTGAGTGTGGGCATTGCGCAATCAAACAGTCGTCATAATTCAAAAATTCAAAACTTCTTTCGATAGCTGCAACTCATTTAGCAGCTGTCATTTTAAAACCGGCCAAACTAGTATGCACTATACCACGCGCAAGGTACAACCTTCCACTAAGTAGAAACCCGTTTCATCAATAGTCAGACGTCTACTATCCACAAAACTAAGGTCGTGCGCTGACCTCCTTCGGCCTTGATCTCAACTGTGGTCCCACCCATGGGACACTATCAACTGATATCGCGCGCCACTTCCGACACACTCAGTGCGTCAGACGCTGACAAACGGCGAACGAAATTTGATGTACTCACGAAATTTACCTACGTGACTGACAGTAGGCTTCAGCGTATTTCACGACAATGCAAAAAGCAAAACAAGGTTTATACCTTCTACCCAGCAACAGACAAACGTTCTTCATGATATGAAATCTTGCTCCAAAGCCAACTGAATTGGAACAACCTACTGTTACTACAGAAGTTGTTCCATGCCAGGTTTGTAGATTTAACTTTAGCGGAGGTGAAAGAACGACGTGGCACACCAGACTTAAGTTGGTCTTGTACAGGGCGCATGAGCAACCCACTCGTAAGGCACATCTCCGCGCTGGCAAATAAATGTGACAAACCGACAACCATTGTATGTGTGTGCTATGACTTTTATAGCACCATAAAACTCAGCGACCGTAGTAGGTCAGCTATTTGGACTAATACTTTGCTGCTGTACAGCAACGTTGGCCTGAGGTACAAAAAATAATAACAGGGAACAAAGAAGAACCATATCATAAAACCTTAGTGCCCTAAGCAAACATTCAGGGTCAAGGAACCTCCACAGTGACTCAAGAACTTACCATCACAAACTGCTGGCTAGGAGGCGGCTTCTTGCGGCTTTCACTGCCTTGCGTTATAAGCAGCCATTACCCATCAGATAAGTCAGCATCAGACACACCTGCAACAGGCAGTCTGACTATGAGACGACAGCAGACACGCCACTGGTGCAGGCTGCGACCAATGTCCTGTATGGTCTCGTGCCAAACATAACGCCGATCACCTACACTCCAGCCTGGAAGGCGGGACGGACCAGACGTACCGAGTTTCGTCTTCGGAGATTTCATCTGCCGCTGCCAAATTCACTTTTGCCTACCCCGAGGCTTGCGTCACTCTACAGTTTGGACAGAAGAAAGGTCATCCTCGGTAAGCTATGACGTGGCATACCTAGTACATGCCAAGACCAACGCAAGTTTGTCAATGCCATCTATTGTATTAAAGAACTAGCATGCTTATCGTTTCTAACTCTCGCCTACGCACATCATCACTGTGAACACGCGGGTGCCACCCGACAACAGCAATGCTTAGCAGACAGTGATACTCAAAGACGTGAAATCGCTTCAGGTCTTTATAACCAGGGGTACAAGTTTCACTCCTACAGAGAAAGACGGCCCTCACTATGTGGATATTTTAACCGAGGAAACCTCCTTTCAGACACCACAGGTGTCGCAGATGCAAGAAGGCAGTTCTAACTATTTCAACAAGTGAACTGAGGCCCGCGAGTATGTGCCAATCTTTGTTGATTCAGCTGCCGAGTGGTTCGATCAAGCACCCCAAGTTCTTCGTTATCGAGGGTCAAGGAATAGTCCAATGGCTGGTGGTCCTGCAAAAACGCCCTCCACTTTGAAGTTGCAAAGCGCATGCCAAATGCCAGCACTCATCTCAAGAAGTTATTTATGGTTTACTGGGCCTCCCCAACACAGTTCACTAGCAAGACAATATCGGCTGCATAATCAAGCTCATTTAGCTCTTCACCAATAAGCCTCCCAGCACCTGTATCGAGAGACTTTGCAAAGAAACCTTCCTTGATGGAGTCCACGAATAAATTGAACAAAAATGGAGAATTTTGCAACCCCGACGAACGCCAATTGTTGTCGGAGAAATATCTGAGAAGTCACCGTAGATCCTGACGCGGTCTGTGGTATTTGACTACAGGGCACCTAAGACGTTCGTATATTTCATGGGAACACATTTCCGCACAAGTATCTTGAGCATAATGGATCGATGGACTTATTCTAACGCACTCGTGAAGTCGAGGAACGCAAACTTTCTCTGTCTGCGATACGTGTGGCGCAGCTCTCACACCTGTCGCAGAGTGCATATGTGGTTTATCCAGATCCGTCCAAAGCAGAAACCAGGCTGCTCTTCCCCAAACCGAGATTCCCGTTCCGCAGTGAAGTGACGAACAAAAATTGCGGACAGTACTTTTGTCACAACTAGTGTCAGGCTGCTACCCCTGTGGTCAGCACAGTCAGTATCACTGCCTTTCATGTATGTCGCCACTATAATTGATCAACTTCAGTTAGCCGGGACACTTGCTTCTTTGCGAGCATGTTCAAACAGGGAGTTCAGTGTTTTGCGGCGTACCTCACCTGTATCCTTAAATAGTGTGGGTGTGAGGGTATCCGGGCCAGCAGCTTGAAAATGACTGAGGGTTGTAATCGCGTTTCGGACCTCAGCTTCCGATGGAAACATTAAATTAACAGTCCATGGCCCAGCATGCATCACCTGAGCAGGAAACAGTCTGAAAGTAGGAGACCAACTGAACAGATCTTGCAAGTGCTCCACAAAACTTGTTATATGACGCTTTCAGTGGAAAGCGGAACATCCGCGCTGCATTCATGGTCTCAATGACACCTGGTTTCCTGGAACTAATGGCGTGAATCAGTTGGAAGAGCTTGTAATAGCTGCCTACTGCTCCTTCCTTCTTCACTTATGATACCCCACTGGTCCACTACACTTCATTGTTAGCACGTGGGCTGCGCTTTATTTCGTGTCTAGTCACTATTTGCGTCTAGTCACCATATGCTCAGGTTGAGCTTGATGGTTTCGTCTGAATTCCAACAGGTTCATGGACCTCACGGATATCCAGTGACTGGTGCGGCTACGAATGATAGTAATGCAAGTAGATGCGCCGACGATGTGCAAGGCGGTGGAGATCCTATTCCACTGAAGCTCAGTGTCATTAGCAGAAAACAGCGAAAGTTCCGTAAGCAGGGCATCTTTGGTAGGCTTGCCTAACCGAGGACTGAATTAAGTTTGCACTTAAAATCGAGGCGACACTTGGTACTCCTCCCGGTAAATTTCATAGAAAGATGACGGCGCAGCAAGACAGCATCAGAATCGACGTAAGTACTCCAGAAAGAGCGACAATCCAGGATGGAATCACACCACCTGTAACTTATAGCAACGTGATCTGTCTGGGTTCATTGCTATAAAGCTACAACAGGACGCCAAGTCGCATTTCGGCATCCACCGTTTTTAATAACGGTGTTGCTACGAAACAGCTGGTGTACCGCACACGGCCGTAACGGACACTTGCCGTTGCCTTTCTTGTCTTAGTTAAGTCCATCTTTAACACCTGGCTCAGCTTCCGAAGAGGTCGGATAACTCGCTTTTGTAATTATATCCCCTAGAAGTACTATGATATCTGAACTTTTTACAATGCGCAGTGGCGTGTTCAGTTCGTGGTAGAAATCGTCCTTGGCAGCACGAGAACTACAGTCGGTAAGGGCATAAGCAGAAACAACAACCAAACAGAGCCTAATACTGTTTCGTGAAGTAGCCCTAGTTGATGTCATCAATCGGGCTTCACAAAAGCGGCTGTTTCCCGGAGTCCAATCAACCAAAGATGACAGCCTTCGGGCTGAGAACAATGCCCACTCCAGCTTGACCTATGATAGCCGCATTAGCGTCTCTGATTGCACGCAACAAGCAGCGAGAGGACAACCCGAAAGCAGTACATTCAACAACCCCCTTAGGATTACTTCCCCTAATTTCGGAGACACTAATTACCTCATTAGCTAAGGTATCCGACGTGCGGGTGAGTGAAGTCTGTTTACTTATTTGTCTTAGAGTGCAAACGTTCAACACCGCCAACGAAACGGGTCAGCATGGACTTAGTAGGGGCTGTTGCCGATAGGAGCGTCAAATGAGTAGTACGGAAACGCAGCTCCAGTGAAATTGCTCTTGCTGTCCACGAAGCTGGGAATTGTAGAAGGATGGTTTGCAATGGGGGTTGGGAGGGGAATCAGAAAAACCGGTGGGAGAGAAAGAATGGGGGCGTCAGCAGTAGCATATTGTGTCCATCCACTCTGCCGTATGCAGCAGACAAGGTGACCCTTGATAATCTGCGCAACGACCGATGCAGTTGTGGTTGATGTTTGAATATATAGTCCTAGTAGTATGTGAGATGAGATGATAACAGGATGTTAAAACCTGGACAGAAGGGCGCTTAGTGTCCTCAGCCAAAGCCTTTGGCTAAAACGACTGTCCTCAGGCAATTAGAAGGTAGCAATAATTGGGTTTTACAGAAATGGACGCTATCCAAATCCCAACCCGAAAGAGGAGGAAAGGGAGACTGAGTTAATCTGATCTCTAACTATTGATCAACTTGGTTGAAGAAGCACTCAAGGAGCCCGGAAGCACCACTTAGTATAGCTCAATGGTTCAAAAAGGTACGTAAGCCGGCGCGTCATGTTAATTTCCAGTCTCTTTGCGACGGCTTGTATGGTAGCCGCAGCACAATCTGACACCCGTTGCTTAAACTTAAGCTCAATCTTTGAACAGAGTGGCGAATACAAGCGTATGGTGAAAACTGTAGAGCCAACTATCCCAACCAGGGGAATTAACACACAGGTGGGCAACTAGGATCTGTCAACCTCGGTGACCCCAACCTCGTACAGAATGATCGTTCCCCGGGGTGTGTCCGTGGCACATGATACTCCGTTGCCTCCGGTTTTAATCAAAACTATCAAAAGCCTGACAATAAAAGCATCCGTTGTCGATGCATGCAGGCCAGTAGCAAAGTTGGCGGTTACATCTGCTGCTACCAAAAACCGTAATAATGACACGCATACCATTGTGACTTCAACTAGGCTGCCTACCGTGCCGCTGGAAATAGATAGCACTTATCCAAATCTGTGAGCACCAGGAGGACTCAGAACTTTATGCATTAGAGGCAAACTCTATCAAAGAAAACCTACTGGACAAATTGCAACAATTGGAATCAATACGTCGAACAATAGGAATCCAGGCTAAACAGGCCAGTTTTTGGTTCGCGCCACTAAAGCGAACACAAGCTACTTCCAATGAAACGTCAATTGGGTGACAAAGCGTAGACCGCCCTTTGGCAGCTCACCTTGGTGACACATCGTGCGACGTGCATATATTCCTCGACATCTCTTGGAATAAGCGTCTTCAAAAGAAGCAATGCTTAGAAGAACACCGCGAGAAGAACGCTAAAAGCTGAATATTTGTCCATGGATTTCCTGAAACCCAGTCTTCCGAAGAGTCGCAAACCCAAGCTCATGCTGCGTACGTGAATCCTCCTCTTTCCATGACTTGATGACAAAGCCAACGCCAAAGGTACCCATATCACCCAACTATAAAGGTTGTGATCCAAAGGTTCTAGAAGTCATACTTCAGTTCTAATAAACAGTTGGGAGGATGCTGGGGCGTTGGCACAGGTTATACATCAGACTGCCATCGGAAATAAGTATGAAAGCGGTCGAAGGTAAGCCACCATTGGAAAAGGGCACCAAAGCAAGGACATATTGTTGCATGCTCAGCTGTCAGCATTTCTGAACCGGAACTTCCCAATCGCCCCAACAAAACAACAGGCAATCCGACACAAGTTGCCTCCAAAAGATTAGGTATTGGGAGTTCCGTGCAACAGCTGGAAACTGTCCAGTGTGTTAGAACGGACAGTCATCCAAAAAGCGATTGTCAGCAGGCCCCACGAGGGTTAGAGTTACTTCACAGAAAAAGTCTGTGTATTCAAAGATTGTTCTGGCATCCATGGCTCTTAATTGATTGCATGCAAATGCAAGAAGCCCTCGCAACAAATTGGCCGATCTTCGATCGTGTCATGATTCAATGTTTTGGGGCCTCATCATGGGAAAGGATTCATGACTGAACGACTTGATTACGATGCCGATATCTCACTACCGGTTATGTTACTCATGCTCAACGCATGACCCACTTAGGAAAACTGTGTATTTCTCTATTCCAGTTTCTACCTGCATCTTAACTGCGCTACCGATCCATGTGTTCAAGCCTTAGACTCGTTATGGTAATGCTTAGACCTAGTGCACAGCGCTATATGTCCAGTGGGATTGTACACCTCCCAAGATTTTCCATCTTAGCAATGGACCAGGTTCTAGCATCTGCTATAAGAAACCTACTGGCACTACCTTAGTACAACGGTTTCTTGATAGGAGGCCTCAACCCGCACGCCTATCAACCTCGACCAACCTCAGTGAGCAATTCAAGACTAAACTTTAAAAACTAAATGCTGGTTCACCGTTGTACAATCTTGTCATTGCCATAAGGCGTTTCAGGACTGGAACCAAACCTCCCATCTTGGATCTTGTTTTTACCAGCCAGGTTCTCATGATCGAGGTAACAACAACGTGCACTTATTTCGGCCGCAGTGACCACGAGAAAGTATTTATCCCATACATGTGATACACAGAATATTTTCAAGATAGCACCCAAGAAAACTAAGTAACCGTAACTTCTGATTTACACAATCAGCTTACATCCTGCCCATGCAGTATGCCGCTATCAGTGCTTAAAAACATATCATTCACGGCCAAATATAAACTGAAGCGGCTGATGTGTTTGCATTAACATATCTTTCCTGGTTCAGACACCATTCACACAAAGGTGTTCAAAGTGACAGCTATGAGTTTAGATGAGCCGCTAACAATATTCTTTCAACGTTCACACCAGTGGAAGTACGGAATAATCACTCCAAGCTACAAAATTGGCAGCCATGCAGAACCAGGGAATTATCGACCATAACTCTACTTCCGGTGATCTGTAAGATCATGGAGTCCATTGTCACAGAGGCGCTCATGTTGCATCTGGAGGGTAACGAAATTCTCGCATCGGGATACCACGGATTTCTCAATACTCTGTTCCGTACAACGAACCAGCTGATAGCTCGTGTATGTGGGACAGAATCTGTGGACACTGATGTAAGTGTAGATGCTGCCTATCCGGTTTTTTCTACTCATTCGACCGTATGGATCACCGCATGCCTACTTCACAAACTTCAGCATAATGGAAAGGCGTGTTCCCGTTCTGGGCTGCATAGGAAACTTCCTTGTTCAACTTCCTTTGCAAGGGGGTTCGAAACACTTAACCCGACACTCTCGAAGTCAGCCGCGGCCTAGATCACGGCTCAGCGTTTAGGCTCCACCTGTTCTTGGTCTTCACAGATGAACTCGTGACAGTACTGTTTTCAAATTCTCCATTATTCACCGATGAGCTGACATATGACGTGCGATCGATACATTGGAAGATCACACAGCCCAGCAGACTGATCGGGATAAATCATGCAATTGGTCTGCTGAGAACATGCCCCAATTGAACGCTGCTAACTGCAAGATTCTGAGCATACGCCATCAGAGTACTCATGACTACCGGTTATATCCACGAATTCTACAGGGCGCTTCTCATGGACGCGAGCTCGTCGTGCTCATGCAAGATGACGTTGCATGATTAAGGCAGACTGAAAAGGTATAAAAGAAAATAAACCAAAACTTCGGCGGTTTGTGTAGGGCGTTTGGAAAATTCGGCGCATCAGTCTTTCCTCAAACGCTTGGCGCGTATGTGAGGCAGCAGGCGGAACGCGCTATCCAAGCGTTGTAATACTAGCAGAAGCGCCACCTCATTGCGCTCGGTATTGAACAGTGCAGGACGACGAAATACGTTAGTGTTTTGACCGGCTTTTCTTACCCACTCAAGCTGAAAATTTTAAAAGTGTACAGTGGACATTATTAGTGTCTACAAGTTTATCCCACAATAACATATGAGATTCTTAAAAGATCCAATCGTATTGGCCGCCATATTTTGAAACTCAGCCAAAGCACATATTTTATGAGCCTCAGTTTAAGTTGACTTGGCAGTACAGTCCACTAGAAAGTCCATGACACATTTTGACCCTCCAAGTGTAAATCCCTGGAATTCGCTCCAGGCGTGCGTAAACTATACCCCAAGTTATCGCGATACAACAGCGGCTTGGAGATACTCAAACACATTTAGACTAAGTGATATAACCGTGGAACACAAGAAAACGGCCTTGGTGCAGAACAAAAAATGGGCTGTGAGATAATTCTCGTTTACTCCAAGCAGGAATATTCACAGTGTGCTACCGAAAAATACTTAGAAAGCCGTGAATCTTGCGCATACATTTAACGATATTGTCTCCCTTGTGTAATTTTCACTCTAACCATCATACAAGAATTTTCATATATTTCCAGTTTTGCCTGCCAAAAACCATCAATCCATTGGGTTTATGTTAAATACGTAAATTACAACATGGTTGAAAAAAGCCTGACTTTGATGAACCTGTTTTAGTATCAAACGGGCAATACCGGAGCCAACATACTCAAGTTTACCCGTACACACGGACAAAAATGCGCATGGCTCATTCGGTTCATCTGAGTCAATAGCCCATCCCTTTTGCTCTGAGGTAGGTTCTCACATGAGGTGTAGAAATGTAAGCGTGTGTGTGGTACCAGAAACGGAACTGCGAACCAACCCGCGTATATGCGACTTATGGAGAAATGTTGAGTGATACACTGCGTTCTGTAACCGAGCTGTTGACAGAAAGCAAAATGCGAATTTCGTGCTCAGCGTGAGGCTGCTGCACGATGCTAAAGATTTTCTATCGGTGACCGACGTTCGGTCAGCCGTAACTGAAAGAGAAGGGCTGATGGAGTGGTACACTCATCTTGATTGTGATAAGATGCTTGTCACCAACAAACAATGCATGCTAGGAAGAAATAACTGATTGACATTTAAAATAAATAAATAAATCCCTATATTACCGGCAAGCCGCATATGGCCGCATAAGCGGGAGCGATTGTCTGTACAGGGTATAGGTTTTATGGCTTGTGCGACATAAATTCACACTAGCAAAACAAATTTAGATAATGGAATTTCGCAGCATGAATTTTCCCTCGGGGCCCAAACCCGATCACCTAATTTGTACAATGTAGCCCTTATTGTATCACCAATTTCAACATCGTGAGCCTCCGGATTAGATGATATTAGGAAGAAGAAACTAGATTGCACGGACACAGGATTTGGTTTTGTGTGTAATGAAATGGAGTGGACAAGCTGATTGTAAGCAACTAGTTATTCATATGTTATTTATGCCAGCTTTCGTCAATGTTTCTAGAGAAACTTGTGACAAACCTCCTCGCAACTGATGAACAACCAATATGAAATAACAATTCCGTATGAAACCTGCACATAATGATCCTACCGGGTTCCCTGAATCTTGACACACATTACTGAGAGAAATACATATTATGTTAGGCTACGACCATCTGTCACAAGGACATGCACGTGCCTAAGTACCAGGCAGTGTGCGTGCACGGTGAGGTTCAAAATGCACCACAGCAAACGGCAGGCTCACACAATCGCGATCATCGTCCGGAAAAGTAAACCAATCAGTTAGTTTGTGTGTGCCGTACGCCTTCATTGAAGACCATTTCATGTATGATGCTTAAATCGCATTTGAAGTTGACTGGTGACGGAAGCGCTGGCAATTATGGCTGCCCATCGTAGTTCAGATGGGACAGCTTGCCATTCTCCTCTTCACAGTGACAACAAGAGTCACACTGTTACTGTCTTTTACGTTGAGGGAGAGATTCAACTAAGTCTACATTTGACGAATATAACAATGCTTAACAAATCGAATGCGCGCCCGTTACGCCAAGGTATTCTCTGTGCACTTAGCATAGATGCGGTTTCTTTAGCATGTAATGAATTACGCATGGTGAAATACTTTCGTAGACAAAGCTGACTATATCAGCCGCATAATTGCAAAGCGGAGGTCACTTAGAAACCACTCAATATCATTGTTTATCTTAGAGCGCCATGAGAACATATTTGAGCAAACTTGAAGCATAAAACGCTCAGGGTGTGACGGTTCATGCTTGTTTTCGGATTCATTAACAGAAGTGTCTTCCGAATTTTGTTTAAGAATTAGCCACAATAATGTCTTGTTCTTTTTATCGCTACAGACAAATGTTTCCAATATTTGAATGGTCTCATTTTTGCGTTGTTATATCTGCTGGACTCGGTAAGTCACTTGCCATTGGAGGCTTTCGTTTCCTGTTGCTGAATAGTAAAGGCGTCTGCAAGTATTTAACCGCTTACAGATTAGTGTTCACTGGCTGCAGTAATATTTTAATTTTTATAATCTGATGCATTCGATGTGAATCTATCAAATGTAATATAGCATACGCTGTACTAGCGCACACTTAAAAGACTGACCAACGTTATCCGCTCCGATGCCCAAAGTCGTCACACAATATTTCTTTGTTCTATTTGGCAACATTTCACACAAGAGTCCGTCAATAAAAGCAGGGAAAGCAGCTGTCTTAATTCAGATACACATAACAGCTTTCCGCGATGGGAGCATTTCCATCGGACTACAGTTCACACAAATTAACTATTTTCCGCTTGACATGATCAGAGTGGGAATTGATCTGTCGAGTTGGCAAGCATCCAATTCGCTCGGTCCAGCTCTATAATGCATGCTGGGACGCTTATATGAGATATTTGCGTGCTACGGGACAAATTCAGTCAGTCAGTCAATTGCGTATTATCTCTATTAATCTAACTGTGCGTGAACTAATGATGAGACACATAAAAGATATTTAAGGTGCTCATTGGGAAATTATTGTTGCGACCGCGAACTCCTTTCCCCATAACCATGCTGATGATATTGGTGCATTCTTAGACATTGGACACAACCAGCGTTGCAATACCTGGTACCGGTAGAGGCAATAAACTAGGCGAAACTATCTGCAGCACTTTAGTGGTGCTCGTCGTCCCGATCACTTAGTATCAACGCTTTTCATTGCCGCGGTGTAACTTTCACGTGTCTCCGCACCGTCAAACCTCTAACTGCGACAAACACTTCTCGCCCCATGGTCTTAAGAGACCACAACATACCCAGTTCGTCCACAGTTATGTACCTTGGTGTATATTCATCTCACAATTTAGCTTGGTCAACACACGTTGACGAACCTCACCACAAGGTTCGAACATAATCATTCTATGCCCTGAGACTCAAAATGACTACAGTACCCTGCTCTTTAATTTACAAAATCGTGACTGCCTGTATTCTACCCCATCGGTCACACTGCTCACCTATCAGTTTCATGGTCTTCTGCATAAAGCTTTCACATTGATTATACGTTCCATTAAGCTCCATACTAAGTGTCGTGGATTGGCCAGAGGGTACCTGGTTGACTTCATCCTTACTAAGCATATCGGTGCACGTGACATCGTTGGAACAAAGGTTATGATTGACCCCTTTCACATCCTTCATGCTGATTTATCTAAAGTCCTCTCCAGTTCGTCTACCCGCTCTAACTTTTGGGGTTTGTTTTCCTGTGCAATATACTATCGTAACTCTTTCTTACAGTATTGTTCCCGCTTACTTATGGACTCCCCAAACTTAGCAGCACCACGCGTGAATGCTAAGTGGAAAGATGTGCATGCATGTCCACTTCCTTTTATGCATTGAGTGCAAGTTTATCGTTATGTTAGGACTCAATACATCCGCAGCACTAGTGTAAAATGCGAAAAATATTCCCAATCTGGTTCAGAAAGCCATTTTGACTTGACTTGATTTGAACTAATTTACTGAGGTAGCAGCAACGAGTTACATTAGACAAAATACGATTCAAGTAGCCAATTAGCTTGGATAATATTCGTCTGTGGGCCTAGATTGAGATTCCGGATATCAGAGGTGCACTGAGTACCGTATCATTTGTAAAATCTTGTTACAAGATGGCTGTGTTCTAAGGTGTGCGTGCGCGCAATCGACCGTTTGGGATCAGATTATACAGGACGCGACATGGTGACACAGAACAACCATTTCGACTAACTACTGTATATAAGGGAATGAATTGCACGGAGCCGTTAATACAATGCCTCTTAACAAATAACATTGTTCCATATCCTCTTGCAGCGATTATGGTAGAGAAAAAGGTCCGCCGTATATATATATATATATATATATATATATATATATATATATATATATATATATATATATATATAACATCAGCTTACCAATGGCTCGAATCTGATGGTGTACAAATCCATGGTGCTGTCCGTTCTTCTATACGGCAGTGAAACGTGGACGATGTACCAGCGAGATGTGCGATATATCGAGCCATTCCATCACATCACTTGGGGAGACAGAGTTGCGGAAACGTAAGTGTTGCGGCAAAGTGGGATGTATGTAGTGGACTGCACACTTTTGCTGAGACACACGAGGTGGCTCGCTCATGTGAGCCGTATGGATTCGACGCGGATACCGAAACAACTCTTATGCGGTCAGCTGATTATTGGGAAGCGGCATGTGGGGAAACCCAACTGACGTTACCAGAACGCAATCAGAGTGCGCTTCTCACGTTCTAATCTTGATTGCAGGTCATGGGAATCAAAGGCGGTTGAGCGGCGAGCATGGCGCGATCTAACCACGAAGGCAGTTGCCGACTTGCGGGAGAAAGACCTCATACATGCAGAGAAGAAGCGGCAAGTGCGGAAGCGGCAAGCACCGATGTGGTGTACTCCATCGACATCGAGCCCATGGTGCTGTAGCACATGCGGTCGCGAGTGTCTGAGTCAGGCAGGCCTAGTGAGCAATGAGTGAGACCACTCGGGACCACTACTGAAGCATTTTACACTAGTGCTGCGGATGTATTGAGTCCTAACATAACGATGAACTTGTACTCAATGCATAAAAGGAAGTGGACATGCATGCACATCTTTCCATTTAGCATTCACGCGTGGTGCTGCTAAGTTTGTGGAGTCCATAAGTAAGCGGGAACAATACTGTAAGAAAGAGTTACGATAGTATGTTGCACAGGAAAACAAAACCCAAAATTTAGAGCGGGTAGACGAACTGGAGAGGACTTTAGATAAATCAGCATGAAGGATGTGAAAGGGGTCAATTAAACTTTTGTTGCAACGTTGTCACGTGCACCGATATGCTTAGTAAGGATGAAGTCAACCAGATACCCTCTGGCCAATCCACGACACTTGGTATGGAGCTTAATGGAACGTATAATCAATGTGAAAGCTTTTTGTAGAAGACCATGAAACTGATAGGTGAGCAGTATGACCGATGGGGTAGAATACAGGCAGTCACCAGTTTGTAAATTAAAGAGCAGGGTACTGTAGTCATTTGAGTCTCAGGACATAGAATGATTATGTTGGAACCTTGTGGAGAGGTTCGTCATCGTGTGTTGACCAAGCTAGATTGTGAGATGAATATACACCAAGGTACATAACAGTGGACGAACTGGGTATGTTGTGGTCTCTTAAGACCTGGGGCGAGAAGTGTTTGTCGCAGTTAGAGGTTTGACAGTGCGGAGAAACGCGAAAGTTACACCGCGGCAATAAAAAGCGTTGATAATAAGTGATCGGGACGACGAGCACAACTAACGTGATACAGATGGTTTCGCCTAGTTTATTGCCTCTACCGGTACCAGGTATTGCAACGCTGGTTGTGTCCAATGTCGAAGAATGCACCAATATTATCCGCATGGTTATGGGGAAAGGAGTTCGCGGTCGCAACAATAATTTTCCAATGAGCACCTTAAATATCGTTTATGTGTCTCATCATTAGTTCACGTCCAGTTAGATTAATAGAGATAATACGCAGTTGACTGACTGACTGAATTTGTCCCGTAGCACGCAAATACCTCATATAAGCGTCCCAGCATGTATTACAGAGCTGGACCGAGCGAATTGGATGCTTGCCAATTCGACAGATCAATTCCCACTCTGACCATGTCAAGCGGAAAATAGTTAATTTGTGAACTGTAGTCCGATGGAAATGCTCCCATGGCGGAAATCTGTTATGTGTATCTGAATTAAGACAACTGCTTTCCCTATCTTTTATTGACGGACCATTGTATGAAACGTTTTCAAGTAGAACAAGGAAATATTGAGTGACGACTTTGGGCATCGGAGAGAATAACGTCGTTCAGTCTTTTAAATGTAAGCTAGTACAGCGTATGCTATATTACATTTGATAGATTCACATCGAATGCATCAGATTATAAAAATTAATATATTACTGCCACCAGTGAACTTTAGTATGTAAGCGGTTAAATACTAGCAGACGCCTTTACTATACAGCAACAGGAAACGAAAGCCTTCAATGGCAAGTGACTTACCGAGTCCAGCAGATATAACAACGCAAAAATGAGACCATTCAAATATTGGAAACATGTGTCTGTAGCGATATAAATGACAAGACATTATTGTGGCTAATTTTTAAACAAAAATCGGAAGACACTTCTGTTAATGAATCCGAAAACAAGCATGAACCGTCACACCCTAAGCGTTTTATGCTTCAAGTTTGCTCAAATAAGTTCTCTCGGCGCTCTAAGATAAACAATGATATTGAGTGTTTTATAATTGACCTCCGCTGTTGCACTTATGCGGATAATATAGTCAGCTTTGTCTGTAATATTATTTCACCATGCCTAATTCATTACATGCTAAAGAAACCGCATCTATGCCAGGTGCACAGAGAATACCTTGGTGTAACTGTCGCGCATTCGATTTGTTAAGCATTGTTATATTCGTCAA
The DNA here is from genome assembly GCA_944474145.2 of Dicrocoelium dendriticum. Lineage (NCBI taxonomy): Eukaryota > Metazoa > Platyhelminthes > Trematoda > Plagiorchiida > Dicrocoeliidae > Dicrocoelium > Dicrocoelium dendriticum. The sequence continues at coordinate 47,371,888 of OX104067.1, forward strand.
ATGTAGACTTGGTTGAATCTCTCCCTCAACGTAAAAGACAGTAACAGTGTGACTCTTGTTATCACTGAGGAGAGGAGAATGGCAAGCTGTCCCATCTGAACTGCGATGGGCAGCCATATTTGCCAGCGCTTCCGTTACTAGTCAACTTCAAATGTGATTAAAGCATCATACATGAAATGGTCTTCAATGAAGGCGTACGGTACACACAAACTAACTGATTGGTTTACTTTTCCAGACGATGATCGCGATTGTGTGAGCCTGCCGTTTGCTGTGGTGCATTTTGAACCTCACCGTGCACGTACACTGCCTGGCACTTAGGCACGTGCATGTCCTTGTAACAGATGGTCGTAGCCTAACATAATATGTATTTCTCTCAGTAATGTGTGTCAAGATTCAGGGAACCCGGTAGGATCATTATGTGCAGGTTTTATTCGGAATTGTTATTTCATATTGGCTGATCATCAGTTGCGAGAAGGTTTGTTACAAGTTTCTCTAGAAACATTGACGAAGGCTGGCATAAATAACATATGAGTAACTAGTTGCTTACAATCAGCTTGTCCACTCCATTTCATTACACACAAAACCAAATCCTGTGTCCGTGCAATCTAGTTTCTTCTTCCTAATATCATCTAATCCGGAGGCTCACGAACTACAATGGCTACATTGTACAAATTAGGTGATCGGGTTTGGGCCCCGAGGGAAAATTCATGCTGCGAAATTCCATTATCTAAATTTGTTTTGCTAGTGTGAATTTGTGTCGCACAAGCCATAAAACCTATACGCTGTACAAACAATCGCTCCCGCTTATGCGGCCGTATACCGCTTGTCGGTATATATAGGGATTTATTTATTTATTTTAAATGTCAAGCAGATATTTCTTCCTAGCATGCATTATTTGTTGGTGACACGCATCTTATCACAATCAAGATGAGTGTACCACTCCATCAGCCCTTCTCTTTCAGTTATGGCTGACCGAACGTCGGTCACCGATAGAAAACATTTAGCATCGTGCAGTAGCCTCACGCTGAGCACGAAATGCGCCTTTTGCTTTCTGTCACCAGCTCGGTTACAGAACGCAGTGTATCACTCAACATTTCTCCATAAGTCGCCTATACGCGGGTTGGTTCGCAGTTCCGTTTCTGGTACCACACACACGCTTACATTTCTATACCTCATCTGAGAACCTACCTCAGAGTAAAGGGATGGGCTATTGACTCAGATGAACCGAATGAGCCATGCGCATTTGTCAACTGCTCGTGGATGCCAATTTCGCATATCAGCGCCATACATCTGAAGCTTTCACGGTTAACCACACACTGCTGTACAGTTATGTCATTGAACCTCATCGAGTGAAACATGTAATTCTTCCGCTCCGATGGACTGATGATGCAGCTAGCACAGTCATAGTATCAGGAAACGCGTTGCGGAAGCTATATGTTCCCTCATTTCACGGCACGGCGGTCGCATATTAATCTACCAAATTTTTGTGACACCCATATCGTATGCCGTCACTTGTTTGAACCCATCCCTATCGGTAATCCAGAATGTAATCCTCTAAATTTGAGTGAACAGTATATCCGCCTGGAATGCCGGCGGAATTGTATTTCCCTTCGGGTTTGCCTGCCCTGGTACTCTCTCCCGAGTTTAGTAGTGTCCTCCCCCACATTGGAAATTTGCAGAAAAATGCTTGTATCTTACTCTTGGCTTCCATCACTTCGTTGCCTAAACCACGCTACTTTTGAATAGGTTAATAATCTCTTCAAACTGGATTAATCTGAGGAGAAGATACAAACTTGCACTCTTAACTTTCTCACGGTGTACATCAACCATAACTGTCCCTCCGTTGCATCATCGTTTGCATACTATTCCCACTTACACTACAATTATTCAGCGCCATATCTGCTAGATAAACGCTCAAACAGACAACACACATATCTTTTAATATTGCAGTTTCAACTCTATCATCCTTCGAGACCTGTAATGCAACTGCTTGTTTATCCAGCATCCATAATTGCTCACTGTTCATTGTTTATTGTTTAAATTGAAGGAATACCAAATGGAATCAAGGTTAGATCTCACTAGATGCAGCATAATAAGTGACTATGAGCCCACCAGTGAAGGATTTAGACAGTACCTATACGCCTCCTTTAACTTGGATAATAAGCCAAATGATTGGACATCCCACCACGCAAACTTGATAAACTTAGCCATGTCATGTTTAAACTCCGTGAACTTTGCAAGCTTATAAAACTCACAAAGCTACCCTATTTCTGAAAACCAAATAGTCCACCTCAATTGCTTATTAAGCACTATGGTGTCGACATACCCTGGTTGCTATTGCATATGTTCACATTATAGATGAACCCCGGCACCGTACCAAGATAGTAGAAGCAAGCCATTATCATACCGCGACATAAACCATACTCCCTGTTCGAGATGTATCTCTGAAATGATTATATTCTGCCCAAAACTGTTGTCAAAATTTGTTTTTTACGGATTCGAATAAACCCTGTCCTCGTTTTTTAAATGGTATATTACAAACCGCAAGCAGGTGTTAAATATTCATGAAAATAAATCTGAACCAGCATCAGTAACTAGCGGTGTAGAGCATGACAGTGTCCTTCATCCTCTAATATTCTTAACGCACGTTAACGAGACAGTTGACGCAATGAAATACGGGACACCACTGACGATATCAGGATCATCTACACGAAATATGTAGCTGTCATGTTGACACAGTATGACCTCCATGTGGTCAAAACAGGGTGCTTAATATGGGGAATGTCAATTATGACAGAGAAACGTTACGCAATGTCCATAAAATACAACCTAATGTCTAGCGATCTGACTATTTTTGATAAAGCAATTAATATACATAGTGCAACTGGGGGCCTAGGACTGAGGTATTCGTGTTTGCTTAAATTCTCCGAACATGTCGGTTGATTCATTACAAAAACATAGCGTCGGAATATCACCTAGAAAATTGGCCTGAATATAATTTGTACGTTGCATCTATTCATCGCTTTCTCGTCCCCTACAGGAATACTGCTCAATGATGTATAATAGAACATACAAACTAATCATAAGTTGTGCAACGAACATTCGCAAAACGCTTATTGAGTAACTCATCGAAATCAGAAGATTTCGAACAACCTGAAAACGGAAACATTAAACCTCTTGGCTGAGGCGTATAAAGTCCAGCTTTCTCATATGCTTTAGCGTCTTGCAGTTGAAACGTCAAATTTCCAAAAGTGACATGGCAATAATACATTCCACCGTATACAACACACAAAATAAGGAAAATCCTATAGTGGAATACAGGTCGAAGACCACCAGATGCTTAACAGGCATGCCAAAATCTGGAACAAATTACCATACGAAACAGGTGCTTGCAAATCAGATCACGAACTTCGGAAAAGTGCCAAGAAATATCTGACTATTCCAAACGTGATCCGCATATTGGGATGACATATTACAAATCGCTAAGCATAGGAACTAGTCCCAGGATGTACACGATCAAAAAATTAGAGTGAATGTTGAAGTTAGAATGTCTTTACTCTCACGGTGTTCATCTTCTGTCTCTTACTTGCTCGAATATACTAACCCCAAAGTTATCACCCAAAGGTATGTGGTGGGAGGAGCAGGAGCCAACCGAACACACCTCTACATTTATCGTCTTCATCGCCGATGTTCCCATTACTCTTGCTGCACTCTAAGTCTTGCATTTCCGACTACTACGCGCACCGCTTGCTCCAGTATCATGTAAGTACCACAACCAACATCCGATAGTACTGAACAGTGTTGAACATAGCAACCTTCACTATGTGCTTACAGTAAATGTATACACACACTATACTTGTATTTAGTCTATTTTCCTGTTATCCAAAATCATAATTAAGTTTTCTATGTTCTTATTCTCAAGGGGCCTAGCAATTCCGCTAAAGGGATTTCGTGCAGCAGCAGGTAACACACTAAAAAGAAATCAACTCTTATGCTCTACCAAAACTGAAAATCGATTTGTATTATTGTTGTACATTTTCCGATCATTTGTGTTGGTTGCACAACATAATATATGTCTCGCTATTAACAAGATTAATCAATTCATGTACAAAAATTATTCAAAATGGTTAATCGTTAAGTTAAATCCTAGCCGCGATTACCACCTGTGATACCAAATCGGGTTAGTGTCATTTGAAAAAGCGGCGCAAACGCTGAATATATTACATAACATGACAAGTACTAAAATTATATTTCTTTTAATTCACACCACCTTATTTGGCAAATACCTCCGGAAATTAGGCAATATAGTTACCTATTGTGTAGTCTCCAAACAGAAACATGTTTAAGAAAGCTAGGGTCAATCAACCTGTTAATCCGCAGTAGCAATTCCCATCTTCGCATCCCAGTCCCTACCGGTAGGATCCTTCTATATCTGACACCTCTTCTTCATTACTGCTCGCTGTTTGTTGCAGAAATCCAATGCGCGTACAGCTTTGTCCCTAATTCGTATCACGAACTGCCATGTAAGAGATTTGCTACCAACTGGGAGTAGGTTCCTTTACTGACACTAGCAAAGTCGTGCTTATTAATTTGTTTTCTTGATTTCACAAAGCTTGATTACAACGTGGTCACACCACAATTCCCCCGTTCACGTCATTATAGCCATCGAACTCGAAGCACGGAGATAGCCAAAAACTTATACAAGTTTACTGTTTTGTAGACCTGAAAACTGTCTAAATGTTCGATTGCTTATGTTACGAACTGAAACTAGAACTTAAGTACTTTGCATTATAAGGAAGTTGACGTGATACAACACTGAAACTCGTTTGGGGAACGGTTGCTCTGGGGAGTAGCGGATTACTAGCCGGCCAATTACTTTCGTCAGAAAGCTCACGCACTCATGAAAACGTGTTGCTTCGACCTACAGCTCATAGTAACATCATATTGCAGATTCCTAGACAAGAGTAGATGAAAGTGCAGGTTAAAAATCATTTCAAATGCAAGCATGGTTGGAGGCATCCGGTTTGGGCTTTGCCTCTCACTGTGTCCAGCCACAGGCGCCTGCGCCTACAGAGGGACCATGGGTGGCTTGCGCTGCACCACCCACAGCTCCAACCACACACCCCATATCCAGTGTAAACCCGAAGGAATAAGACCGGGAGGCATGTGGATGGGAGCCACGTTTCATCAACGGAGCCGGCCCACACTCCTTCACAGGCAAACACAAGCACGCTGTATTTGGGGAATCAAGCGCACACAAGGCGGTGGCTGGACCGTAGTCCACTGCACACTGAGTGCATGGAACCGCTCTTTGAGCCTAGCACGGCCACAAGAACCGTGCACCCCGTCCCCTCCAGCAACGACCAACTGTCTCCTGGAGCCAATATGGACGCCGTAGTGGGTAATAGACAAGTAGGCAGCTTGTCAACAGGCATATCAAGCGCAGCCGCACCGGGGATATCAAGCGACAGCCAATCACCTGGAACCACAACATGAAATAAAACAAATCCAATAATGCATACAGATACGTGGCATAACTCTGAGCTAAATAAGCATATGAAGTAAGTTGGTTAGCAACGAATCCGCCATAAAGAAAAAATGTCGACAAGTTATTTAAAAATGCCACAAAACGCAACAAAGTTACCGAAAATAAGCCCAATTAATGTAAGCAACGTGGCCAGTTAATAGAAGATTATTCAGGTAGGCAGAACAAACCAAATAAAGTGGAATGAAATTTAGCCAGCTTAAAAAGACCTAGTTTAAGTGTAAGTTGGTTTGGTCCAACTGCGGTGAAGAAGCATCAAGAATGCAACATCAGCCTCAGCATGGGGCATGCATAAGACGACGAATAAGCCCATTTATGTACTAATTTGTTCTAATTATCATGCCTGAATGTAGCGAATTAAGGGTCTCACAAGAGTGACTACCGCAATTTCCTCTCTACTGGAGTTTAGACTGTTGGTGTTATCAATGAAGATATGCATATATCAGCAATCTACGAGCAGACGTGTTGTCAGCAAATTCATGAAAATCAAAGAAATCTACGGTTATTGTAAAAAGAAAACCAAACACAACAGAATAATTCATGGCTCCTGCTACCAAGTTTTCTATGACATAGCCACTATGTGTTCATACTTTAGCTGATGACTGCGGCGCCTCAGCAAGCATTTCGCAATCGCTAGTCTCACCATAAATGATTAGTTGGATTGGTAACGTTTGACCATTGTTCCCTTCTTACCTGGGCAAATTAATGCTCTTTAAATGCTTTTTATATCGCCAATAAGTACTATTTTTCCGATACAGTCTTGCTTTCAACGCTACCATGTGACACGCGAATCCAATATCTTTGGCCACATGCCAACTCTTTGATTGATCGTTTACGTTGTACCAATACACGGGCTTGAAATAAACAAGCCTTCGCCGCGACTTCTCGGCAGTAATTCACCATTGTCCTCGTTGTCACTGTCTATGTACGGGTGTGGAATGGTCGGTTTACCCCAAAAGCTGTCGGGCATCGGGCGCATTATTCTTCAAGTCTTAGATTCGTTCCCGATACTGATACTCGGGGTATGCCAACTAGGTCACCATTTATGTTCTTGTGTCCGCAAACAAACTACCTTGTTCAAACGACAATCACGGTTCCAAAGCACATTACTTGAGATGCGTGAGTAGATAAGTAGGTAACCCAAACTGTGCATGAACTGCCCTCCACTGATGAGAGAGCACAGTGTTTCCCGATTTTTGTGGATGTTGGCTAAGTGAAGGGACCCGCCTTCCTATTCACAGTAGTTGACGTGACTCAAGTGGTATCAAGGTCACCTCCCAAAATTTTGTGAGTAGCTATTGAATAATTAGTTGACGTGAAATGGATCATTTCTATTAATCTAACTACGTGGTGAACCGTGATAATCTGATTCATTAATTTTACCAATGAAAAATCGCTCAGACTACATCAGGTGTCTGTAACTAAAAACTAATTGGCTCAGCCCGTCAGAAATGTACTGGTGATTGTTTAAATCGAAAATGCGATAGCTTTTGGCGAGCCCAATAGATATATTCCTGGCCTACAAACTCGGTGATCCATAAACAGTGACGGTGTCGAGATAACAAATTACTATTGAGTTCTCCTCGATTGACTTTATTTATTCAGTGATGATTCAGTATATCCAATATCTGCGTAGTCGATTGCTTATACATCGGTTCACTCAACTCATATAGTGAATGAATTAGTCCAGGTATCATGAAAAGAAACGCCAACCCAAGAAGTGTAACTGACTGTGACGACATCAGTACTCGAACAGCTTTTGAGTTACTCCAAGGTATAAACATGCTTCCAAATGGCTCTAGACCATTAAACTACAACACCGGTATTTCCTCTGCAGATTTAGTCTTTCCGTTCAACTAATAGCTATGAGGAACAGCCTGTCTGGTAAGTTGGGACCTTGTCGGAAGCTGGTTACTCTAGTATTCCGTGGTCTAGGGCTTCATATAAGAGACTGTTGATCATCGCATTGGTCGCAATGGCGGTAACTGTTTCCATGTCGAAAGCACAATAAAACCTTTGCCACGTGGCCTTTGGATCGGTTATTACCTTTTCACTGGAACATTGCTGTTGTTGTATATACTGCGGACTTATCAATTATTACTGAGCTTCTTGCTATTTTCTTCAGCTAGCTTAGTTACAAAGTCACTAATTCCGTCTTTCGCCCATTTTTGAAAATGGACCTTAAGATATTGAGCGAAGTTAGTAGGCGTTATATAAAGAGAAGGAATTTTCATCGGGATCCATCAAATCGGCTTCCACACTCTACCGTCAAAAGAATGCCAACTCGTGACCGCTTTTTTGTAAGTGTTACATACGCTCCAAACGCTATTTTTAAAAGTGCTGTTTTAAAACATCCGCAGTTGAGAATGTCAAATGCTGAAAACGTGCCCACTCGGTTATGTAAATTTTAAATTGACTTGATTCTTCTCTAATGAATCAACTACTCACGTTTGTGCTAATCGGTTTGGGATTTCATGCCACATCACCGACATCGTTGTCCGACCAACTATGTGGGGACGAATGGTTGTATAGTTTGTGCAACTGTCATGGATTTGACCAGTCATCCTGGGTACTAACACCTTGACGAGATCTATGGATCATCGGTCCAAAATCGCCTTTTCTTCAATGCAGATAAATGCTGAGTGCTCCATTTACGACACCGAATGGTTCATATGTATAAGCTGGGGGGACTAGAACCTGCAACATTGTTCGCACGAAATGGATCTTGTTGTGCTGGTCCAGGAAGTGCCCGACTGCTTGGAACCGTCCGAGAAAGCATGGAAAAAGGGGATGCAAATCTTGGGCCTTCTACGAAGTGCTCTCGGATACTTTTAACTGTCTATTTTCTACCAACTACTTTCGACTTACACATACCATCATTTGGAAGATGCAATTCAAGCATTGTATTCATGGTTAAAGCGAGATCTCACTGCCTTGGAGATTCTGAAAGCTAGGGCGTCCAAAAATGTTAAGCGGCGGCGTCACTTATCATACGAACAATGCCTCAGTGTTAGTCGTTCTCATTGGACTCTATCGGCTTTTGCTCGATGACCTAACCATGGTTTATCAAATTCTAAACAACCCTAATCACCCGTGCCATCACCTGTTGTAGCGGAGTCACAACAACAAACTGAGAGGTCATCGTCTCAAATTGGTAGAACAATACAGCCGGTTGGATTGTCTAAGAAACTTCTTCTGGCTGCATGTTTACCCCACATGGAATACCCTATCAAAAGCTGTACTTTCAGCCCCATGTTGGCTGTGTTGAAAACTCGTGTCCACGGTGCACTAGCCGTGCTACACCATATCACATAACCGAAACCACCCACCCAAACCGCAGTAAAACAAGAACAAATCAACCCAGTTTAATTTTGCTCCGAAACCACAAATAATAACATTGGATAATACCTAAAACCATGTGTTGACCGCTCAGAGGCTGAACACTGTAACCGGCAAATTGGCAATTTGTGGTTGTTCAATATCACTTGTTGCTATTTTTTGTCTTCAATTTGCTCACCCCTAACCGAGCATCCGTGGGGCCATGTCAAGTTTCGGAATTTTTCGCCGCAATATCCCATTGATCACTGACTAGAACAATTGCTCTAATGATCGCGTGGTTGACCCCGGTTGACCCGATGAAAAGTTTTTGTGGTGTTTCTCCAGAGTAGTGGTGCTCAACCGTTTTGTTTGTTCTCCGCAATGCGGGTTCACTATAAACAGTTTTACCACCGCAAAATGTTTTAGTTTCAAAAACGATTTAGCTATTAACTATTGCATAATTTGACTTAGTCGCGGAAAGCGAATATTTCTTTTAACAAGTTTCAATTATTCAAATACAGAAAACATCCTCTTCCTTAGAGCAACTTTTATTAACTCGCGTTGTGATGTAACTTAATAAGGCGGTCGACATTGGTTATTTCTGACAATTTCTGATATATTTGGTGCGGTTTCGGTTAATCCAAATCGTAAGTCATGCTCTAAGTTAATAACGTTTCTTGCTGTGGTGTATGGAGGCTGAAGAAAGAAGTGATCGAGGTCCCTGTGCGCAGTTCATCACAAAGCGGCTATTCAGATGGCTTAAGCTTTGAGCACTCAAGTTGTTGCCACCATGTAACTACGTTAATTAGGGAGGCCTGTTGGACGTACGGCATGAAACGTTGGTTAATGAAATTAGTTGACGAACCAAAGCTTGGTTTGACACACGGGAAAAGCTGTTGAACAAGTAAGCCAATGGCTAACTTCATTATTCTAAAGCGTGAGGGATATTGATGTTTCGCCATTTACAGACAGAGAAGCGCCCTCGAAATGTGTGAGTAAAAGTGATATCAATAAGGCAAAGCGATTATTTATTATCAGTTCAATGGGCATATCATACCGTTTGAAAGAACGACATAAATTGAAAAGGTCCAGTTTCGTTTATCAGTTTCTGATGTGATACAGTTATGGTTCAACCTATGGTGTCGCTAGTCGGATTGCATTTCCGAAGCTTAAAATCACAACTGGGGTAACTCTATCTGCATGATGCTCGATCTGTCGCTTGATCTGTTTATCGTGTTTTTCCAGCATTAAAATCCGGGACCTCGCAGAGAGCGCATCATATTATCTGCGTAGCTGGAGTCACAGTATAAAAGATCCTAGCGGTAAATAAAGGGGATTAATTGTGACAGCCACCCGTTTTAAATACTATTCTATTTAGCTCCGTGGAAACTCATCTTGGTATAACTGCTCGTCGAAACCCTGACGCTTTCTTTGCTGCACTGGTATCTATGGCATCTTTATTTGCGCTTTGAGATAGGCATTTATTTTGGTGCTTGGTTCGCTTGTGGTCGGGACATTTGTATGTTCGTGCAAAACAAAAGACCTGTAGGGCACTACGCTAGGACCCACGTCCGGGAAAGAGCATGGACATCGCAAAAGTACCATGTTGATTTTCATGACGACAATGATTTCAACTTGGCTGGCCATGGCGCTGCTCGTTTCATTTGGATGGACAGTGCTGGAGGTGTGGATTTCTGAATCAACAATTTGATCGGGGGAAGATGGTTGAGAAGAGCGGATATGCAGCTTTTTGGATTCCGATGTTTACGCTGCAGTCAGGAGTTTCAGTAAGTCCGAAAATAAAGCTAGCGAAGGAACACGTTTTCAGTGGTTAGTCAGCAGATTATTACATCGACTACTAGAGAGACCATTATGGACATGTGAAACACATTAGGAATGTTATGGATTAGGCATTTCGATTCAGCGACAACTTTTGCTTACAGCTCAAGTGTTCGTTCTTGGCTCCTCAGTTGTGGATGCAATATGAACAATGAACAATGCACAATGATTTATCACGGGTAAAAAGCATGTGCTTGACAAGTCCCGTAGGATGGTTGGAGTAAAAATTAAAATGTGAAGGATCATCGAATAAGTAAATCGTTAATTTATGCGTCCACCGAGTTAAATGCACTACTGCATAATGATAGTTTTAAGTGGGAATGGGATGTGCACACGCAAAATAGTATAGAGAGCTGTTATGGTTCAGTATGTGCGTGAGAAATAAAAAATGGAAACGACAACGCTCACTCGTTTGTTTCTTCATTTGACAGATGTGATATGTTAATCCAGTTTAGATACTGCCAAGCCAATCACATGGACACTTTTGCATGTATCCTCGCTGCCATGTTGCGGAGAGGGCCGTTAAGCACATGGTTAGGTTTGCGTTATTTCGTCCTCCAAGTGAAACGGAGTATATCAAGTAATGCAATTTGGAAAGCGTTTCATCAAGGCGTTTTTGGAACAGCTTTAATGTAGAGGCAAAGATGACGGGGGTTGAAAGGGCATTCCAAGCACCGGACACTCGGAGGGAGAAAACGTTTCATCGACAATCGAGTTGAAGGTTGTGCGTAGGCAGTTTGAGCTGAAAGCGTCTCAAATTGGTATTTTGGCTCAACTGCAACAGATTTTGACATGGGTGAATTGGGTTCGTTAGTATTAAGTAATCCATGGTGAGACCTCCTCGCTGACGTCGATATTCACCACTGTACAATCTCAGGGACTGCAGCCTGCGTTGGTAGAAGAGATGAACAAATCCTCTAATGAGTTTGGTTTCTCTACGTTGTGGAGCTACAAGTGCATCGAAGTCGCGCTTGCGCCAGGGACGCCAGGTCTGGCTCGCATTTTCCACTTGAGGCCTCAAGTAGGCGTTCAGCATTTGCGGAAAGATTGATGGCTCAAAATTGCCGAAATCCCTCCGTAAGAGTCTAAGTTGTTGACTGGCTCTTTTTGATGCGTTTTCTCTCTGTCTCGAGAACCATGGTCGTCCAGCACGATCAACCCGAGGTGGTTTTCTTGGGAAGGACGTTGTAATTGTTGGTCCTCAAGTTGATATTCATAGATAAGCTGATGGCGTATTCTTATGACTTTGCATTAAGTCATGTTGAACTGGAGCCGGTTGTCGGATGAAAACGCATAAGTCCAGTCGAGTTCCCTCTGCAATGCGATGTGATCATCCGATGTCCCGATGACATGTCAAATGTTGATATCATCTGCAAATGGTAAGAAATTCGACTGTAGTATACCGACAAGATTGTAATTGATTGCGAGGAATAAACGGTCTTTGACTTCCCGAATTAAGGAAACTTGCCAAGGTGGGTTCAGTATGAAAGTGACCAGCATCCCTGTTCCACTGGAGTTCCGTGCTTGCGAAAGCAGCCTGCTTCCTCAATAGGCAAACACCTACTGACTACGCTTCACCGGATAGAGCTCGGATCAGCGTTCACACTTGTATTGCGTCACCCTAATCCCCGCTTCCTCCATTTCGCCGAAGTCGTTGTGATAAGCCGGTCGTGTGTATTTAAAACCAATTATTTGTTATCTTAAGACAGCCGTTTACTTAGGGGTGGAACTTCCATCATTCATTTTGCACCTCATGCTTATTTGGTCACAAGCATATGTAAGTATATAGTTTCATACCAGTTATTGTTAATGGTACTGAGGAGACAATACGAAATAGATGTATCCACCAACTTTCGTTTTCTTACCGTGCTTTCCAAATTTCTGAAGGGAACTAACTGCTTTAAACCCATTTGTACTCTGTTATGTATAGAATGCAGATTTTCCATGATGTTTCATCTATGATTACATTTGAGTCCTGGTCCAAGCGCTGCGCGGACATATTAGGGGTTGAGTTCGGTGACGAGAAGGATGCATGGTGACCGTGAGCACTGCTTCGTAAGTTGGTGGCCACGGAACAGAACCGTTTTTTGATTTATATTTTGCCAAAACATCCACGTGATCTTTCCTTCGATGACACTGTTCAGCGTCTCAATCTGATATGTGGCGGATGTTCTTTACTCTTTAACACACGCTATCATTGTTCAAAACTCTCAAACATTTCATGGATGACTACACTACATATGCAGATATCGTCAGTCGGGAGTGCGAAAGCTTTAAACTTGCATCCATGACAGAGACATATTTCACGTGCCTGATATCTATTTGAAGCCTAAAGTCTGTCAGAAGCGGACATCGTCACAAGGCTTCTCACCATGCTTGAGCAAGACCCAGACATCAGGTTGCAGAAAACCGCAGAGGAATTTAAACGCCTACTTAGCCTGAAGTATTATTCCAGTATGGTGGAACGGCGGCAGATCAGCAGGGTGACTGTTAGACCGGTATGATCAGACCAGCAGGTGTCCGAAAAAGCCGTCTACAGCATGTTGGAAATGTGGCGCATGGCAGTACGCATCCCAGTGCACTTTTCGCCGACATCGGTGTAACCAATGTCAACGTTTTTGTTACAAACTTAGTTTCTGCAAGTCATACAACTCGACTAAAACTGACAATTTCAACGAACGATCTTTGAAACCAACACACAAGGCTACCTGCAGCATTGTTGCTACCTATCAAGTCAAGGCGAGATCACGCAGACAATATCTGACAATGAGTGCCAATGAAAATCCCGCAACTTTTCAGGTAGACACTGGATCGGAGTTCACCATCACTTCGCAATCCTTTTAGGAAATCATCGGAGGTCCTCCAGTTTGGCCCACGCAAGAAACTGCCCTCAGTGCATCAGGAACTACTCTCGGATTGATTAGTGAGTTCCGTTGTTTGATATCCTACAATGAACAAACATTTGAGTCTATATGTTACCTCACTACTCAGCCAGGATTGAACATTCTTGGTATTGACTGGTTAGATAACTTTAATCTTTCGAGTATTCTTTTTGATAATGTGTGAAATCTGGCACTGAGTATCAGCGTTCCACCCGCAATTCTCGAAGCAGGGCTCCAGCAGACTAGTTCGCGAAGATAGTTTCAGCGATACGCAGTAGTTTTCAAGACGGCCTCGGACTCCGTAGAAAAAGGAAAGCTCAAGTACAGTTGAGAACTGATGGTAAAACAGTTTTTCGTACAAAACGTGCAGTACCGTATTCTGCTCTAATCAGCGTTGAGCAAGAGCTTAATCGTTTACGAATAGCAAATGTCATACAGCCGGTTGACTAATCTGGCATGCTCCCATTGTGGTAGTAAGGAAACCTAATGGCTCCATCCTTGTAGATGTTGATTTTGCAACAGGTCTTAATGAGGACCTTCAGACGCACAACTATCCAGTGCCAGTTCCAGAAGACATTTCTGCGAACACTTCAGGTGGTAGATTGGTCGCCAAGCTGCATCTAGCGGACGCATATCTACAGCTCGCAGTTGAGGATGACTCAATTGTTGGCAATTTACGCATATCGTGAATTGTTTCTGTTTAACCTATTACAGTTCAGAATTAAAACAGCGTCAGCCCTTTTTCAGCAGCTAATGTACATCATGCTTACGGATATCGACGACGTTGCAGCTTTTTAGATTATATCTTAGTTGTGAGAGAGAATTCAGTAGAGCTGTCATGAAGGCTCGACTAGGTCTTGGATCAAATAATTGAATACGGATTACGTCTGCCACCGGAGAAGTGCAGTATACTCTTACAGCGGCTTAAATACCTGAGGTTTATCATTGATCAGAACAGACGTCGTCCTGATCCAGGGAAGATTTCAGCTATTATTAACACGCCAGCATCAACAGACGTCAGTACCCTACGCTCTTTTCTTGGAATGGTATGTCACTACCATATTTTCCTCCCGAAAACACTAACTGCGAGCACCTCTGAACGCACTATACATGAAAGAGGTCAAATAGAACTGGTCGACCGAATTCCAAACAGGAGTTGATTTGAATAAAAGATCTGTTGACTTCCGAGCTTCTTCTCACACATTTTCATCCTAAACTTTCGGTTGTGATAGCTGCCGATATAAGCAACTGT
>OX104067.1:47386825-47450134 GCA_944474145.2 Dicrocoelium dendriticum
CATCATATTTATAACTAAATCTTGATGCCAATGACGAGATGGATAACCAGTTTATCATTATCAGATACAACAACTTTATGTGAAAATTGGCACTGTTTGTCGAGGTGAAGACTACCTAACTTATCAGAAAAACTTCTCGGGCCAGCAACATTCGAGACCTAGTGCTGTACGACGTCCAGGGATCAATACTACTTACGACGTCCATTAATCAGCAGCATCAATCTCACTAACAACAGTGCATCCGCAATATGAATTGATGCTTCGCTGCCATAAAACTATAACGAGCAACGAAAAAAAAATAATAAGAGGGCGAAAAAGGGGAACTAATCGAATAACCATAATGTCCTAAGTAAACGTTCAAGATCAATGCGCCCTGCACCTTTTCAACAACATATCCATCACAAACAGCTGGGCATCTTGCGAACATTGAACGACATCAACGAGACAGTTTCACTGCAGCTTTCACTGGTTTTGCATCATAAGCAACCATTACCCCCGCCGATAAGAGTACCAAACACCATTTAAACAGGCAGCCCGACTATGAGACGAAATCAGATACACCACTAGTGCCCGACGGCGAGCCATGTTCTGTAAAGTCTAGACCCAAGCACAAGGCCAATCACTTGGACTTCAGCCTGATTGGGGAGATGGACCGAGAGCACGGAGTTTCGTCGTCACTGATTTCATTTCCCTCCGCCAAGTACGTCTTTGTCCACCTCGAGCCTTGCGCTAACCTACATCTAGCACCAAAAATAAGGCCGTCCTCGGCAAGCGGTGACCGGGCATATGTACGTAGTACGTGCAGAATCCAACGCAACTTGTTCAGTGCTGTATTTTGTTCTAAGGAACCAGTTTGGTTTACACAACCTAGTAATTGCCTACGCACACAACGATGAGTAAAGATTTGAAAGTTCCTCATATCCTCAGACCGAACGCGCCAATTTTCCCTACCATACTGCAGGACGGCACTCACTATGGCATTGTAAACACTTCCTTGCAGACGGAGGCAAACGCCTTCTGTCGCAAAAGATGTCGCAGATTCAAGAAGACATTACGGGCTTTTGCCATACTTGAACTGACTTCCTCCACCATGACCCCATCGTTACTGTTGGAACTCCCAAGGTAAGTGAATAGATCACCTACCTCGAATTCCTCGCTGACAAGGATCAATGGGTCACTAAGTGGTTCGTGATCCTGAGGCAACACTTTAAACTTTGAAGGTGCGAGGCACATACGAAGTACTAGAACCGCACTAGAGTGACTACTCTTGGTTGGTTGCGCTGCTCCGTTATGGCTAAGTGGTAAAATAATAACGCCAGCATAAACAAGATCAACCAGCATTTCCCCAGGCAGCACCTCAACGAGTGCATTCGGAGATTTCGCAAAGGGACACACCAAAATGGATTCCGGGAAGAAGTTGAACAAAATCGGGGAAATCGAGCAACACTAACGATCGCCACTTGTTGTCGGAAAATATCCGACAATTCATCGCAGATCCTGAATCGGCCTGTAGTGTTTGAGTAAAGAGCATGTAAAATGTTTACATATTACATGTGAACACCTTGCCACATAAGTATCTCGAACAGAATAGTTTGATAGACTGAGTCGAAGGAACTCTTCAAGTTCAGGAACACAGCTATCGTCGGTCAGCGGTTTGCGTGGCGCTGCTTTAGCACCAGCCGCAAAGTAAATTTATGGTATATATAGCCATGTCCAGGGCGGAAACCAATCTGCCATTCTGTAGTCCGGGATTCCCGTTCTCCGGTAAGGCGATGAAAGAGAATTGAGACCAGTAATGTTTAAACAACTGGTGTTAGGCTTATACCCAAATGGTTAACACAATTGGTGCGACTGTCCTTGTTGTATATTGCTACCAGAACCGATTCACTCCAGTTAGCCTGGACAGTCTATTTTTTCCAGCCATGTTCGAACAGGGAGGTCAGTGTTTTGCAGAGGAATCACCTCCATCCTTAAATATTGCAGGTGGGAGAGAATCCAGGCCAGTGGCACAAAAACGATCGAGGGCTCTGAAGCGCGTTTCGGACCTCAGCCTCTAATGGAAACTCTAAACTAACCGTCCATGTCTCAACCTGCAACTGCTGACTAGGAAGAGACAATGGGACTAACTAAACTGCTTACAAAATTTTGCATGCAATGAGGCATACGACGCTCCTTATTATGAAACTGCCCCAGCGCTATCTTTGATCGTCGCACTGACGCCTGGCTTCCTGGGACCAGTTGTGCGGATCACCTTGAAGTGTTTACGATAATTGCCTACTGCTCCTGCTTCCTCCATTTCTTGTGCCCGAGTGGTCCACCAGGCTTTCTTGACAGAAAGTAGGCTCCGTTTTATTTCGTACCTTATAGTCCGTCTAGTCACATTATGCTTAAAGCTAGCCTGGAGTTTTCTTCTGGTTGCCGACAGGTTCACCGACCCAGTGACTGGTGCGGTGGCGACTGAAAGTGTCACAAGCAGAGGCTCCTGCGTCGTGCATTGCGCTTGAGGTCCTATTCCACTGAAGCACCGTGCCATTAGGACAAGACAGCGAAGGTTCGATACGCAGGTTATCCTTGTAGACTTACCTGACTGAAGGCCGAAATAATTTCTCAGTTTCCAACCAAGGCAAGTGCTTAGTACGCCTCTCGGTGAAGTTCATGGAGAAACAGCAGTGTACCAAGGCATGATCAGAGTCGACACAGATACTCCAATACGAGCGGCAATCCAGGATGAAACCATGCCACCTGTAATTTATGGCAATGTGATCTAGCTGAGTCCATCAATGGCCACCTACAGAAAAACTCCTACTGACACTTCGACGCTCACAGTGTCTAAAACGGTTCTACTGCGAAACATTTGATGCACCGCACACAATTACAGCAGACGTTCGCCATTGTCCGTCCGATCGGAATTAAGTCCATACTTACTCCCTAACTGAAATTCGGAAGTGCCCAGGCTGCCTGCTTGTGCATTTTATCCATATGATATACAAACTGGTAACACAGCCTAGTAGCGTTCTCAACTGGTGTTAGAAGGCATCTTTGGCAGCATCTGAATTACATAAGAGGAACCAACCAATCAACAGCGTATAGCATTGCTTCGTGAATAAACCTTACTTAATGTCGTCAAACGGGATGCACGTAAAAGGCAACTCATGAGAATCCAATGAATGAAAGGGGTCTCAGCATCGTTCTCAGCTAAGTTGAGACAAACTAGCTGGAACCAACTTGCAAGTTATATCAGGTACAATGGAACAATGGAAAATGGAACAATAGCATAATACGGATAAAAATGCCAAGGCTTGAAAGTCCTGTAGGATGGTTGGTGGGAATAACAGTTCAAAAAAGTTGTACAAAAATGGAAAATAAGCATCTGTGAACTCATCAGGTTATCCACATTAACACAACGGTATATCCTTCTAACCCGAATTCGTGGATTTGGTAAGCACAATGTTTGCATGCGCCATGTCCTCACTCAATAACTAGAAAGCAGCTCAAGAAATGTGTAAAGCATTGTCATTTTTATATGAGTAACGTGAGCGCGGAAATGACAAAAGTCTACAGAGGGTTTCACGGTTGGCAATCTCGAAAGGAAAGTTAGTTCCATTGGCATTCCAGTCGACTGTATTGGGTGGCAAGTCTCAATTTATGACCCCTCAATTCCGTGTTGCGGCCAAACTTTAGGAGATGTCGGCACGCGTGTCCGCGGTTGTTCAAGATTTGTAACGCCAGGATGAATACATCACGTAAACGGCGATATCTGCCGATGTACATTCCCACAGCTCTTAGTCTCCTATGGTTTTGCAGGTCGGACAACCCCTCCATTTTTCTGCTGCCCTTCGCCGGGTCGTCTCCAGTGCAGCCAGATCGCATTTTAACCAGGATTGCCTAGCCTGAACCGCATACTCTACATGGGGCCTCACAAATGCGTTGAGTATTTGGGAGAAAATGGCGGATCGAACCGACCCAACGCCCTCCGTAACAGACCAACAGGTTGGTTGGCGGTTTCGGACACCGACAAGCATTGCGCGAAAAATCCGAGATGATCTTTCATTACTACCCCAAGGTCGTGCTCTCGTGAGGCGGTTTTCAGATTGTCGTCTAAAAGCTTATATGCATACCTGGGCTTGTGGCGGACATGCACGGTTTTACATTCGCCCATGTTAAATGAATTAGATTTGCCTTTGACCATTCAAGAGCAGCCTCTGGTGATCTTCCTGACAGCTGATTGCCCGCCATATCTTGATATCATCGACAAAAGGCAGGAACTTTGATCTGATGATACTCGCAAGATCGTTAATGAAGAACAAGAATAACCGCGGCTCCAATATTGACCCAGTTTGAACAGCGAAGTTCACAGTAAATGGATCAGAAAGTGGGTCCCGAACTCGAAGCTAAAGGCACCGCTGAAGGAGGAAGTTTCCGATCTATCCAAGGACGGGCTTCCCTACTCCGTACGCTTGCAACTTTTGGAGAAGGGTATGGTGATCTATGCCGTCGAAGGGTTTAGAAAATTCCAGGTAGATGACATCAGTGCCAAACCCAATGTCAGATATCTAGCCCCGACCGCCATGGGCAATCAATAGATGGGTAGTATATGACCGATGCCGACAGAATTCGTGTTTCTCTGGTGCTACGATGTTTTAACCCTTTCGAAGAAAGCCATTACAGCCTCAGCTATGATCGATGCCGTCACCTTTGAGAGCATCTGGAGGAGTATCACTGGGCGGTAGTTGGCGGGCTCTGAACTACTACCACACTTAAAAATCAGGGTAATTATGCTTTGCTTCCACATGTTAGGGACCTGCTGTTCCTCCAGGCATCTTTGGAAACACCTCGTTAATGGTTCAACTTTCCTCTAGCTGTAACCTGTAGATCTTTAGGGGGAATGTTGTCAATAAGGGGAACTATGGGTGCGCAACGAGTGTAGCTTCCTCAAAATGGTCGCCGAACTAAATTTAAGGTCTATAAATACTGACATCTGGGAGCTTACGACAGGTACGTTATAAATGCTGGTAACACGTCGGAAAATTGGAGCATATTGTAGCCGTAAAATGTTGGCTGCATCCTCATTGGTCTGAGCACATGCATCTTCTGATAGTAGTGCGGAACACCACAGTTCATATTCCGGAGGCTGTTCACAAGGCTATAGAGAAGCTCCTTGTTAGCATAAAACTTTTTCGTTAGACTCTGCTGGTGTACTAACTATTCCCTACGCACAAGCGTGGTACAATTATTACGATGCGTAACGTAATTACTCCAGTTGTCAAGGCTAGTTTTCGCTCTGTAGACATGCTACGCGGCGTCTCTTACTGTCACGTATTTTCCGGTTCTACTCCGAATGAAGGATTGCGCGCTTGCGGAACGAATTGGCTTGTTGACCAATGTAAAATGAACAATGAACAATGAATTTATACGGGTTAAGAAGCGTTGCTTTACAAGCCCCGTTGGATAGTTGGTGGGGATATCAACATAACAATTATGATGAAAAGGATAGTAAAATAGTTAATACTTTAAATACGAAAATAAGGACTTATCGTTTGCTTCGCTGCAGTCCTGCGATCCACTTAGATTCACAACACCCACAGTTAACAACAAATAATTCCAGGGTAAACTCCAGGTGTAGGATGGAGACATAGTGTTAAGTAACAAAGTGTAAGTGGATGAGTGCATCGTCCAACCGTCTTTTAAATACTGTTAGTGTCGGTGCAGAGACGACCGATTCTGGGAGAGCATTCCACGGGTGACAGACACGATGGAAAAGAAATTTCTGCGGCACTCCAGACGACTGTATTGTTCTGCGAGTTTTAATGAGTGGCCCCTCAGGTTTGTATTGCTGCTGAGTTGCAGTAAAGGGCGGCACACATGATGTGGGTTTAGCAGAATCAAGTATGTCATAATAAGGTCGCCTCGTAGCCTGCGATAACTTCCACTGAACAATCCTAGTCGTCGCAGCCTCTCCTGGTAGGACCGATTGCGCATTCCAATTACGCTCTGAGATGCCCGGCGTTGTGGCTGCTCCAGTGCATTAAGGTCGTGTTTCAGCCATGGATGCCAGGCTTGAATTGCATATTCGACATGGGGGCGAACATACGCACTGAGCATTTGTCGAAATATGGAGCTGTTTATTTGTCCAAACGCCCGCCTCAACAGCCAGACGTGTTGGTTCCTGGTCTTCGAGGCCTTTTCGGATTGCCTGGAGCAACCCAAGTCATCTTGAACCAGGACACCCAAGTCACGTTCGAGAGTTGATTGTTGCAGTACATCCGTTCCGAGTCGGTATGAGTAGCCGCTTTGATGTCGGATGGAAAGCACCTTGCATTTACTGACGTTGAAATGCAATAAGTTTTGGATCGACCATTGATACACTGTATCTAAGTCACTTTGGAGCACATGTTGGTCGGCGTTCGCCTGGATCCTGCACCAGATCTTGATATCGTCGGCAAACATTAGGAAGTTTGAAGCGATTCCCTGTGCAAGGTCATTAATAAACACCAAAAACAAACGTGGACCTAGAACCGAGCCTTGCGGCACACCACACTCGACTTGTATGGGGTCCGATAAAGAGCTCCGAACTCTGACCACTAATTGCCTTTGAAATAGAAAGTTGGCGATCCAGCTTAAAAGAGGGTCTCCGATCCCGTAATGCTGCAGCTTGGATAGTAGTATCCGATGGTCTAGACGATCGAAAGCCTTGGAAAAATCCAGGTAGATCACATCAACACCTTCTCCAGCGTCGGCTGCCTCGGTCCAACTACTGCGTGCAATTAGTAAATTAGTTGTACATGACCGCTGTCGACGGAAACCGTGCTGTTCAGGAGTGATGAGGTTGCAGTTTTCCAGATAGCACACCAGTGCATCGGCAACTATGGATTCCATGATCTTGGAGAGTATAGGAAGAAGGGTTACTGGGCGGTAGTTGGAGGGATCAGATCTGCTTCCACCTTTGTGAATCGGGCTTATTATTCCAAGCTTCCACATGGCGAGAACTTGGTTCTGGTCTAAGCAGTGCTGGAAAAAACTGAGCTAAATGTCCTGCCAGTTGGTTTGCTGCTGCTCCCAATGCCTCAGGACGAATGGCGTCGACACCCGGCGAGCTGTGTTTGCGTAGAGAAGTCAGCTTTTGCAATACAGCCTCTGCGGTAAAATTGATGTGGGTTAGTCCTGGTGAGCAGAATACAAAGCTAGGTAGATCGCTTGGTGGCAAGACCCTTGGAAACGTGGGGGCGTATTGCATCTGCAGCGCGTTTGCAGCTTCCATAGACGTTCTTGTTGGGCCATCAGCCGTCTTGAGTGGAGGAAATCCTTGCCTCACCTTTCGTAGGCTATTAACGTGCTTGTACAGCAGCTTGTGGTTAGCACTGAAGGTTTTTGCGATGTTCTGCTGATAGGCGGCTTTGTCTTCTCTTAACAGTTGAGTGCAGTGGTTACGTTGGGCTACGTAGTTGTCCCAAGTTTCTGGTGCTAGAGCTTCTCTGTACACTCGCCATGCTGCGTTGCGTACTGTCATCCATTTTCGGGTTCTGCTTCTAACGAAAGAAACGGATTTGCACTTATTGCAAGCTTTTATCTCTGAAGCCTGTGCAATCAGCTGACTGAATGTGTTGACGAACTCGAGCCAGGCGACTTCCGGGGGTTCTTCTTCGAGGAAAGACCATGTTGTGGCGCTGACTAGCTGCGCGAGTCGGTCGTACCTTGTGATGGTTCGCACAGTCTCATCGTTATCATTCCGATATTCTGCATAGCAGACGAAGTTGAAACTGATGACTGCGTGATCACTGCGACCCAACGGGCAGTCTAAAACCAACGCATCAATCATATGCTCCTCGTTGGTAAGCACAAGATCCAGCACAGATGGCCTGTTACCAGTTCTGAACCGAGTGGGCAAAGTGATGTGGTTGTAAAGAGGAACAGTAGTTACTAGATCTTGTAAATCGGTTTTGAATTGTTCTCCGATCGTGGCAGGGGCTTCTAAACAATGTACGTTGAAATCACCCATGATAAGAATGTGAGTGTACTTTTGTTGTAAACTGCACCTTAAAGCAGCCATTAGGTGGTAGTCGGTTTCGGGTGTTGAGTTAGGGGCGCGGTACACCAAGATAATAAGGCAAGCGTCCCTGCCTTTTAACTGCAACCGGCACCAAAGAGAGTCGGGGAACTGCGAATCTGAATCCTCCACGGCTTCGCACTGTAAGTCGTTTCGGTAGTACAGGATTACCCCTCCTCCTTTTGTGAGCCTATCGTTCCGGATCAGCGACATGCCGGGTAGCGACACTTCAGCGTCCGTCATTCCCGTGTGCAACCATGTCTCGGTGATACCAATGACATCATACGAGCCGGAAGCTTGGCGATCTTTCAGTTCAGCCAGTTTGTTAGAAAGTCCCTGAGCATTTGTATACAAGCAGGCCAGTTTCTCGGTCTCTAGGAGCCCGCAGAGAGGTGAAGCTGTCAAGTGTGGGAGAATGCCGACCGATGGGAGGTCGGCAGTTATTCGTTTTTTTGATGGGTCAATGATACCTCGTTTGCAACTTGATTCGGCCAAGGTGCGTCCCAGCCTTCGTTTAGACCTACGTCAGAGTCAATTAAAGCAGCAGTCAAGTTACACTTCTGTACATTCGTCAGGATGCTTGCTGCTTCAGTTGCTTTAATACTTGAGCTGTGCGAATTGTTTGCGACCTTTAACCGAATTTCGGAAGGAAGATGTTTCCGATTTCTCCGCCATCGATCCAAAACATCCTTTGCTTGTTGCTCTGACTGAACCACAAGTTTTAGGATTCTAGGGCCGCATCCTCTATAATTCGATGAGAGAGGTATCCTGGTGAGCGATAGTGCCACAACATCATCCAAAGAAAGTGTTTCACGAATGAACCGCCACTGTTCTAAATCGTGCTTTCCGGTCTCTTGAACATGGTTAGAAGGATGTTCTGGCACGCCATGTATGAAGACTGTGTTTAGGCGGTCTTGCTTGCTGTGCCCCTCTTCGGTGTTTCGTTTTGGTTGTCGCGCGCTCCAAGGGACATCAGGGTAGATACGTATCCCACAGAATTCGTGTTTTAGCGCGCTTGCGGAGAGCAAAACGTTTTCTACGTCGGTGGAGGATTCTAGAGTTACTCGAATAAGTCTGGGTTCACCATAGTGTGGCGAGTTCGGATGACGAGTAATTCGTAACAAGTTTATGGGCTTGGCTTTGATACTCATCTGCATACATAATGAGTTCCATTGGTCTTGATCGTCTGATAACTTATCCCGCAATGTGATGGCGGTAGATTCAAGGACATTTGAGCATACAACAGTCCGGGCACTGTTGCTGGATCCCTTTTTAATCGATCTACAAGGTATGGTACTCATTTGTCTTGACTTGTTGACAAGTGATTGTTTGCTGTTTTTCTCTCCATTTGCGTTAACGGTGTTTACAATGGAAGAGGACGCAACGGCGGCCTCTCGGTGGACCCTTGCAGCAATCTCTGCATATGTAACCGATGTTCTGGGAGGCTTAGTCTCGACAAGAGATATTTGAGCTACAGGTACCAAGGGTTGGTGTTTGGCTGCTCCATCCTTGTTAATACTAGATGTCAGGTCTAGTGGAATTTGCTTAACCAGACGTTTTGAATGGTGCCTGATTTTCGTTGCTGTGAGTACTGTTTGATTCACGTAGGTACAGTCTGTTTTCGCCCGGCGTTCTACCAAAGTTGGAGAAGACAACGGAGATGGAGACGTGGCTGATTGCGGTGCAGGGGAAGCGGATTGTTCAGCATTCCGTTGCTTAGCAGCCGCTACGCTTCTGTGGTCCATACTCGCTTCCATTGAAGTAAGCTTATTGTTGATCCTCTGCTCTGCTTCTGCGATTAACCGGTCGCATTTCTCAGCTAGGATAAGCAAGCACTTAACGAGGGGGATGGTGGAACACGCAGTACAGAACCAAAATGCACCTTGGGAGCTATTTCGCTCCCGTAACTGTTGTTGGGACACATTTGCACATTTCGTATGGTACCATTCCAAACAGTGCGAACAAGCTAGACCGATTTTTACTACCCGATGACATTCTCCTAACCCGCAAATGCCTTTCGATGGGAGTCTCTTCGGTTTCGCCTTTCTGCCATTCAATTTAGTGTCGTTACCTGACCCAGTGGGTTGGTTAGCGTTCTGTACTTTTACAGCTTTGAGAGCGGCGCACATCGGTCAGGCGAGCGTGGTGGTTGCAAGGTCAGATGAGCGGTCGGCGTGGTCGCGCGGTCCGTGTGATGGGTAATGCAGCGGCACTGGCTGACAAGTTCACAAGGAATAGAGAGTGAATGCAACCTGAACAGAGCGCTGAACACAACTTCTTTCACAGCTGTGTTGAGAAACACTGGATCGGAGTAAGCTTAGGCTTTTCGGCCTGCCTCGAGAATTCTGTATCGAATGGTGTCACACAGAATGGCAATCGGCTCAATACGATTGAATTAAACGCTTGCGCTTAATCACAGATGCCAGTGAAAACGGTTAGTGATGGCACAGCCTCTAATCGTAGAAGATATTTCCATGTATGATGGATCACTGTGTAGGGCTGGTAAATCCGGTTCGAATGAGCGTACAGTGACAACGCTGCGAGAAGATGGAGAGAGGATAGAAGGAAATAATTCAAATGAACCAGTAGCACGCACGTCACGCGTGTGTAGATCTAATCAGATCACTGAACTCGTCAGTAAACTCCGTATAAGCACCGTCAATGGCACAGTCGTCCTAAAATTACCAGGTGACATCTCCCACAACTTCTGTCAGTATACCGTAGTGGGTGATTTTTCCAAATAAGCTCTTGTGTATACTCCGCATAACACATTCAGTCGTAAATTATGGTTACGTGCTCGTTCCGTCCCAAAGAGCTCTCCATCTTTGCATTCACAATCATGAGCTCTTCGTTCGTACGCAATAAATCGAGCACAGGTTGTTTATTTTCAGCTCTGAATCGGGTGGGCGAACTGACATGGCTGAAGAGCGGAATGCTTGCGACATACTCCTGCAGTTCTACCTTGGATTGCTGGTTGAAGGATGCCGGAACCGCCAAATGGTGAATATTGAAGTCGCCGGCCATAAGAACATGGCTGTATCATCCTTGTAGAACCCTTCCGAAGGATAATGTCAGGCGGTAGTCCATCTCTGCGGCAGTCAATGACGGACGATGTACCACAGCCAAATGACAAATGCCGTTGCAGACTGCAACAGAGTGTGTCTAAGATCAGCATTTCTGGATCGACCACCAGTTCGCACTGAAGGTCATTTCTGTAGTATAACCTTAACCCCCGCACTTGTATGAGCGATCGTTTTGGAGAAGTGACATACCATATATCACGACCTTGGCGTCGGTACTTTCTGGGCACAGCCAAGTTTCTGTGACGAATATGGGGTTTCAGGCATCTGACGCTTGACGTAACGACAGTTCGGCAAGCTTGTTCAGAAGATTTTGTGCATTGGTGTAGATGCAGGAAAATTTCTCTGTTCTTAGCAATGGACGGTGGGATGCGCATTTTGGATAAAATCTTGCGCGGACCCGTAAAAGGTCGGCCACTAATAGTTTTTTGGGTGTGGAGATGATGAACTCATCTGTGTCAGATCCATGGATCCCGCCATTACATCGTTGCATGTCACTTTGCAGCTAATGCATGGCGTTTGCCAGTTTTGCTGGCTAGTTGGTCGAGGTTATCCGAACTCTTGTCAGGAAGTGGTGCGACGAAGTGGCTGCTGTCCTGTGTTTGCTTAGCAGATGTTACTTTGATCCGGAGCTTAGAAAGAAGGCTGCTGCTGCCCACATATCAGTCCTCCACTACCATTCCTGACATTTGTCTAGATGGAAGGACCACTTTCAAAATCCTCGGGTCATATCTCTTGTAGTTTGGCGATCGGCGCAGCCTCGTGCTTGATTGCGCTATGACGTTTTCCAGGGAGAAGATCTCGCGAATATACCGCCATTGCTCCTAATCATGAGTGACCGCTTCGCGCTCATCCTGACTTCCAGCCTCGGGAACACCGTGTACAAGGATGGTCCTGGCTACGAATTCCTTCCGGTCTTCGTCCTAGTACTGCTATGCCTGTCTGCGCTCGCGTCACGGAATATCCGGGATTAGGCGGATGGAACATGACCCATTCCGGAGACGAGCTGTTGATAACAGTACAGCTTCTATTTCATTGGCAGAAGTCAGCGCAACTCAGAGATACCTTGGTTCACCGTAATATTGTGAGTTTGGGTGACAGGTGGTGCGTATCAAATTGACGGGCTTAGCTGCAACAACTATAATGTCACATATGTAGTTCCACTGGTTCATGTCATCAAGTTGTTTATATTTTAAGGTGTTTTATGCATTACCGCTGGTATGCTGCATGCAACTCGGGTTGAAAATAAAAGACCAGCAGTTCTGTATACAACCGACGGATGCGGTGTATGTACAGCTTCGTCTTCTTCATTTAATCTGGCTGCAGTAGGAGTGGCCGTAGGTCTAGGGTTCTAGTCATCTTTGGCAGCAACCAAGTTCCAACGACCACTGTTGCTGAAGTCCTTCTGCATTTTCGGCACCGTTTGGAAGTTGACTGAGGCCCTAACCTTGCTCATTGCAGTCGGACTGGCGGTGTCTGTTTAACCCATAGTCGAGCAACTGATGATAATGGTGTTTAAGGCTACTAATGGTACATTTTTAGCGCGCCGCCCATCCTTCCTCATTTTTAATGCCGGGCCTGACGCAAATGACTGAGATTTACTCTATCACGCTTTCTACAAACGAATCGCTTTTGGTACTCCTCATTTGATTAATCCTTACCACCAGTCTTTCCTACTTCTGCAATAGTTCATGTATAATATTTGTCTGTGAGCTGACTATATATACCTAACAGAGCCATAGTGAATCTGGTTTCTACTGTGTAGTTTCAACTGGTTCACTGTGAGCTCGGAACATTTGCGATGGAAATTACCTTGGCGACGGCTACAATGGATTCCAATTAGTACATTTTTATGGCAGAAATGAAGACCACTAACCGTTTTCGCTCTGGATGTGGTCATATGGGCTTTTGTTTGGTCGCCACAATCCTTTCCGTTGATCGATACTCTACCGAGCAAGACCCGAGCGCTTATGGTTTCTTGTGGGTCACGTGTGCGCTGCATTGTCCGCGTGTTAAGACTGCCGCGTTCTGTGCGAATGGCCGGGGGTAGACTGGATCCTTCACACGGCTAGAACGCTCACGCGGAAACAGAACGACTACGGGATACGGAAAGAAAGTGCACGATGGCTACTTTGATGAAAGATCCACAGCTGTGGTTGCTGACTCGTCGGGTTAAACGTGGAGTTTTCTTGCGATTGAGACCACACCGGTTGTTGTATGGTTCGTGATTCGGAAACATCCTCGATTGCGTTTTTGCCGTACTGGTGCGAAAACCTCAATGTGTAGTCAAAAGTCGATCCACATAAGGTAGATCCGAAAGCTGGAGTGCAATAGAAAGCGCTGATGAAAATAGCTAGCTTGTATGTGAACACACGTTTGTGTGACAAAATGCAGTTGCGAAATAGTGTTGTAAACTGTGTCAGTTTAGGCTTGTGATAAATGGCCAGCGCTGGTTTTTCGTGCCCTAGTCATGCGCTATCAATGACGTTCTCGAAAGTGTTTTCCGAAGGTTGTAATGTCCCATAGATATCTATAGCTTCTCTGACGAATTATCCTCATACATCTGGTAGCAGTCTAACGGTTCTGCGAGCTCGACACTTTTATTACGGTCGCTTTTTTATCGCCAATCGAGGTGCTATCATCACTGCGCTGTCGGATAGCGAGTATTAATTAACGTAGCACATCGTACAGGAGTTACAACCTTCATCGATGTAGTCATTTAGTTAACTGTTTATGAATTATGTATTATGTGCCACACTACTTAATTTGGCTGGAATATGATATCAGCTTATGAAGACTAGGTGGGCCGTTCCTATTGCTAAGTATGCTGCTTAGTCGATCCAATAACGCTTGCCGGTGTCGTTCCCTCCCGTCGAGTAGCTGCATGAAATCAAGACCGCCTACACCCCCGCAGATGCTGGCCGGGATTATCCCACACGCGAGACGATCGCAATCCCAGAACTGCACCGCTGGACCGAAAGGGAAAGATTAGACAGTCCTTCGACAAGAGCGCTTCTGCTGACTCAGAAAAAAGCGAACATGAATTCTATGCCTCCGTATTTATAACACAGTATTGCCAGGCAGAGGAGAGTAAAGGGGCATTTACAAAGGCGAACGTTAATTAATGGGAGTTGTCACCCAGCAACGGTGTTACCGAAGGAATCACGAGCTGCTTGCGGCTTGTTAATTGTCGCCTGATAAGATAAATCATGTAACAGAAGTAGGAACATGGCACCGACAGAACCTCTGTGTGATTGTCCTCAGTGTGAGTTGCCATGCGGAAACGGTGAGACTCGGTCAGCGGGAGGGAAACGGCTCGGAGTGGAAGGTCTGTGAATCCATGAGGGCTCCACAACACCTATAAAACATTTAAGGCTGCAACTTACATTATTGACTCTGAGCAGTTTATTTGTTTTCGTTTATGTGCGTCTGCTTTTGTTAACCCTTGGTTGATAGCTGAAGTGTGTCTACATCCAATCCACATGCACCGATCTCCCCATTATGACTGGTTTTTGTAATAATTATTCTCCCTTTTTCTCCTCGTCCCTGGGTAAATGGATACAATATAGGTTGTTGCATAGTTGAAGAAATCAGTTTTGTTCTGCTATCATGCTGTTTACAAGAAGGCTGCGTTAATTCACCTACAGTATCTTCGGCCTGGTGCCAAGTTTTTAATGAGCATGGGTATTGCGTCACCGCAGAAATCTGAAGTTAACTGGCCCGGTCAAAAATTTGCAATTCGAAGACAGTATTGTCATCCCGCATCCGCACTGAAGTCGGTGTTTCTCCTTGGGCCAATAAAATGAATGTGTATACACGGCTCGGAACCAACATACTAATAAGCAACTCTCGGACTTGATTGGAGTGTCCTGGCTCAAGATGACTTCGGTTGCTTCAGGCAATCCGAAAAGGTCTCGAAGACTGGAAACCAACACGTCCGGCTGTTGCGACAGACGTTTGGGCAAATAAACAGCTCCATCTTTCGACAAATGCTCAGTAGGTATGTTCGCCCCAATGCAGAATACGCAATTCAAGCCTGACATCCATGGGTGAAACACGACCTTAATGCACTGGAGCAGCCACAATGTTGGGCATCAAAGAACGTAATTGGAATGCGCAATATTTCATACCAGGAGAGGCTGCAATGATTGAGGGTATTCAGCGGAAGCTATCGCAAACTACGAAGCGACCTCATTATAGCTTACATGATTCTGCGAGACCCACATCATGTGTGCCGTCCTTTACTGCAACACAGCAGCAATACAAACCTGAGGGGCTACTTATTGAAACTCGCAGAACAGTATGGTCACCTTGAGTGCCGCAGAAATTTCTGTTCCATTTATGATTGTGACCAGTGGAATGCTCTCCTAAAATCCGTCGTCTCTGCACCGACACTAACAGTATTTAAAAGACGATCAGATGATGCACTCATCCACTTACACATTGTCACTTAACGCTACGTCTCCATCATACACCTGGAGTTTACCATGGAATTATTTGTTGTTGCCCCATGCTGAGGCTGATGTTGCATTCTTGATGCTTCTTCACCGCAGTTGGGCTAAACCAACTTACACTTAAACTAGGTCTTTTTAAGCTGAATAAATTTCATTCCGCTTTATTTGGTTTGTTCTGCCTCCCTGAATAATGTTCTATTAACTGGCCACGTTGCATACACTAATTGTGCTTATCTTCAGTAATTTTGTTGCGTTTTGTAGCATTTTTAAGTAACTTGTGGACATTTCTTACTTATCACGGATTTGTTGTTAACGCAGTTACTTCATATGGTAAATTAGCGAGGAGTTATGCCACCGTATCTGTATGCATTGTTGGATTTATTTTATTTCAGCTTGTCGTTTAAAGTGAATGGCTGTTGTTTGATATCCCCGGTGTGGTTGCGCTTGATGTGTATGTTGACAAGGTGCCTACCTGTCTATTACCCACTACATCGTTCATACTGGCTCTAGGAGACAGTTGGTCGTTGCTGGAGGGGACGGGGTGCACGGTTCTTGTGGCCGTGCTAGGCTCAAAGAGCGGTTCCGTGCACTCAGTGTGGAGCGGACTACGGTCCAGCCACCGCCTTGTGTGCGCTTGATTCCTCAAATACAGCGTGCTTGTGTTTGCCTGTGAAGGAGTGTGGGCCGGCTCCGTTGATGAAACGTGGTTCCCATCCGCATGCCTCCCGGTCTTATTCCTTCGGGTTTACACTGGATATGGGGTATGTGGCTGGAGCTGTGGGTGGTGCAGCGCAAGCCATCCATGATCCCTCTGTAGGCGCAGGCGTCCTGTGGCTTGCCACAGTGACAGGCAAATCCGAAACCGGATGCCGCCAACCATTTTTTGTTAACTGTGGGTGCTGTGAATCTAAGAGGATATCAGGACCACGGCGATGCAAACGATAAGTCTTTATTTTCATATTTAAAGTACCAATTGTTTTACTATTATTATTATTATCACGCTTGTTATGTCGATCTCCCCAGCAACTATCCAACGGAACGCATCTAAACTGGTATAAATGCATGGTTGATTGCATGCTAACGCAAATAGTCAACATTGCCAGCAGTCCTTCAAATCAGACTGCAGTTCAGTTACTCTGAAGTTATACCTAACAACTTATCTACAGTACACTAGTTTTACGTGCTAACCAGGGATACTTTCGGAATTGAAAACAGTTACAGATGTGGATGTGGCGATCAGTCTCAAACTTTCTTTCCCGTCAACATAATTTCAGTTTTTTCATCCATTATCACAATAAACACACTGAATACGCTAAGCAAGCTCAAAGGTATGTCAGTTTTCTTTTAAGTAGATGAAACACCACGGAGTCAATGATCCAACTCCCCAGATTTGCTACGACCATGGAGCTGAATTTTTATAGAGCCTAATTGATTTGTTCCTTGAGTTGAGTGAGAACGGGTCGAAAGTGAGGCAACTTACCTGTCTTGGAAAGCAACACAAGCAACAAAATCGGCCAACGAGAATCACTTTTATGCACAAAGTAAGTCCGGTGCTTGTTATTCCACCTAAATTGGCTGAAACTTTTGAAGATCCATGTTCGTCCAGAGGCTGATCCGGTGGATCGAGAACAGCTCAAGTTTGCCATCATTAAGCTTAACAGAGGAAATGATGACGGGATAATAAATATCCGCATTGTAAATTTAGATTGGTTTCCAAGATTTCACGAAACAGGCTAAACGGGTTGATCAGAGTTCAAGCAAGCCCGGCGGTCTCGGCTGCGGCCTGCGTGTAGCATTTACCAACGTTCGCGGTCTTAAGGAACAATGGAACAGTGATATATTATGGGTAAACAAGCGGATGCTTAATAAGCCCTGTAGGATGGCCCGAAGCAGAGCCACAACCTGGTGAAAAGAAAACAGTGAGAAAACGAGAATCGTTTTGGACTCACAACAGTGTTCACGAAGATGCATGCGGAAAGGACCCATTTTCAATTGTGTCGGCTGATGCAGGTTGTGTAACGTGCGTAACATTAGATCATCTGTTGACGTACACAGGCTATATAAAGTTATAAAGGTGTGTTTGGAAAATATCAAGATATTATTTAAACAGACAAATTGTGGGCGGGAACAATGTAATTCGAGAGGGCTTTCTATGGCTGACACACACGAAGGAAATAAAAGTTTCGCCGACATTCTGGCTTCTTGTATTGTGTGGCCAACTTGCGTTGATGGCCCCTCAAACTCCTGTTGTGACTGTTACAAGCGCAAGGAACTCTCTCATTCCGGTTCAGCAGAAGAAGTGGGACTTGCCAAGATGTGGCTAAATCCTGAGGAATTAACCCAGGAAACCGAGCTCAGTGGCTACTTATGCTTCCGCTGCGATAGACTGCCGAGTTTCCGCAGTGGCTTCTTGTTCAACGTTTGTCATCTCCCCGTGGAAATTTGTGTGCGCCTACAGAAGCGACGATGATTGTATGAGCATCGTTGGGGCTTCATACATCTCAAGTGCAGAGAGTTGCTGACGGGTGCAGTTGATTGCAGTCCCATGAGGAGTTGTTTGGATTGGCTACCAAATCTCCCAAACCAAAGGGCTCATCCCAATTTTGTACTCCTGCGTGATTTCAATGGTCCTCCAGTACGCTGACCTGGAGCCTAATACATGCCCGGACATTTTGAGGTCGAAGCAAAATTTGTGAAAGTGGTACTTAAAATGGAACAGTGCAAACATATGCTAACGGTCACGTGTAATGCCTCACCCAACTCAGTCTGCCTAGACTTCATGGTAACAAGCTGTGAAGAACGTTGTGACCCTCAGGTCTTAGAGCTCCTAGCTGCAGGTGATAACTCGTTGCTCATAGCCAGTACGGATCTATATTTATCGCATTCTTGTCTCTGGGGCCAGATTACAACTACTGGAAAAGTAAACTAGACAGTCTAACTCGAGCCGCGAGCCAAGTGGATTGGTATTAGCCACAAGCCACTTCCGTAGATGACTGATGGACAGTTACAAACGAGGGTTTGATAATTCCGGACTCTGGCTTTGCACCAATGAATTATCGGAATGTTGGACCAGTAAAACCGCATTGGTTCGACAAATGATATGGTAAAATAGCTTGGTGGCGGTGCAAATTGTGGAGCAAATTGCTCTTCTTCGGCTTTTCCAACTCCTACGGGACGTGTAAGGGGCAGTGAAATATTCGCAATAGTGCAGAAATGAGCGAGCTTTGGCGTTTCCTAGAGCAGCTGTTAAGCGCCGCAAAAGCTTCCCCGAAGGGAATCGTTATTTATGTGGAGCGGCGCCTGGAGCCTGTAGGTGAACTACCAGTGATACAGGGCTTTGACGGACAGCACTTAACACTGATCCTGTGTCCGCGTTGACAGCTTCCATGTTTGCAAATGACCAGGTGTCTGTACCCGATCCGACATGTGCCGCGCTTAACGGACTCGACACTGGTCTGCGGTGTACGCGAAATGAATCAACTGGTAGTCAATCGACGGCACCAAACTTGTTGGTGCTGAAGGACTCCACTCACTATCTTAGCCATCACCTCACCTGCCGTGTTTTACCTGTTAAACAGGTCGCTGTCCCAACTATCATTGCCCAGCGACCAGAAATGCTCATTCTTAAAGCTGATTCCGAAAGGCAATGATCTCTGCAAAGTGGACAAATACAGGCCAATTTGTCTGGCACCTATTTTGGCCAAGGTTATCGAGAAAATTGTGGATAATGGTATACTGCAGCTGTTATAATCAAAAGTACTACTGACGTCAGTACAGCCTGGTTTTTTGCTAGGCCGCTCATACATTACCAACCTGCTGGTGATGAGGAGTCAATAGTTGGGGGCAGTGAGTCAGGGGAAGTCTGTCAATGCAAGCTACAACGATTTCAGCAGCGCGTCCACAAGCCGAGATTCTGCGCTTTTGGTGGAGCAATGCACTAATGGACCCAGGACATCTTCGTTGGACGAAAGTGGATAGTACAGGTCGATGGCCATTTAACAGACTATTATCCTTCGACTAGGGGCCTACCCCAAATCACGTTACTGGGGCCCACACAGGTCTTAATACTACGGTGAGTCCACAGTGGCGTTATTCAATTTTGTGTAACATTTTTTGAACTAACCTTATTCACACAAACCATTCCACGGGACTTGACAAGCCTTGGCGTTTTTATCAGTATAACACCATTGTACCATAGTTCACAATAAAGCGCAACCTCAGCTTCTTTGATCGTCGTGTGCCCAGTTAGAGTAGGACCTGCAAAATTAGAGTGATTACCTTCCCCCTTCAGGAGGAGTACGGATTAATTCAGTAAAGCAGTAACCGCCTCTCCATGTGGTCCGCAGCGGTCCGCCTCATACTCTAATCAAGCAAGTCGGTATTCAACAACCCACGCCTTCCGTGAAGGAGCTAGGTGTGCTCTAGCTCTGCGATTTAAATTTCTTTGACAACACGAACAGGCTAAATCCTAACGGGTCGCATATGCATTTGGTGCTCCAACAAGGCCTCTGTACTTGGTCCGAGATTGCCAGTCGCCTCACCCTCCCATCATAAGATCCATACTTGTCTAACCACCACCCGCCTACTGTCCAATCAACCGAGGCTAGACACAGAAGATAGGGTGGGTCCAGCACGTCTCTACCGGACTCATTCCAAGGTTATGATGATTGCCGTATGAAGACCGGTGCAAGAAACTACGACTTTACGTCTGATACTATCGTCGGGTGCAAGTCAATCTCATCGTGACATACCGCACATTGCATCTCAGACTTTTCTCTATATTGAGGCCTCTGCTCCAAGTACGACCGCCACGTAGCACACACGGACACAAATACAAGCTTGTGGTGCACAATAAAAAGCAAATTTTCCACCCCGTGCTTCGAACAAAAAGTGAGAAATGTATGGACCAGTGCTAGAACAAGTCGGCTAGGTCAAATCTGTACAGCAGTTGGATTCACATTTCACCACCATTCGATACAGAGAATTATTGCACGTTGGCAATGACGTCTTACATTTTTGAAACCAGTGATACAGTAAATCAGGCAGTTTTAAAGACTTTATAAAAGGTTGAGGAACCATTATAGTATCAACCGGTGGCAGATACTTTTTGTGACGTTTTTGTTTATCTTTCGATGCGGTCGTTCGGGTTTAAATATCAATTTGCTTCAT
This sequence comes from Dicrocoelium dendriticum, assembly GCA_944474145.2. Lineage (NCBI taxonomy): Eukaryota > Metazoa > Platyhelminthes > Trematoda > Plagiorchiida > Dicrocoeliidae > Dicrocoelium > Dicrocoelium dendriticum. The sequence goes on from OX104067.1 coordinate 47,407,573, forward strand.
AATACATCATTCAATAGCTACAAACTACTTGCACCGGGTGAGTAGACGGATTGACTCATTAAGGTAAACATGTATGTATTTCTCTCAATGTGACCGAACAGTATTTCCACTTGCTGCAGCTATTGACACGGTGTAAACAACCCTCCCCCTCTAAACAAGATTATTTGCTATAACACACCATGATGGATTAGACGGTTACATAAAGGACGTTTATCATTTGCCGCCAGGTGACATTAAAATCATTGGAAAGATGGGTTAAATGTGTAGTTGTCTACCATCGTGAAGCATGATTGTGTTCATTAACTATAGTTAAAACTAGAAATTCTGTTCTTAACTGGTTCGCGGTTGAATATTATCAGCCAGTACGCAAAGCCGAGGCTGACCAAGAAAGGTGCCAGTAAACTTTGCTTCCTGTAGCCTAGACAGGGAAAAGCATTTGCCACATCTTATTCATAATGAAGTAAGAACCATGACAAAGAAACCCAAAGCACTTTCTCTACAAGCTCCACACGAAGGAATAGCATTTTACATATCCGCCCGAATTGAAAACCACAGCGTTTATCACAGTATTACTACTATAAATGTCCGAATGCTGGGAACCACATAAATGCATTTAACAATCTTCGTGCTTCAGCTAGTGCAAAGTCGCATCGTAACAGAGAGGAAACCGACGGTACACCATCTATACTGAGTCTTGCAATTTAGCTCAATTGAATTGCTTTGACCTGCCAGCGAGTTATTATGCGTGGATTTCGTTGCTTAGCCAACTTTTATTCAATAGTCCAGCGCCTCGTTAAAGAGCCACTAATTAAGAAACCCCATACAAGATCCCAAACATGTCATAAAATTGTTGTCAAAGAACTACATGTCTCTACTCGAGTGCTTTGACAAATCGATTCGTCGAAATGGCTGCTTCAATTTGTCTGTGTACTGCTTGGTTGCATCCGCTCAGCCAATGAGGAAATTGGGGGCAAACTTAAGTTCATGCACTTACGGGTTCAGTGGACAAAATTCCGAGACCGTTTCCCAACTTCCGAGCTTTGGGGGAATGACACTAAATCCAACTAAATCCCGTTTGTGAGACAGGAGGTTCTACGGCCAACCCCGTTTTATAAATCGTCTCATTGCCAGTACAGGTAATGAGTAAGGATGCCTCCTGTACGTTGTTAGGTGATGACCAATATTTGCTTTTGGACATAGTCCTCCACAACAGAAAGTTTACCATAATCGTGACCGCAGCCTAGACTTGCTTTAGTCTAGATGCTGTCTTACTCAACAAGGCTGATAACAGGTTGTTTTTCAATGCAGCAATCACGGAACATAATACATCTATAGGGAATGCGCTTGAGAGTAAGCAGCCAATCAACAACAAGCCGGCGCCAGCCTAACACCAAACTTCACCCCAGTTATTTTGTTCTTTTATGGATATATCATTATATGGTTTATTCCTGGTTCCAACTGTACTCATTAAGTAAATGTTTCATGCAACCATTTCGCTTCATGAAGGTCAAAATAGCAAGAATGAATCACATTTCAAGTACGTTGGCCGAATTGAGAGAAGGCAGTCTGCAAGGATCTCAGAGCACATTCCTCCTAATATGGTTGCGAACGGCCCCAAGTTACCTTCCAGCTATATTGCTCGTCATATATTTGATTGTTCTGTGTGCCAAAACCTACGCGAATCTTTCAGGGTAAGTAACAAACAAAGCGATCCCCGGCTGCTTCAGTTCGTCGACGCTTCGGCGATCCGGTGTCTGAAACCAATTCTATGCAAACAGACACAATTTATGGCCAGCCTCGCCCTACCCTGCTAGGGTCAGTATTCGTTTCTCTCCAACCGGAACGTGTGTGAGCTTAGTGAGCTTTGACCGCTTGTAACATTCGTCAATCAACTTTACGTTAGGTGTCTGTATGCAACTTAGCCATTCCCCAGTTTGTTTGTAAACAGCTGATGAAAATACTCGAAATAGCTGGATTTTGTCTATTCTCTTGGAATGTGGCTCATTCTTATTCTTTTGAAATTATATGTTCGCCTGTTGTACGCTGTGATTTGCGAGTGCTCTTCTGGAACAGTTTAATCTTCTGTACAGTAAGATAACCTACTGTTTTTGTGGTTACGCCCTTCTTCCTGCTAAGATCCATGACACCAGTCCGCATGAGTCAGTGAACTGACCATGTGCTAGACCCGCTGCCTTTCGTGTGTATATTTAATCGAAGTCTTTGACTATGCATCGAGTCGTTCGCCTGTCAGGTGTGGGCGGGCTGCCAGTATCCTAGTCCATCCTATTCGGAGGTTAGGAACTGGTCGATGGCCCTCTTCCTGTCAAATTTATTCATGCGAGACAACAGGTCTGCGGGCATACAGCACGATCGTCACGCACTGTCAGAGACAGTGAGCGCGCATCACCGAATGCTCAATGGTTTGCTACTGCCTGTCTCAAGCTAGGTAGCCCTTGGTCAAACTGGTGCATAGCTGACAAATTCCACCTGCGTCTAGCCGTGGTCGCAGATGCGTACCTTACAACAGTCGAAAAAACATATATGATTAGTTCCAGAACTTCAAATGCTGCGACTGACGGACCTCAAGTAGATTCCGATATGTCACTGTAATTAGATACCCGAACTGGATCCGCTGCCCAACTCCTCGTGGGTTAGGCTATTAAGTCAAAAGCTCCGGACATATTCCCACAAAATAACTACGAAGAACAACGGACACCTCTCAAGCGATTGGCCACCAATGAATCGTATGCCTGTACGCAAAGCACTCAGCATCGGATGCTGGAACTCGCGCACACTACTGGACCGGAACTCGAGTGAGCGCCCAGAGCGACGCAATGTCCTGGTCGCGGTGCAACTGGTGCACAACAACATTGATATTGTGGCGCTCAGCGAAACTCGACACGCTGCGCAATGTAAGTTGCATGAAGCTGGTGCCGCCTATACGTTCAAATAGGTGGGAAAGGCTACCTAAGCACCAGGTGAACATGGAGCTGCATTTGCATAATCCGATCGTCTAATTGGCCCGCTGGTGGGTGAATTAACAGGCATCAGCGCGCGATTGTTGACTGTTCGCCTACGACTTGCAAGAGGCAAGTTTGCCACTTTTCTAAGCACGTACCGTCTGATAATGCGTTATCTTGATGACTCGCGTGATCAGTTCTAAACTCAGCTCTCCTCCGTGATACGATCTGTGCAGAGGAACGAGCGACTGTTCCTGCTGGTTGATTTCAACGCGCGCGTTGGACCAGATACATTGGTATGGACAGATGTAATCGGTCAGCATGGTATTGGTTCAGCGACCGCGAACGGTGGCACGCTGCTATCACTCTGTTCCACTCACAGCCAGACAATCACAAACACACGGTTTGCAATGAGTGTGGGTGATATAGCAACTTGGATGCACCGACGCAGTTGTCACCCTCACCTGTTCGACCATGTCATCGGACGTCAGCATGAAATGCGTGAAGTGTGCATGACACGTGTACTGCGTGGAGCTGAGTGTGGCACTGATCACAAACTGGTACTGTGGAAAACGTATTGAACTGGAGAAGGCGATGGCTGCACGCATGTGTGATATGGAATGCATAGCCACAGTGGGCGAACTGTGGCAACACATTCGCTACCGGGTGACAGCTGATGCCGAGGAGACCATCGGGCGTGCAAACTGTAAGCGGCCCGATTTGTTTGCTGAGAACAATGCGACGATTGGCGCATTGGTGTCAGAAGAATGCAGCATTTGCGGTACATGTTTCAGACCCCAGCATCTTGGGGAAAATTAATTAGTTACGCAGAGTTCGATGTCGACTGACCCGCGGGCTCCGTCGCATAAAAATTGCATGGTGGACGGAGAAGACAAAGCTGATAGAACCTCGCGCCGGACGCTGCCAACATAAGGAAATCTTTAACTACTTGAACGTGGTGTAAGGACCGAGGTTAGAGCTGCTGAGGACGCTAATCGATGGTAGCTCAGGCGCTAGTTGCACACGGACTGCAGACATAATGCAGATGCGGCAAAAACACTTGCCCTATCTCTTGAACAACCTTTCAGAGATCGACTGGTCTACTTTGAACGGCCTGAATCAGCACGATGTGAAGACGAGTCTGGCGGACACGCCGACAGCGGATGAGACGCAGTGAACACTTGTTCAGCTGCAAAACAGCACTTGTGACAGTGCCGACGGGACTCAGACTGAAGTATTGAAACACGGCGGACCCACGTTGGTGGGACTGCGTTCTAATACTTGGTGTCACACGTGTGGATTGAGGAGGATGTGTCACCTGAGATGAAGGATGTGCTTGTGCTACCACTGTACAAGGGCAAAGGGAGAATGCTAGGTTGCACGAAGTATCGTGGTATCAACTTGCTGAGTTGTGTGTGAAATAAGATTGCCCGGATCCTGCTCAACCACCTCGTCAGTCAGATTTTAGAGGCGAACGTAGCGGAAGCGCAGTGTGGATTCCGTTCGGGTCCCGGCACTATGGATATTGGGTTTGCGGTTCGTCAGTTGCAAGAGAAATGTAGTGCACGACACTAGCCATTTTACTCGATTTTTGTTGATTTCACCAAGGCATTTGATACGGTGAACCGTGGGGCACTGTGGTTGGTGTTGGGTAAGTTTGGTTGCCCGCGTAAGTTTGTACGTTTAATTGAATGTCTGCACAGTGGTATGCGCGCGAGGGTGCAGCTGAGTGCGCAGACCTGGGATGACTTCGCAGTTTTAACATTGCGGTAAGGAGACGAAGGCTGGTAGATGCACGCATTTCGTATTGCCTCATCAGTACCAGTAACCATAACTAGGATGCAACTATATTAATACCTATGGGTGTGCAAACAAGCTTGAAGTACTAAGTGAATGTCGGAAGTTCCACCCCTATATCCATGGCAGGCTTAAGGTCCCAAATAATTGTTTTCGGTCATGCTGAACTGACTTCATCCGGCTTATTGCGACAGCCTCAACGAAACAAAGGGATCGAGGATTAGGGTGACGTAACTCCATTGTGAACGCTGATGCGAGCTGTGTTCTATGTCATCAGTAGGTGTCTGACTATTGAGGTAACTGACGGCCTGCGCGAGCACGTAGATTCATGGGGAAAGTGATGCTGGTCAATTTCAAGTTCAACCCACCTCTGTACGTGTTCCTTTATACCGGAATTTAAAGACAGATTAGTTCTGCCTATTCAACCGGATCCACAGTCAAACACGAAGCTGTCTTGCAGTGTGAATTGGCCCCAACCGGCTAAGCTTCCTTCGTAGGATGAACAGGCAACTTACGAGTTCGGTTACTGACCACAACCTTAGGAGCACGATAATTTCGCTGCGTAGCGGAAATTAAACGCCTAGTGGTCTTCAATCAAGGGAAGTAGCCATTGAAATGCAACTCAATATGGACCTTTTTCTTAGCTGCTGTATGCACTAAGTCCTTTGGGCCTCGCTGTCGAATGTTTTTCCCTATGAATCTGCGAGGATAACCATTCGTCCTGAGTGTAGTTGTAATTATAGGTCAACGGCCCGACAATTCGCCGAGTAGATTCGTCTAGCGCGACTAAGTAAATTTTTCAAAATGTCCGTTTGAACCGTACTGGTGTGAAGCTGGTGAAATGCAGGTATTGGCAGGACCATGTAGCTATTCTGTAGACGGACCTCTTAAGTAGTCCGTCATCTTTACGACTGATGAGGATGTCCAAGAACGGCCCACAATTCTTCTGATCCACCACACAGGTGACTCGCAAATTAGCATGTGCGTAGTTAAGCTGGTCCACCAACTGCACAATCTGCTGCTCCGATGAACAAAAGACTAGTATGCCATCCACATAGCGCTTATCGTATGGTAGCTTGACTATTTCTGTGGCTATGCCTCTTTCTATCATCAACGTAGAAATCGGCGAGTACAGGGCTTAATGTGTTGCACATTGCCACTTAATCGATTTGACGGTATGGCGCATACTGAGAATGGAAGCCAAGATGTTTACTACACAGCACTAGTGATTCTTAATAGTTTGACTAGAATTGATAATGAACAAGCAGTTTGCTCAGCTAGTACACAGATATAATCGACTGTCTGGTGTAGCGGAACGGTAGTGGACAAAAATTTCACATCCAATGAACACATAACCTTATCGTACAGGTTGATGTTGTCCAAGTCATCGACAAGTTGAACTGAATCCTTAAGACTATAGAGAATGGCCAGTTGTCGCAGCGGTGAAAGGATCTTCACTAGCCAGCGAGCTATGTGCTGCGGCGCATTTATCATTGATAGAATCGGTCTAGGTGGTACTCCGCTCCTGTGCGTTTTTGGCGATCCGTTCAGCTGTGGAGTAGTGCTGCCTCGTGGCTTCAAAAGCTTATAGATGTCACTATTAATCACACGATGAAGAAGAAGCACTTCAAGGTGGGAAGTTCTGCAGGCTTCAACGTCGGCTACGTCCCCCACCTTCTTATGTCTACTAAGCTTGCCCGTTTCGTTAAGTATGACACTCATCTTCTGAGCGTACTCGGCCTTGTTCATGACCACCACTCCAGAGCCCTTAAACGGTTATATTGAAAGTACGTCCTTAGTACATAGTTCGCGTAGCGACTGAAGGTGTCGGCTTGTAAACGCGCATTTTCAACTCCCTGGCACAGTCGTAACTTCGTGAGCGATATCATTCAAGTTGTTTCTAAACCAAACCAGGGTGTCAGGACTGGATGGTTGAAGTTCCTTAAAGTGATCAAAAAATTCTGAAATTGGGCTTCCATAAACAACCCGTTCAGTTTTCTAGGAGGAAATCTGTAATCAAGCCCATTTGCCAGTGCCCCTAACTAACACATCATGTTTTACGTCTGATAAATGCACCACGCACTTACTAGGATCACGAATGACTGGCTCCTCCTTTTGCCTGTTCGTTAGTGTATTCTCCAACTGAGTATTCTGATTTCTCCTTGTACGGTCGAGTGTGAATTTACAAAAGTTAGCAAACACAATTCGACAACACGAAGATAGTTCCTCTATCACCGGCAGTAAGCGTGCATGAGTTTCCAGTATACTCACAAGTTTTGGTTCTGCCGTATCCACGGGAGCAATGCCACGCGTCTGACGTTAGCCACAGATGGCTTGAGTTTATTTTTATGCAACAAACTGTGGACTGAACGCGGACATCTACGCATGAAAATACATTTCAGCAGGAACAAAATTTCCGCATGTGCACACACAAATTTGCAAATGGGCATGACTATACGATGAATCAATTTTCCATTTTCGGTGGGTATTCAAGGTTTGAGAACTTTAAAGCAGTTAGTTCCCTTAAGCAATGGGAACGATACGGTAAGAAGGGGAAAACTGGTAGATACCTGCATTTCGTATTGTTTCGTCAGTACCAGTAACAATAACTGGGATACAACGGTATAAATATCAGTGGGTGTGACTAAACAAGCTTGAGGTGCTAAGTGAATATCGGAAGTTCCACCTCCATCTCCACGGCAGTCTTAAACTCACAAATAAGTCTTTTTGGACACACAGGCCTGGATTCATCCGCCTTATTGCCACCGCCTCGGCAAAACAAAGGAGGCGAGGATTAGGGTGAAGTAACACGGTCCAGTTGGTTCTGATGTGAAGCAAGGCTGTGTCTTAGCTACTGCCCTGCTCAATAGTTATCTTCATGCAATTATGTTTTGTGCATTTGATGCGGCTTGTGTTTACGGTGTTCGTGTGGAGCATCGTATTGATGGTGGGTTGCTGAACATCCGTCGTTTCGGTACAAGGACTCCAGTCTGTGAAACAACTATCCGTATGTTGCTGTTCGCTGACGATCGTGCGTTGTCTGCGCACATCGCGGATGAGTTGCAGCACATGAGTGGCGCTCTGGCTCCGAAAGCGACAAAATTCGGACTCACCATCAACACAAAATAAATGTCTGTCTTTTTCAGTGAAGATTGGAGGTACAATCTGCCTTATCACAGCAAATCAGCAGTGATGCTGAAGTATTGGAAACCCCCTCCCGCTTCAACTACCTTGGGAGTGTGATTTCGGCTGACCAGCAGCTTCACAGTGAACTTTTGTCCAACTATCGAAGGCAGTGGCGACATGCGGGAAGCTTGAGAATTGTGTGGAATAACCACCCGCTTATCGTTGGCACGAAGCTGCTGGTGTACAAATCCATGGTGCTGTCCGTTCTTGGATACGGTAGCAAAACGTGGACGATGTCCCGTCGAGATGTGCGATAATTCGAGCGATTTTGTCAACAGTGTCTGCGATAGATTCCGCACAGCTGTTAATGTGACAGAGTTGCTGACACGGAAGTGCTGCGCCGAATTGAAATGTATGCAGTGGACGGTATACTTTTGCTGAGACACTTGAGATGGTTCGATAATGGGTGGCGTATGGTTTCGACGCAGATACCGAAGTAGCTATTATATGGTCAGCTGAGTAATGGGAAGCGGCATGTGTGGAAACCGAAGTTACCTTACCAAGACATAGTCAAATTGAGTCTAACACGTTCTAATGTTGATTACAAACCATAGGATTCAAACGCAGTTGATCGGCGCGCATGGCGCGATCTGATCACGAAGGCAGTTGCCGAGGCACAAGAGATAGCTCTCGCGCATGCAGAGAAAAAGCGGCAGTTGTGGAAGCTACAGTCGTCGATGTGGTGTACTCCATCGACCTCGAGCATATGATGTTGTAGTACATGCGGTTGCGAATGCATGAGTCAGTCAGGCCTAGTGAGTTATGAGCGTGGCCACTCGGGACGCGCGGCGAAAAGACGACGAGTCCTGCTGGGAACTCAGGCAGTAGCGGTGCAGGGTTTGTAGGTACGTTGCATTCTAGGTTTAGCCCAAATGCCATGAAGAAGCATCATGAATGCAAGATCAGCCTTAGCATGAGGCACACATACATACATGGTTGGTCGCTTCCGTTTTCGGATTTGCCTGTCAATTTGGCCAGCCACAGAACGCCTGCTCCACAGAGGGACCATGGATGGCTTGCGCTTCACCACCGACAGCTCCATCCACACACCACATATCCAGTGTAAACCTGAAGGAATAAGACCGGGAGGTATGTGGATGGGAGCCAGGTTTCATCAACGGAGCCGGCCCACACTCCTTCGCAGGCAAACACCAACAGGCTGTAGTTGGGAACCAAGTGTACACAAGACGGCGGCTGAACCGTAGCCCGCTGCACACGAAGTGCATGGAACCACTCTTCGAGCCTAGCACAACTAAAAGGACGGTGCACCCCGTCCCCTCCAGCAACGACCAACTGTCTCCTGGAACCAGTATGGACGAGGTAGTGGATGAAAGACAGGTAGGCACCTTGTCAACATGCACATCAAGTGCAGCAACACCTGGGATGTCAAACAACAGCCTATCATTCGAAACGCCGATATCGAATAAACGCATATGACGACATAAATATTCGTTAAATGAGCATATGGAAGAAATTGGTCATAAGTGGATCCGCGATAAGCACAAAATGTCCGAAAGTTATTTAAAAAATACCACGCGATAAATTTTGCAAGTTTACCAAAATTAACATGAGCGACGTGTGCAAGTGAGGAGAAGATTATCAGGTACGCAGAACAAATGAAATAAAAGGGGAATGAATTTTATGCACATTAAAAGGACCTAGTTTAAGCGTAAGTTTGTTTAGCCCCACTGCGGTGAAGAAGCACCATGATGTAACATCAGCCTCAGCATGGAGCACGTATATATATATATATATATATATATATATATATATATATATATATATATATATATACAACTTATCCAATAAATATTTGCAGATTGCGACGGCGGCTGTGTAACGGCAAGCGATCTAAGAGGGGATAAATAGCAGTTATTGGAGAAGAGTCTCGGAACATGGCCGCCATTTATTACGATTCTGAACGATCTGGATTGCTCACTGTCCTTCAGCCCCCACATGTCATTCTGGAACGCCTTTGTGTCTATCTGCAATATGATCTTTTTGACACCACGGATTCAGGTTGCATGCTGACCTCTGCTAGTTTGCTTCATACCAAAGCCAGCGCATGCCTACGAAGCGCGGTAGCGCAACAGTTGAGCAGTTATACTGTGCTTGCGCCAGCAACGGGAGCGAACGCAAGGAAATTATCTAGCTAGGTGATCAACAGAGACCGTTTGACTTTTACATCAGAGGTTGAACCTCATCATTGCTTATGTAATGCAGCTAACGTTTTCCAGAGATGTTCCAGAGGCAGCGATGATCAAAAACAGACATTCATAGGACACCGCTCCGTCGAACGGGCCAGCTCTCGCATACATATAGCAGCGCTGTTCTTACTGTAGCGTTATGGACTCGACTTTTAGCGAAAGGCTAAAATCACACCAGCGTCAGAGATGTCGGATGTTGGCAAAGGCTGCTCTGGCTTAGGTGATGCGTAAGTTGATCTCATCCGTCAACCGGTTTATGCTGACTCAAATGCCGGGATAAACGAATTTGTCGACTGCTTCCAAAGAAAAGCCTGAAAAGATGGGGACAGGAGCAGCTTCTAACTAGTCTCGGAGGGAGACCTTGCATTTGGAAGATACAATTTCCATCCCAAGCTGTGCTACAGACATGTCATGGGTAGAATGCGATATGGTCTAATTACCCAAACCACAGAGCCGACCAGAAGTAACTCAAAGCCACCAGGCCCACAGTTTCCCAGGACTATCTTTAATATGTCGTCCATAGCGAAGCTGAACTTGAAAGGTGATGGGGCAACTAAGTCTCACGCCACTATTGTTACTAAAGGGAGCGAAAGTCAGCCGTACACCCACACTCAGCCCCAGGTTCGAGAATAAAGGGCTTGAAGCGTGTTGGCATACTTCACAGACACTTTCCTTCAAAACAAACGACTCCAGAGAACAACTCTGTCAACTGGGTCAAATGCTGCACGTATGTCCAGGAAGCAAACGAGGATAGGCAGGCTGAAAAGTCGACGGTACTGGAGCGTCTGCCGGATTGCAAAAAGGTAATCAATACCGCCCCGAGCTGTGCGAAAGCCAGCCCGTTCTTCACATATATATTGCTTTCATATTCGATTAAGTCACCGTAAAAGCATAAAAAGCTGGGCACTCATAGTTCCTGCAATCCGTTTGGTCACTTCTTTTGAAGACTGGCACGGTGTCTGCTACGCCGCAATTGGCTGGGATGATTTCTTTGGCCGAAAGCTCTTGAAGGATGGTGGTCAAATCAGAAAGAATAGACGGATCTTCATCTTTAAAAGGTCGAAGGCAATTCTTTGGAACTGGGAAACTTGTGGCTTTCATAAGAGAAACCTCAGGGGTAACCTCAAGCTCAGATAGTATAGAGATGCCTACATAGCGAGGAACATCTTGGATACTAGAATCGCAACTCGAGGACAATAGAGTCCAGTTGGACTGTTGTTCGAAGTGCTCTGTCCAACGTACAAATCGTTGCTGGTGATAGGGTTTTGGTTCAAAGCTGGTGTTACATAGCACTTTGCCTAAAGTTGGTTTCCGGCGACCGGTGGATCGAATAAAAGTGAGGAGTCTGCGGAAGTTCCCTGAGGATGCAGCAGATTCAATCTTGATGACAAGCTGCATCCACAGGGCTTCGTGATCTTTCCTAAGTAGCTGTTTCAGCTCTACATTTGTAGACCTGCGCAATGGTTTATACTAAACACCAAAACAAATTATCCGGCGGCCTTCCTTCCGTTGAACAGATCGAGTGGAAATACATCGGTTGTAGGTGAGCTTAGTCAAAACGCAGCTGACGCTTCCGGACTTGTATATGGCACTCTGCAGATGTGTCCAATGCACCTCAACACATAGGAGTGGAGAACTCTTCAGATTAGAAGCTAGCAAGTATTAAAAGACACTGAGAATATTTGGGGGAACGAGCGTGGCTACATCATGCGTTTCTGACGAAGCTGTTAGGTGCAACCAAATCGGAGGGCAAATGCAGCACACACAAGTACGTGATTATTTGCGTGTTAGGCACTCCAAATTGATTGCAGTCCGTTTTACAGCCTCGTCAACGGTAATTGATGGCGATGTGATCAATCGGAGTCCATGGCGAAGGTCGCCAGGTGCCGCGCTAATGCCAAGAATGCTGACAGTTTGTACTCCTGATCAATACAGAGTTTTGGAGGGCCTACTACGGTAGCCGTCCTTCAAGTGCCATAGCCATGAAGATACCCGAGATCGCATCAGTCAGCAGTAGGCCTATTAACCTGTGCGTTTAATTCCCAGCAAACAGCATGATATCCGTGCGACGTTTCTTTTGGAGTCGGTTGGAAATTTGATGGTGGAACTTATCTTTAGCTGTGTCTGGGCTACGGCGCTACAACAAACAACCAGCCATTTTTAGCCTGGCGTCTGGACAGTTGTACAGAGCCTTCAAGCCGAATCGCAGAGAGTTGGCCAGTAACTGGGATCTAATCTAGCAGTGCAGTTTCTGCGCGCGCTTACCGCAATTCCCACACCGGCCAAGCCCGGCGGCTTCAGTCGTTACGCCTCCGGATAAGCGTAGTGTGAACAGACCGTGAAAGCACGCAGGTGTTGTCAGTCGTAGGGTTGTGCTGGAGTCTAACAAGCAGATCTCAGTTAGGCAACAGATGTCGACGGAGAGGGTTTCTGAAGTGCGAGCAAGGACTGCCTGTGACTCCATCATCCTGAGCGTCCGGATATAGAACGCCACCAACTTGAATTACGGAACGAAAGACTGGAAAGATCGTGTTTTTGCAAATGCGTTGCACATAGGCAATTTCGAACTGCTCATTGACATGGTTAGAACTGTCCCTCAAGGCAGCACGCTGTCTGAGACCAGAAATCAGGGTGGGATTACCAAGCATGGGTGAGTTCAACAAGCGTAGAACAAAACATGTAATAGATGGTGCGGTAGGAGCATGGTATAGTGAAGCCGGCCGCCAGAAACTCCGCCGAACAAAGCGAAGTCAAAGAGCGTAGATAAAAAGCTGAGTTACCTAGACTCGTGTTCCTGGTCATGTGTTGTGTGAGCGGAAAACTTCCCGGTTGCGCAGGCCAAGGAATACGGTTGACTTAGGGACCTCACAGGGAGCCTTGAGCCATAAATACCTGATCCGCAAGGCAGCGGAGTTAGTACCGTATATCGAGAACCGTCGGAATTCGGTAACCAAACTTTACAGTAGTAGCAAATTAACCATGGCACCCCAACTTCCCAGGTATAGCAGCACAGAGGTCAGAAAACGTTTCTGGACCTTTTGACCAACCACTGGATACGTGACCGTTGACTGCCATTTGGCTCATACTCCTTCTTATAGTTCGGTAGCAGTCCACAAGTAAGCCGGTGTGCAACAAGGTTTTTCATCTAACATCCAATTGGTAACCACCTCTGGTTACAGAAGTGAGCGTTCGGTAACCCTATAGTCGGTCACATTGGCTTTGACAAAGCGCCGTACGAGCTCTTGTGGTATATAATAGCAAACCAGGTGGCCAACCCAGAACTTACTCATCTCGTCTGAATAGCAAACGACGCTTATTCACAGTTACATCCACAAGGAAGACCTTCCCCCATCCACAACCTGGGGACACGTCCGATAGCCTACAGCTCCGTCACGTGACACGCAATGTCATCCGGAACAGTGATTCATTTCGAAATGAACTTGGTTAATGCAGTCATTGACGTCAGACATGAAGCAGCAGGATTTTAGTGGATGATGTGTGTAAGATGGACTGAAGCAAATTGTACTCTTTTGCGCTGCGAATTAGGCATTACCAAGCAAATATCAATGATGTCAATGTTAGGACGAGCAACACTGAATCCCCTATCCACGATGTCCTTTACAGGGGAATAGTTGGTCTATACTTTTTATCAAGATCTTGTAAAAGGAAGTAGTAGCCAAAGGTTCTTTATTCCATAGTCACATTTAGATCTCAGATTATTTAGCGAAGTTTCAGATTGTTAGTACTTACTTGCGTTTTCATTGGCGCCGCAAATTTTGACATTAGTTTTAACAGCATAAAAGGCCGTGCTTACTGGGGACTCAGGGAGATAAGTTAGTGCGGGAAGGTTACATGTGACCGCAAAATAAGATCCATTAATAAATTCTTCAAGATCGTAGGAGTTTAATAATGGATCCCGGTATTTGGCCAGAAATGTGCAAAAAGTACACTACAATAGACAGATTCATTTGATCTAATTTAGTGCACTAGGTACTGTAGACTTGGTTGCATTTAAAGAATTTTTGTTATGTAGCCGCTATTATCTGGACGCCCACGTAGGCATAGTTGCAGTTGCGCAGAATGGATAGTTAGATGTCATTGCGACGCAGCGCCGTTAGACATTTATGTCAATGCAGTCAATGTAGTCCGTTCCTTACTGACGACAGCCATAGCGGTTGTGTCAACAAGTTGTATCATACGATTGCAATCCAGATAGAAGGCCAGACGGCTTCCTGGAAATTTCCCAGTAAGATTGCACTGTGTGCAAGGATTGTAATCTTGCGCCATATATGTGCACTTTTGTAAGGTGAGCAGTGCTCGGTCGACATTTTACTTCCTTTACGTAGTCATCAGTTATCTATAGCAGCCTCCTGCTCTTTACACATGCATACATGCATTCGGCTTCCCAATAGCTGGATACCGCTTGCACTCTACTAGTCATCCTGAGATTTCGCAAACTTCGTTAAGTGGATTACTCATTGTTTGATCACCTATTACTCTCCTGGGAACTGTTGGCAGTGCATTGCGTATGCATACTCAGTTCATTGCTTCCATTTGTTGAGATATCAAACCGTATGCGTTTGGGACGCAGACGGTTTTTCCTTTGAGCACGCAACATGAAACCCATTCCTTCAAACATGTGAAACTCTGTCGTTTCGTTCTAAGGGAACCTATAAGGAGTTACCTTGCCACTACATGACTCTACGGTCCTAGCCTCTGCAGCAAAAGCAAAACAGTGAAATCAATTTACTTTGCTCTTCTGTCGAACTGTATTTGGATGTTTGCGGCAACTATGTTTCCTTTGTACCGCAAACCTTACCAGAAGCACTCTGTCTTCTTGATACAGTCAAACCTGTCTAAGGAGACAACTCAAGGGACCGAGAAAAGGTGGTCGCCTTGGACAGGTTCATGCATAGAGATAATGATTATCGGAGAAAATTTTGGGGATGATCCTGGCTGGTCGCCATGGACAGATGGCCGACATTGCATCGCATTTACTGCAAGACAATTTGGTACCTTAAAAACCAGTTCAGCTCTGTATACTCGCTTAGCAATTTGACGCCGTAATATTCGACAGGCATTAATTTCCATAGTTGCTAATAGCCATATACCCACACTGTTCATCAGCACACAACTTTTCCGCCAGTTATTAATTCCCATCCAATTTCCATCATTCTCTACTGTTGTCCTTTGTTTACCCTTGTCAAATGCTGTTCTGTCAGCATGTTTAGCTAATTTTCGTGATATGAGTACTCGTTTGCATGGCATACGGAATTTATATCAGCTACTATTGGTGTGCACCTGGTCCATCGTTCTTTACATTGCCCATGAGCTAACAGTGTCCTCGTGTTTTACATGGAAAATTAATTGGCAGTTATCTGACTGCGAAACTTCGCTCAGGTGATCAAGTTTCTAATAATCCGGGTGGTACAACGCAGTCAGCCGCTGGTTCTGGGATTGTAATGGTGACTGTATTTCCCTAACTATATTACTTTATAATATCATTTTTTCCATGAACTACTATTGAAAGAATTTGACTTACTGCTCAAATTTTATTAGTGAATGTAAGGTAGTTTATCGACGGAATGCAGAACAACCCGATACAAGAGGTTGGGGGAAGGAGAACCATGAGTATCTAAGATATAATATCAAATGCGTTCAGTTTCATTTGCAGCAACCGATCTAATTTGTTGTTTATTTTGTGTAGCATTGTATTTCTAAACTAGCTTCAGTCAAAGTCGTGCCCAATTTCAGCTGCTCCGTACCTCTGTACGTAGACAGAATAAAACCCAATGCCTTAAACCAGCATCAGCTGAAGTGAGCTTATGCAAGAACGTACCCTATAAAATAATTATGATTATTAGAATAAGAGGAGTAGTAGGGGATTTGGAATGTATAGGTGGATACTTGTCACACCTAGACTCACGCTGACAGCCATCACACGTACGGAAAAACACTGTACGTGCGTTTCCCAACCTTGGAGAATCGTCAGCAGTGCGCAATCCATTGGACCCTGATAGAGCTCGAACCCGCAGTTCGCTTGTTGCAAGTCCGTCGTTTAGACCACTGAGCTACGGGAGACGACAACGACCATCGTGAATAAGTTACTTGATGTGATATAGCGTTGCTCCGAGTGAGTCTAGGTGTGACAAATATCTACCTATACTAGTAGAATCGCCAACTATTTGCGCGCCACAAGTGAGATGCAGAATATAACATAAGCAACCAGCTGGCATGATCTCCACTTTGTTGGGCACTCGCTAGTGAGTACCATCAACCATAATTGCTTTAGCTAGATACATACTCCACTGCTAATGTTGGACCTTCATTCCAAGGCATAAAACAGCAACATGCGTAGCCCGGAAACTTGTTTGTCCCTCAAGTGGCCACAGGTGAATTGGGTACATTTTGATTGTAAAAAGGGATAAGTGCATGTTTCGATATTTTAAGGAAACCGGTTTATTCACTCATGACCTGTCAAAACGCATCGACCGACAATCAGCTGCAACAAGTACCGCTTACCCAATGCATCAAAAGTAAACCAAGTGACATATGGCGTATCATGACGGTCTAAAATGAAGAGTAGTGAGAAAAACACAGACCACGCCAACGACTTCACGCTTGACGAACGCCCAGAGTCACTAGACATAGGTAGAACAGGGTGAAGCGCCGAAGTAAGTTATGGCAAAACCAGGGAGCGAAAATACACTATGCGACAGGCGGGCAGGCAAACCTAGCAGCAGTTGGCACGGCGCAAATGAGTGAATTTGCAACTGGTTAAACCTAAAGTAAATTGTCTATGCTGGTTGTCTAAATAGGTAATTTCCCACACTTACGGGTTTTCTCATAAACGCATCAGGTGAAACAGTTACACTGATCGCCACGGTACCAAGTTTATCAAGCTCCTGAGTTCAGCTTCATGGGTAGTTATTGTTTCAGTCCGGATAAAACACTTCCGGTCAATAAGCGGTTAAACATTGACACAGAATAGGATTAGCCGCAATAAACTTATTGCTCTTCTAAGGAGGGCCATTTTGCCGACTAGAATTACTTAAGACATATACTAAAGATTAAACTGTGAAAATACTTTGCTATCTGGGTATGCAACAATCGCAATTTTGAGGCAACAATTTGTGAAATCAATCGAAGCCCCAAGTATACTTTGGGCTTATACATTCCATTTAGACCACATGTCTG
This sequence comes from Dicrocoelium dendriticum, assembly GCA_944474145.2. Classification (NCBI taxonomy): domain Eukaryota; kingdom Metazoa; phylum Platyhelminthes; class Trematoda; order Plagiorchiida; family Dicrocoeliidae; genus Dicrocoelium; species Dicrocoelium dendriticum. The sequence goes on from OX104067.1 coordinate 47,424,920, forward strand.
CAACAAGATAATAGTTAACAAACAGTATATTCGGTTGGTGTTGCTTTCAGTGCTTTGCTGTCGTTCAAGTGATCTGTTTTAGTCGCTTTTTATGAGACACTGCGTTGCAAGGTCACCAAAGGTGAAGTCCAAAGCTATGTGTAAATACTTTGCTTAGTTTTTGCCCTCCATTCGCTTATCCTATTCACACTGCTATTTAGCACTCGTTAGCACAGGCATGTGATCTTGCATTTGTTTGCTTGCAGTTCGAACGTCTATCGATTTAATTGTAACGCGTGTATGTGTAAACATTTTTCCATTCATACCTTCCGGTGCTGCTCTGGTTTGCTGCTATTTCGGGATACAAAAATTGACCTCGCCTGTTACCGATGTCATTACATGCCACTGCCCCTTCACCGTTCTGGACCGACTCTGCCGTTACACCAAATGCAGAATGCTGGGAAGACTGGAACATTTGTTTTTCAGATTACATTTCTGTGCTACCAGTTTGCAGTTCATCCGTGAAGCTGTAAACGGAGGATACTTCAAAGCTTTGCGCTTGCACCTCAACTCAGGGGGTCGACTTATGTTTGATGCTCTAAACCTGCGGGAGATACCCACCTTGACATATGCCTAGGCGGTCCGCGATAAACATTGAGGTGTTCGAGTGAACACCTATACATCCCGGTACAATTTTTCGCAGCTGAAACAAGCATCTGGTGAATCAACTGATGCATTTATTTCCCGCCTTGTTTGTTTTGTTCGAAAGTGTAACTACAATAGTATTCCCAAGAAAAAAGTGGAAGAAGATGGCTAATACAAAATTGCTTTCTAGTCTCGCGAATTCCCGGATCAGAGAGTCTCTTACTGGAGGACACAGAAAAGCTCACGTGGGACAGGACCTGACATGGCTGGCGCTAAGGTCGCAGTCATGGAACAAAACAAAATTTCCTCTCTAACACGTGAGCTATTGATATTGACCGTTTGGATTTTACACGTTCTCTGACGCGACCCTTAGTTAGAAGTAAGTGTTACCGTTGTGGAAATGCTGGACAAACTGCCTTCGCCATGTATTCGTTGAGTGTTTTGTAACGTTCTAAACAAAATCATTTGTCTGGACGTGGAACTAGATTTCCCGTCACCAATCAAAGTAGTGCCATATTGTTTTTACAAACAGCATTTTGGTCAGCTAACTGTACATCCTTCCGCTTCCACTTTCAGCAGCTACTGCAATGGTAATGTCCACATACTCGGTTTTGTTATGGTTTCAATGTTTCTTATAAACAGTAGGAAGCGTATAGTTGTTAACATCTCTAAAACTGATAGTAAGCCTCTATTGTGACGTAATGCCACGGTCTTATTAAACCTATCACCAGGCGTCAACCGGATGACCATTGCCAGCATCAACCTTCATTTGTTACGTTCCAGTTACCCAAATCGCTTTCTTCCTTGATATTGGTAGTATCCCAAAAGCAATGCACCGCATTCGCTTGAGTGCGGATTACAAACGTTTCAGCATTTCTCAACCTAAGCCTGTACCTGTGGCCAAGCGAGAGGCGTTGCCGCTAGCTTTAAAAAAAATATAATCACGAGAGAGTTGATAGAATTCATACAGTGTTCTGAATGGATTCATCCACTAGTTGCCTTTCAAAAGAAAGATGGCGCTTAATCGACATATACTTGTGGACAAATTCCCTCTGCCTTCTATCGACGAGTTGATGGTTAAGCTATCAAAAGCCCACCTTTCCTCAAACCTGAATTTTCGCAGTGTATACTACCACATGCCACTGACTCCAGATTGCCGACATTTGACTGCTTTCCTCACGCAAGACGGTTGGTATCAATACAAAGTAATACCAACGGGTCTTACTAGTGCCCCGACAGTTTGACAGAAATTTATTAATGTTGGATGTTTGTGAGTAGGGTAAAGTTTGTAGAAAGTAGAAGTCACGATTAAAATTTTATTACTCTATCACTATCAGATCTCAAAGGATGTGTTGTGTATATGGATGATATTTGTGTTTTTGTTAGTAACACCACCTAACATCAGGAAAACCTTCATAATGGGCTGCATATACTAAGTGAACTAAATCTCTGCCTGAATACCTAAAATGCAAATACGCTGTAACGGAGGTCGAGTTTATTGGACATGTTATTTCTACCTCCGGTACTAAGCTTAATGTGCAGAACACCAGAGCCATTCTCGATTGGCCAAAACCATGCAATGTTAACAGATGAAACCTTTATTGGGTTTGTGTTCTTATTACCTTCGACCTTTACCGAATTTTGCAACTATTGCCGAGCCGTTGCGGAGGTTGACACGCCAAAACCAGGAGTTTCCTTGGGCCATTGAACAAGACAATGCTTACATGACCATACGAGCGATGATTGAATCCACTCCCACGGTAGCTATCTGCAATGACCACTGTACAACGTTTGTTTCAACAGATGATTTAGATGTTGGCTTGAGTGCAATTCCGTCCCAGCTGCAGGATGGCGAGGAGAAAGTGATTGTTTACTCGTCGCGTAACTTGGATAGTACTGCAAGAAGGAGGAAAAGTAAAGGAGACCCTCGCATGCGTCTGGGCATGTGAGAAATGGCTCCTTTACTTAGTCGGACATCGATACATTTTGCACACCGATCGTCCTGCTTTTACAATGCTACTAGGTCCCTGTAACAGAGGCCAGAAACCGGTACGCTGAGTCGCTGGTACTCACGTTTATTGAACTATGATTACGAAATAAAATACGTGCCATGGTGCATTATCAACTTGCAGATGCCTTGCGGAACTTCCAGTGTCCAACGAAAGAGAAAACGTGGACTCACGGTAGGTAAAAACGCACAGACGGAACACCTATAATAACATTTGACCAAATATGAGAGCATTCTGACAAAGACCCTGTCCTACTGAAGCTTCGGGAGTACATATCCACTTCGTGGCCCAGTTGTACCGAGATCCAACCTGACTTACTTCCATAGCACACCGTACGGCACGAGCTTTCCACTTTATGCAACTGTATTATTACAGGACAGCAGTTTGTGGTCCCTGCAACCCTTATTCCTCTGATGGTTGCATGAGCGTATGAAGGTGATCCAGGGATTGTGCAAACAAAAGTCCGGATCCAACAATACTATTGGTAGCCGAAGATGAATTCCCGCGTCGTGACGGTTATTCGGGAACGTTACGCTTGCTAACAATCCGAGAAGAGTGCGAGGCCCCTGAATGCTCCAGTCCAATCTATCGTGTACCTAATGAAGCCAGGGACAAAAGTTGCCATCCATATAATGGAACCGTTTGCCAATGCGCCCCCGCAAAAGCGAAACATGCTAGGGGCTACCTGTTTCTACAGCAAATGGCCAGAGGTTATTCTATGCAGGGGACGTAAGTACAGCCGTCATCATAAAGTAGCTCCGTTGTTTGTTTGCAAGGTACGGTTTGCCAGAACAACTAGTCACTGATAACGGCCCACAGTTTCGAATAAACGAGTATGCTGAGTTCCTAAGGCGCAATGGTATCAGACACACGAGGACTGCACCTTATAATCCTGCAGCGAATAGACTCGTCAAACGACTTAATCGTAGTTTGAAAAAATCTCTACAGGTCCTTCGGCTTTCGAGAGAAGCCTGGGATGAGGCGTTGGTATCTTCATTGGAGGTATACAGAACCACTCCACATACTGCAACAGCAACGATCCCCTGGGAGCCAATGCTAGGGCGAATAATTCGAACTCGAGTGGATGCAGACTTTACACCCGAAGAAACTGCCGATCAGACAGAATAGGGGAACGTATTCTCCAGGGATATTTGTTCGTGTGAGCCTACACTATTCCCGGAAATGAGGTAATGTGTTCGGACCGCCGATCCGTGTGGAATCTGTGTGCACGCCATGAACTTACAAGTTTGCTGATAGGACAAAGGCGAATGCAAGACTGCTGCATACAGCGCTTTTCCAACGTGCTATTGAAGAGACGAACACACCTGCAAGACAGCATACGGTACAAACTAATACAAATCTAGGACTTTCCGGTCGGATACGCCGCCCTGTCTACCGATACGCATTAACGGGTAACACCACCAGACAATTCTTCGGGGTGCTGACATTAACTTATCCCGCACATGGACATGGAGTGCTTATGTTTCACGAACAGAGGATGGGACAATGTCGTACTCAAATACTTTGTTTTGTTTTTGTCCTTGTTTCTATTACCCTATTCACACTTCTATTTAGCACTCGTTGGCCCAGCCACGTGACTTGAAATTGATTGATTGCAATTCGAAAGCCTATGGATTTAATTGTAACGCGCTTATATGTAGGCAATCTTTTCATATATATCTTCTGGTGCTGCTCCGGTCAGCCGCTTTTCCGGGATACAACCAAATCCACTAAACCATAGAGACCTTACCCCATACGCACACACGCACACCCCACTCTATACGTCCTGCCAATGAAGGCTGCTGCTAATGAATTCGGTCGTCGCTAGCGCGGTGTTCTGTCCACATGTTCTTCTATGCATGAGGGTTAGGGCTTCATTAAACGTAAGCTCTCCACAATTTAGTTACACAGCCTGTCCCAAAACTCCCGTTCCTCTACTACTCTAGTCATGTGGAAAAAGAGTCACTTTTTCGGGTGGGAGGTAGAGTGCGCTAAATTGCCAACCGCCCAATAGTAGCTGTTGGTCTATCTCAAAATGTCGCATCAGGTCATATAAAGGCAGAACGACCGTATGCATGCATGCGGTTACCTGAGTACTTGCCAGCGTTCTCCATCGTGCAAACGCTGGATCACGCAAGGATGGCTGAGTTGAAGTCAATCTACGGTGGCTGTTCCAGTACCGGCACAGGTTGCGCCAATCTTGCTCGACAACCTACAATGTGATGCAGTCGAAATGTATAAGCTACTCATCAATTTCGATGGTGCGAAGCCCCCCCCCAGACCAGACGGACTTCACTCACTAATACTTAAGTCTCACCAACCGTGACAAACCGATTCAGTAAATCAATCTCTGAAGGATCTATCCCTAACGACTGGAAATGCTCGATAGTGAGACCGCTTCACAAAGGTGGTGGTTCGAGTAATGTAGAGAATTATAGACCGATCTGCTTGACTTCGATATTATCCAAAGATCTCGAGAAGGTTGTGAAAAAGCGCCTGCTGTCGTTTTTCTTATCGATGGACGTATTGACACCAGCGTAACACGGCTTCACAAAATAGCGGTGCTGCATCACAAACTTGATGTAAACAAACCACCAAAGGGGTAAGAGCTATCAACGAAAGGAAAGAAATTGAGGTGGTGTACATCGAATTTAGTAAGGCGTTTGACAGAGTGAACCACGAGGTATTCCTTCATAAACTGAGGACCTAGGGAATCGGTAGCCCTCTACTTCAGTGGTTACGCGAGTTTATTGTGGGACGAAAGTTATGAGTACAGGTCAATGACTACCTGACAGTCTGGTTCCCATCGACCAGTGGCGTGTCTCAAGGAACTGTACTTTGACCAGCATTATTTCCTATTCATATCAACGCTCTTTCACAACAACTGCAGTCGCCATGTGCCTTGGTTGCAGAGGATTTGAAACGCTGGATGATCAATGAGAACTAGGACGACTGCGCTCGCCTCCAGGATGATTTGGAGCGACTGACAACGTGGTCCGTTGAAATGCAACTCCCTCTTAACGCAAGCAAGTCGGAGTTCATCAGTATCACCAGACATCCAGCCACACGATCATCCACCTTGAACGGCCAGTTGCTCCACCCTAACACATCTTACAGAGAGTTAGGAGTGCTCTCGCAACATGAAATGGGATCACTAGAAAATACAGAGAAATTGTACGGTTCGGGACTTTCTATGCTCTGGGCATTACGACGCAGTTTCTCTACATGGTCCGAAGAAACGGTCCCTCACCTATTCACCTCGCTCATTAGACCAATCCTTGAATACGGTGCCTCAGCTTACCATCCGATAACCCAGTTGGAAAGGGAAAAGCTGGAAAAGGTACAGCATATCGCAACTAGAATGATACCGAGTCTACGAAAGCTTCCTTATGAAAAACGTGGTGAAAAGCTCGCGCTCTACACACTATCCTACCGCCCAGTAAGAATTGACCTTATTGTGACGCATCGAGTACTGCACTTGATTCACTTCCACATACTGCGGCCAATATGTCACCTGCGGGAAACATGTTATACACCAGGACAGCGTTACAAACTGAGCGACCCCTACATAAACAAGGATTCATATCAGGTTTGTATAGAATGAAGAATCGTAAACTTATGGAATGCACAACTAGAAGGATTAATAGATGCAGCTTCGGTGAAGTGTATTAAAACACAATAGACAATAATTTCAGAAACGCTTTCTTTGGTGAAACCGTGCACATACAATGCAAAATGAAGATATCGTATACTCGGGAATAATGAAAATAATACGGAAACATATAAGAAAAAGGATAAATGAATAACTGACAAAACTACCGCTGACGATCCATAATTAAAAGCATTTAATTTCTCATTATTCCATGGAGATGTACATAAATATTTCAATCTGTTTCTAATTCAAATATCAGTAGAAGTATCCGTAAACAGTCTGCTACCAACGGTGTTAGAGGATGGGTAAAATGGAGACATGCGTGCAAAATCGAAAGAGCAGTACCTCATTACTTGGCTAATGCGGTAGAATTGTGATAGCACTTGGACAGGGGTAACTGGCCTAAACAAGGAGTGTGCAACAGGCGCTTAGTGTTAGCTCAACTGATGACGAAAGGATTATTGGCAACGCTGTTGTTGACTGAAAGTTAACTTTCAACAATCTAGCTCAGCAAAATAGGCATCCCTTATAATTAGGCCTTGCAAATCTGAAACGTGACGTTTTGAGAAAGGAATCTTGAAATGCTATGACACCTAAAGACTACTCGTTGCCGCATAGCCTATTCTCCCGTGGCAGTATTGATCGCCGTTGCAAGAAACAAGTGTGGTTACGCTGCCCAATTTGTTTCAGTCGGGACCCTGAGCGTTCATTCCAACATATTCAATGATGAGGCAATATTCCATTAGCACGGAACTGAGAAGCTGCATTTCTAGGAAATATCTGATCATCGCAGACACTGAGACTCACGTATTGCACAAAGCGCGAAGCTCATTGATTCGAAAAATGGATGAAAATCGAAGGACCACAGCACACGCATGTGGATTCTCACGCATACTGTGTACCACAAGCCCATTGTCTCTGTGGTAAGTTTTTTGACTCATAAAGCTGCAAACTCCCAGTAACAAATTCAAAAGGATCGATGAACCACGGTTTCACGGTATGTATTCTTATTGGAAAGTCGTTGGACCATATTTCCCTTTTGTGTGACCGGTATGTTATATTATTTGGAAGCACTCATCCCACGCCATCGTCGGTACGCTGATGAACAGGATACAAATACGAAACCGCGTAGCCTATTCTCACATAACCTTCTCGTTTATATCCTCCCCGTATTCCTTAGGCATAATCATTAAAAAGCAAGTATTACCATTTTGAACCAAGTTGAGTAGAAGTGGTCCGTCCAATAGCTGTCGAAGCAGCTATGCTTGTGGATTGCATTCCGGCCCGACGCACCTTTAGCAACGCTTGCCCGTGCATCAATGTAGTCCAGAAATCAGTGATAACAGTGATTACGTATATTAACATAAACAGCAAAAACCAGGATATGCCCGTCAACGAAGAAGATGCTCAACGCGCCCGCTGGTCTGCTTGCACTGCGGAAATCACTTGAGGCAATAGGCTATAACGTTTTGCAAAGTTTACGAGTTGATGGCGCGAAATTCGTGGACAATACAGCCTTTCAGTTGCTCCAGTGAAGTAGGCGTTTCTTGTAACCTCTTCTTTTCAAATAACCACATAAGAAGTAACATAAGTGGTTCAAAGCTGGTGATCGGGAAAGGCAATCCTTTGAACATTTGCGACCGATGCACCGGTGACCGAACACCTTAAGATAATGCCGCACCGTTTTTGCATAATGAGCAGGTGCACCATATTGAACCTATACCGGCTGAAGCGAAGTGCCAAAGTAGCCAACGATAATCGGTGATGAAAACATCTCTATCTTGTAGCTCCTACGTAATTTGCCAGCGACAGTTCCCTTACCATTGCAGAACCATGATAAATGGATGAATGGCGGTAAGAAACTTGTGTTACTTGGCAAACACGAGGTTAACGTTATATGATCAACGGAAGTACGTGACTCTGACTTGCAAGAAACCCTTAACGCAGTCTACTGAGCTTCGCCGGTTTCGTTCACCGCCGTCAACTTTAGAGTAAACTTCAAAGGCGGCGCCTGCACCCTGTCGGGCAATTGAACGATCAGGCGTTTCTCACGTACCCATCTTGTTCTATTTTCTCGTAGCGAACATTCAACCCGACGAAGTATTCGCACCCTTACCCAACACCACAATGTGGTAGTGAAAACCGTCGTTATGCATTATACATATATTTACATGAATTAAGTTTCAAGAGCAAAAATATCAACGAAGTAGAGGTTCAAAATGACCACCGTTTTTTCGTTTGCAGTGCAGTATTCACCCGAAGCGATCGGCTGAAACTTTCTCCAAAGTGCCCTCAGCTTAACAGGAAGATATGCGGAGCCAATTTCCGGATACGAGGTCGCGCACAGGCTTACCGCGGAGCACGTGAGCTGTCTGCTTCATGCGAAGGTCGTCCACACGATTGTGGAGCGACCCACGACCGTTTTGCCAAATTTGGAAATCGGTTGCAAACTGTTTGGCCAGCGAATACAAGCCCGAGTCGACGGAGGTGAACCATTCTGCCAAATATGGAAAATCCGTGGGACGGAACTAACTCACAATGGCTGAGAGCCAAACGCTTCCAAAATTAGTATGTTTCGTTCACCAATAAATAGAACTGACCTATCGTATAGAATAGACTCCCTGTTTACCGAGCCTTGGCCTTCTGTATCCCGTAGTTTCTTTGGGCGCGTGACTGAGCCATCAGGTGGTCGTCGTCTCGCAGGCGCAGAATAGCAGCAGTGCAGCAGTACGAAGGCAGCTTTACAACACAGACATCCCGCGACATTCGTTGACGATGCTCAGTTTCACTTCCTTTAGTCTGAACCGGCGGAATGACACAGGTCAGCGAGATTTCTTTGTAGGAATATGCCAACAAATATGAAGCGCCAATTCCGTGAGTAAATCAAATTACCCGTCATAAAAGCCAACAAAGTAGATGTTTGAAATGACTACCATCGTTTCGCTTGTAGTTCATTACTCGCCGGATGCTACTGGCTAACACTTTCTGCAGTGTCCACCGATACACCGCGGCATTCATTTACGATGTTTCCTTTCAGTTCATCTAGGCACGTTGTCCTGGTTTTATACACTCGGCGTTTCAAGTACCCCAATAGGAAGAAATCCAAGGGGTTTAAATCAGGAGACCGTGCAGGCCAATCGAAATGTCCTCTACGACCGATCCAGCAATTACCGAAAGTTTCGTTTTGGTAATCACACAGTTTGTGCAGGATGAGCAGGCATACCATCCTGCTGTCACTAAACGGCACTCAGTAAGCCATCGATATGCAGCTGATTGTCCTGCAAGTTATTCTGATTGGAACCTATTTGATTTCTTCCTATGGCGGTATTGAAACGCCAAGTGTATAAAACCAAACAAACCTCTCTGGATGAACGGAAACGGAACGTTGTAAATGAAGTCGTGGTGCATCGGTGGACACTGTAGGCAGTCCTAACAAGTAGCATCCGTCGAGTAGTGTTCTGTAAACGAAAAGACGGTGGTCATTTTTAACATCTACTTCCTTGATATTTTTGCTCTTGAAACATAATTCATGTAAATATATAGATAATGTATAACGACTGTTTTCACTACCACATTTTGGCCATGGGTATAGTTGCGAATACTTCGTCGGGGTTGAATGTACGCTACGAGAAAATAGAAGAAGATGGGTGCGTAAGAAACGCCCTGATCGTTTAATTTCCCGACAGGGTGCAGGCGTCGCTGTCGAAGTTTACTGTAAAGTTGACGGCGGTGGAGGAAACTGCTAAAGCTCAGTAGACCGCGTTAAGCGTTTCTTGCAAGCCAGAGTCACGTACTTCCGTTGACCATATAACGTTAACCTCGTGTTTGCAAAGTAACTCAAGTTTTCTTACCGCCATTCATCCATCTATCATGGTTCTCCAATGGTAAGGGAACTATTGCTGGCAAATTACGTAGGAGCTACAAGATAGAGATGTTTTCATCATTGATTATCGTTGGCTACTTTGACACTTTGCTTCAGCCGGTATACGTTCAATATGGCGCACTTGCCCATTATGCAAAAACGTTGCGGCATTATCTTATGGTGTTCGGTCCCTGGTGGATCGGTTGCAAAAGCTCAAAGGACTGGCCTGCCCGAGCACCAGCTTCGAACCCCTTACATTACTTCTTATGAGGTTATTTGCAAATAAGAGCTTATAAGAAAACGCCTAGTTCACTGGAGCAACTGAAAGGCTGTATTGTCCACGAATTTCGTTTCATCAACGCGTAAACTTGGCAAAAGATTATAACCTATTGTCTTAGGTGATTTCTGCGGATCAAGCAGAAGACCAGCGGGCGCGTTGAGCATCTTCGTCGTTGACCGGCATATCCCCGTTTTTTGCTGTTTATGTTAATATGCGTAATCACCATTATCACTGATTTCTCAACTACATTGATGCACGGGCAAATGGTGCTAAGGTGCGTCGGGGCGGAATGCAATACACGACCAAAGCTGCTTCGACAGCTCTTAGACGGACCACTTCTATGCAACTTGGTTCACAATGGTAGTACATACTTTTTAATGATTATGCCTAAGGAATACCGGGAGGATATAAACGAGATGGCGATGTGAGAATAGGCTACGCAGTTTCGTATTTGTATGCTGTTCATCGACGTAACGACGATGGCGTGGAATGAGTGCTTCCAAACAATAACATACCGGTCACACAAAAGGGGAAGATGTTCCAACAACTTTTCAATAAGAATACATACAGTGAAAGCGTGGTTCACCGATCCTTTTGAATTTGTTATTGGGAGTTTGCAGCTTAATGAGTCAGAAAAGTTATCACAGAGAAAACGGGCTTGTGGTGCACAGTATGCGTGAGAATCCACATGCGTGTGCTGTGGTCCTTCGATTTTCATCCATTTTTCGAACCAATGAGCTTCGCGCTTTGTGCAATACGTGAGTCTCAGTATCCGCGATGATTAGATGTGGTCTAGAAATGCAGCTTCTCAGTTCTGTGCTAATGGAATATTGCCTCATCATTGAATATGTCGGAATGAACGTTCATGGTCCCGACTGCAACAAATCGGGCAGCGTAACCACACTTGTGTTCTCCAACGGCGATCAATACTGCAACGGGAGAATAAGCTATGCGGCAACGAGTAGACTTTAAGTGGCATAGCATTTCAAGACTCCTTTCTCTAAACGTCACATTTCAGATTTTCAAGGCCTAATTAAAAGGGATGCCTATTTTGCTGAGCTAGGTTATTGAAAGTTAAATTTCAGTCAACAAGAGCGTTGTCACTAATCCTTTCTTTATTACCTTAGCTAACACCAAGCGCCTGTTGCGCATCCCTTTCTCAGGCCAGTTCCCCCTCCTCAAATGCTATCACAGTTCTACCGCATTAGTCCAGTAATGAGGCACTGCTCTTCCGGTTTTATGCCTGTCTCCATTCCAGCTATCATTTAACACCTTTGTTATCCATCTATATACGGTTACTTCTGTTGATATTTCGTTTAGATCAAATGGAATGATTTATGTTCTACTCCATTGAAATATGAGAACTCCAATGGATTTATTGAGGATCGTTTGCGGTGGTTTTATCAGTCAAGCACTCATCTTTTTTCTTGTATATTTCTGTACTATTTTAATTATTCCCGTGTATGCGATATCTTCATTTTGCGTTGTATGTGCACGGTTTTACCAAAGGACGCGGTTCTGAAATTATCGTCTGTCGTGTTTTAAGACACTTCCCCTAATCTGCATCAATTTATCCTTCTAGTTGTGTATTCCATAAGTTTACGATTCTTCGTTCTCTACAAAGCTGATGTGAATCCTTTTTTATGTAGGAGACGATGAGTTTGTAACGCGGTCCTGGAGTATTACATGTTTCTTGCAGGTGAAATAGTGGCTGCAGTATGTGGAAGTGATTCAAGTGTTATACTCGATGCGTCACAGTAAGGTCAATTCTTACTGGGCGGTAGGATATGTGTGTAGAGCACGACTCTTTCACAAGGTTTTTCATACGGAAGCTTTCGTAGACCCGGTGTCATTCTAGTTGCCATATGCTGTACCTTCTCCAGCTTTTCCCTTTCCAACTGGTTTATCAAATGGTTAGCTGGGGCACCGTATTCAAGGAATGGTCTAATGAGCGAGGTGAATAGGTGAGGGAAGGTTTCTTCGGACCGTGTGGAGAAACTGCGTCGTAATGCCCAGAGCATACAAAGTCCCGAACCTTACAGTCTCTGTATTTCTAGTGATCTCACTTCATGTTGCGAGAACACTCCTAACTATCTGAAAGATGTGTTAAGGTGGAGCAACTGGCCGTTTAAGTTGTATGATCGTGTGGCTGGATGTCTGGTGATACTGATGAACTCCGACTTGCTTGCGTTAAGAGGGAGTTGCATTACAGCGGACCACGTTGACAGTCGCTCTAAATCATCCTGGAGGAGAGTACAGTCGTGCTGGTTCTCAATGATCATCCAGCGTTTCAAATTATATGCAACCAGGGCACATGGCGACTGCAGCTGCTGTGGTAGATCGTTGATAAGAATAAGAAATAATTCTGGCCCAAGTACAGTTCCTTGAGACACACCACTGGTCGATGGGAACCAGACTGTCAGGTAGTCATGGACCTGTACTCGTAACTTTCGTCCCACAATAAACTCGCGTAACCACTGAAGTAGAGTGCCAGCGATTCCGTAGGTTTTCAGTTTATGAAGGAGTACCACGTAGCTCACTCTTTCAAATGCCTTAATAAATTGGATGTATACCACGTCAACATCCTTCCGTTCGTTGATAGCTCTTACTATTTTGGTGGTACGCTTACATCAATTTGGTGATGCAGCAACGCTCTTTCGTGAAGCCGTGTTGCGCTGCGGTCAATACGTCCATCGATTCGAAAAACAACAGCAGGCGCTTTTTCACAACCTTCTCGATAACTTTGGATAATATCGAAGTCAAGCAGATCGGTCTATAATTCTCTACATTACTCGAACCACCACCTTCGTGAAGCGGTCTCACTATCGAGCATTTCCAGTCGTTGGGGACAGATCCTTCAGAGAGTGGTTTATTGAATTGGTTTGTCACGGTTGGTGAGACTTAAGTATTAGTGAGTGAAGTCCTTCTGGTCTGGGGGGGGGGGCTTTGCACCATCGAAATTGATGAGTAGCTTATACATTTCGACTGCATCACATTGTAGGTTGTCGAGCAAGATTGGCGCAACCTGTGCCGGTACTGGAACAGCCACCGTAGATTGACTTCAACTCAGCCATCCTTGCGTGATCCAGCGTTTGCACGATGGAGAACGCTGGCAAGTACTCAGGTAACCGCATGCATGCATACGGTCGTTCTGCCCTTATGTTACCTGGAGCGAATTTTTGAGATAGACCAGCAGCTACTTTTGGATTGTTGGCAATTTAGCGCACTCTACCTCCCACCCGAAGAAATGACTATTTTTCGCATGACTAGAATATAGAGGAACCGGAGTTTTGGGAATGACTGCTGAGTCTAAGGCTTATCATGCTCAATGAACTCGCACTACCAATCCGTTGAGATTTGAATGTGGAAATACGTGTCCTTTTCGCTGTCGAATGCTTGGACGAACGCACCTGCAAGTGGCATGCGAATGCGGATCTTCTGCCGCAATGGTGGGACATATGAATGCTGCGGTTTCGGGGAACGACAACTGTTGTGTGCAGAGGTATGTCACATACACGCCGGAGGGTGGTCCTGTCTTACAATTAAAATTATGCGCATGGTAAGCAAGCAGGTGTGTGACCGGGCTCCGTTTTGTAACGTGGCTCTCATCTACATGCCACCTGGTCCTATTCCTTCTGGTTTACACCGGATATTGAGTGTGTGAGTGGAACTGTAAGTGGTGCAGCGCAAGCCACCCATATCCCTCTGTAGCCGCAGGCTTCCTGTGTCTGCCCTCGTGGAGGCCACAGTGATTGACAAATCCGTATACGGATGCTGCAGAGCCATGTTAAGCCAGCGGACCGCTAAGGTCATGACGAGACTCACTGGTTGGTTACCGCGGACTTAAGCTCAAAAATTAAACCTGAGGTGTGACGACAAACGAATGCTGGGATTCAGATTAGCGATCTACGGATTGTAAACTGTGCATCCTTATCTGTGGAGAGACAGGCCACTTTCCCAGCAGTGAATGGTTCCGTTTCCCGGGTAAGCATGTGCGCAGGATATGGTCATGGAGCGAGAGTGACCACGATGCATGCAAACGATCTTAGCTTTTTATGACTGCTCGGCGGATATTTGGTTGGCCAAACATAACAAGAAGTTACTGTGGAGAACCGTTCCTGATTTGGAACATTGTTACAAACATGGATCTTCGTGCTGCAATCCTTCGGCGACTTCTCTGCGACCGGATTTACAATGCGTTACTGCTGATCAACGCATACTACTTCCTTGCTTAAATGGTCAGTGCGGTTTAAACATTGCGGAAACCGCACGACAGTACAACACCATGAAAGCGAGAATGCGGCTCGTATGTGGCCGTCACGTGCTGAAATTGCTGCAAACGTTTGATAAAAGTGGTAGTGTTTATAACGCAAATTAAACTGTTCGGTCTCAAACTACTGCGGCTGAGTTTGCGGCTTGCGATATTATCCGCGAAGTAATCGAAAATCCCAAGCTCAGCATCAGTACAATTGCCCTGCATTGTGACACAATCAGCACCAGTTACGCAATGTAACTCAGAGTGAATAGAAGTCGCTGAAGATCATGTACCACGAAAACTCATGGTTGAGACACTGTTCCAAATCAGGAACAGTTCTCCGCAGTAACATTCTTGTTTGGCCTGGCCAACCAAATACCAGTCGGGCAGCCATAAAAGGCTATGGATAATTTGCATGCATCGTGGTTACACTTCCTCCAATACCACAGTGGTCGTCTAGCTTAACCTGCGCACAATTAACAATGAATTTATACGGGTTACGAAGCGTTACTTTACAAGTCGTCTTGAATAGTTGGTGAGCATATCAAAATAATAATAATAATGTTAATAATACATATGGTAGTAATAATAGGGCTAATAATAGCAAAACAAGAAATAGTTTAAGTACGAAAATAAAGACTTATCATTTCCTCCGCCGTAGTCCCGTAATCCGCTTAAATTCATAGCACTCACAGTAAGCGCCAAACAAATCCATGGTAAAGTCCAAGTGTAAGATGGAGACATAGTGCTAAGTGACGATGTGTAAGTGGATAAGTGCATCATCCAACCTTCTTTTAAATACTGTTTTTGTCGGTGCAGAGACGACCGATTCTAGGAGCGCATTTCAGGGGTGAGAGATACGAATAAAAAAGAAATTTCTGCGGCAGTCAAGGCGATTATACTGTTCTGCGAGTTTCATTGAGTGGCCCCTCAGGTTTGTATTCGTGTTGCGTCTCAGTAAGGGACTGCACAAATGATGTGGATCTCACAGAATCAATTATGTTATAATCAGGTGGCCTCGTAGTCTGCGATAGCTTCCACTGAATACCTCCAATCATTGCAGCCTCTCATGGTATGAAAGATTGCACATTCCACTTACGTTCTTAGATGCCCGATATTGCGGCTGCTCTAGTGCATTAAGATCCTGTTTCAGCCATGGATGCCAGGCTTGAATTGCATCTTCGACATGGGGGCTAACATACGTACTGAGCATTTGTCGAAATATGGAGCTGTTTATTTGTCCAAACGCCCGTCACATCGGCCTCACTCGTTGGTCTCCATTCTTCAAGGATTTTGCGGATTGCCTGGAGCAAGCGAAGTCATCTTGAACCAGGACACCTAAGTCACGTTGGACGGTTGATTGTTGCAGTACATTCGTTCCGAGCCGGTATGACTAGCTGCCGTGATGTCGGATGAAAGTACATTGCATTTACTGACGTTGAAATGTGGTAAATTTTGGGTTTACCATTTATATACCGTTTCTGGGTCACTCTGAAGCAGATGCTGATCGGCGTTTACTTCGATACTGCACCAAATATTGATATCCTCGGCAAACATTAGAAGTTTAAGGTGATTTTCTGTGCAAGGTTATTAATAAATACCAAAAACAAACGTGGCTCTAGAACTAAGCCTTGGGGCACAGCACACTCGATTTGCATGTGGTCTGCTAAAGAGCTCCCAACTCTGACCACTAACTGCAGTTGAAGTTGAAATTGGGCAAACCAGCTAAAAAGAGGTTCGGCGATCCCTTAATGCCTGATCTTGGAGAGTAGTATCCGATGGTGTAGGCGATCGAAAGCCTTCAACAAATCCAGGTAGGTCACCTTAACGCTTTCTCCAGTGTCAGATGACTCGGTCCGACTGCTACGTGCGATTAGTAAATTTCATGGGCATGGCCGCTGTCGACAGAAGCCATGCTGCTTAGGTGTGATGATGTTAAAGTTTTACAGATAACACAACAGTGCATCGACAACTATGGATTCCATGATATTGGAGAGTTTAGGAAGACGGCATACTAGGCTGTATTTGAAGGGCTCAGTGCTGCTTTTACTTTTGTGAATCGGGGTTAGTATTCCAATCTTCCACATAGCGGGAACTTGGTTCTGGTGTAAACACCGCTGGAAAAACTAATCAGTAGATCTTGTCAGTCTGTTTTCTGCTGCTTCCATTGTCGCTGGTCGAATGTTATCGACACCCGCGATCTGTGTTTGCGTAGAGACGTCAACTTTTGAAATACAGCCTCCGCGGTTGAAGTGATGTGGTTTAATCCGGGCGGAAAGACGACAAAGGCCGGAAGATCTCTTGGTAGCAAGACCCTCTGAAACGTGGGGGGGTGGGGTATTGCATCCGCACCGCGCTTGCTGCCTCCACAGCCGTTCCTTTTCGGCCATCAGCTGTACTGGGTGAAGGAAATCCTTGCCTCACTTTCGTAGGTTATTAACGTGCTGGTACACCCGTTTGTGGTTAGTACTGAAGGCTCTTGTGATGTTCATCTGATATGCAGCTTTTCATTCTCTTAGTAGTTGAGTGCAGTGGTTACGTCGGGCTACGTATTCGTCTAAAGTTTTCGGTGCTGGATGTTCTCCGTACACTCGCTTTGCTGCGTTGTGTGTTGTCATCCATTTTTGAGTTCTACTCCAAACGAAAGAAACTGATATTCACTTATGGTAAACACTTATCTCTGAAGCCTCTGCAATCAGCTGACTAAATTAGTTGACGAACTTGAGCCGGGCGGCTTCCAGGGGTGCTTCGGCAGGGAACGATCAACTTGTAGCGCTGACCAGCTGGGATAATCGATCGTAGATTGTGATGGTTCGCTAAGTCTCATCGTTCTCATTCTGATATTCCGTACAGCAGTGGAAGTTGAAACTGATGACTGCGTGATCACTGCGACCTAACAGGCAGTCTATAACCAACACATCAATCATTTGCTTCTTGTTGGTAAGCACAAGATCCAGCACAGATGGCCTGTTACCTTTTCTGAACTGAGTGGGCAAGGGGATGTGACCGTAAGGGGAAACAGTGGTTACGAAATCATGCAAATCTGCTTTGAATTGTTCTCCGATCGTTGCAAGAGTTTCTACATAAGGTACATTGAAAACAGCCATGGTAAGTACGTGAGTGTATTTTCGCTGTAACTGCATTTTAAAGCAGTTACTTGGTGGCAGTCGGTTTCTGGTGTAGAGCTAGGGGCGGTACACTAAAACAATCAGGCAAGCCTCTCTGCTTTTTACCTACAAGTTGCACCAAAGAAAGTCGAGGAAATGCGAGTTTGAATCTCTCAAAGCTTCACAGTGTAAGTTGCTTCGGTAATACACGATTACCCCTCCTCCTTTTGTGAGCCAGTCTTTCCGCATGAACGACATGCCTGGTAGCGGAACTTCAGTGTCCGTCATTCCCGTGTGCAACCACGTCTCGTGATACCTATGACACCATATGACCCGGATGCTTGGTGATCTTTCAGTTCGGTTAGTTCATTAAAAAGACTCGGGGCATTTGTATAAAAGCAGGCCTTTTTTGGTCCCTAGGAGCCCACAGGGAACAAACAGGTCAAGTGTGGCAGGAGGCAGACCGATAGGTGTTCGGCAGTTATTCGTTTTCTTGATGGGATAATGGTACCTCATCTGAAACTTGCTTCATCCAAGGTGCTTCCCAATCTCCGTCTATACCTGCGTCAGAGTCAAATAAAGCAGCAGTCAAGTTAAGCTTCTGTATCATCGTCGGTAGGCTTGATGCTTTAGGTGCTTTGATATTCAGACTTTGCAAACCTACTGCGACTTTTAATTGAAGTTCAGAAGGAAGGATTTTCCGATTTCCCCGCCATCCATTCAGAAATTCCGTTGCTTGTTGCCCTGACTGAACCAAAAATTTTAAGATTCTAAAGCCGCATTCTCTGTAATTTGCTGAGAGGTGACCTGGTGTAGGATAGCGCCACAGTATTATCCAAAGAAAGTGTTTCACGAATGAACCGCCCATGTTCTAAATCGTGCTTTCCAGCATCTTGAACATCGTTAAAAGGATGTCCTGACACGTCATGTAAGGAGATAGTGTTTAGGCAGTCTTTATTGCTCTATCCCTCTTCGGTGTTTCTTTTTGATTGTCACGCACTCCAAGCTACATCAGGATACATGCATGTCCCACAGGATCCGTATCTTAGCGCGCTTGCGGAGAGCAAAAGACTTTTTAAGTCGGTGGAAGCTTCTAGTGTTACTCGGATAAGTCTGTGTTTACCATAGCTTGACAAGTTCGGATGACGAGTAATTCGTAATAGGTTTATGGGCTTAGCTTTGATACTCATCAGCAGGCACAATGTGTTCCACCGGTTTTGGTCATCCGATAACGTACCCAGCATTGTGATGGCGGTAGATTTGGGGACATTCGAACATACAACAGTTCGGGCACCATTGTTGGCTCTCTTTTTCGTTGATCTACTAGGAAGGGGAAACGTTTGTTATGACCTGCTGACAAGTGTTGATTGTGTACTGTTTGTCCCTCTAATCGCGTTAACGGTGTTTACAACAGAAAACACCGCAAAGGCGACCTCCGGGCTGACTTTTGCAACAATCTCTGCATAACTAACTGACGTTCCGGGGGTCTCTGACTAGGTCAATTCTTACTGGGCTGTAGGATGGGTGTGTAGAGCGCGAGTCTTTCACAGCGTTTTTCATACGGAAGCTTTCGTAGACTAGGTATAATTCTAATTGTGATATGCTGTACCTTCTCCAGCGGCGCACATCTGTCAGGCGAGTGTGTGGTTGCGACGTCATATGAGCGGTCGGCGTGGTCATGCGGTCCGGATGACGGGTTATGCTGACGCATTGGCTGACAAGGTCACAAGGATTGGCGAGTGACTGGAACCTGCTAACTAAATCCGAACACAGCACTGAACGCAGATTGTGGGATCACAGTTTCTCCCACAGTTGCGTTGAGAAACGCCGGATTGGAATAATCTTAGACTTTTTGGAATGCCTCGAGCATTCTTTATCGAATGGTGTCACACAGAAAGGCAATAGGCTCGATTTGAGTAAGTTATCCGCTTGCGCTTAGGACTGTACTCGTAGAAAATAATTCCACCTGTGATGGATGACTGTGTAAGGCTGGTAGATCCTGTTGGAATGAGCGTACAGTGACAACGGTGCGAGAAGATGGAATGAGGATAGACAGGAATAATCCAAATGAACCAGGAACACGCTTACTTAGCAAACGGAACCACTATCTGCTCGGAATGTGGCCTGTCTGTCCACAGAGCAGGTGCACAGCTTACAATCCGCAGATCGCTAACCTGAATCCCAGCCTTCGTCGGTCGTCACACCTCAGGTTTAATATCCGAACCTATGTCTGCAGTAACCTAGCAGAGTCTCATGTTCTGACCTTAGCGGTCTGCTTGCTTAACATCCGCACATGTTTATCTGGCAAACGGAACCACTCTCCGACGTGAATGTGGCTTATCTTTCCACACACCAGTTGTCGTTCGCCGGTAGCACAGCATTCATATGCTCTAACCCCTTGGGGTAGAAGGTCTGCATGTGCATGCTAATCGTAGGTGCTTTCGCGCAACCATTCGCCCGTGGGGGGCTACGGCTTCCAAACTCCTATTCTCAATGGACCGGTAGTAGGCACAGAGCACACAACAGTTTTCTTTCTGGCGTAGTAGCTTGTAAGTCTTGATGGGATCTGACAACTAAACGCGTGTCAACAGGCCTAGGAAATATGCCGACTGGGCGCCTATCTGTTAGAAGGACAGCGCATCAAACAAACCATTCAAATGATCAAATTGGGATTACACAATGCGTTGAAATGGATGGAACACAATTCATGGCCAAGTAGCTTATGCTCCTAAATGTTAACGAGGGAATTAATGTTTGGGCTTTGTCATTTGTAGCGTTAATTTTAATTCATTTTCGAGAACAGTACTTGTTGCCGTGGACAACAGCGCTTAAAGGGAGTTGACGTTGAGAAAGTGTTTCCCTGTCACACCACCACCAGAGCACCCTACTACGTGTTTCTCACAATGAGATTGTTACCATTGGATTTAGTCCTTTCGAGTTATGAACAAAGCTAAATTTATGAAATCCGCCGAATCGAAATTGTAAACATCTTGAAACTAAGAAGATCAGGCAGTTTTCAGGCGGAAGCCTTCTGAGTGAAATGGTGCACGCATTCAAGTAAATAAAAAATTGGATAACTATTTATTCTAGACTACGCGAGGCATGCCCATGGAGGCATAATCAAGCCTACTTTGAAGACTGTATCCGTCTAAACATGGCAACCATGAAACCGCGTCGTTGTATGCATTAATTCTAAGCCTAAATAATAGAACTGCGTGGGGTTCTGAGATCCTGCGGAAAGCCTGCTTCTTTCTTTAGCCGTTAACCCGTTGGTACCTGGTACGCAACAAAGCTGATAGAAAAGTGGTGATAATGTTCCCGAGTCTTTGTTTGTAAAGGGGACGCCACATAACCTTCAGACAAGCTCGTTAACATTACAAAACCAAGTAAGGACCACTTGATGTCGGGCTTGAATGCAATTACAAATTGCAAATGCGACGACGATGAAAGAGACAAAATACCTGCAACTGGCCATGATAATTTACATGACTGGCTTAAAAATGCTAAACACAGACTTCCAGACAGAATTACAAATAAGGATAGGGTAGTACAACCATGTAGCTACGAATGGTCGACGTGCAGTTTGTCGCTTGCAGAGTCCGACCTTTTTGTCATTGTAACATTTATTGCTGTTATCATTACCATCCCCACTGTGGATATATCCAATATGGTTGACGCGAATTTCCGTGCGGCGGATGTCGTTGTGGCGGACGATTCCCTTTCGAATGAGGATGATGGTGATGGGTGCCTAGACTCTCTGTTGGCCTGGTGGTGGGAGTGGGCTTGACGACCGCAGGACGACAGTCTTGGGCACTACCCGCTGTGTAGGGTCTTGCACCTATTAGGTTACCGCTGAAAAGCAAATCGAGTCACAAATTTGAAACAGCTTCATTTGAGTAAATGGTGTAATATCGTGATAATCCTTCTAGTCAAACGAATCCCCTTCCAATCTGGATAATGGTGAATTGGTTATCTACCGGGTGGCTGTTTGCAAACATATTTATAGCATAGAATGATCAAACTGACATCGGAAACTCTCCACAAATTGGCAGTTCTTTATATAGTCGACCAATGCCAAAAACGATAGGCTAGAAAATCAAGTGAAATACACCAAATAGCCAGTATAAATACGCGATTACTAGCTTTTTGATAACCCTGTTCGCCAGTAAGACAGCTACAAGCTTTCCAACCCATGCATCCATTTGGCACACGTTCTTGTAAACTCTTAGATAGTTATTACGGAATGTGAAGTCTAACGAACAACAGTAATGCTTCAGAGTGTGAACTATGACGTCCACTAGGTATAGTGTCATTTAAAAATTATTCGTTTATTAGAGACCGAATAATCGCCAGCCGCATAAGAAGCACGACGCCTGATTCATAAATGAATCATTTCGTTGGGGATAGTTGTGGTTGCTCCTGACACTGCGCTTCACAACTCACTTCATCATTGCTCAGGATTCCCGAGCAGATTTGCTCTGCTCAGCGGGTGCAGCTTGGAACCTAAGGGTCTATGGCAGAAATCTTTACCACTTAATTAGCAGTTACCGGAGGAAACAACTTCCAGCTACGTCAGGAACTGCTCCTAAGTTCGGGAGCACACGAGTGTGCTTGAATGACATCTATATTGGAATACTTGTAGCGGTTGAGGTGTCCAAAACATGTTTCAGAACCTGACAATCCGAATTGAAATTATACTTTTTAGTCGTGTCACACGGCATACCCAAATGTAGCGGTGAAACACGTATTTGTTTCTCATGGTGACTCACGGTGTTGCCGTCACCGAACATTCCAAACGAAACCGGTGGCGCATCATCCGCTTCAACCCGTTGTTCACGTTCCTTCATGATATCCTTGCCGTTATCATGCCTGGGGTTCGAATTTAAGCACACGTGCTGCGGGCAGTAAGTTCCGAACAGTGTGTTCCTCCACGGTAAGTAGACGTGTTCAGTCTCATTCATGGCTGAGAAGTGTACTGTGCAGATAGGTGTTTCTTAACTCCAGCTAACGTGTTGAATGATGACGACAGCGATTACTGCCTAGCCAAAAACAGGCAATTCACCACAAATTGCACCCTTGAAGTTCTTATGTGATCCGATGAACTCCAACTTGCGTGATCAAATGTCTTTGGATGCACAGACGGTTGGTCTTCGGCTTGACAATAATGAGAGCCGCTGGGAAACGACTGGGCATTTCATAAATAAAAGTATAAGAAGTACGCCCGTACGCAATACCGATACTTCGCAGTCGCGCAACCACCACCGGTCACACGTAGGCTAAGGATATTGCGACTGGTCGCCATGCCACTACGCAGGCTCGAACCCGCGCCTTTAGGCTACGGACAGGCATATATATATATATATATATATATATATATATATATATATATATGGATTTACAAAATGTCTTCTTGCACTTATTGATGCTTTCGATTAACACACTTGGTAGCACCAATCGGAAAGCTGGCGCTCATAATGTGATGTGTCTGTGTGGGGAATTCTGTTCTGTCGATTATGCACATTCGCTGGTCTAGTAACCACTCAATGAAAGTGGTAAGGAAACTTGAAATACGGACGATGAACAAAATGAGAGTACTAATATGAAAAACAATTGACATAAGAACCAGGTGAACGGTAAAATCTGTAATTTTGCGTTCTCACCTTGGACCGTAATTGCACACAATTGCAGTATCGTAAACAAAACCCGGTCGGCCACGACAATCTACCACCGCGCATCCAACGTGAGTTGTCGTCGCCCATACCATCTGGAACAAGGAAAAGAAAATGCTACATAGATACATGTATATATACGTGTGTATATAGGCAGTAATTAGCGTGAAACAACCATCAGCTTACTGTTGGCAGGAAGCTGATGGTGTACAAATTCATGGTGCTGTCCACTCAACTATACGGCAGTGAAACCCGGACTATGTACCGGCGGGATGTGCGATATCTCGAGTGGTTCCACCAACACTGTTTGCGACGGATTATGCGCATCGGATGGGGCGACAGAGTTGCAGACACGGAAGTGTTGCGTCGAAATGGAATGTATGCAGTGGACGGCATACTTTTGCTGAGACACTTGAGGTGGTTCGGTCATGGGTGGCGTATGGCTTCGACGCAGATACCGAAGCAGCTATTATATGGTCAGCTTCGTACTGGGAAGCGGCATGTGTGGAAACCAAAGTTTACGTTACCAAGACTTGGTCAAATTGAGTCTAGCAGGTACTAACCTTGATTGCAGGTCATGGGAATAGAAGCCGGTTGATCGGCGTGCATGGCGTGATCTGATCACGAAGGTAGTTGCCGAAGTGCGGGAGAAACACCACATGCATGCAGAGAAGAAGCGGCAAGTGCGGAAGCGGCAAGCGCCGATGGCTTGTACTCCCTCAGCATCGAGCACACGGTGCTGTATCATATGCGGTCGTGTGTGCCTGATTCAGGCTGGCCTAGAGGAGCCTAGGGACCACCACCGAAGCGACGACGGATCCTGCAGATAACGTAGATAGAACTGGCGCAGCATTTGTAGGTACGCTGCATTCGATTTACTAACCGTGTGCTTTCATGCTAAGTCCCTTTATTTCAGGTGGTGGGTTTTAAATTTCGTCCTAATTGTTTTCTTTCTCATATTATTATTATTTGTACTACCTATTAAGTTGCAAACTTGGCTGAAGCTAATTGTAGTTAATTTTGATAACATTGTCCCGTTTGTGGCATTTATTTAAAATATGTTTTCTGACTTCTTGCACTTAAATCGGATTAGTTCGTAATCATTTTTTATACGCTCACTTAGTGAAGTTATATCTCTGTATCTGTATGCACTATACCATTTATTTTAGTTCATCTTGTCGTTTCAAGTGGTTGGCTGTTGCTTGATATCCCTGGTCTAGCTGCGCTTGATGTGCATGTTGACAAGGTACCTACCTGTCTATTACCCACTACCTCGTCCATACTGGTTCCAGGAGACAGCTGGTCGTTGCTGGAGGGGACGGGGTGCACGGTCCTTGTGGTCGTGCTAGGCTCGAAGAGTGGTTCCATGCACTCAGTGTGGAGCGGACTACGGTCCAGCCACCGTCTTGTGTGCGCTTGATTCCCCAAATACAGCGTGTTTGTGTTTGCCTGTGAAGGAGTGTGGGTCGGCTCCGTTGATGAAACTTGGCTCCCATCCACATGCCTCCCGGTCTTATTCCTTCGGGTTAACACTGGATATGTGGTGTGTGGATGGAGCTGTGAGTAGTGAAGCGCAAGCCATCCATTGTTCCTCTATAGGCGCAGACGTCCTATGTCTGGCCACATTGACAGGCAAATCGGAAACCGGATGTCACTATCCATATAGGCAGTTCATCGGACATGTGGGTGTCTTATAGAAACGTGCCGAACACCTTTCACCAGAGTGTTGCTTGAGGATGTTACTCACAGTCTGTGTG
>OX104067.1:47450231-47520078 GCA_944474145.2 Dicrocoelium dendriticum
TCTGCTACTGCCATGCCAGTTATGAACTATGCAGAGGATAATGGCTAGCCTCACGAGCTAGGACTTTCCGCATAGCGTCTATGTACGACATAGGATGTATAAGTTATACGGACAAATTTTCTCTTACTGTTGCGTAGCAGTGAGGATTTTGGTGTAATCTAGCTAATCCATCATCGTCACTCCTAATCATCAGGCTTAGGCTAGTCTGGTAAAGCACCAGCAGCCGGCGTTTTGACCTTCTGGATCTCATCAGTGGTGTGTCTCAAAGCGGACCCCTGCCGGGTTCCACTCCCCAAAAATCCAGGATGCCAGCAGCTAGTGCCACTTCGCCATGGGTTACAGTTGACTATGATATTTCGTTATTCAACCGTTCTTTCATATAGAGATAGATGCAAGGAGCTGTGATTATGAAGAATGCATTTAATTCTGTGCTTCCTACACAAACCCGCGTGGCGGAAAGCATGTGTTGGAACCTATCAATCGCACTTTCGGGAAAACACCAGTTTTTAATTGCAAGACTGTAAATGTATAGTTTCTTTACCTAAATTCAGAACCAACCTGAGGAGAAATTTCTACCTACTTAGGTCTGGCTCCATTTGGAATAAGCTGTCAAAAGAGATTAAATGTATCGAACACTTGCAAGTTCAAGAAAATGATCCTCCGCCAAATAATGGGAAGACGAAGAAGATTGCAAAATCTAGGTATAATCCAAACTCTTCTTAGTCCCAGTTGAAACTTGCGCTCATTAAAGTGAACCGGCTAGTGAATATGATTAAGGAAATCCCTAACCAGCAAAAGCCGCAGCAACTAGAGGGAAGTCGAGTTCTTGCGAGGGAACGATGTCCGATCATGGTAAAAGCCCTGAGTCTAATAAGGAATCCTCGGTTGATAGGATATTGCAGGACCAAGCTTTTCTGAAGCGGATGGTTTCCTTACTGTTCTATGCTGGGGAATAGAGCATAAACGTCAGTTCTGCCTTTCGGCTCGACAGGAAGTAGGACGACTCCTTGAAAGTTCTAAGCCTAAAGATGGTCTGTCTAGATGAAGAGGAATGCCGCCGTATCCTCCAGCGGACCTCACGTCTGAAAGGAGAAACATTCTATGTTTTGAGGGAACTACCCCCAGAAGAGTTAAAATGAAGCAGACCATTGATGACCTACGAATCCGACGAGCAGATGGTGAAAGTGGTCTTCACATTGTGGATTTTCGAGTAGTAAAAGGAGTCCCGAGGACTCGGTAGAGACCAATCTTCGTTCTTCTGATGCACCGGGAATCAGGGGTGGATTGAGGGTGATATCTGCTAACGTGCGCAGTTTGAGAAACAAGTTGGATAAGATTCTACCCATGATCTCAGAGCATTAAGCCGATTTGAAAGCTTTCACGGAAACTTAGCTGTCCTTGGATATTTTAAACTCGGAGGTATTTATTCCAGGGCATCAACCATCCTGGGCGGATCGTTTAGGTGGGAGGTCCGGGGGCGGGGTGGTTCATTACAGGAGGGCAGACCTTAAAGTTCATACGGTGGAAGATATGTGTGATCTTGACGGAGGATCGGAAATTCGTTGGTGAAGGGATCACGATGGGCTTAGAGCGCTCATGGTCAGCGTTATCTACAAAGCCCTTTTGGGATCAGGATGTCATCTTCTAGACCCTATGGGGATACACGGGGGAGGCAAAGATGCCTTTAATGCTCCGGTCCTATACTGGGATACTCCAGATTCTTTTGATACATGTTTATTAGAAACAGTCATCGAAAGTAACCTAACTCAATACGTTTTATCACCTACCGTTATTTTCCAAACCAAATACCACACATCCTTGACCTTAAGCTCACGCCTGCTCCGTCAGATGTCTCCGCTCTAGCTATTCTTCAGCCTCTCGACAAAAGCGATCACTGTGTAGTATACCTTTTGTGGACACGACAGTTAGCTATCCATGTCCAGGGAGTATATCGACGGAATTTCTGTAGAGCTGGTCTTCTCCGCCTAAGTTTAGCTACAAGAATCATGGAATGGAACATCCTACATCAGTTGGATCTTGATGCCGCTTGGGACCTTTCGTGCTCCAAGGTGATCTTAATCATTGATCAGGTTGTTCCAAGGGGCACAAAACGATCTTTCTCCAAAGGGTCCCCATGGATAGACCAAGAAATCAAATCGCTCATGCTGAGAAGGCGAAAATTTTAAGACTGGTTCAAGTTCACCGAGACAGTTCAAACTTACTCTCATTGCAAAGAGGTTAGAAATTCCTGTACCCTAAGAAAATGTGAGAAGCGAGTGTAATCCGAGTTTCCCGTCTGTCAAAATATTTAGGTCTGCCCAACCCCTTCATGAACTCTGTTCGTTACTGACGGCCTAGTTTGGTGTTTCACTACCTCTGTTTCCTCTATGTCCGAATTCCGCTTCACTCCTGCCAGCTGCATCGCCCCTTGTTTGGACTGCGTTCTGCCCCGCCTGTCTTTCTACCGGCTCTCTACGCAACTACACCCATTCACTTCCACTGACCTTTACATCACCAATCACTTGTTCGTTAGTCAAGAAAACCATGTTAAGACCTGTCCGTCAGCTCCAGTGCGTTGGGGAAATTCTTCACACACTTTTACCAATTTCGCGAATAATCCGGCTACTATATGAATGTTATAGCTTGGCCTGTAAATGTCAATCTCTTGTTTCGCGCATACCTTGTGGCGAAGGCTGATTAATGAGGTTTTCCATTTCTCTGCAAAATTCTTGGATCCCAGTGAAACGGCAAACATAGACAAAAGGAGCAGTGACATACCAGGTCCTCCCAGTTTCATGGCGGATGGGGGGATGCCATTAGCTTCCAGCATTGAGCACGGTTGAATAGAATGTGTTGCAAGGTGGAAATTGCGGACAGCAATAACACTTTAGGTGGAGCCTTGGTGTAATTATAGCGTTGGTATCAAGCGTCATGTAGGTGGAGAAGAGCGAGCTACATGTTTTAGAGATGGCGCCTGGATGTGGTCCACCAATTCAGTGACCAAAGAATAGCGTTTGCTGGTACTTCAACGCAGATACCTGGTCAGCTCTATTGCTTTACATGTCTTTCCTAGGTCGCTTGATCTTTATGTCCCAAAGTGGGCCGTACTGTATCACGGTACTTAGTTGAACGCAGTATTCCGCCTGTAGCGCATGAAAGTATAACATGTCCGTTTCATCAATACACAGTATGTATTGTGTAGCCTCGAAGACAACGCTGCGCATAGGTTCAGACACTCTTATCCATGAGTAGCTGACTTTAATGGACACACACTGATCCTGGTGTACCAACCAAATGAACATTTAAATGGATGACTGGTTCACGTTGAACTGACACCCTGAGCAGATGCTACATCTCTTCTCCTTTCAGTTGGAACTACACCAGCTGGTCGGGGTACTCGCTCTAGACGGCGACCTTGCGGAGTCTTCGATTGGTTGTTTGCTGCACTTCTTCCAAACTTACTGACTGCGCTTGTCAATGGGTCGGCCGGCGGAACCGTGACAGAGCAGACGGACGAATGACTACTCTGCTGTCTGGTAGAGCCACTTCCATATTTTGTCCGCAACTTCGCGCAAATCTCCAGGCTGCCAGTTTGTTTCGTTAGGCAAGTTGATATAAACCGGTTCTTTCTCAACGATTTATCCATCATACACTGTCTTAAACTTATCTTGTTTGCACTCGACACCTAGCCTCTGATCCGGAAACAGCAAGTTTAACTTTGTCCTTAACCTCCGTCCGAACATTAGTTCACCGGACTCTTACTAGTCATTTCGTTCGGTGTGGAGCGATAACCAAAAAGTAATTTGTCCAATCTTGTTGGCAATGGGGTCGGCATTTGTTTTAGAAACCCGTTCTTGACCTTTTAGACAGCCCTTTCAGCTAAACTATTAGAACCTAAGTAGTAAGGGGCCGACTTCACATAACGTATGCCGTTATTTTTCAGAAGCTCTTGAAATTCCTGACTAGCAAATCTGAGCCATTGTCTGTCACCAACGTGTGTGGTATACCGAAGGTTGTAAAGCACGTTCGCAGGCATGAAATTGTAGTCTCTGACGTAGCTCGTGCTAGCGGGAAAACTTCGATCCCTTCCGAGTAAGCGTTGATCAAGAAAAGAAACACTTCCCGACGAGTGTAACGAAGATGTCAACACGTACGCGCTCCAATGGTTTACTGGGCCATTTCCATAGGCTATGGTACAGCTGGCGCGCTTCTTTGTGGACCTTGACAAGTGTCGCAGTATCTGATTAACTCCTCGATGTCCCTGTCAATATTGGGTCACCACAAATAGGATGGCGCAAGTACTTGCATCCTCGTTACTCTTGCGTGAGTTTCGTGCAGCTTTTGTAGAACAACTGAATGTAATCGGGGTGGTATGATCAATCTGGATCCCCAGAGTAGGTATACATTTGTAAGACTGAGCTCGGAGCGTCGAGTAAAGTATGGTAGCAGTTGCGGCTCACATATATCAGATCATCGTTGGGATACTAAACGCTTGAGGCCGCCAATTAGCATGTCTCTTTCGGTTTCATGTCGGATATCTGCGCTTAGCGCCGGATTTCCCTCCAAATGCTGAAGCAACTTAAACAGTTCAGCGGGTTTCAGTAAGCAATCTGCCAACTGACTGAACGGTAAGCAGCTCAAAGCGTCGGCGACTCCATTCGCTTTCCCAGGGACATATGTGATTTTGTACTTGTAGGCCGGAAGCAGTGATACCCAAAGTTGCATACGAAGAGACACTATCTGCTTGAAGACCTGTTCCTCAGCGATCAATGTTACCAACGGTTTGTACTCTGCAAAGATTTTACACTTTCTTCCCTAAAGGTGTTGGTGAAATTCTTTGACACCAAAGATAACAGCTAAGGCTTACATGTCTAGCTGGGTGTAATTACTTTCCGCTGGTGGCAAGCCGCCGTAGGCAAAAGCTATGGATCGTTCGGGCATGTCCTCCATTTTGTACGATAGTACGCTTCCGAGCCCTGTGGATGATGCTTCGCACCGGAGGGTAATCGGCCTCTTTGGGTCAAAGTGTATCAGCAAATTGACCTTACTTATAGCCAGCTTGACAGCCACATAAGCATTTTGTTGTTCTGGTGATTACAACAATCGGGTACACTTACGCAGCATGGCAAACAAGGGCGCGACGGTGGTTGCTAGGTTAGTCAAAAATACTACTGTACTGAGTCACTATCTCGAGAGATGATTGCAGTTCGGTTCTGTTAAGCAGTGTCGCCGAATCGAGAGTGGGTTGAATTTTCTCCCTTAATAGATGTAACCCATGTTTGCCCAAACGAAACCCCAGGCACTCAACTCTATCGGTGAAAAAGACACACTTGTATTCTTTGAGCATAAGTCCGCTCTTTTGGAGGCGCTCCAAAACAGTAGTGAGTGCCGCCAGTTGCTCGTACTTCATACTGCCAGTAATCAAGATATCGTCCAACCAAACACATACCAGTTATACCTATCACTAAATTGTCTACAATCATCTGAAAGATCGCAGGCGCAGAGTGCATTCTGAACGGAAACCGGTTATAGTGAAACAACCCCAAGAGTGTATTGATAGCTGTAACTTCCTTAGCAGATTCATGGAGCCCCACTTGAGAATAACCGGGGCGCAGATCAAGTTTGAAGAAATTTTGTCCACTCGACAAGGTTGCATAGAGGTCGATTATTCGTGGAATAGGATAGTGCTCCCTAGTCGTCGCTTGATTAGCCGTCAGTTTGTAGTCACCACAAATGCGAAGCGAGCCATCTGGCTTTTGTACCGGAACGATCGGTGCAGTCCAGGGTGAGTGGCGTACAAAGGAGATTATTCCGTCTTTTTGAAGGCGCTCGCAGAAGGCGAGCCTCCTGCGTTAAAAATTTCGGTTGCATATGTGGCATGATGTTGAAACGAGCTTGGATATCACATACTTTCCAGGGCAGAGTCGCATCCAAAAGGTCAGAAAATTTTGCAAAACTGTAGGCAAACCAGGAATTTCATATCGAAGTATTTCCGGCACGCGTTTCAACCAATTCCTACCAAGCATGTTCGGGCCGTCTTGTTAAGCACGATTAATTGAAGAGCCAACGTATCGCTGCCATGGATTACCCTCACATCACACCACTCAATACCTCGGGCGGTTCTACCGTGTAAGAACGTAACCTATACTGAGTCGGTGTCAGAACGGGATCAGAAAATGTTCGCTTGTTAATCAAGGTGACTGATGCCCCTGTGTCAATTTCCAAGCGCACTGGCGGGCCCTCCATGTCCGAATCCACAGTGTATGTGGTATCCCCATGATATGAGATGTGGTAGTGTGTGATATTAAATACGATATGAACTCGGCCGAAATTTCCACAGAACGAACAGCATTTTGTGCATGGCACGGTACCCACCTCTGCTAAACCGTCGTACGGCATACACATGCAAGATGTCAAACTTTGCCGCATTTGTGGCAGGTGGATTGCTTGGGTTTACAGGCAGCATCATTTTCATGCCTTTCACCACATCGGTAGCAAGTAAAAGGATGTTTAACGCTTAGTTGAGGACGCGATTTAACAGCATGAACTGCGTCGGGAAGCGAATCTTTCCAATAGTGAACCAATTGTCACACCAAGTTCTCGTGTTATCTGACCGGCGCACATCCTGTCTCTCATTTAAGTTTGTACTCGTCTTCCGGAAGTAGACGTTCCATGACTTTATCGTCCTGCATATCAACAAACAGACACTGGATGGCCATTGGCTCTTCAAACTTCGTGGGTGGAATTTCACCATAACGGCAGTTTGGAAGTGTTTGTTATATACGGCTGGCGAATTTATTAACACATTCCTATCCCTGTCGCAAATGGGAAAATTTCAGACGCGCCGTGGATACATGCTGCCGCGGCCTCCAAAGGCAATCTAGTATGCTAAGACTGTTGAACAAAGATGTGTTTTCGTACAAACCCAGTACTTCAAAATATCTTTGATCTTGGTGGTTCGGTGTTGCTCTTCCCAACCCTGTCAGGGTTGAGAGGAGCAACACCAGACCACCAATTCGGCTACGGTCCTGGGGATCGTAATGACAGGGGTGTACTTCAAAGAAGACCGAGGCCTGAATAGAGATTGCGAGTCGCAACCCAACCACACAGCGGGTACAACAAATGGCACCTGGAATGCCTTTGACCTTCTGCAATAAGATGTTGTCGCAGGAGTTTGACAGATTGGGCTTCGGTAAGATTAATGTGTGGATTTGTTACTATGCATAGTTTAAGGTGCTCGCAGTAGGTTCCCTTTCAGCGAATAGAAAACACTAAAGTTGGCTTACAAGATGCATCCTTCCAAAAGGGTTCAGGTAGAGTGAGCTGCCTCATAGCATAGATATGCGAAATTGACCTTCGTCGCCAGTGTTACAACTGGGCCCGTACCTCGGCCCGTACGCTTAGTAGAACGCAGGATTCCGCCCGTAGTGCACGAAAGGAGAACACCTCAGGTTCAGCAATACACCGAATGTATTGTGTCGCCACCAAGCCAACGCTGCGCATAAGTGCAGACAGTTTGATCAATGGTTAGGTTGACGTTAACTAACACACACTGATGCTGTTGGATCCAACCAATAGGAACACAGTCCACTCGATGACTAACTTGGCGATGGACTGACACTCCTCAGATGACACAGAAGAATACTGTGGTTCATTGACTGTGTTTTACCTTAACCGGTGTAGTTCTGACTATTATTATTTTTGTAATGATGGCTAATTCGCTACGTAGCTAGTGACTCCGTTTTGCATTTTTTGATGTTTTTTTCCAGTTTCCTTTTAAGTTAGCTGGCCATAAAGGGCACACACTGATTCTGGTGGACCCAACCAAAAGGAACAGATAAATTGATGGATGACTAGCGCTTGACTAACAATGCGCAGATACGATGGTATTTCCCCTCAAAATTAAGTGCTAATTTCAGATATGAGTTGGGGCACTTGCAGAATCAGTGTAAAATGTCCATCCCCATTTCAGCGCGTGACCGTTTCGCTGGTTTCGGATTCATCGGACGTTCGGCTGCACCTACCTAAACATCGCTGATTCGTTTTTCCTGTGCAGCAACAAGGGTCATGGCTTGCTGAACCCAATGCTATAAGTGCTTCATGACTGTGCATGCATTGCTGGCGAGAAAGTGGGCATACCAATCGCAGGACCGGATTATTTGACGGAAGGGTTCCCAGTTAATACTGCGGCCAGTGTAATAAGAAAGAGGTACTTGCTTGCTAGACAT
The DNA here is from genome assembly GCA_944474145.2 of Dicrocoelium dendriticum. Classification (NCBI taxonomy): domain Eukaryota; kingdom Metazoa; phylum Platyhelminthes; class Trematoda; order Plagiorchiida; family Dicrocoeliidae; genus Dicrocoelium; species Dicrocoelium dendriticum. Next base: position 47,458,460 of record OX104067.1, read on the forward strand.
TTTACCGATGAGGGTTAAGAATATCATGTTGCCGTCGTTACCAGTGATGTTCTCTGAAACGTCTCTCTGTGCGTTGGCCATACCCAATGTCAACATAACGCCTAATGTCTTCGTCTACCTGGTTCACACAGTAACCCAATGTGCCCAACCAAATCTGACGGCATATATGAAGGCTATGTGTATAGACAAGAAGGTCTGCGAAGATCAGCATGTTGAAATAAATCACGCACAATTCTCCTTTGTCTGTGTGTCAATTCCGATGCAAACTCTACAACTGAGGTGATACGGACAACATTCACGGCTGATGAATTTGGCGGGTTGCGAATACATACAAGTAAACCGAGGCTCCTGAGACGAAGCACCAGAGAGAATCAGGGACAATTGTCAGTGGTGAATTTTCAACCCGTTCAGATGTACATGTATGATTGAGTTACATGGAGCATCCTCCAAATTTTCTTTCACAGCGATCTTTACGTAAAAGGTGTTACTAGGGAGGTAATTGGATTATAGTCTAACGTAGAAGCAAGGTGCCAGTTTGGGTAAGGAAGATTGTTTGCAGCACGTTTAAATGTGCAAGCATGCTTAGGAAATACCGTTGGTTGCTTATCCATCTGGCGTTAATTAAATGAATGGAAACATGCCATAAACGGTGGAATCAATTTCCGAGTCACTGTTATGTGAGTGATTGTAATCGCGGATTATGTGAGCGGTAAATATGGGTGGGAACATTGGGAACGAGTCCATTGCTAATAACTTTACGGGTAGGGGTAGTGTGTCGTTCGCGATGGCCGATATACCTTGTGATAGGCGGGTTTCATGTAATAAGGATACATGGCGGTTGCCTTTGAGCTAAGCTTATCTGGTCATTTGAAGAAATTGCCAAAGTAACGGGTACGAATATTTGGCACCTGCCACATACGTAGAGTGTTTAAAAATACAGCATTTACATATATATATATATATATACTTAAATAGCTACTGCATATCTCCTGGCACAAACCCAAGCTGTCAGCCACACGAGCGAGTTTCAAAGCCTTTGATCAAACATCACCGTAGCTGTTTATAAGAAGTATGGAAGCGAAGACATGTAAATTATGATCCGATAAGCTTGCGTATCATATTTCCCACATGCTTGCTCTTTTTCATTTTATTCCATATGAGTTGAAGCAAAGCAGAATAAAATTGACTTCTTACACTCAGATGGATAGCACTACGGTTGTCTGTTGCTCCTTAAATTCTGGGACAGTGTGACAGCGACGGAATAATTTCAAATTCATAACGCATTGCCAAGAGTACTACCGTCCAAGCACTGCAAGTCGTGATTAACCAAAAGTCCTTTCAATGGAATGTCTGGCGGAGCTGAGCCTAGTTGCTTCCTAATGGAATACAATTAACAACGCATGAACTGGACACAGCTACTCCAGGCCAGTGACCCACACCAGTCTGGAAGTCACAAGCGTCTTACAAAATGGGACCATCTAAATAATTATGATTTCAGATGGAAGCTTTAGTACATCCAGTGACTTGACTGCAAGCCTCAAGCCTTCGTCAATTACAGCACTTGAAAACGAAAAAACATCAGTTTGCTACAAAAATGTCATATTGCTAAATGTCACATCTTCGCCGAAGTCAGCAAGGCATAGTCAATGAATAATTGGGGCGCACGAAGTTAACTCGGGTAATTCAGGTAAATACGGAAACCAGACAAACGCTGTTCTCTCATTTACCGACGTCCCTGCTGTTTGTTGTGATTAATTTACAGCGAGATCCGCGCACGCTAACCCTGAGCTAGACAAATGTATTATTGGCAGCCAAACGAGCAGTCATTTGTGCACGCAGTGACATACATTGTTGCCATCTTAGTTGCTTATAGTTATACCTGCGATTTTGCAAAACTACAGGAATATTGCTGTTATTCTTACACTCAATCCAAATTCATGCAAGTTCGCAGTGTTATTGTCCATGAGGGTTACTGTTTCCACATTCCCTTTATGCTAGTCCATACACAAGTGTGAACGAATGCCCGCTCGCAACACTGAGGTACTGCAACTCGAACCAGCGACCTATGTTATGTTAACTGATATCTCTACTTGCAAGGGCCGGTGCTCGTCACCATGCGGAAGGAATAAGTGGAAACCATTTAGAAGCACCTGCCAGTGCCTTCTTCAGGTTGACAGACTGATCGCATTTGCACTCGCGTGACACCATTATCTGCTGCCTCAATGTCCAACTAAGGCTCACCCAAATTACGGGTCGCGCTAACATCTATTCGTGTCACGCTACGTTCAGACTTGACATATGGAGCTTGTTACCTTTCATCTTGTGTGACACCCCGTGACTTATTACGGGTTGCAATATGAGGTCAATGTAGCCTCTTTCTCTCTCTCAAGTGCCTCCATACGCACCATTGTACTGTTACCGCCTTAAAGTAAACGCACTGAGGTTCAGACAAGTCGTCAATGTTGATTCCGGAACAGCGGTAACACATTATGACACCCAAATCGAGATGTTTGCCCACAGGTAGCATTCTAGGCACGGATACATTAGTCGAGTTATGCTAGCGCTCATGACGAACGACCAGGGAGAAATAAATGGTAACACAAGACGGACTGCCAGGTGGTTCTACATACCTGTTGATTCTCGATTATCTCAACCGAGAGATGATCGGACCGGCTCTGGTATACTTTCCTACACAAATAACCTACCGTTACTATGGGAGACAGCATACGCAACACACCAAAGCTAAATCATCATTGTTCCACTGTGCTTCTACTTTTTCATTAAAGTAAGCAAGGCTATAATTCCCGTTCCTTCACCGTGGACTTTGGTTAAGCTGAGCCATTAAAAAGCAGTGGACTTAATCGCACCATTTCCCTGCTAACTTGTAAAGTTCTTATGGCATCGTCATTATCTTCTTTGTTTCATCCTTATTATATCGCGCATTAAGTCACGCTTGGGTACACTTTCCCTTTAGAATGCTTAACCACTAACTTGATGCAGTGTAGTATATTTATTGCAACTACCTAGAACGGATGAGTCACATTTAACCTACCTTCATAGAACTTACTTAACTCGGTTATAGTTTGCGGTTATTTCACGTGTTGCTCACTACATTGTTGCACGCACCACAACTTATGCTATTCTTGCTATCTACTCAAGTAAAGTCTAGTACAGTGACATACAGCGATGGCGAGTTACGACAGTCTGCATCACACGCTTGACGTGCGTGCTCTCGTTTCATTTGGAATAATGCTCTCTAACTTCTCTCTATCTTCTTGCAGCATAGTCACCGCACGCTCATTCGAACCGGATTTACCAGCGCTATACAGTGATCTATCATAATCGGAATTATCTTACACCACTAAAGTTTTAACCATCAATGACCGATTTGATTGTCGTCCTCTGTTGATCACAAGTGGATAACTCATTCACTTTATGCCAATTGCCCTTCTGTGTACTAGCATTTGGTGCAGCATTCTCTAGGCAGTCCGAAATGTCTAAGCCTACTCCAATCCGGCGTTTCTCAACGTATCCGTGAAGGAATTTGTGATTTCGCGGTCTGTTTTCACCGCTGTGTAGTTTCATTTACTGGGTCCCAAACCAACAGCACCTACTATCGATCGATCTACCGACCGACAATTCAACGTGTGCGTACAAGAGAACACTGGGGACAGCCAAAACGTCATGCCGACTCAAGCTTACCTTGACGCTGGAAACTTAAGTGATAAACGCGGGACCTTAAAATAGCACGCCTACTGTGAACATGTCTCGTATGAAGAGCAAATGCAAATCACGTGCTAAAGTGGTTAAAAACGCTCTGGTGTGTATCATGGGTTTGCAATCCTACCACACTAAATGCCTTTGGACGGGCCGACAAAAACAAAAAGTACACTAACGCGGCAGAGGCGTTTTGGTTCTGCCAAGTATGCAATTCTATCCAATTTGTTAGCTGTTTAGCTGTGCTACTGAAGAAGTGAGAAATACTAACAGAACCAGTCGAGCAACTGGTGAGCGCCAGAGATATACCCATGGACGGAAACGCACCTGCGATTTTATGTGAACATAACACCCGATTTCCCTAGTCAGGCAGAAAATGAGAGCCAGGCGCCCAGAGTACCCCAACGACTCAGCCTCCAGCAGCACCAAATTCATTCTCTCTCCATCCTATAAGTAAAAACATTGCCTGCAGCGTGCCTACCTCAATTTCTGTAGAGTGTGTTGCATCTAGTTGTCTGTTCGCTACACAGGAGACCGTAAGGTACGGTCAACCAGTGATTGTCAACATCCGGCAACGTACGCATTGGTTGTCGAAAGCAAACGCCGGAACGAGCACCGCTAACCTTTGCGCACGTCTAGAGAAAACTAAAGTGTTGCAGAACGGATGGCCCCCATCAATGCCGTTCACAAATTCACCAAAATACCGGACATTAAGGCTCCAAGTCCAAAACCAGTAGCCACCAGGCGCAACGATGGTGCCTTAATCCTTGTGTGCACAACGGCCTCCGAATCCAAGTCAACACTATTAAGGGTAGGCTGACGGACGATCGAAATCAATGGGGTTCCACGTGTATGTCGATCGGTGTCCATGCTAATCCCACGACATTAAAAAGAATCTGGGTTCACCCAAACGCGTCGCACTACGGTGAACCCCGGTTACTTCGGGAGACACTAAACTCTGCGGACGAGACAGAGGCTGTTCTGCTGTCTGCGAATCGTCTCCGCATCGACTCAAGTGAAGTGAGCAAACTATCTTTAATCCCTTGGAAAAAACATTCAACGGATCCCACTAACAGAGAGAGGTACAGAAAAAGTCGATAAGAAAACAGTAAGTGCTCATGTTGTCCCTGAGCTTACTTATTCCTCTTCCGACGAGGCGCAAATATACGAACGGGGGCAATGGCACTACATCCGTGAGGCACTTTCTGTTGAAAATGTCGTGGCCACCACGTTGACAAAGATCTCCATGTCACCAAAATGAAAGCGGCTCGGTCGCAGGCCGTTAGAACTTGTGTTGAAATCAGTACTAACGGCACATAATCTTCTAGAGGACTGGATTAATTTCCATAGCAGGTTGACAACAGAAATTCATCTGCAAGCATCAAGTACATCACCACCTTCTAATGACAACTCGGTGGAGGCGCAACTCTCAATGTAAGCACCAAGTGTAGGACCCGACTCCATGACGGTTTCACCGATAGGGATAACATACAGAGGGACGCAGCAAAGCACGAGCAAACACCGGGATCCGGGGCATTTGATAGTTGAATATATACCATATTCGTCTCGAGAGTCTGCAACGCCTACAGAAAACGGTTAGCAGCTTAGCCTACATCGGTCGGCGTAAACTCACTTGCTTCATCCATCCAATCTAACACACTTTTGGTCTCCGAGAAACTCTCATGCACGTACACAAATTCCTAAGGTCTACACAGTAAATTAGCTGAATTAAGACTTCGACACGCAACAGCAACTTGGGACCTCATCGTTGTCACCGAAATGTGGTTGTGCTGTGAGATACCCGGATGTTGAAATCGCGCTAACAGGCATGTTGGTTGTCCGGAAGGATCGAGCCAGTAAAGGTGGTGGAGTAGCCCACTACTTTCGTAACAACCTGCAATGTGAACCCATGAACGAATCGGAAAGTGACGTACCTGACTGTATTTGGTGTAGTTTCCTGATGAGAGGGAACGACATTGGCCTCTTGGTTGTTGTTTACCGCCCACCATTATTTACACCTGAGATGGATTGCAACTTGGTGGTTGCCTTGAGGCAAGTGATAAACAGGAAGTACAGTCATATTCTAGTCCCCGGCGACTTCAACTTACATGCTCTAGAAGCCCAGGCCACATCTGGAGGGTAATTCAAAGCAGACTTGCAATGTCTGGTTTCAGACTTCCCGCCATATGGCCAAGTCACTACATCCACCAGATTCAGGGGAACTAACCGGCCATCCATATTGGACAGAATATTTACCAGTGAAGAACTGATGGTTGACAGAGCGATAAGCTATACTTCTCTGGGCCGCAGCGACCATGCGACGCTAGTGTTTCATTGCATGTCCTACGCGGAGTATCCTAAAGAGCATGCCGAGGAATATCATGTCGTAACCAATTATTTAAAACAGTTAGTCCCCTTCAGTAGTTTGAACAACGAAATGAGCAGAAGAATATTGGCAGATGCTAGCCTTTCGTATTATCTCATCAGTATCAATACAATAATGGGGAACTCCTTTTATAGGTCTTACAGGGCACAGTCAAGCCAATCAAATTTATGGCTGTGGTCATCGTTGTTGAGATTAGGTCCACGGTAACCGCAGATTGACAACTAATTGCTTTTGGACACACAAACCTGGTCTAATTCGATTTGCCGAGGCCGTCGCGATAAGCCGAATTAGACCAGCTTTGTGTGTCCAAAAGCAATTAGTTGTCAACCTGCGGTTACCGTGGACCTAATCTCAACAACGATGACTACAACCATAAATTTTATTGGCTTGACTGTGCCCTGTAAGACCTATAAAAGGATTCCCCTGTTATTGTATTGGTACTGATGAGATAATACGAAACGCTAGCATCTGCCAATATTAGTCTTCTCATTTCGTAACCAATTATGACAACCTGTCCGGCCGCATCGATGCAACAAGCTGGTCGTTCTTAGCTGCACTGACCCCTGAGGTAGCCTGTGGTGAATCCATGAAGATATTTAACAAATTCATGGCAAGGACATCTGAAATCAAACTCTACCGGTCTGAAATGATGAAGTCTTTCCTATGGAGCAGGACACGTAAATACATGACATTAAGGGACCTGGCATGGCGCACCTACATAACCTCCTCGAAAGATCACAACTGGCATGTCTACAGAACACATAGGAACCACTATGTCAAACTCTTCCGGGAGGATAAACTGAAGAACCAACAAGGTCTATTGGAAAGGTTTTGCTCCAATCCCAAACTGCTATACGGACACGTAAACAATTTGTGCCTTGTTAAGCACAGTATTCCTGCTCTGCACACAGCATGCGGGTCAGTCCAAACCATACGAGAGACAGCCAACGTTCTCGGACAACAATTTGGCCGTACCTTCCAAAGCGTGCAATCATCATACATCCTGTCTAAGCAGATAACGCCGCCTTCAGGGCTGAATCACATATCGTTTACCTCCGCAGCTGTACTGAAGCGGTTAATGTCACGGCGCGAGTTCAGCTCCCCGGGTGCGGAGGGCATTCGTCAAAAGGCGTTGCAAGTTACTGCCATAAGTTTGGCAGCGCCACTAGCAATTTTCTTTAACCAAAGTCTGAACGTGATGCACGTCCCCACTATGTGGAAGCACAGAATTATCACACCAATCTACAAATTTTGCAGCCTTGCTGAATCAACAAATTATTGCCCGCTAACACTACTTCCTGTGCTATCCAAGGTTATGGAGTCCATTATCGCTGAAGCTTTGCTGGAGTGCCTGGAGAACAACAAAATATTCCTTCCGGAGCTGCACGGATTTCTCCAAAATCGGTCTTGTACCACTACTCTGTTGATTGCTCGTCCAAACTGGATGGAATCGGTGGACGCTGGTGTAGGAGTCGACGCGGCCTACCTGGACTTTTCAAAGGCATTCGATCGTCTAGACCATGGCATTCTACTCCACAAACTTCATAAATGTGGAATCGGCCACCCTGTTCTGGCATAGATAGGTGACTTTCTCGTGCAACATCACCTGAATGTCAGAGTTCGAAGCAATTTATCAGAATCCATCGAAGTTCAATGCGGCGTACCTCAGGGCACGATACTTGGACCCCGCATGTTCCTGGTTTCCATAAATGATCTTACGAGCGTGCAATCTTCTAACTGCTTGATATTTGCTGATGATCTAAAGATATTGCGTACTATAGCTGCAGCGGGGATCACACAGCGTCACAGGATAATCTGGACAAAGGGTACACATGGTCCATCGAAAACATGCTGCATTTCAACGTCACCAAGAGAAAAGTTCTCAGCATACGGCACAAGAGTATGCACATGTACCACCTAGGACAACAACTTCCACAACGTGTTTCTCACGAGTGCGATCGCAGCGTCTAGTTCAAGAAAACCTTGTTTCATAGAGGCAGACTGAAAAGGCATCTAAGAAAGCAAACCAATATCTCGGACTTCTTCGCATAGCTTTCAAGAATTTTGGCCCTTCAGTCTTTCCAAAACTGCCTAGTGCGTACTTGAGCCTGCACGCGGAAGACGCTATTCAAGGATGGCAACCCTGGCTCAAGCACCATCTCATCGCGCTTGATACTGCACAACGTAGGGCAACGAAGAGCGTCAGAGGTTTGACCAGCCTTCCCTACTCACGCAGGCTGAAAACACTCAAAATATATAGTGGACGTTATCGGCGTCTAAAAGGCGACCTCATTATGTTGTACCAGTTCCTGAGAAACCCCAACCACCCATGCCATTCCCTTCTGAAAGTCGGTCAAAACATCCCGATAAGTGGTCATCAGTTTAAGCTGGTCCCGCAGTACAGCCGACTGGAATGTCGTCGAAAAGTTTTCTCCCTTCGAGTGTCACAACCTTGCAAGGCCCTCCCGGAACACGTAATTAATGCACATACCCTATCCCTTTTCAAAAACGCCTTCACGGTACTCTGTCACAATTACACTACGTGATATAGCCCATGAACACCAGATGTTGGCACTAACGCACAACAAACAGTGGACAGTGCCATAACCCTACTCGAGAATGAGTCACTCCAAACCCCTTGCACACAATTTGATAAAAGCTACTATAATAGAAACTGGATTTCTCTATCCCGTCGACCCGAGAAAGCTGCCCTCGAGCCAATGTTGTCCTTGCTATTTTTATATTTTTTCGCGCTTATCGCGTGATCTATAACCACTCCCCTTACTGCATTGTGTGCGCACACAATAATTTCAAACTCCCTTTATACGGCAGTGCAGTTAAATCTGTAATCGTCCGAACCGACGATTCCGTTATCCCTTGATCTATCTTTTCTCACTCTAACCACCCTACGAGACATGTCATGCACACGTTATAAATCCTTGTTCATTGCAATATTATTCGTCCGCGATTGACATCACCATGGTTTTACTCACCTTGAAATTGATTTGTAGATTTCATGATCCTAGCTAGATCAGCTGTCCAATGCAACCTAGCACGACGCTCATGGAGCCGGTGCATTGCAAGATAACGGTTCAGTACATCCATGAGCTCAATCGTATTTGATGTGCGCGCGGAGTTTCCGAGCGGATAGTTATGTTGATATGGATCTGGACTAGGGTGGTAAATTTTTGAGTATGCTTCCCCTTCGATGGATACGCTTGAATCAAAACCTTATCAGGGCTTGGCAGCTTACAGCATGCACAAAGTGTAAAGTTTGACATTTGGAATGCAATGCTTAAGGATTGTCCCTCGTGCAACCAGGTTGGACTATGTATCCGAAGAGAGTCTGTGCTGGAAATTCTGTGGCAAGTGTACAATCACGATAAGTACCTGACTAGCGATTATCATAATGTCGACAATTCCTGTTTTGCTCCACAGGTTAGTGATGAGAGTGAGCATAGCTATATTTCCTGTTGTTCATCAGCCATACTGAATTTACCGGGGCTAAGGAAAACGCAAGTACTAACCGGATTAAGGGCGGAAAGGCCGTGCTTCCCACCAGAAGTTGCATTGGACATGATCAATCTTCTGGATAGTCTAAGAAAAGGTTGAGCCCAACGGGAATGGTAAGTCAGTGTATTCGTATATTACATCGGAAAGGAATCGGCGCATTGCGACAATCGTTTTAAGAGCAGCGGATGGCTGCACCGAAGAAGTACGATGTAGATCGTCACCAAAAGGCGTACGGCCACAGTAGCGTACACATCAGTATGTGCAAACGGTTGAGTACTTGGATGACAGCCATGCTAGGTCTTGGACATTTGCATAACAATGCGAACACTGTTTGGAAAGCTGCATGTTTGACAGTGGGCAGCGGGACTTAGTTGATGTAGAACTGTGGTAGTTGTCGTGCCAACTAGGCCGTAAACGAAGAATATGTGGTATTTCCATTTGTCAATACCTAAGGTTGCGCAACAATCGTTCTTTGAGAATACACACGTATCTCGCGCAGCAGATGATCGGACCGGTCGGCGACACGGAGAGCCTGAAGTAAACACCTCATCGCATGCGCACGCTGTAAGATTTCCCCCATAAGCTACGCAAACTAGATTGTACATATAGGCGGCAACGCCTAAGCATACACTATTTAACTCTACCACTTGTTTATTTATCATTCTATCTGGTACTCTTACTGATGGCAGTTGCTTCTCTATTCCTATGTTGGTTTCGTTCAAATAGTATACTCAAGATATAAGGCTGTCTAAAATGTTTTGGAAAACTGGTAGCTCGGGTTGATAATTCAATTGCTCATTTGTTCGCCGAGCTGCGAACAAATGAGCAATTGAATATAAGGCTGTCATTTATGTTCACGTCTAAACGTCAAAAAAAACACCAACTGGTCGTATTGGGTCCTTTTCCTCATGCCTTCTAAAGTGGCTGTTAGCCTGACGTCCAAAGGAAACCCATACACGTTTTTAGTATTATTGTTCATGGGGTTTAAAGTGTCTATCCCGTTTGTGACAGCTTACACTTAAGTTTGGATAAACGCATATGTATATGTTCTATTCAAACTGCCATTGGACACGTATGATCCTTATCCATGTATATAGGTACACGAAAGAATGTGACGGGGATACTCATACCGTGTTTGTACGGCCAACTTAGTACAGGGAATCGGCACTCGGGCAAACCGAAAATACCTTTGCCAGGATATGAAGAAGGTAAGTTTATGAAAAACCCATGTTGAATTTAGGTCTTGCAAATTCGAGGCAGATTGATCGGTGCGAATGCCATGAACTGATCAAGTGGGCGGTTGCCCAGGTGCAGAGGAAGGCATTATTGCGCGCGGAATGGAAGCACAATGCTCAAGCTCCCATCCGATTAACTAATCCAGGCCAATAAGACGGCGTGTGTGATACGTTTGCCTGCGTGATGAGTATCCTTGCATTTCAGAAGTAGATGTTAAATGAGCTCCCCTTTGTGGTTTAGCTTGAGGTTAATGTTGACAAGGTACCTACCTGTCTAATATCCTCCACCTCGATTTCTGCCTCCAGGAAACAGCCGGTCGTTGATGGAGTGGCTGGCGTGGACGGTCCTCGTGCCGATGCTACGCGCAAAGTGTGGTTCCATGCAACCTGTGTGGAACGGGCTTCGGAGTAGCCACCGCCTTGTGCACGTCTGGTGTGCATGGTTTCCAAGTAGGACGGAATGCTTTCGTTCTGCTTGTTGAAGGAGTGTGGGCTAGCTCCGATCATGAAACGTGGCTCTAATACACATGTCTCTTAGATTTATTCCTTCGTGTCTACACCGGATATGTGGTGTGTGGGTGGAACGATGCGTGGTACAGCGCAAACCACCCATGGTCCCGCTGTAGGCGAAGGCGTCCTGTGTGTGCCCTCGTGGGGGCCACAGTGACATGCAAATCCAGATACGCATGCCGCCAATTAGTATAGGAGTGTAAAGGTGGCATGTTCAAACTCCCTACGGATGCGGCATATGCCGAAAATATGAACCCATTACTTTGGCAATTTCTTCAAATGACCAGATAAGCTTAGCTCAAAGGCAACCGCCATGTATCCTTATTACATGAAACCCGCCTATCACAAGGTATATCGGCCATCGCGAACGACACACTACCCCTACCCGTAAAGTTATTAGCAATGGACTCGTTCCCAATGTTCCCACCCATATTTACCGCTCACATAATCCGCGATTACAATCACTCACATAACAGTGACTCGGAAATTGATTCCACCGTTTATGGCATGTTTCCATTCATTTAATTAACGCCAGATGGATAAGCAACCAACGGTATTTCCTAAGCATGCTTGCACATTTAAACGTGCTGCAAACAATCTTCCTTACCCAAACTGGCACCTTGCTTCTACGTTAGACTATAATCCAATTACCTCCCTAGTAACACCTTTTACGTAAAGATCGCTGTGAAAGAAAATTTGGAGGATGCTCCATGTAACTCAATCATACATGTACATCTGAACGGGTTGAAAATTCACCACTGACAATTGTCCCTGATTCTCTCTGGTGCTTCGTCTCAGGAGCCTCGGTTTACTTGTATGTATTCGCAACCCGCCAAATTCATCAGCCGTGAATGTTGTCCGTATCACCTCAGTTGTAGAGTTTGCATCGGAATTGACACACAGACAAAGGAGAATTGTGCGTGATTTATTTCAACATGCTGATCTTCGCAGACCTTCTTGTCTATACACATAGCCTTCATATATGCCGTCAGATTTGGTTGGGCACATTGGGTTACTGTGTGAACCAGGTAGACGAAGACATTAGGCGTTATGTTGACATTGGGTATGGCCAACGCACAGAGAGACGTTTCAGAGAACATCACTGGTAACGACGGCAACATGATATTCTTAACCCTCATCGGTAAAATGTCTAGCAAGCAAGTACCTCTTTCTTATTACACTGGCCGCAGTATTAACTGGGAACCCTTCCGTCAAATAATCCGGTCCTGCGATTGGTATGCCCACTTTCTCGCCAGCAATGCATGCACAGTCATGAAGCACTTATAGCATTGGGTTCAGCAAGCCATGACCCTTGTTGCTGCACAGGAAAAACGAATCAGCGATGTTTAGGTAGGTGCAGCCGAACGTCCGATGAATCCGAAACCAGCGAAACGGTCACGCGCTGAAATGGGGATGGACATTTTACACTGATTCTGCAAGTGCCCCAACTCATATCTGAAATTAGCACTTAATTTTGAGGGGAAATACCATCGTATCTGCGCATTGTTAGTCAAGCGCTAGTCATCCATCGATTTATCTGTTCCTTTTGGTTGGGTCCACCAGAATCAGTGTGTGCCCTTTATGGCCAGCTAACTTAAAAGGAAACTGGAAAAAAACATCAAAAAATGCAAAACGGAGTCACTAGCTACGTAGCGAATTAGCCATCATTACAAAAATAATAATAGTCAGAACTACACCGGTTAAGGTAAAACACAGTCAATGAACCACAGTATTCTTCTGTGTCATCTGAGGAGTGTCAGTCCATCGCCAAGTTAGTCATCGAGTGGACTGTGTTCCTATTGGCTGGATCCAACAGCGTCAGTGTGTGTTAGTTAACGTCAACCTAACCATTGATCAAACTGTCTGCACTTATGCGCAGCGTTGGCTTGGTGGCGACACAATACATTCGGTGTATTGCTGAACCTGAGGTGTTCTCCTTTCGTGCACTACGGGCGGAATCCTGCGTTCTACTAAGCGTACGGGCCGAGGTACGGGCCCAGTTGTAACACTGGCGACGAAGGTCAATTTCGCATATCTATGCTATGAGGCAGCTCACTCTACCTGAACCCTTTTGGAAGGATGCATCTTGTAAGCCAACTTTAGTGTTTTCTATTCGCTGAAAGGGAACCTACTGCGAGCACCTTAAACTATGCATAGTAACAAATCCACACATTAATCTTACCGAAGCCCAATCTGTCAAACTCCTGCGACAACATCTTATTGCAGAAGGTCAAAGGCATTTCAGGTGCCATTTGTTGTACCCGCTGTGTGGTTGGGTTGCGACTCGCAATCTCTATTCAGGCCTCGGTCTTCTTTGAAGTACACCCCTGTCATTACGATCCCCAGGACCGTAGCCGCATTGGTGGTCTGGTGTTGCTCCTCTCAACCCTGACAGGGTTGGGAAGAGCAACACCGAACCACCAAGATCAAAGATATTTTGAAGTACTGGGTTTGTACGAAAACACATCTTTGTTCAACAGTCTTAGCGTACTAGATTGCCTTTGGGGGCCGCGGCAGCATGTATCCACGGCGCGTCTGAATTTTTCCCATTTGCGACAGGGACAGGAATGTGTTAATAAATTCGCCAGCCGTATATAACAAACACTTCCAAACTGCCGTTATGGTGAAATTCCACCCACGAAGTTTGAAGAGCCAATGGCCATCCAGTGTCTGTTTGTTGATATGCAGGACGATAAAGTCATGGAACGTCTACTTCCGGAAGACGAGTACAAACTTAAATGAGAGACAGGATGTGCGCCGGTCGGATAACACGAGAACTTGGTGTGACAATTGGTTCACTATTGGAAAGATTCGCTTCCCGACGCAGTTCATGCTGTTAAATCGCGTCCTCAACTAAGCGTTAAACATCCTTTTACTTGCTACCGATGTGGTGAAAGGCATGGAAATGATGCTGCCTGTAAACCCAAGCAATCCACCTGCCACAAATGCGGCAAAGTTTGACATCTTGCATGCGTATGCCGTACGACGGTTTAGCAGAGGTGGGTACCGTGCCATGCACAAAATGCTGTTCGTTCTGTGGAAATTTCGGCCGAGTTCATATCGTATTTAATATCACACACTACCACATCTCATATCATGGGGATACCACATACACTGTGGATTCGGACATGGAGGGCCCGCCAGTGCGCTTGGAAATTGACACAGGGGTATCAGTCACCTTGATTAACAAGCGAACATTTTCTGATCCCGTTCTGACACCGACTCAGTATAGGTTACGTTCTTACACGGTAGAACCGCCCGAGGTATTGAGTGGTGTGATGTGAGGGTAATCCATGGCAGCGATACGTTGGCTCTTCAATTAATCGTGCTTAACAAGACGGCCCGAACATGCTTGGTAGGAATTGGTTGAAACGCGTGCCGGAAATACTTCGATATGAAATTCCTGGTTTGCCTACAGTTTTGCAAAATTTTCTGACCTTTTGGATGCGACTCTGCCCTGGAAAGTATGTGATATCCAAGCTCCTTTCAACATCATGCCACATACGCAACCGAAATTTTTAACGCGGGAGGCTCGCCTTCTGCGAGCGCCTTCAAAAAGACGGAATAATCTCCTTTGTACGCCACTCACCCTGGACTGCACCGATCGTTCCGGTACAAAAGCCAGATGGCCCGCTTCGCATTTGTGGTGACTACAAACTGACGGCTAATCAAGCGACGACTAGGGAGCACTATCCTATTCCACGAATAATCGACCTCTATGCAACCTTGTCGAGTGGACAAAATTTCTTCAAACTTGATCTGCGCCCCGGTTATTCTCAAGTGGGGCTCCATGAATCTGCTAAGGAAGTTACAGCTATCAATACACTCTTGGGGTTGTTTCACTATAACCGGTTTCCGTTCAGAATGCACTCTGCGCCTGCGATCTTTCAGATGATTGTAGACAATTTAGTGATAGGTATAACTGGTATGTGTTTGGTTGGACGATATCTTGATTACTGGCAGTATGAAGTATGAGCAACTGGCGGCACTCACTACTGTTTTGGAGCGCCTCCAAAAGAGCGGACTTATGCTCAAAGAATACAAGTGTGTCTTTTTCACCGATAGAGTTGAGTGCCTGGGGTTTCGTTTGGGCAAACATGGGTTACATCCATTAAGGGAGAAAATTCAACCCACACTCGATTCGGCGACACTGCTTAACAGAACCGAACTGCAATCATCTCTCGAGATAGTGACTCAGTACAGTAGTATTTTTGACTAACCTAGCAACCACCGTCGCGCCCTTGTTTGCCATGCTGCGTAAGTGTACCCGATTGTTGTAATCACCAGAACAACAAAATGCTTATGTGGCTGTCAAGCTGGCTATAAGTAAGGTCAATTTGCTGATACACTTTGACCCAAAGAGGCCGATTACCCTCCGGTGCGAAGCATCATCCACAGGGCTCGGAACCGTGCTATCGTACAAAATGGAGGACATGCCCGAACGATCCATAGCTTTTGCCTACGGCGGCTTGCCACCAGCGGAAAGTAATTACACCCAGCTAGACATGTAAGCCTTAGCTGTTATCTTTGGTGTCGAAGAATTTCACCAACACCTTTAGGGAAGAAAGTGTAAAATCTTTGCAGAGTACAAACCGTTGGTAACATTGATCGCTGAGGAACAGGTCTTCAAGCAGATGGTGTCTCTTCGTATGCAACTTTGGGTATCACTGCTTCCGGCCTACAAGTACAAAATCACATATGTCCCTGGGAAAGCGAATGGAGTCGCCGACGCTTTGAGCTGCTTACCGTTCAGTCAGTTGGCAGATTGCTTACTGAAACCCGCTGAACTGTTTAAGTTGCTTCAGCATTTGGAGGGAAATCCGGCGCTAAGCGCAGATATCCGCCATGAAACCGAAAGAGACATGCTAATTGGCGGGCTCAAGCGTTTAGTATCCCAACGATGATCTGATATATGTGAGCCGCAACTGCTACCATACTTTACTCGACGCTCCGAGCTCAGTCTTACAAATGTATACCTACTCTGGGGATCCAGATTGATCATACCACCCCGATTACATTCAGTTGTTCTACAAAAGCTGCACGAAACTCACGCAAGAGTAACGAGGATGCAAGTACTTGCGCCATCCTATTTGTGGTGACCCAATATTGACAGGGACATCGAGGAGTTAATCAGATACTGCGACACTTGTCAAGGTCCACAAAGAAGCGCGCCAGCTGTACCATAGCCTATGGAAATGGCCCAGTAAACCATTGCAGCGCGTACGTGTTGACATCTTCGTTACACTCGTCGGGAAGTGTTTCTTTTCTTGATCAACGCTTACTCGGAAGGGATCGAAGTTTTCCCGCTAACACGAGCTACGTCAGAGACTACAATTTCATGCCTGCGAACGTGCTTTACAACCTTCGGTATACCACACACGTTGGTGACAGACAATGGCTCAGATTTGCTAGTCAGGAATTTCAAGAGCTTCTGAAAAATAACGGCATACGTTATGTGAAGTCGGCCCCTTACTACTTAGGTTCTAATAGTTTAGCTGAAAGGGCTGTCTAAAAGGTCAAGAACGGGTTTCTAAAACAAATGCCGACCCCATTGCCAACAAGATTGGACAAATTACTTTTTGGTTATCGCTCCACACCGAACGAAATGACTAGTAAGAGTCCGGTGAACTAATGTTCGGACGGAGGTTAAGGACAAAGTTAAACTTGCTGTTTCCGGATCAGAGGCTAGGTGTCGAGTGCAAACAAGATAAGTTTAAGACAGTGTATGATGGATAAATCGTTGAGAAAGAACCGGTTTATATCAACTTGCCTAACGAAACAAACTGGCAGCCTGGAGATTTGCGCGAAGTTGCGGACAAAATATGGAAGTGGCTCTATCAGACAGCAGAGTAGTCATTCGTCCGTCTGCTCTGTCACGGTTCCGCCGGCCGACCCATTGACAAGCGCAGTCAGTAATTTTGGAAGAAGTGCAGCAAACAACCAATCGAAGACTCCGCAAGGTCGCCGTTTAGAGCGAGTACCCCGACCAGCTGGTGTAGTTCCAACTGAAAGGAGAAGAGATGTAGCATCTGCTCAGGGTGTCAGTTCAACGTGAACCAGTCATCCATTTAAATGTTCATTTGGTTGGTACACCAGGATCAGTGTGTGTCCATTAAAGTCAGCTACTCATGGATAAGACTGTCTGAACCTATGCGCAGCTTTGTCTTCGAGGCTACACAATACATACTGTGTATTGATGAAACGGACATGTTATACTTTCATGCGCTACAGGCGGAATACTGCGTTCAACTAAGTACCGTGATACAGTACGGCCCACTTTGGGACATAAAGATCAAGCGACCTAGGAAAGACATGTAAAGCAATAGAGCTGACCAGGTATCTGCGTTGAAGTACCAGCAAACGCTATTCTTTGGTCACTGAATTGGTGGACCACATCCAGGCGCCATCTCTAAAACATGTAGCTCGCTCTTCTCCACCTACATGACGCTTGATACCAACGCTATAATTACACTAAGGCTCCACCTAAAGTGTTATTGCTGTCCGCAATTTCCACCTTGCAACACATTCTATTCAACCGTGCTCAATGCTGGAAGCTAATGGCATCCCCCCATCCGCCATGAAACTGGAAGGACCTGGTATGTCACTGCTCCTTTTGTCTATGTTTGCCGTTTCACTGGGATCCAAGAATTTTGCAGAGAAATGGAAAACCTCATTAATCAGCCTTCGCCACAAGGTATGCGCGAAACAAGAGATTGACATTTACAGGCCAAGCTATAACATTCATATAGTAGCCGGATTATTCGCGAAATTGGTAAAAGTGTGTGAAGAATTTCCCCAACGCACTGGAGCTGACGGACAGGTCTTAACATGGTTTTCTTGACTAACGATCGAACACATTCTTGTAGCTGTATTGCCTGAACTACATACCGGATTGTATTGAGTCAAAATTTGCCATATAAATACTCTGCTTGCATCTGCAGAAAACATTCGATCAGGTGCCTTACAATCGGCTACCGAGTCATATAGAATTCTATGAATTCCGCAATACATCGATAGTTGGCTAGCATCATACTTGAACGGTCCCGCCAAATAGTCACCATAAGCGTCTATTGCTCTTTCTCGCATCCAATTAGCAGCGGGGTTACACAAGGATGTGCGCTTGGGACATTAATTTTCCTTCTTTGTGTCAAGCATTGTAGTTTGGTTGACAAATATGGCGTGCCCTATTTATTTGTTAATGGTATAACTTTCGTCCACAAGTACCGACGTGCTTAGTTTCCGGAGGTACTATCACTCATCCAAGGAAATATTCATTCGCTTAAGACTTGGTGCGACAAGTCTATGATGACGTTATAAGCATAACAGTCAAGTATCATATGTCGCAGTCGGTTAACACCTGAAGTATCTAGCACACGTAACAGCGAGCACATCTGTGTACAACGGTCTAGCCGTGACCTTGGAATCAAAAATTCTTATACCTTCGTGTTCTTAGAATATATTATTTACCAGATAGCACCAGCCAGACAATCCTTGGCTGGCAGCTCTAATAACATACACACACACACACACACTCATAACTACAGTTGACCTATTTAAAATTCTTACTCATCCCATGCTGGAGTATTGCAGTTTAAGCTGTTGCAATCTCAAGAAATTAAACAAAACATCGATAGAAAGCCCACAACGGTCATTTACTATGCACCTATTGTGAAAATTTCTATCACAGACTTTCAAGAGCGCTGCCAGCAACTCCATCTCGATCCGCTTTGGTTGCGAAGACTAAAAGATAAGTTGAGACTGCTGCACAATCTGATTCATATCAATGCCCATTGCAATCGATTCACCTTAACATTGAAGCACAATTACACCCGAGACCTAGGTAACAAGGACCCTACCCTGATTATATCACAATGCAGGACAGATTTACGGTTTAACTTTTCGTACCATATATGTTTCTCTATGGAATCGGTTGTCATTCACCATTAGGTCGCGTGAGACTGTGCAAACTTTTCGCAGTAAGTTGCCAAGCTACCTCTACCTGGACACAATTAGGTCGACTTTTGTGGGGAATATTAGTGGAACATCCATTCAATGATAGCCCAGATAGCGTTAATGGGTGTACTACGACCCCTGCACGCAATGTAATTATTCCTCAGGGTCTACAATATACCCAAACTGCAAATTAGCCTCCTACCTTCGCACAAGACAAACATACGTGGCAAAAACGTTGCCAGGAATACAGAAAATATAAGAAGCTAACGATATTGCGCTTGTAAGAGTATGATAACACCTGTGCGTGTAAGTTCTGTGCCGAATATTGTCACAGCTGTTCACTGGTTTAGAAATACACCAATTGATATTATTGGTAATAAGATTATCGGCATTTTTATTGTTATCTTCATGCGGCATCCTATTTCGACCAGAGGCCATGCTAACCTGAATCCTAAATGGGCCACCGGTACTGTGCAACTTGGACCGATCACGTATTATGCGCTCGATACGTTACGCAGTGCTCGAACAAGCGCTGGAACTTGGGCACAGGGACATCGGCTACCGCTCACGTCAAAATAAGAACCAATGCTAACTCTTTATGAAAAATGTCTGTTAAAGAGTAGCTGAGGTAGAAAGTTCAAACACCACATCCCAGGTTGACCAGCTACAGTCAGGCGGACAGTTGGTGATCTCTAGCACTGACACTCTCATCCCTGTCTGTCTTTAGTTAACCCCAATGTGTCAACCTACCAGGGAGCACACCTGTCCCTCACAGATGCATACATCTAGCCCTGTGCTTCCATCCAAGGTGTCCCATTGGCTAATGTGCAATGAGCAATACGTGTGTCACGGGTAATACGTGCATATAACTCCGCAGTGACAAAAGTATTGACGCGCGTGGACGTGAAAGAACATCCCATTATGTTGATCATTTTAACAAGCCAACTTATTAGCACAATGTCTGAAGTAGACTGTAAAATGTGTAGTTTAATTCGACCCATGGGTCTTCCTGTTTGGTTGTTCAAAGAAACAGAATATCGACGACGAAAGGACTTCCAGGAGCCATTCCTAAATGAAGATGATGGGTGTCCTGCGTGCAAGAGTGCGTGCCCGCATATCTTATGGGGACGTACAAAAGAATCAAAAAAACGAAAACACGACGAGGGAAAAGGAATTCCTACTTCGACAATTTCCTATGCAACTTAAGCTGCAGCTTTCGATGGCTCCGTAAAATTTAGATTTTAGTTAAAGTGTATATCTCTAGAAGTCTATCCCATTCCAAGGCCAAGTTGCCCCCCTCGGCAACAGAATTAATCTGAACGACAAAGGAGTTGCGCTGAGGGGCAGACAAGTGGAGGCTTTACTCAATTAATTTGAGCTGTGCTTGCGCCGCTCACTTGTGCAGGTGTGTAAGTATGCGTGTATAGCCCGGCGCCTTCAGCCAATAGGACCTCAGACACACTAAGTCATATGGGTGCAGGTGGGGCCGTTCAGCTTCTACCAAGGATAGTGTCGGTGGCCGATGCATCATGTGGGCCTTTGTTTCTCCGTCCTAGGACGCGATTTCAACCAGTTAGAACGACAGTAGGGAGTTGAACGACGATTGGGTTGGTATAGGAAGCCACAGCCAAATAAGTTTGCCGTGTGATGTTGAACGTGGAGTTCACCTAAACGTGCTGGTTGGCTTGTATTTTCGGCAGCCACGGAAGGTGAAGAATGTTCTACTGAAATCGTACGAGGAAGGAGACGATTGGAAACAGGTCCCATGCATACTGAAGGTGAACGTGAAAACGCCGCAACTGGATACGGGCATGCAAATCGAAGGAAATGGTGGGGCAACACCGGGGAGTCAGTCGTAGAGCACTGGGAGAAAGCTACGTCGACTCTCTGGTGGAGTGGGTTGCTGCGGAGCCTACCGTTACCCTTGAACTCATTCGTTTGCGGTTGAGGACGAAGTTCGAACTTTCAGTAAGTACCAGCACCGTCTCACGATGCTTTGCTGGTAGACTGTTAACAATGAAGAAACTGCACACCATTCCGGAGTCCAGGAACACGCTGGAGAACAAAAAGCGACGCACGTCATTCGTTTTGCAGCTCATGGATTATGAGTTAAAAGGAAGGCAACCGGTGTGGATTGCTGAGGCCAACTTCAACTTATTTTGCTCTCACACTCGTGGCCGCTCACGAGGTGCTAGTCGAGCGCAGTGCACAGTGGTGAACAACCGGGGACCAAAATTCATCTTGTCGGCGCCATGACAAACAACGGCTGGATAGCGTGTACGGTTCTGAGAGAAAGTTACGACAAGCAAACGTGCGCTCAGTGGCTGTGACAAGTGCTTACTACCAACGGATCAGGAGTGGTGGAACGATGTCTTTTAATTTGTGACAACGCGCTCTGTCACCCGCACCTGAAGCACGTTTTCTTGCAGAAACCGTACCGCTCTGGGAGATTTCTACATCTTGCGTCATACTCTCCAGCTCTCAATCCCATCGATGGTACCTGGATTAGAATAAAGGCTTTTGTAAAACAGGCAATGAGGGGACGGTGCTTTGAGAGGCTCCTGAGGGATCCTGAAGGCGTTCTGAGTAAAAGCGTGTGGCGGATTCGCCTTTTGGAGCACGCGGTGTCTGAAGTGCGGGCCTTAGTGACGCAGCAGCACTGCGAACAAATGGTTCAGCATATCAGTAAGAATTATGGTCGTGTTGTTCTTTTGGCCGAAGGGGACAACGGCCGAGGAATGACATAAATGCTGTTGCTTTTCTGAATTTTGCTCCCTCTTAAACTGTTCGGTCGCAAATTAGCTTGATGTAACCAATTCAACTGTTTAACAGAACTAAACTGCTCACGTTACAGCGATGGCGTTTACATTTCGGTAAACAATTACCATTTTCTTTTTTTTGAATTTTTGTGTGGTACACTATATTAATTGCTAGTGGACTTTTACCACAATCGACAGAAACGAAAATTCTCTCGCTGTATGTTGTGAATCATATTCGTAATGTTTTTCTGGGAATTTCTCCTCGGCAAAGCCAACAAATTCAGAAAGACAGCTTCACGGTGATCATTAATATTTTTAAGGGACATTGTTTTACCTTTGTCGAGTACACATGCCAAACTCCGGCCAAGTGGAATTTATAATGTGGGCAGTGACAATCCATTTTTTGCTAAATCTACTTGTTTGCATTATAACGCGCAATGAATCAAGATAGAGGCATTTTATGCCATTTACAAAAGTCAGTGCGATCACAAGAGACATATTGGAGATCAATCGGCATAAATGTAATTCACGATGCGTTCCATATTTGTGCCTAAATCAGTTAGCTTTTTTGAGTTAGGTGAAGTTGAATCTCAAGAAAACTGGAATCCAGTATAAATGCAGATAAATGTAAGATGTCCAAACGAGAACAGAAAAACAACGACAGAGTAACTATTGGGAACAACAAGCGATGCGACAAACCTCAAGCGTCAATACTAATTTTAGATTAATTCTAAACTAGACAGTTAGCGCGGAGGGTGACACCTACGAACACAAAGGCATGTTAGGGAAATTCACAACAGTAGGTAGACTGTGGTAAGATTTAGGTAGGGAAGGCGGAAGATATGCGTAAAGCCTTTGTGCTGCTGTTAACTCTAGACTAAATCTACATTAGCCAGTGTTACTTGTATGTCTTGTCCCTATCGGGCAACAGGATTGTGTCCGTTTAGGTTAAGAGGCAAACGCTGATACAACCTGGTAATATAAGGTAGGTGGGTGTTATAAATGAAAGCAGCTTGTTCAACTCGTTGCTTGTAAACCGCCTCTCATTATTTTCTTATATCATCCAGTACCCCTATTGAAACGCTTTCGATCGACTGGAATGTTCCATAGCTGTCGATAGGCACCAGGCAGAATGCAATGCAGGACTACTTTCGGACGGCCATCGGTCGATCAATACGTAGCTCCGCTGCAACTACCTATCCTCCGAAATTTGCAACCTTCTTTCGGACACAGGTTTAGCTAACAGGTAAATTCGCTGTGTCCCAAATTTTTACATGGTCATTAGGTCTCTCAGAGGCATAGTTAGATGCCGCATGGGTACGACAATCCGCCAGCTGTGCAATGACCATACGGTATGTCATAAGACTGGATCGGTGAATTTGAACGAACTTGAGTTCCAATCGCACACTTGTGCACTCGTGATTTTTTCGCTGTTGCACGGCGACAATTTCTCGTAGACCTTCGGATCTGCACTTATTCGTCTTACTTGTACAAACACTACCGCAAGATACAATTTATTCGAGTATAGTACAGTGTCTTTTAACTTTAACCTGAATTCTAAATCCCGGGCAGTGTTTCTGTAATTTCCTTTCGCCAAAAGTTGCTTAAGTGCAACCATCGGAGACATTATTAGGTTTCACTAGATAAAGCATTTTAACGGCTTTCGAAAGAACTCTCACTCGTTAACACTCAACATTGCTTGAAACAGGTACAGGTTGGACGGTAAATTTACCTGGGGGCTCCACAGATCTAAGCACAAGAATTCTCAAATGCGCCCTCGTGTAATGTGCCCCACATTCGCGCTGTCACATTCGAATGGCACGCCAGAGAGAACAACCAGCCAGCACACAACTTCAAAGTGAACGCTGTGATCTTGGAGTCAAAAGCAAAAACAGAACAACGGCTTAACCTCGAGGGTGCGTCATTCTAATGGTCCATAAACTTTGCTCAATCAACGCGAGGCATAGCGTGCCACTGTGGATTAAATGCCAACCTAGTTATGACGGTGCATTCCGTGTCGGTATTGTTGCGAATTTTTCCATGCGTGGTGCGAACGAGTTAAATGTAATTGGGTCAAATGAATAACAATCCAGATGCTCTGTTGTTCTATATGGAATGCACATGTATCTTACTGATAGAAAGCGTGCTCCTATCATCACAGAAGCGCGACCAGATACTATCCAAGTGTAAAAAAAAGGTGACCACCAAAATCGCCACATTTGGAGTAACCATAGCGTATTGTGCACTGCACTTGTCTGCGAGGGCAAAGTAACTTAGCAACGGTGCCTAGCCAAAAACTTCTTGGCAACCAACAAAATACTGTCTAAGCATGTCAACATTCATTGTAAAGTAAAGCATGACATCACTCCACCATTCCCAGTAGGAGGTAGAGTACAAAGCGCTAGCTTTGAAACCTTACTTACACGGTTTGCTGGATGTAGACAAGCGGTATATCAGCAGGAGTCTTAAATAAATGTTGCATGCAGGTGGTCTGTTATGGTTCAAAATTAGCAGTTGACACATGAATCCAAGCGATTCCTCAGCCATCATTGGCATCATATATTTAACTTTGATCGAGCTATCTTAGCTGGAATATTCTTAATCCAGATTATGGACAAATGGACTAAAGGAAATAGCCTCGTCATGAAGCCTGAATAATTATGCTTCAACTTGACATACAACGATACAATCATTAGGCAGATAGATAGGTGTCATGGGGACTAAGCTATCGATGTTGTAAACATTGTTTGACTGCTTGGTGTGAGACTTGGAAGGCATAAACGACTTTCATACCATTCACAGAAGGTCTATGTTTACCTAACTGTGTATCAGGTAGGAACTCATTTATTTTCAACAAATTGCGGTAGATGCCTCAAAGGGCTTAGGTGGCGATATATATATATATATATATATATATATATATATATATATATATACGGAAACCAGCTTAATACATACAGGGACTAACATGTGGTACGTAGTGCCAAATATGAAAAATGAACAATGGACCAAATATGTAAACATCAGCTCTGCATTAGTGATATTCATTAGTTCTCAATCATCAGCAACTAAATAACGTTAGTTCTCTTTGTAAGTAAAGCACGGTCTTGAATAAACTTGGGAGGAGCATCCTGGTGGATCTACGGCTGATAACCAAAGTACAGTTACCGAAATGAAGGTCATACCAATGGTATAATTGTACAGGGCTGCACGAACACAAGCAGTCAAACGGATAGCCAACAGGCGTAGAATCATCCTAATGTCAAAAATACACGCCCCGCTATGATTGCTTTATACTTACCGTTTTCTGACACATTAGCAATACACGTTTGAATTACGGAGCGCAGTATTGGCTCTGCGCTAACTCTTCACAGGTCACTGATGACAGTTCAAATAGTTGAGATGATAAAAGCTCCACTTCTCGATAATACATTGACTTGTAATTCATCGCAGGAAAGGCCGCATACATGGTCCCCAGCAGATTGTCCCCGTTTATCCAGTAACCGTAGGCTAAATGACCTAAGAGATAAGGAGATTTACGACTGCTGATAAACAAAACACGTTTCCCCAGTGTCTCAGGCACGGTAGAGAATGACAGCTGCTATAATTGCTACCCTGGATCCATCACAAGGAACTCAATTTATACGTCCTAAAATTATGGTTGGTTTCCTCAGTTTGCAGTTCACCTCCACGACATGAATTGATAATCTGTGTCCCACCCTATATGCCACCCAGTTTTCGTGATGATAATCTATTAGTAGTGTACAGATAGCCAGAGAAGTGACGCGTATTCTAGTTTTATTATTATAATCAATCCCTGCTGGTGAAACACAGTAAAAAGTAACTGTGCACCTCTGTAATCCTCGTGTTATGTTTGGCTTCTGTACCTCGAAAATTAGTGTCCTGTTGTAGCTATGGTGATTGGTCCATCCGCCCCGCCTATCGATTTAGTCACACTAAGATATGAGGTTACGTAAGGGTAAATGAAAGTAGTACTAGTACCTAACTGATTGCCGGACTATGGTAACATCCAGTCAAAGACGTCCACCGTACTGTTCACTCCAAATGTTACTTAGATGTATAGCAAAGTTTTGGACACGACTAATCTCCACAATCAATTTAGTAAATGTGAGGTAGAGGACTGTCGCTCGCTCTGTTGCTTGAGTCACTTAAGAAGGTCGTCAAAGTGCAAGTGCGAAAAATAGGAAAAGAACTGGCCGACTCACGACACCATTTTAGATCCAGCCGCATAGTTTTGTCCGACGGAAGAGAACGGGTGGACTATCCTGGCTCTAGCATCGTCATGTCCGAATCGGCATTGAGCGGCCCACTCCCGTGCTTTATTGGCAAGACCATCGTGCCATTTCTACTAAAGTTGATACGCTCTTGACAACTTACTAGCAGCGGCATGCCACCCTTCACTGGAGGCTGACCCGCTAGTTGACAACGCAAGAGGCTGTCGCGTAGCTTGTTGTGAAGATTAAGCAAATATGCCTTCTCCGCATCTGTAACTTGGCCCGAAATCAACGACGCATGTGCAACAAGCAGTAAAAATGAACAGACGTCGGCGCAGCCAAATGCCATGGTCATAACAGGTTTAGGGTACAAATGACCTAGTCTGAGGGGCGGCGAAGGCATTTATGTACTTCTTGGAGCTGGACAACAATCAGCGCAAGCACGTGACAAGCTGTGAAGTGAGGGCATCCGGAGCACCGAGTGGCCTGTTACTGTGTGACAGGCAGCAGTCATTTAGTTAGCACACTCATGAAACGGTGACTAATAGAGTTGTCTCTGCGACTGTGCATTTCGATAGCTTTCATATTAGCTCGGTGTACGGTGTTTCCAGTGGAGGTGAATGCGAATGAGCAGAAGCCATAATATTGACATTCACAAGCAATGGCTAATAAGCGCTTATGATCTAGGAGTTAGAACAACCTAGAGAGAATGGGACATTCGCGGTCGAGTTTACAAGCTGCAACAATGAAACGAGTTTTGTCACATTATTAAAGTGAGTACAAGGAAACAGGTACAGCAGATGGGCCAGGTGATGAACCGTTTCATTGAATGTTATCCGTGAGTGTTTGATGGGTAATGCTCGAAGCTTGATTTACACAAGCATATCGAACAAACGGATCGGCGAGCTCTTCTACGACCGAGTGTAATCAAGAAAGATCAAACAATAAGTCGACTTGTGGTGGCCACGTGGCTCCCTAACAGCCTGATTGTGATTATCTGGGTAAACCATAATAATTAGCAGTAATCAATATGCATCAGATATCGTTAAAGGATATATATCTAATTTGACACCAGCCATTGTACTGGCTGCTTGTAAAATTCACCATGGCGTTTCACACGCTGAACCGCGAGGCACTGGCTAGTGTTATAAATAAATAAATAAACGTTTTATTCCTCAGCAGTGCGAGGCAAAGACCAATTGGGTAGTCTTATCAACATGCACAACGTGATCGCATAATATAGTTAATTGTTCGTCTTTTGATCAAAGGTTCCCATAAGGGTTTTGAAATGATTAGCAGTCAATAGGCCAGTCACAATTTGATGGAAAATCTTGGCGAGTGACGACGATGGTACAGAGACATCAGCTTGGAAGGCGTAGTGCATCAACGAACCAGTGCGTCAAAGGAGAAAACAGAATTGGTTAAACGGATTAATAGGAGTAAGAACGTTCTCAAATATATACTCAATAATGCAATTATATGTAGGTAATATTATATTATTGAAACGAATAGAGGATATGGTGACTTTCATACGTATCCAGGACCTTTCTCATACAAATCATCTAGAGTCACCGTTTGGCTTAGTGTTGACCAGATGTTTGCAACAGTCAGGTGAATATTAATCATGCGTCTGAATTGTGCATAGGTAGTGCAGTTTCTAACACTCGATGGAAGTTTGTTCCATATTAACGCGTATTTTACAGAGAAAAATTTTGAGCGGAGCTTTGTGCGAGACTTTGGTATTTTCACTGTGCGCTCGCTGTTTCTTAGTTCATAGCGCATACGAGTCAGAAACTCGAGTTGTGGCTGAGCAGTGAAGGTCAATCCGAATAGTAAGCGGTATAAAAGGCACAGATTAAGTTTGAGTCTGCGTAGCCATAGCGGCTCCAGATTTAGCGCCTCGCAACGCTCACGGTATGTCATAGTATTAGGCATGTTCAGAAACCTTTTTGTGAATGATCGTTGAATGTTTTCTAGTGCTATAATATCCACTTTTTTCAGATTACTATGCACTATCGTACAGTACTCAAGTTTCGGCCTAACACATATTTTAAAGGCGTGAAGCCTGGAATCCCTCAAAATAAGAGTTGGACTTATATAGGCGATCACTTTTCTGGCAGAAGCCTGCAAGAATATAACGTGCTCTAAAAAGTTAAATGAGGCAGAATATCTTAGACCAAGGTCTCGGACTGCGCCACACACAGGAATAGGGGTATCGTTTAATGTAAGGATGTTCAGAGAAGGGCCACAGCCGTAGTACAATAGATTACTCTTGTCCGTGGCAAAGTGCAGCTTCCAGGAGTTACTCCAGAGCTCCAATGCGGACAAGTCAGACTGAATATAGGCTAAGTTAGGACTACGTTGCCCACGGGTGGAACAATACACAATTTTAACATCATCTGCGAAAAGGTAAGGCATTCCATACGAGATTTCGTCGAGGAGATCGTTGAAATAGATTAAGAATAAAAGCGGGCCTAGCACGCTACCTTGAATCACTCCACTAGAGATTGTAGTGGCTTCAGATGTATAGTTACCGATTTTGACTACTTGCTTTCTACCCTCGAGGTAGGAAGACAACCAGTCTAGAAGCGAATTAGTGATACCATAGGACATAAGCTTCAGCAGTAATAAATTGTGTGGGACACGGTCAAAAGCCTTTTGGATATCAAGAAATATTACGATGATAGCACTTCCGGCGTCTCTTGCTCTAGTCACATAATCAAGGTAATCTAACTGGCAGGTAGTGCACGACCTACCTTTCAAAAAACCGTGTTGATGTTTACTGAGTAGGCTCATAGAACTCAAATATTCTATTATGCGTTCTTTAACTATCCTCTCCATGATTCTGGAAATAATAGATGTGTGGTGGATTGAGCGGTGATTTTTTACATCTTGCATAGATCCGCTTTTGTGCCTTGGTATTATGGTTGATTGTTTCCAGTGTATAGGATACTCCCCATTGAGCATGGAAAGTGTAAATACATTAAGCAAAAACAGGGGGATGTCTGGACCTCCGTGCTTTATCAGTATTGGAGGGATGTTGTCAGGGCCTGGTGAGCATGATAGCCGAACTAATCTGAGTTGGAGACATATGTCACTAAGTGTAAATTCAACAGTTTGGAGTGTATTACTTCCTCTGTGTATCAGCTTGAGCTGAGGATCATCTTTCGCATTAGCGCCATAAGTAGACATAAAGTAGTCATTGAAGATCGAACATATGATTGCACCGTCGGTTATGGCAGTTCCATCAGAGTTTGATTGACAGTGTAAGTCTGTGAGTCTAATGGAAAGGCTGCGCAGTGCCGCTATGTAGACAAATCTTGACTGACCTAGATGTTATCTCTGGGGTGAAGCAAGGCCCTGCGCTGTTTAATATTTACCTCCATGCAACGTTGTCCTTTGCCTTTGATGCTGCTTATGGTTATAATGTTCTTGCGGACCATAGTACTGTCGGTGTGTTTCTTAACATCCGTCGTTTCGGGGCGACAGGCCTAGTGCTTGAGATAGCCATCTGTATGTTGTTATTTCTCGACGGCTGTGCGTTGTTTGTAGACAGCGCGGATGAGTTGCTGCACGCACCTTCACCCTTCGCTTCGCCAGCGATCAATTTCGGGCTCACTAACAATACAAGCAAGACTGTTTGTCTGCCAGTCTCCACTAGGAATGGAGTCTGTGGACTGCCCCAAATCCAGGTTGCTGATGAGGTATTGGAGACGGCAACGAAATTTTCCTACCTTGAGAGCATAATATCAACTGACCTGCAGGTGATAAGCGAGCTGCGTATCCATGTGTCGAAGACGACTGCCACTTTTGGTTAAAGTGGAGAAATGTGTGTGGAACAACCACCAGCTTACCGTAAGAACGTAGCTAATGATATGCAAGTCTATGGTGCTGTCCGTTTTTCCATAAGGGAACAAAACCCGGACGCCGTACCGGAAGAACGTTGAATATCTGGATCGTTTTCACCATCAGCTCCGGCGCATCGCATGCGATGAACGGGTTGCTGGCATAGAGGTGCTGCGCCGCATTGGCGTGTAAGCATTGGACTGCATACTTCTGTTGCGGTACCTGAGGTAAATCGGACATATCAGCCGCATTGATTAAATGCGGATGCCCAATCAACTGTTGTTTGGACAGCTTAGTGCACGGAGGCGGAGCTTGGGAAAACCTAGGCTATATTACGAGGACATGATCAAGGTAAAGTTAACACGAACTAATGTTGGTTGCATGTGTTGGGAAGTAAAGGCATGTAATTGGCTCGAATGACGTGAGCTGGTCAAGAAGACGGTTGTTCAGATGCAGCAGAATGCACTATGTGCGAAAGAGAAACGTCGGTACGGAAAAAAACAGGCGCCGATAAAATCTAAACAATTGGTGTTAAGCTCCTGGTGCTGTTGCGCTGATAGCCAAGCTGAGCTGGCGCGGTGCAGGCGCGCGAGTGCAACATCGAAAAGGCGACGAGCCAGCTGAATTAGCATGCGTCGTCTGCGCACCGCACCGCAGGTATGCTGATTCCGATTAAACTTACTGACCTAGGCTGACAATTCGATCAAGGTAGTACGTATGCCACACCACCATTGCCTTTAGTCCGTACGTGTACCTGCCTCCGTGATGATTTTTATGCATTTCCGGTGTTTGTTATTTACCGATATCCCTGGTGTGGCTGCGCTTGATGTGAATGTTGCCAGGGTACTTACCTGTCAAAACCGCTAACACATACTCCAGGAGGGAGTTGGTCAATGCTGGTGGGACGGGGAGTAGGGTTCGCGTAAAAGAGCTAGGTTCAAAGAATAGTTCCATCCAGTGTGGAGCGAACTGCGTTCCAACCACCGCCTTTTGCCATTCTGGTACGCATGATTCCCAAATTAGATGGACAGGAACGTTGCTGTGCATGATGAGAGTGTGGGATGGCTTCGCTGACGAAACGTGGCTCCAATCCACATGCTTTTCGTTTACTCCTTCGGGTTTGCACTGGATATGCGGTGGGTGGATGAAGCTATGGGTGTTGCAGTGAGAGTCACCCATGGTCCCTCTGTAGACGCAAGCGTCCAATACCTGCAGTGACGACATCCTGACAGTTCGTCGACCCGCTGCTGCTAATGTAGTGCTGTGGGCTCATATCCTGGATGCCTCCACTTGGCGACCGCTGGGTGGGAGTTCGGTTACACCCCCCTTCTAGCAAAGATCCACGACAGAATTCCGCCGGAGTCGGCACACTCTCTCATGGAGCTCGGCCCGCTCCGTTGCGGGTGCAAAATTTTTCAAAAGCTTAGACTGAAGACCAGGGGGCGTTTTCTTGTTAAGCGTGGGCGCCCTGGTAGTATCCCAATCCAATCCCCCAACCATGATTTATGCCAATAATAATAAATCCATGCTGCATCGACCGTCGTGCAGTGACCGTAGGAAAAGGATTGCCTTATCAGCTGCTTACAGCGGGTGGACAAGCAAGAACATGTTACTGCTGGCGCCTCCCTTCTTTCTTCTTTCGCTGCATATACTCTCCCTGATCCTGTTCCACCTAATTCAATACTTCTCCAATCCAATTTGTCATAACCCATACGGTTAACCGTCAACGCAATCGTTTGCTTTTGAGCAGAGCGCTCAAACTTGTGCTGGAACGTTCGCACTTTGCTCGACCGGAATACGAGTGAGCGTCCCGAGCGAATGACTGCATTGGTCTCGATGGAACTGGCGCGCTACAACAACGATATTAAGGCACTCAGCGAGATCTGGCACGATGAGCAACTTAAGTTGCAGTAAACTGGTGACGGCTATACGTTCTACTGGGTGGGAAACGTCACCTCAGCACCACGTGAGCGGGCGTCGGATTGGCCCTATCCGAGCGCTTAACTGGTCAGGTGGTGGGCGAGCCCACTGGCAACAGCGCGCGACAGATAATCATTCGCCTATGAAGCGGAAGAAGTTAGTGTGCCACTTATAGTCACATAACATGGGTTATCTTGATGACATATGTGAGTAATGTTACACCCAGCTATCCTCCGTGATACGGTCTGTGCCGAGCAGTGATCAACTATTTTTGATAGCTGATTTCAACGCGCGCGTTGGGCGTGATGCATCGGTGTGGACAGATGTTATCGGTCCGCATGGCATTGGTTCAGCGAATGGGAACTGTGACAGGCTACTCTCACTGTGTGCCACTCACGGCCTGATGAGCACGAACACTCGGTTTGCTCTGAGCGAGAATAATATGGCAACTTGGACGCATCCAAGCAGTGGTCGCGCTCATCTGCTCGGATATTGCATCGTACGTCAGTGTGACGTGCGTGAAGTGCGCATAACACGTGCACGGCGTGTAGCTGCGTGTGAAACTGATCACAAGTTGTTGCAAACCATATTGTACATCTACGTTCGGAAAAGCACGTAATGTGTGCACGCCGTGAATCGGAGGTGTACATGTAACGTTCTCCCACGGTACTGCGGCGAAACGTATTGAGCTGGAGAGGGCGATGGCTGCACGACTGTGATGTGGGCAACCTGTGGCACCAAATTCGCGACCAGGTGACAGCTGCTGCTGAGGAGGTCATTGACCCGATTGGTCTGATGAGAAAAAGGCGACGATTGGCACATTGGTAACTGAAAAGAATGCAGCATTTGCTGCATATTTGGCGGACCCCAGTGACTAGGATAGGAACAGTCAGTTTCGCATAATTAAATCCTGACTGACTTGAGTGCTGCGTCGCATTAAAATGCATATTGAACGGGGAAGACGAAGCAGTCGGAATGCTACCACGAACAGTAACAACACAAAGAATTTTTGACTTCGGGTAGAATGCCCAACAGGTTGTCAAACCCGAGAAGAAACCTACGCAGAACGCTTGGGGCGAACAATTGTTTGCGATTTCTTCCTCATCAAGCCTAGTAGAGAAATACGCGTATGGTTTATAGGACAGTATAGTGACAAAACATTGAGTACATAAAATTAAACTTAAACAGTTCTCGTGCTAAGCGTCAGATGATCAGGTGATTGGCGGCACGTGGGATTGATGGTTAGCATCAAATTCCTCTCGTGTGGTTGACGGTCATGGAAGTTATAATGCTTGAATGAGCTTCTGTTGAATATAGAGATTAGACTTCATAGGTCTTATGCATACTGCTTCCGCAGTGGCAAGCAGTCGTGCTGCTAACTGACGGGTCAAGTGTGACTGTAACTTATACAGGATTTCGAAGGCAATACTTTTGTCCGTGTTGTGCCCACTGGCAATCAGATAACTAGTAGTTGCACTTAGATTAGATTTGTCTCTGCGGTTGGTGAACGAATACGGTAGGTGCACTTTGATTCCATGTTCGTTGACTCCTTGAAGGTGGTGTACAGACCGAGGTCGCTGAGGACGCTAATCGATGCTACTTCAGGCGTTGCCTGTACACAGACTGCAAACATAACGCAATGGTCAGTGGTATATTGCGCAGAAAAATAGCCGAGCTTGACATCATCGGCCAGGTGACCTGTTAGGAGGGAGCAAAAGTAAGGTGAAAATGGCAGTAGGAACTAGTGAACAGCCGCAAATTGCGAACTTGCCGATTGCAGCGTTTTCGTCTGAGCAGTTCACAGTTGGTTTTAGGTAATATTCAAGGTTACCGTTTGTGGTTTCCTAGAAAAATGGAGGTGAACTGCTTTGTTATTGTTTTTCTGCTGTTTGTATGGGTGGTTTGGATGACCTGATATGGTGTAGGATATCCAGTACATTGTCGAAACGTACTTTGAACACGGTTTACTTGGAGGCTGAAATAACAGCTTCTGGAAGGGTATTCCACGTGTGGCAAACACGCAGCAAGAAGAAGTTTGTTCGACTTGGAAGCGTACCCATTATCACTCACACGATCATTAGTTCTTCCTTAGAGAATATTCAGTCCAATATGGATGGCCTGTTATTTCCCCTGAATCTGGTGGACGAAGTGACGTGGCCACAAATCAGAAAGTCTGAGAAAAGATCTGGCTGGACTGCCTTAAATTGCTGTTCTGGTATGGCCTGGAATTCTAACGCATGTAAGCTAAAATCGCCGGTGACTAGAATGTGACTGTACTTTCTGTCTATTACCTGCCACAAGGCAGCCACCAAGTTGCAGTCCATCTCAGGTGTAGATGATGGTAGGCGGTAAACAATAGCCACTAGGCCAAGATCGTTCCCTCTCATCCGGAAACTACACCAAACGGAGTCAGATACACTGATTTCCAAATCGTGTATGGGTTCGCACTACCGGTTGTTATGAAACTAGAGGGCTACCCCACCACTTTGCTGACTCTATCCTTCCGGACAACCGACATGCCTGTTAGCGCGATTTCGGCATCCGTCATCTCATAGCGCAACCATGTTTCCGTGATAGCGACGAGATCCTAAGCTGCTGACGAGTGTCGAAGTCTTAATTCAGCTAATTTGCTGTGTAGACCTTAGGCAGTTGTGTACATGCATGAGAGTTTCTCGGAGACCTAAAGTGTGTTAGATTGGATGGATGAAGTAAGTGAGTTTACGCCGACCGATGTAGGCTAGGCTGCCAATCGTTTCTGGAGGCGTTGCAGACTCTCGAGACGAATTTGGTATCTATTCAACTATCAAATGCCCCGGATCCCGGTGTTCGCTCGTGCTTTGCTGCGTCCCTTTGTATAGCCGACTTTTACGCATCATTATGGTCTTGCGTAACAAGCAATACCAAACGAGACACGTTTCTTTTCTAATATTGCAAATTGCTGGTCAAACCGACCAACAAAGCAAAATACCCGATTTTTAGCGGCGGCTGTTTGCCCGGCATTGTTTAAATTTAGCCAATCCACCCAAAATCCTTGAATGGGTTGATAGCGTTCAATGCCTATTATTATCGTACCCTAATGTTAAGTACACCGTTCATGACTACGTTGTGTTTAGCGGTGGTTGTTCCCTTTTATCAACTTCTCCATTCGACTTTCTTCACATCATCAGCTAGATTTCATTAAATGCCTTTTGATCACTAGCGTCCTGTCGGTGTCTGCCTCTTTCCTACGTGGTCAACCCTACCCATGCTCACCCATATCCGTCGCAGGATATGTGTTTTCACCATTTGATTTGTTTAGCAAACTCAAATTTTGTCAAAAGAATAAGACTTCCTCCTGTACTACGACTATTAAATTCACACATCATAGTAACTTGTTTTGTTTGCTGCAAAGTACTAGTTCTTGTAAAGTATCTTCCTGATGTTCTCTTTCCTCAAAGACGCCACTGCGAGATACAGGCGGGGTGTTCTGTCCATTGCAAAAACATGCTGTCATGTGTGTCATCAACAATGGCGAACATAAAAATGGTTACATGGATTGCTTATCATTTCAGTGGGAAAGGTTATGTATACCAACTGGTATGTCGTAGGCAATTCTGCACACTTGTAGCTGTGATATTTATATAAAGCTACGGGGTGGCAAAATGTTGATCTTTAACTTAAGATAGCCCATGGTACTTAAGATGATCCAACGATTCGTTGCTCAATGTGGGAAATAGACAGTTAAATTGTCCAAACTCACCAGTCCTACTTTCTAGTGTTACGCTTAAGGTAATCGAACGATCATTGGCTCTACTGTGTAATTATGCTGAACTGAGCTTGCCTCTGTGCATACTTATATTGAGCCTAACTGTATCATTGCTCAATAAGAACAGAAACCGTTTGATTATCTCACAATGTTGCTACAGTACCGGAAGATTTTCCCAGGGGTTCTGTCATGTTAATCATTGTTCTACCTCATTGGACCGCATAATACAGCCCGGTTTCTTAACGATCATCTTCTAGTGCTTTGAGAGAACTGCTCACCAGCTTTGCCAGCGAATCAGCAATCGTGAAGTTCCTGTGGATGACACAGCTTCAAGTCGGCACTATATGACACACAAAATAGCTAACTGACTGTGTCGGCGTAACGCTAATGATCAAAGTGAAAAACCTGGTAAAAACTGTAGTGCGATCGGAACATTCAGCAGAGACAAGTCCGTCGCAATCTACTCCTTTGCACAGCATTCAGGTACAAACAAGCTGTTTCATTAGTCACTGCTTCCAAATTGCCGACTCCGTTATCAGATGGAAATTATCTTTGCATCATGCAACTTATGAATTATGGCCAGAAACTTTGGTTACACTCATGTTCAGTTAATGGTGAATACATGACTCACGCATTCAGGTCACTGTCAGCTACTTTTGTATTAGTCATCCTTCGTTTTTTGGCGCGCTAAGGCGCCAGTTGAGAAGTGGCCAGAATAACGAAAGTAATCAGGGGGTAAGCCTGATGGGTTGGGTTTATAATCCATTACCTAGTAATTAATGAATTGGCATGCGCTAAGCTTGAGTAGCCATGCAGTTTGCAGACAAACACTCCTCCGCAGTGTAGACTATTGGTGACTTCAAAATGTCACGGGTGCTTTGAGCTTCAAACGCTGATCCCCGAAAAATACGCTGGCTTCTTGTCGTGCCTCTGTATGTCAGGCGGGAAGCAATAAGTTACCTTTGGCACCCGTTTGAAGAACAGCCTGGATTTCATATTTAATGTTAACCCCTCATATGTTGATGCAACCATACTTGGGCAATCCCAGGGCAGTAGTCATTTTATCGTTAAGTGCTCTATTAATTCCTCTTGGGGCCATAAATTTTCCACCAAATTTTATCGTTATATGTACCATGTTGCCTGAAATTATTTCTCTTTGCTGCATCCATCTGTCAACTGGGATACACTTTGTTAACTGATGACACAGATAGTCTTCATCAGAGCTTATAGAACATCTCTTAACTTATGCGGATATATTCGCACCTTTTAGGTAGAACCGCATCTCAGCGAGCAATACTAACAGAAAAGTACCAAAAGGCGTAAGGCTACGCAAACGTTAAGCTACATGCGACTTGATTAGTGACATTATTCTGAGTAGTGTGCGTAGCAAGAACGTTCGCGATAAAGTCGCTACAGAAAACAGGTTGCGACATATAGTTGAACAGCAAGTGGCCATTTATGGTTGCTTCAAAAGACCTGCGCTCACAAAACTGCTACAAACAAGAAACCCCAGGCGCAGCGACTAAATCCCTGGGTCATTTCAGCACAATAGACCAATGGCGTAATAAAAGTAAAAAGGCGATGCTTAGTGAGTCTCGAGTGACAGAGAGAATTTAGAAATGAAATCATGTTGATAAAGTGAAAAACGGTTTGTCGGAGTCAGCATAGTGTCTGCATTGAGACATGCGTAAAAGTGCCGAGAATTTGACAGAATAATACGTATAAAATCAGATGGTTAGTGTTTTGAAGCACAGCGTTTGTTTGCGTCATGTAGCTTCTGCTAACGTAAATTACGCGACTAAATACGCATGGGACAATGCCTCGCCAGGTCGTTTTTTAACAACCATTCCACTTCTATGCCAGTTACGGACTGTGCAGAGGACAGTGGCTAGCCTCACGCTAGGACTTTCCGCATAGCGGCTATGTACGACATAGGACTTAGAAGCTATACGGACACACTGTATATCACGGATGAGTAGTAATGAGAATTTTGGTATAATTCAGCTGATTCATCGTCGTCACTCCCAAGCATCAGTGGAAGTTGATCCGGGCTTTACCATAGTCAACTGTCAGTCACGCATGTCCGCGGCTGTTACCCATGGTGAAGTGGAACTAGTTGCTGGCATCCTAAAGTCACGGGGGCAGCACCCGGCCGAGGTCCTTTGGGAGACGCGCCACTGACGAGACCCAGAAGGTCGAAACGCCGGCGTCGGGTGTTTTCCAAGACTTGCCTACGCCTGCTGATTGGGAGTGACGATGATGCATCTGCTGAAGTATAACAAAATCCTCACTACTACTCCCCAGTAATCCGAGAAATGCCGCTTCCTACTGACTGGAGAGGAATGCATCGCTTAAACGGTATGGTGAATTACTTGAGCGGTTTTATGCCAAGACTCGCTGATCTCATGACGCCGATCAGGAAGTTAACTCATAAAAGAGCAAAGCGGAGTTGGGAAAAGTAACATGAAACCGAATTCGAAACTATTAAGCACCACGTCAATAACGCGCCTATACTCGGGTATTACGATCCAGTGCCGCCTTTGGAGGAGCTGTGTGACAATAGCCAGGACGGAATAGATGCTGCGCTCTTACAGAATGGAAAACATTTGGATTTCCGCAGTCGAGCACTCACCGTAACCGAGAAGCCCTGTGCGCAGGTTGCGAAAGATATACTTGCGGTAGTCTATGCCATGGGGCGTTCCAATGATTAAACTTTCGGAAGAAAGACAACGTTGTATACCGACCACAAACCGCTTGTATCAATAGCCAGGAAAACGACGCACCTCGTTGCTCGTCACATTCAGCGTATGCTTATCCGACCTCAAAAGTATGACTTGGATATTGTGTACACGCCTGGTATACAGATGTTCATTGCGAATACACCGTCAAGAGCTTATCTGCCGGTACCCGAGCATAAATCGGAAGAGATCGAAGCAGTAAACTTACCACAGCACCTGGAAGTGACGGAAGATCGCCTAAATGAACTAAGGCGCCACATAAACGAAGATGTAATGCTTGCAGCTTTGTGTGACGTTATTCTAAATGGGTGGCCAGAGAAAAAAGCAGCTGTCGTAGGAGCCAACACCTTACTTCAATTTTCGGAGTAAACTGTCTGTCTAGGATGGTTTGCAGTTCAAGGGAAGCCGTCTTCTGATTCCGTCATCACTCCGTTTATCGCGCTCACCTAGGTGCGAACTATTCTATTAACCGTGCAAGAGAATTGATCCTCTGGCAATGAATGACAGGTCAAATAAAAGATCATGTATCGAATTGTGGGGCATGCCGTTGACAGGAAATCCGGTAGAAGAGGGAACCAAGGTTGTTGCATGATGTCCTTGACCAACCGTGGCAGAAGGTGGCGATGGATTTATCCAGTGATAACGAGAAAGATTACTTACTCAAGGTGGATTACCATAGGGATTATTTTGAACTCGATCTGCTCACCACTGCGATCAGAGTCAGCAATCAACAAGGTCAGATGTCAGTTCGCGCTGCACCGTATACCGGAGGAGCTGGTTTCCGACAACGGGCCCCAGTTTACCAGCGGTGCGTTGCAGGCCTTCGCAATTAAGTGCGCCTTCAGGCACCAGCAACCTAGCTCATCACACAGACAATCGAATAGAAAGGCGGAATCACCAGTGAAACAGGCCAATCGACTGTTATCAAAAGCTAGAGCAATTAGCGTGGACCCGTACCTTATACTACTGGAGAAACAACACACTTTCAATGAATATCGGTTTGAGCCCAGTGCAGCGCCTATACAGCCGAAGGACTAGAACTCTGATACCGGCACCTGCCACATTTTTGCGCCCAGTTCCGCGACAGCACAAAAGAGTACAGAACAATTTGAGATGACGAATGAGCACTTAGAAAATGTACTATGACCTCGGTGCACGGGTACTACCTGAGCTAACAGTGGGGGAGGAAGTGGGGGGGGTCAACCATTACCCTATAGTCACGAGCGGTGGAAAAGTTGTGTGGTGACTGCGAGGGTTGGTGCCCGGTCATACGAAATAAACGTTGGAGGAAAAACTTTCATAAAATATAAGCAAGTGCATTTGAGACGACACCGGAGACAACAAGGTGGATTGGGAGTGTAGAGGTAGATAGTGTGGGGCAAGGAGACCACGGTCGCAGATACAGCAAAGACGACGGCGGGTAACATGGTGTAGGGGTGGATAGCAATATGGAGGCGACAAAACACGAAAAAGGAAGGACATGAATGTAGTATCAGATCAGTGGTCAGATGGATCAAACGAGCGAGCCAGACAGCCAATGGGAGGCGGACGGGACGGATTCGATTACTGGACTCGGATTGACTGATATTCGTGTGAGTGGTTCATCGTTTGTTTAACTGAAGCAAAGGA
This sequence comes from Dicrocoelium dendriticum, assembly GCA_944474145.2. Lineage (NCBI taxonomy): Eukaryota > Metazoa > Platyhelminthes > Trematoda > Plagiorchiida > Dicrocoeliidae > Dicrocoelium > Dicrocoelium dendriticum. The sequence continues at coordinate 47,498,646 of OX104067.1, forward strand.
GGAACCTCGTCGACTCAGAAGAATCGTTAGTTATGGAGTTGAAGCTGCAGTTTATATCGAGGAGTTCGGCTTGCTAAACATGCTGTAATTTTCGCTAAGCTCTCTTTGCGGAATAAACGCTTGTCCCTGAAGGACTGAGTTTTGCAACACCTACCTGCCTGTAAAAATTATTTACATGTATAGAAAGCTTTTCGGAAGTTTGGTTTTGCCAATGTCATCTCGACTACTTGAATTTCGCAAACAAGTGGTACACAATTTATGGCGCGCATAAGTTGCATACTTGAATGCTGAGCGGCTGGCGATATGCCGATGGTCTACATGTTTCCAGTGGTGACAGCGTTTGGTGAAACATTTAAAATAGCAGGGTTTTTGTTGTGCACAGGAGTACCCATATAGATACCACGTGAGGTTTCGCTACCAGTGTTCTATACAACATGGCTGTTTCGCAGTGTTTTATCTATCAGTGGTACACAGCTTTTTGGAGAGGAGATTTTCGGTTTTGTACCAGAGCATCTTTGCACCTGGTTAGTGAACGACAGAGAGTGAGTAGACATAGGCGTTTGTGTATTGGAACTTTCTCGTATGTTCAGGGACGAGTTACACAGTAATGGTACGCTAGTGCAACTCAGAGTGGAGTCAAGAGCGATATTTGTACTAGGGTTACTATTTGTTTTCAACACTAGAGTGGATTCATTTATGGCCAAAGTGTCATCTAGGTCAACCACGTGGGGAACTTCACGAGTTTCCGTGGGTAGCGGAACAAATTGGTCACAAGCTGTTTGTCGGTGACATGTCTTTTGCACTCTCTCTGTAGTACTGTTAACTCTGGTTTCAGTATCGATGATCTGTAATCATGCCCAAGGCAAAATTTGCTCCTACTAAAAGGGACGTTTTCGGCCAGTGATTAGTTTGAGAATTTAAAATGTCTCGGACAGACCGGCTTTAGAGACCAGTTTCGCAGCCTCACGAAAGAAAACCGCAGTCTATCAATATGGCTATCGTTGCCCACTGCGGACGAGATAGCCACAAGCGACAACTCTTCTGGTAAATTAAATGTTATAATATTTTTAGAGCGTTTTGTGCACTCATGTACCACATAAGCAACATGTTGAATAAAATTCCCAACGGATTGAAGGTGCTCGGTTTTTGGTGTATCCGGAGTGTTCAAAAAATATCCAGGCGAATTTAATTTCGTAAGAATTTGGCTAAGAGGTACAAAACCTCCCTTCAAGTCGTTCCGCTATAGTTTAAGCGCAGCAATCAATTGTATCGCTTTGGGGGGTACTTCTGCATTAACTACGCTATGTTCTGTCAGAGAAATATTGTGGGTACAATCTTTGGACTGGTTGTTCACTCTTACCTGCGAGTTCGGCTTTACATACCTTTTAAATGAGGAGTTTTTCATTTTAATCGTGCTGATGGATGGGTTATAAGCAGGAGGTTTTGGCAGCGTATCAAAGGCCTCCTGTCTCTTCTTTGAGCTTCTCATATTGAAAGAGGTTACGATCATTTTAATGATTACTCGCCAGCCTTTTATGGTTTGTTGAACCCAGTAAAATGCTAGTACTGCAGAGTACAACGTGCCGTTTCAATTGCAATGACCAGTGTTCAGGAAAAAGTTTACAAAACCACTACAAACCAATCGGTTCTTTATGTACCTGCGTTCTGCAAAGTTTTCAGATGATCCCTAGGTGACGGACGAACTGAGTGACATGAATCGGTTTTCCTATTAATCTTGCTCTGGCTAATGAAACGTTACCTCTATAACAGAAGATACAAGATTTGCTAATGGAGAATTTACATAAAAATTCATCAGATCACATCTCAAAGGAATTGAGGTAGGTTTGGATGATTTTCACTGTTGCCTGCAGGTGTTGAGTTGGAAAGGACAGGCCAATTTCTATCCACGGCAAAATGAATGGTTTCCCATTTTATGCCGTCGAAAGCATCATTGCTGTAGACGAACAAGTTGAGACTAAGTACAATGTTTTAGAAAAGTGCGATAGTCATCGTCCATGGTTTAGACTGTAGGTCGACTAAGAATATAGCGTGTGCGCATTTCCAATCAGGCAAACCAAGGCAGAAGTAGGTCACCTCCTTTGACTGCTTTGAGTTTTAACGACAGCCGCTTATTAGGTACACAGGCGAAGTCTTTGCGCACATCCTGGAAGATAACCATTGCTACCATTTTAACATTTACAACAACCAGGATGCATCCAATAAAACTTTACTGGCAGGTGTTACATGGGAGATTATTCATAAATCTATATTGGTGATTTAATAGCTTGCCCGAAGAAACACAACCATTGACTTTTGGACAATATTTTCGAGCACTCCTGATATGATGGCATTGTGGCTGTCGAGACACTAGTTCCTGCTTCTTCTCGTGCAGCGCCATTGGGCCAAGGAATGTTTGGAGAATGCTTCCACTGAGTCAGAAATTGAATGCATTTTGAAGCAAGACTAAGTACAGTAAGAAGAAGGGGATGACTTCCCCGACATGCCTGGGTACTCACGAGTTGAATGTCTAACTGCTTTTCAGGTACATTTAATTTCTGAGAGCATTATAATCAGTTCCGAAAGGGTACTATCAGCTTCCCTCTTCGGGTTGATATGAGAGAGATCGGGCTCATTTATAAGGGAATACGAGAAGTATTCAGTAAACGCTTCACATATGAACAATGAATTGGTGGTGCTTACGCCATTTTTAAAGGCCGCGTCCGTTCTGATCCTGCAAACTATCATCTAGTGCAACCCCTCCGTGTGCTCGCGACGGTGATGGAGCGGTCATTGCTGAGGCTTTAGTGGAATACCTGTGAAAAGACACTGATTTACACCGGCGCAGAAAGGCTTCCATGTACTACCAACTTGCTGGTGATACGCGGTAGTTGGACGGAAGTTACCGACGGTGGGGTCGGAATCGACATTATCTACTTGTTCTTTTCCAAAGCTTCCGACCGCCTGGATTACCGCACTCCGCTTCACAGACTACAGAGCTAAGGAATCGAGGATCACCCTCTCGGGTGGATTTACAGCCTTTTTCTACCAATGGAACCCTCAACTGCGTATTGCAGGATTGCTCTTCAACTCCAATGTAATAGAATGCGACGTTCTGCATTGCTCAGAACTGGGAACGCGCCTATTCCTGCGTTCCGCAAGGACTTGACAAAAGTTAGCGCCTCAGATTTTCTGCTTTCGCCAATGACGTTAATATATGGTGAGCGATTAATAACAGGAAAAACGGTTGTCCCCAACATGACCTGGATTACGTTCGTAAATCAGTGTATTACATCAAGTGTGCTGATATCATATGGAGGAACAAGCCTATGTTTGGTAACGAACCGAACAAAACACTGATGAATTGATCATTCAGTCACCGACTCTCAATCAGTGCGATGACTTGAACATGCTTCACTACCTTGCAGGCAGCCTATTTAGCCAAATGATCTGGTTGGTGCATCTTAAGACAACTAGCTGCATAGGCTTGGGCGACCGAGTTATGTCCCCCTGTTAACAAATCCAAGATTCGTGCATCTTCTATTTCGTTCTCAGCTGCTTTTGCTTCCGCTACTCACATACTTTTATACGCCACCTGTTCATTAGTCACCAACACTTTTATCCGCGACCAGCTGCTTTTTGTCTCCATGATTCTACTCACCATGGATTTGTCGACGTTCACAGAGCTCGTCCACTGGCCCTCCTGCGGCGTTCCATCTGCAATGCATCAATGTACGTACACTCATGCAGATCGGGCAAAAGGATGATCTTACGTGCACCTTGGAATCACTCACCAACGATGTTTGTTGTCATTTCCGAAACCTTATGCAAGATTCCAGTATTGTGATTATGCTGAGATCTCCCACCGACTACGGGGTCAAATTTCACCTACGACTATCTGGTGACACAGAAGCAGTCTCACACTCTCGGCTCGCCTTGCTGTACACTAAGCAGCAAGTCCTAGACCGCATTGGTGGACTGGTTACCGATTAATAGCCGACATTGTGCAGTTCGACTTCGGACATCATGCACGACCAACAAATGTCTTGGGAACAATGAATAATGATTTATCACGGTTAAAAAATCATTGCTTGACAAGTCCCGTAGGATGGTTGGAGTAAAATTAAAATTTGAAGGATCATCGAATAAGTGAATGGTTATTTCAAGCGCCCACTGAGTCGAGTACACTACTGCATAACGGTAGTTTTAAGTGGGAATGGGATGTGCACACACAAAATAGTATAGAGAGCTGTTACTGTTCAGTAAGTGCGTGAGAAATATAAAAGGCAAACGGTAAGGTCCACTCGTGTGTTGCTTCATTTTACAGATCTGGCAGGTCAATCCACTTAAGCTACATCCAAGCTAATCACATGGACACTTCTGAATGTATCCTCACCGTCACGTTGCGGAGGGGGCCGTTAAGCACCTGGTTAGGTTTGCGTTATTTCGGCCTCCAAGTGGAACAGACGATATCAAGTAATAGGTTGGAAAGCGTTTCATCAAGGCACTTTTTGAATAGCGTTAATGTGGGAGCAAGGATAACATGAGTCGGAAGGGCATTCCAGGCACGGGACACACGGAGGGAGAAAACGTTGCGTCGACAATCAAGTCGGCTGTAGTGTGTAGTCAGTTTGAACTGATGGCCTCTTGTTGGTATTTTGGCTCAGCTACAACAGATGGCGACATGGGTGAGTTGGGTTAGTCAATATTAAGTAAACTATGATTAGGTCTCCTCGCTAACGTCAATATTCACCAATGTACAATCTCAGGGACTGCAGTCTGCGTTGGTAGGAGAGAAGAAACAATCCTCTAACGCGTTTGGTCGGTCCATGTTGTGGAGCTTCAAGTGCATCAACGTCGTGCTTGCGCCAGGTACGCCAGGCCTGAATTGCATATTCCACGTGAGGCTTCACGTAGGCATTCAGTATTTGTGGAAAGACTGATGTCTCAAAATTCCCGAAAGCCCTCCGTAAGAGTCCAAGATGTTGACTGGCTCATTTTGATGCGTTTTCAGCCTGTCTTGAGCAGTCAAGATCGTTCTGCAAGATCATCCCGATGTCGCTTTCCTGGGAAGCCTGTTGTAACTGCTGGCCCCAAGTAGATATTCATAAGTAAGCTGAAGGCGTATGCTCACAACTTTGCACTTGGTCAAGTTGAACTGGAGCCGGTTGTCGGATGAACACGTATAGGTCGTGACGAGATCACTCTGCAGTGCCATGTGATCATCCGCTGTCCTGATCTCATGCCAAATTTTGATATCAACTGCAAATAGTAAGAAATTCTACTGCAGTACACTACCAAGGTTTTTACTGAATGTAAGGAATAAACCTAGCCCCGGTACCGATCCTTGGGGCACGCCCTACTGGACGTCTGTTGGGTCGGAACTAGAGTTGCGGACCCTCACATTCAGCTGATGTTGAGTGATGAAGTTGCCCATCCAAAAAAGTACAGGGTGTAGTTGAATCATATTGACAGCATCATTGAAGCATCCGGCCGGAAAGTGTTTTCACCCGGCTTTAAGTAGCGTCTCCCTGTCCACGAAGTGTTTCATCTTATTCACCATATTGGATTGATTAGGTATGTATTCAGATCAATTGTCGAAAGGAGGAAGCACTCTGAACATCTGTCAGTACTTAGCTGAAGCATTTATCATCGATCATTATTCCAACTCGTCTCCTCTGCTTTGAATCGATGTAACCCATCTAGTTGATTGCCCACGTCCCATTGTTGGCAAGATACCTGATACGTAATAACAATGAACAATGATTTGATATGGGTTAAGACGCACTGCTTTACAAGCCCCGTTGGGTATTCTGGTGGGTTAACGAAAAACATTAATGCAAAATACTTCACCAGGGTTGCTCTCCCATCGGCCTTCTGGCACGTGGTCCTAGCTGAGGAATCCCGTTCCCTGACGACGTCTGCCACATTCTTCGGGAGTTTTCGCTGGCTACGTTTTACCATTTGGTTTGAAGGTTTGGAGCGAAATTGTTCAGAAGCGGTTACTGAAAGCTTGTGACGATATAGACGGCGTAAGATGTGTAGCAGACGATGTACTGATTTACCACTGTACCGAACAGGAACATGACGCCAATCTGCACCACATTTTGAAGCGCTGTGGGCAAAAGATCGGAAAGCTTAAACGCTAGAAAGTCGAGCTTCAGAAACCGGGTGATTGTTCTTGGGCATGTTTTGACATCCGAAGGAATAAAGATCGAACCCGGAAAAATCAAGACAGTGCAGGAGATGCCACAACCTTAGGATGTCAAGTCTGTTAGTCGTGTAAAAGGCATCGTGAATTATTTGAGCCGGTTCTTGTCAAGACTTACTGAAATCATGACGCCCATCCGCAGACTGACTTACAAAGGCGGAAAGTAGAGTTGGGGTGAAAAGCAGGAGGAAACCTGTGCAACCATGAACAGTCTTATTAGCAGTGCACCAGTTCTTGGTTATTATGATCCAGCTCTACATTTGGAGGTGCAGTGTGACAGCACCCAGAGTGGAATAGGTGTCGTTCTTCTGCAGGATGGTAAACCCTTGGATTTCCGCAGTCGGGCGCCAACAGTGGCGGAACAGAGCTATGCGCAGATCGAAAAACGTGGCTCCATGTCATCTATGCAGTAAAGCGATTCAACGACTACACATATAGAAGGAAGACTACAGTGTATACGGACCATAAACCGCTCGTGTCAATAGCTAGTAAAACCGTCACGCAGCGTCCCTTGACGCCTTCAACGGATGCTTATCCGGCTCCAAAAATACGACATGGATCTGGTGTACACTCCGCGGACGCAAATGTTCATCGCGGACGCTCTGTCGAGAGCTCATCTTCAGTTAGTCGAATACCAACAGGAAGAACACAAGACAGTCAATCTCGTACATCTGGCGGTAACGACAAATCGCCTGAAAGAGATTAAGCGTTATAAGGAGGCAGATGCGACGTGCGTGGCTTTGCGCGATATGATTTTGAGTGGATGACCAGATATAAAGAATAAGCTTCCGAAGAAATTAGCGCCGTTCTTTAACTTTCTGGGTGAACTAACGGTGTGTGACGGTTTTCTGTTTAAAGGAAATCGCATTTGGATCCCAACGCCGCATCGCAAAGAAATGCTAAAACACGCTCAACGAGCCCACTTGGGTGTCAGTTACGGTATTAGTAGAGCACACGAACTGATGTTCTGACCCTGGATGACAAGACAAATCCGAGACCATGTATCAAGCTGTTCAGCCTGCCGGTCCCACGACACTAGCCAAGCCAATGATGTTGAGTGAGATTCCAGGTTGATCATAGCAGAAAGTAACAGTGGACTTGTTCTGTGATAACGTGTGGGCTTTTACAGCGATTATTTTCAGATCGATTCACTCATCTCTACCACTACGGAAGCAGTCATCAACAAGCTTAGATGTCAATTCGCCAGACACGGAATACCGGAGGAAGTGATCTCTGACAATGGCTGCTGCTTTGCGGGCTTTCGCGAAAAAGTGGGAACTTTCGCAAAGACAAACGAGCCCGTATCACAATCAGTCTAGCGGAAAAGCAGAGGCAGCGTTCAAACAAGCCTAGAGACTGTTGTCGAAGGAACCGAGTGCAGCTGAGAGGACACCGGAAATGAGAAGTTGAACCTGCAGCAAAACACTTGAGGCCTTACGGAGAAGTCATAACGACGGAGGCAGCAAAGACCACGCGGAGCGGAAGAGTGTACGGAGCCTTCGGCGACACCGAAGCAGCTAAACCCGAAAAATGGATGGATGTGATAGAATGGTGCAAGTAAGCGGCTAGCGGACCGCAAGCAAACAGTGAAATTGATAGAACGCCTGCGCATATTTCGTATATGCGTTGATTGGTTCGCTGACGCTGGTTTGTTTATCTGATTCAAAGGAAGAATCTCATGAATATAGCAGCGACGTTAGTTATGGAAATGACTTAGTTATTTATATCGAGGTTCCTACGTGTTTATCAGGCTGTCAATTTTGCTGAGCTTCGCTTTGCCGAATAAACCGTTTCTCCCTGAAGGATCGAGTTCTGCGACAAAATTTACAATCACCATACAGCGAATTACACTGCGCAATTAACGTCCGACTCGTCCTCAGGACTTTGATGCATATTCACAGTGAACAATCTGAGTTTTACTCAGGACACTGATGCATTTACTGCGCAAGCTGCAATGAACCTAGCGAACTCTCGCCACAGCGTTGCGGCAGTTGTCGCACGGATCCACACTGACACTGAGTTTTCCTCAGGACAATATCGCTGTGTGGCAACTCATGTGCCGATCAGTCTTGCTCGTTCGGCTCTCAGTGCGGTAGCGCTAGGTTACGCGGTTTACGTCGCCAGTCTCATCATGCGTGTACGTCTGGCTGCTAGGTCACGTTACCTCGCAACGTTCTGAATTCAAATGGATACTCTGCGCGCGTGAGTTGCTATCTCTGAACTACGTTCGTTCGTTCCGTGTAACAGTCGAAAAAGCTAGGACGCGTTATAAAGCTTACTTAACATTCAGTTCAGCTGAAGTTTTCAAAGTAGCGAGCAGTTTTGTCAACTTACATCATACGTGTGGACATCCGGTTTCTTTGGCGAGTAAATGAAAGACAGTGTATACTTACGCAGTTGGGCTAAACCAACTTACACTTAAACTAGGTCCTTTTAAACTGGATAAGTTTCATTCCACTTTATTTGGTTTGTTCTGCCTATTTGAATAATCTGTTATTAACTGGCCACGTTGCTTACGCTAATTGCGCTTATCTTCGGTAACTATGTTGCGTTTGTATCATTTTTAAGTAACTTGTGGACATTTTTTCCTTATCGCGGATTCGTTGCTAACCAACTTACTTCATATGCTAATTTAGCGAAGAGTTATGCCAGCGTATCTGTATGCATTATTGGATTTATTTTATTTCATTTGTCGCTTCAAGGGATTGGCTGTTGCTTGATATCCTCGGTGTGGCTGCGCTTGATGTGCATGTTGACAAGGTGCCTACCTGTCTATTACCCACTACCTCGTCATACTGGCTCCAGGAAGACAGTTGGTCGTTGCTGGAGGGGACGGGGTGCACGGTCCTTGTGGTCGTGCTAGGCTCGAAGAGCGGTTCCATGCACTCAGTGTGGAGCGGACTACGGTCCAGCCACCGTCTTGTGTGCGCTTGATTCCCCAAATACAGCGTGTTTGTGTTTGCCTGTGAAGGAGTGTGGGCCGGCTCCGTTGATGAAACGTGGCTCCCATCCACCTGCCTCCCGGCTTTATTCCTTTGGGTTTACACTGGATATGGGGTATGTGGTTGGAGCTGTGGGTGGTGCAGCACAAGCCACCCAAGGTCCCTCTGTAGGCGCAGGCGTCCTGTGGCTAGCCACAGTGACAGGCAAATCCGAAATCGGATGCCGCCAACCATGTATACTCATGTATACTCATGTATACTTCTCCGTATACTCATAATAATCAAATGCTTTTCAACACACATTTGGCGCCAAGTTAGGCAACAGCCAATATTCGTTATTACTTTCGTTGTTGACCCTCCCATGGCGGTTTCCTAACCTATCCGGCATTCGCTTCCGTGTTCGTCTTTTCTGTCATTTATTTTATTTGTTGCCACTGTTTGGTATCATTTTCTTGTAATGAATAAGTGTCCAATGAGCATTGTTAGTTTCTGAGTTCTGTTTTCTTTCTTCATTGGCTTTCATCAAGAAGTTAGTTTCATTTTCTTTAGGTCTGCACGTCATTTTCAAAATCATTCTAAGAAACTGCGTTTGGGTTTCCTCAAACAGTGTCCTTACACTTACATTTTTATATTGTGGTCATCAACTTATGTCCCAAGTGTGCCTACCATGGTGTTACAATCTCACTGTCAAGTAAGAATAAGTTTAGTGTCACCAATCATCCATACCATCTGTGCGCTTCGCTTTGGGGAATGGTGTTACACACATGATATAACTGTAAGAAAAAATAAAACAATAGCGATATTATATTATATGACACATTAAGCGTTCACAATGACATATTTCAGAAATCAACTCCTCGGCAAAGAAGTGTTGATAGTACTCCAAGGAATGCTTATGTTTTGGATTTACCGCATGACCTCAAAACCCCACTCTACCTATGTGTTTGTTTTGTAAAACCATACTTTCAAATGAGAATGCGACTAAGAAAATTTAAAAACCATTCGGAAGATGTTCATAGGAACGAAAATGGGGTGTCAGCTGTACGCCTTAACGGCGCTTCGCTGCCGCGTGACCACCACCAGTCGCGCGTGGGCTGAGTATACCGCGACGAAGCCCACCCCGACGCGGATTCGAACCGGTGACTTTATGGTTCCGAACCACGCGCGTAGACCACTCGGACACCGGTCGAACGAAAGTGGAATGTCTGTGGATTTATTCAGAAAGCTGCGGGATAGTTTCAACGATAAATCAATTTTGAAGCCTATGGTATTTGACAGGACAAAAAATAGCGAATGGATTCACGGCGAGTTGCTCACCAAAAATTGCAGTCCACATAAGGTTGGAGAACTTAGTATCTTGCCTTCAGTATCATTAATGCTGTCTGACCAGACGAATATGAATCCATGAGAAGCAGTCCAAGCCATTCCGCTTAGCAATTTGACGGTATCTAGGCGAGTAGATGAGATAGTTCAGCACATAAAAAGTACGTTAATTACTTTACTACAGTCCAGAAAATTGTCGCTGCAAGTAGATGTGGTTACTTTATCTGCCAATGAAGCTTTGCATGGCATACGTCCGATACTTCAATGATAATGAATTAACGGAAGAGGTTTTGTTTGCCAGGAGAGTTAACACCATTACAAAGGTAGTCAATAGCTAGCTGACTAAAAGCTCCATCAGAACAAAGAACATAGTTCCACGTGCAATAGACAGTGCTGCTGCAATGGTCGAAAGATATAAATGATTTGGTGCTTAACTTAAAAAGCTCCTTCTGTTCATGTAATTCACTGTGTGATTCATCGCGAGCACCTAGTGGCTAACAAGGTTGGAGGGCGATTAAGCGCTTCATTGTCAGCAGTTGTAATTGTAGTCAACAATATCAAATCCCACCCTCTTCAAGGTCCTCTTTTCCAACAGATGTGTGAGGAGAATAGTAAGGATTTCCAGGGTGTTCTGTTGTATACAGAGGTTAGATGGCCCTTTAAGGGCAACTGTTCTTCGCCGTTCTGTTGCAATCTGGAACATCATCATAACATTACCTTCTGGAACTGATTATGTAAACTGTTAACAGCTAAACCATATGCATTTTACCTGGTTGATGTTTTTGTAAAGCAAAATTTAAATAAACCTCCTCAAGGCTGGTTGAGTAATCTCAACTCGATCCAAGACGCAATTATCGCCTTTCTAAAAACTGGACGTCAGAAACAGGCACAGTTCCCATTTCTTGCCACAGTCACGGAGGATCTGAAGAATGAAGACGTGACTGTTTATTCCAGTCATTTACAATTCTGAAAAGAAATGAAAGACAGGTTCCATGACCTGATCCACATGAAAATGCAGATTTGGATTTTAGATCCACTCGTTGTACAGCTCTGCGATTTTAAAGTTGAAATCCAAGGAAGTCTCATGGCACTTCAAAGTGACACGTTAGCAAGATCCAAACTCCCGCAATATCGAAGGGATTTTTGATAGAGACTGCGGTCCCTAACATATCTCCCAGACGGTGGGAAATAGCTGAAATAGATTTCCTTGCTTTTCCATCCACATAATTGATTGAATGTAGATTCAGCAGAGTGGTTTCTCCAAAATATGTCGACTCATGCTCTCAAGTATGGAAGCGAACATAAGCAAGCTTGCTCAAAGACATTAGTTTCAAGGCTCGCATAAATATTTACAGAAACATATTGATAAGAAGTTACTATACCTCTTAATGTAGGAAATGCCTCATAGTTAAAAGCCAACAATAAGTAAATACAATTTAAATATTAATGATACCTTTAGTGTAATTACGGACAAGTGGCTGGAGGTTGCCGCACAGTGAATGTACTCTCGAAGCCGTGATTTGAAAAATGAGGTTTATAGAGAAAAAAGCATTGACACAAAACTTAAAACTTCAGCCATCATAACAAAAGATACCAATATGACCACTAGAAATCACGGATTTATCTCCGTTAGGCATCGCAGATTGCTGAACTTGTGATGATCAAGAGTGGTGGGCCATGAGAAAGGGAACGATTAAAAATGGGGGCCACGACTGAATTAAGGTTAAAAGTGCCTGCTCTGAAATGTTTTGGAGCACATTGCGTACGCAACACGTTTGCTGATTCCATAGCTGGGCTAGTTGGACTATCAGTCGTCCGGAGCGGAGGATTTCCCTGCCTCAACATACGACGGCCATTGACATACTAGTAAAGTAGTTTGTGGTTAGCGCTTAAAGTTTTCGCCATATTCTGCTGATATGCAACTTTGTTATGCCGAGCAGTTGAATGCGATGGTTACGGCTGGCTACGTAGGGGTTCTAATTATCTAGCGTTGGTGATGATCTACACACTCGTAAGACTGCATTCCGTACAGTCCACCATTTTCGAGGTCGTCTCTCTACGAAAGGAACAGTTTTAGGCCCATTGCAAACCATTGTCTCAGAGGTCTCCCTATCCAGCTGAAGGAATTTGCTGAGGAATTCGAGCCAAGCGACTTGCGAGTGGGCTTCAGCAAGGACCAGGATGTGGCACCGACGAACCGGGCTAAGCGGTCGTAGCGTGTAATGGTGCGCACTATCTCAGTGTACTGGCGGCGATATTCCGCATAGCAGATGAAGTTCAAACTGATGAGTGCATGATTCCCGACCCAAAAAGCATTCTACAATCGATACACCAATCATATGCTGCTCGTTGATGAATAAAAGATCCATCAAAGATAATCTATTACCAGTTCTGAAACTAGTGAGCGAAATGACGTGATTGCAAAGTGAAACACTGGTTACGAGCTCTTGCAGATCTGCTTTGCATGGTTCTCCAATTGTAACAGGAGTTTCTAAACAGTGTAGGTTCAAATCGTAGATGAGAAGGATGTAAGTGTGCTTTCGCTTTAGACTGCATCTTAAAGCTGTCGCAAGGTGGCGGTCCATTTCCGGTGTGGAGTTTGGAAAGCGGTATATCAAGTCATTAAGGCAGGTGTCTCTACCACGTAATTTCAGGCGGAACCAAAAAGAATCGGCGAACTGTGAGTATTAATCCTAAACGGATTCGCATTTGTATGTCGTTTCGGAAATACAGAATCACCCCTCCTCCTTTCGTAAGCCTGTCGTTTCGCATGAGTAATATGCCCGGCAGCGAGATTTTAGCGTCTGTCATTCCACTGTGTAATCATGTCTCCGTGATGCCGATTATATCGCATGACTACAAAATGCGGAAATCGTTCAGTTCGGCTAGCTAATTGCAATAGCCTTGAGCATGGGTATAAAAGCAGGATAGTTTTTCGGTCTCTAGGAGCCCACAGGGAGCCAAAGAAGTCAAGTGTTTCAGAATGCCGACATATGCTAGGTTGACTGTTATTCGTTTTTTGATGGGATGGTGATGACATGTCGTTCGTAAAATGGTTTGGCCTAGGTACGTCACATTTCTCTTCCGGACATACTGAATAATCGCGTAACAGCGATAAAATAATGCCTGTGCTGTATCGCTGGTAGGTTTGCTTTTTCAGATCGGTTTATGTCTGGTCATGGCATGGCTCCAGCGGCTTTTAACCGAAGTACAGATAGAAACCTTTTCCGACGTTGTCGCGAACGTTCTAACACTTCAGTAGCTGTCTGCTCTGGGTGAACCAGCGGTTTCAGGATGCTTGGTCCTTTTGAGTGATCGCGAGACAAGGTTGTCTAAAGAAACTCACGAATGAACCGCCCCTGTTTCAGCTCGTAATTACCGATGTCCTGACTATCGTGGGAGAAGAGTTCTGACACATCATAAATAAACATTGTACCTGGACAATCCAATTTATTGTGTACTTTGTGACGTTTCTTTTCGATTGTCACGTGCTCCAAAGAACCTCAAGATAGATGCGTACCCTACAAGACCAGTGTGGTAGCGCACTTACAGAGAGTTAAACGTTTTCTACATCCTTGGCGGATACCAGTGTTAATTTAATTTTTCTGGATTTGCCATAGTGTGCGGAGTTCGGATGACAAGTAACTCGCGTTAGGTTTGTAGGTCTGGATTTTTCGTTCATTAAAATGCGTTCCACTGGTCTTGGTCGTCAGACAACTTTCTCCGCCATGTGATGGTGATGGATTTCGGGGATATTTGAGCAAACAATAGTCAAGGCGTTATTGTTAAAGGCGCTTTTAGTGGAGCTACAAGGTCGAGGGATCTTTGGGCTTGACTTTAGGTCAAGTGATGTCGGTCTACTGTTTGTTGCTGTATTCGCATTAGCGGTGTTTACAACAGAGAATACACTAAATATAGCATCCGAGGGACTTTTGCAGCGAGCGGTGCATTTGTGACTGCAGTCAAAGGGATTTGAACTCGACCGGCGACCCTTGGATTGCAGACGCAGTAGACGCGGTTTCGCCTGTCCCATCCTTGTTATTTATACAAGTTGTAAAGACGGGTTGAATTTTGTCGATCATACATTTCGAGTGGTTGCTGAGTTTCTTGGTCCGTAGAAGCCACTGTGTTGTCTTGGTGCATACTCGTTTCAGACGATATAACCCTGGCGTCCGTTCGTTATTCAACTTCTTCTGCTAACTGGTCGCACTTTTGGACTACAAGTATGCCTTTGATAATGGGATGGCCAATGATGCAGTACAAAATCAGAGATCCACTTGAAAGCTGTTTCGATCTCTCACGCGGTATGTGGAAAACTGCACACTTTAGATGGTACCATTTGAAGGAGTGTGAGCAGGGTAAACCAGATTTGACTAATCGGTCACATACTGTGGATGCACATTTACCCCTCAACTGGAGTCCATTTAGATTCACATTTACTTGCTTTCTGCTACTCGGCATAGAGTTGCTACCTACCACAGTGAGCTAGTCAATGTTGCGCACTGCTCCGACTGGTCGGCTGCGCACCCTATTTAGACGGATGGATGCGGCCACTTCGCTTCTTGCTTACACACTGCCGTGCGGGTGATGAGGGAACGCGATAAAACCAATCAACCAGGGCTTGAAACGGCGACACTGCATGGCACTTTTAGTTCACACGCCGGTCCAAACGCAGTACAGACAGATTACCGCCGGTGTGAGTTGTAATCTTGTTTACCGACCGAAGCGATGTTCGCGACAGGGCGATGCATTTGGCACGAATGCAGGATATTTCGATCGCCGTCGACAGCTAAAATTGGTCAGCCTATGCGGTCGGCTAGCAGACAAATGACCTCAAAAATAGTAAAACGATTTTGGTGATAAGGCGTTGGAAGAATTCCTACGCTTGGCGATCCACAGGATATAACTGGTAATTCCGAATCGAATGAGTGGAACTCCGGCGGTGTGTGATGAAGTGCGTAGGGAAGGATCCACAACAATGCGGATCACATGGTGATTAAAAAAGATTTGCACAGTTCTCATAACAACTGAATCAGATACTGTTGTCCAAGTTTTGTCGCACCTAATTGTGATTATCATCATCTATGAGTGGCCATATTGAAGCAAACATTGTGTGAATCGACTGCGACGCGCAATCTCAATGTGGATCGCAATTTACATTGGAGTGAACGCTGGTCTATAGGGTCCCTGGAACAGCATCCAAAGCTGATGACGAATAATGAATGTGTTCCGAAGTGACGCCACCAATCAGTCAATATCCGTTGCGACAAGATTTGGTCGCAGCGACTTGGTACTATAGCTCCAAAGGCATTGGCCGACATCCCAGAGATTCTGTTACCTCTATCTGCTGAGTGCAATGAGTAGTTCACAGATCGTGAGTAACTACGGACAATCATCTGCTAAAACTTTGTTTTCCCTTTGTCTATCATATCATTTGCATTTACACATACTTCATCGGTATCACTTTACTCTTGATTTGAGTTTTTTACATTTTCCACCCAATTTCATTGCTATCACTCATGTCGATAAAAATGAAGCTGATGAAACGCGTGACTGGTTGTATTTCCGTCGTTTGTCCAACCAACCTTGTTGGACTACCCGCAGGACTGAAAAATCGTATAACATAGACCCGGTTAGCTTTTGTGTGCATTATGGTATAAACACATAGCTAGAAGTCATAGCTACTAATATTTGGCCTTCAAAATATGCATGAGACATGTTACATAGTCTTTGATTCGGTAAACATTCGTGGCGCAGCTCACCAACCAATTCGTAAGACTTATTTATCTTCAAACTGGTTGTTCGCTCCATGATTTCTTCTTTGTATTACCTTTCACTATGGGCCAGTTCTTTAAAACCACTTGTCCCGGACTTAGATTTTAACGTTACCACGGGAAACGAGCCGCGTTACTGTCATCGAGGTCCATCACAAACGGGTCACAGAAGGAAAAATCATGAAGTTTAGTGATGAGAAAGATGTTTCAAAAGTGAATGTGCCGTAAACTTCTCACCTCCGACTTTCTCCAATGAAATACTTGGTTCACTGCGATGTATTGCTACTTATATCGTTAACGCAGGGATCAGAATTAATCAACACGCCCGCTTCTCGTTTCAATGAGACATATGCGTGAGAAGTATTAATACTGCGAACATCTGTTGTATAGATGGCTGGGGTAACAGTAGTAGTTTCCAACTTTCCAATCATGTTACGAAATATGCTTATGTAATTTCGTAAATTTTAGTTAAAACTGACTTCGGATTGACAGAGGTCTACCTCAAAGTGAACTGAGATTGTGTGTCGCAACCCAACCACACAGCGTGTTCAATAATTCAACTTTGGTTTTCACACTGTTTCATCAAGAGGATGCTGGAATAAAGTGCTCCACTGGAGTGAAGTAAGGGCAAGAGATTCGTGGTAAATTAGTTATTGGTCAAGGTTATAATACACTGTAAGCTGATTACTTCTGAGGAAGAAATCACTATATATAAAACCGGTCCGCGGACAATAAGATAGATGTTGCGCCACAACAAGAAGAATGAAGTATAATGTAAAACTATTTCATTCTGTTCAAAGTACATTTGTATGATGAAAGAGTGGACATCACCGAAGTCGCACTTTTAAAACACCAGCCTCCAACGAAGGATAAGTTGCAAGATGGTGTATATATACTCTGCTGCATATTCAAAATAACCTCCAGGAATCCATGCTTATTCTGAAAAACGAGAAGGGTAGTTTCATGCGTCAGGTGACATCCATTGAGGGAAAGGTAGCAATATAATCTGCAAGAGCCAACAGTTAACGGTCATTGGTATAGAATTTAGCATTTTCAACACCAAATGTGTCTTGGGTTGGTTTTCTGATACCCACTGAGCCTAGCTCTGGATGCGCGGTTGATGCGGTTACACCCTGTCCGACGACACTCAGATTGTGCTCGAAACTGGCCGAAGGCTTGCCACTTGTTGCCTAATGAGGTGAAAATGGAACATGTGAAACAACATGACTACCAGACTCAACATTTCGAACACAGTAAACTGTGGAATACATTGTGAATAAGTCAAATTAGGTAAAACCCATCGCTCAGAAGCAAAGCTTTGTGTGTGAGGACAGAATGCGCTTCAACGTTGTTTTGGTTTCACGGATTCGATCGATTTAAGCGCATGTGGCATTTACCCCGCAAAACAGTTTCCTGTTTAAAGTAGAGGGCTGTGTAATTTCCTGCTACTATCGATATTTAGAAATATCGCCTCCATAGCTTTCGCGTTTTCGGAGTGTTGAGTCGAAAGTAACAAGCATGTGTTCTATAAAGTGTGTATTTTGTGGATAAGCAGAAGGCAGATAACTAGCTGGTTATGTGTTCAGCCGTCAGCACTGGTTAACCGGATGGGCACGGGTACCACAATAAAACGTTGGGCGCGCCAAAAAATGCTCCGATAATTCGGTACAACCGCATGCTGTCTCTCATCGGACAGACTGGGATACTTTCCCACAGTACGGTGAAATCTTGTATGGCTATATACGCACAGGTGCATGAGATCAGAGTTTTCATTTGGTAAAGCCCCCTACAAATTCAGTTTCGTGAGGACATGAGGAGAGAGGATAAAACCCACATACGCATAATCAAGTCAAGTGCCTAAATCAGTCGGCAAAGCGGTGGGCGTAAAAGACAGATGTTTTCAAGATGCGGTACGTAAGATACTTATGGATTGGGAGATATACAACTGTGAGTGGAGTATACAAATGACAATAGACGCGAACGGACGGGAAGTACGAAATAATGTCATGAGAAGTATTCTGGCACAAGCAAATACGTCTGTCACGTAGTGTAAAAAGTGAGTAATTGTCTCGGTTCATTGTGTAGAATCTGCTGCGTTATCGGTGATCAGAGCTACTAGCTAACACAAACTGCTTAAGCCAACCAGGAACCGATTATTATGATCTCGACGAGGAGTCGAACCCCGGTGCACGAATTTCCGGTCCGCTGCTCTACCACCTGAGCTACCGAGGGCTGACGATTAGGTGCGCAAATTTTAACACATGACTTCTGCTTGGTGCGCGACGTATTGCCAATGGGCTCACAGTACCTATCCTGATGTTGCAGATTGGCTCACTCACACGTCACTTCCAAATGGACCGAAGTATCTGTCCTTCAAATGTCCAAGGGGCGATGGTAGATTAATGTTGGAAGTTTGTGAGTAGGGTAAAGTTTGTAGAAAGTAGAAGTCACGAGTAAAATTCACGCACAATAATATGCCCTCGGTAGCTTAGGTGGTAGAGCAGCGGACCGGAAATTCGTGGACCGGGGTTCGACTCCCCGTCGAGGCATATTATTGTGCGTGAATTTTAATCGTGACTTTCTACTTTCAACAAACTTTACCCTACTCACAAACTTCCAATATTATGATTCTCGACCGATTTGGAACGCAGACCACAACCACATTTTGAATGTCCACATAGTATTCTCAACCTTCTATGACCAAAGAAGTTGGTGAGAAGTCTCCATTGGAACGTCCAAATGAAAGGTCGACTTTGTCAAATAGTCAGGTTGTTTACCTGGCCTGACACTATCGACTTCTGTATATAAGTCTAGATGTTTCCCTAATCGTAGACTGTAATGGCAAGCAGTTCATGGCATGTCAGACAGCAAGCGCAATCGACCAGATAATAGTATACAACAACAGATAGGTTATAAGTGGCCAAATTCTGACCGAGACTTCGGATATCCAACTAACTGAATCTAAACACAAACAGCACTGCTATGAGTTGGGCGCATGCAATTTGTGAGTTGAGCACAATCATAAAAATGAGAGATAATAAACTTCAAGTGTTAGGGACTGCAGTGAATCTGAGTTTTCCTAAAGCAGCAAACCATCTTAGATCGCGCCTGCAAACTTGGCTAAGGTGTGATGGTGGTGTCGTTTTAAAGCACAATGGCAGCATCATTATAATAATTTAATCATTCGGATACCCGCTTTCTAGTTAGGTCATATAGACTGATGAAATGCATGGTTTTTTTTAGTTATCGGCTTAAACCGCAATCCTTTTCCTCGGAATTGTCAGTAACTTTGCTCTCGGGGATGGTTTTGGCACGTGTATCCTAAAGTCGCTAGCATTCAACTTCACTCCTTGTATTTCAGGCAGTATTGCTGTCGTTCTGCTATGTATATAGTTCTCTCCAAGTGGGGATTCCTTAGAGACAGAAGCTAAGGGCGTGACATGAATTCCATCCAGCGGACATGTTGACGAACTGTAATGAAATTTGAAATTCTCAAAGAACATATAGAATAATTGTAAAAGCCAAGCTCCTCCATCTGCAGTCACTTGCGACTTGACTGACAGCGGACAAAATGAATTATGACAGAGGACAATGGATAAACGAGAAAGGCCGCGAGGATAAGCTGCAGGCTTAGGCGGTATGAGTCACTCTGAAAAATGTATAGCGGAGATAAACATTAAAGCAAAGCTCAAAGGAAGTTTGTTCCAACTGACAGGGTTGTTCCGCGAGGGTGCACAATTGATACGAACAACTGTTTGTACGGACCAGAATGCTGAGCTTGATGACTTCAAGATTTTATCTAGCAAGTTGATTAAGTTTATCTGTACGCAACCCGTAGTTAAACACCAGACCCCTATGAAGTGATTAACACAGTTTTCGAAACAGTTTGCGTCCTTCTGTGGGTTCAACTGAAGCACAGATTGTGTGACGCGACATCAACAACAACAGTACATCAGCCAATTGAAATGATGCGTCGCTGCCGTGCAACAAGGGTAACCGAGGGAGAGAGGAATAATAAGAGGAAGTGAAGGAGGATCTGGAATAAAACCATTTGCACTAAAACAAACATTCAGGGTCAAGACGCCTACACCTTGTCAAAAGTATACCGTCACGAACAACAAACTATCGTGCAAAGATAAGGCGACATTGGCGAGACAGCTCCCTTGTGATTTTCAGTGTCTCGCATCACAACCAGCCATTACATCGGAGATAACTCGGCACCAAACATTCTTTAAACAGATAGTCAAATTAGGAGACCACGGCAGACGCGTCACTGGTATCGACTGTGAGCCATGTTCTGTAACATCTCAAACCAAGCACAAGGCGAGTCAAAGTGAGCTCCAGCCTGGAAGGCGAGACGGACTGACGACACCGAGTGTGGTCGTCAGTGACTTCATTTCCCGTTGCTGAGTTCCATTTTTGTCCACCTCGAGCTTTGCACAATCCTACATCTGGCAGAAAAAACAAGGCCCTCCTCGGTAAGCGGTGATCAGGCATACGTGCCCAAGTCACAGCAACTTATTCAGCGCGACCAGTTTTTCTAAGTAACTAGCCTGGTTGTCCTTGTCTATTATTCGCTTCCGCACATGAACGCTGCGGGCACGCTGTTGCCAGCTGACACGGGCAATGCTCTGCAGACAAAGACTTGAAGGAACTGCAGGTCCTCAGATCACAGGCGCCAAGTCTCGCTCCCATAAAGTAGGACAGCCTTCAATATGTGGCGTGACTGCCACATACAATCCAAATATGGACCGCGATTACCTCTGAAGTAAACCTAGTAACCTCGAACAGCGGGACCAAACTCGAAACATATTTGTGTTGGTTGTTGCAGACTAGCAACGTATGGCTTCACGATGGGTTTCGCGCTTGTTTTCAATTATCAGCTAGGACACCGACATACTTTTGACAGGAACCTGGAATGCACAGAGTCGCAGTCGAAGCCTGTACAGCTACATCACTGAGTCACGAGCTAGCACTTTACATAACGATTATCGTCACACGTCAGTTCATTTGAAGTATGTGTTATGCAACTGGATTGCGACACATAATCTCAATCTGAACAGTAAAGTAACGGGTCCAGGTGCATTTTCTGCTATTTCTACCCGAAGAATGCAGGTAAGTATGAAACAGATGATGAACGACATTGATGCATGCAGGCGTCACATAAAAGTTGTTTGGTCACACTT
>OX104067.1:47520578-47558960 GCA_944474145.2 Dicrocoelium dendriticum
TTAGGCATCGCATATTGCCGAACTTGTGATGACCAAGAGTGGTGGGCCATGAGAAAGGGAACGATTGAAAATGGGGGCCACGACTGAATAAAGGTTAAAAGTGCCTGCGCTGAAATTTTTTGGGGCACATTGCGTACGCAACGCGTTTGCTGATTCTATAGCTGGGCTAGTTGGACTATCGGTCGTCCGGAGCGGAGGATTTCACTGCCTCAAGTTACGACGGTCATTGACATACCAGTATAGCAGTTTGTGGTTAGCGCTTAAAGTTTTCGCCATATTCTGCTGATATGCAACTTTGTTTTTGCTGAGCAGTTGAATGCAATTGTTACGGCTGGCTACGTAGGGGTTCTAATTATATAGCGTTGGTGATGATCTACACACTCGTAAGACTGCATTCCGTACAGTCCACCATTTTCGAGTTCGCCTGTCTACGAAAGAACAGTTTTAGACCCCTTGCAAACCATTGTCTCAGAGGCCTCCTTATCCAGTTGAAGGAATTTGCTGAGGAATTCGAGCCAAGCGACTTGTGAGTGGCTTAAGCAAGGACCAGGATGTGGCACCGACAAGCCGGGCTTAGCGGTGGTAGCGTGTAATGGTGCGCACTATCTCAGTGTACTGGTGGCGGTATTCCGCATAGCAGATGAAGTTCAAACTGATGGGTGCATGATCACCGGCCCAAAAAACATTCTGGAATCGATACAGCAAGCATATGGTCTTTGTTGATGAATAAAAGATCCATCAAAGATAATCTATTACCAGTTCTGAAACTAGTGGGCAAAATGACGTGATTGCAAAGTGAAACACTGGTTACGAGCTCTTGCAGATCTGCTTTGCATGGTTCTCCAATTGTAACAGGGGTTTCTAAACAGTGTACGTTCAAATCGTAGATGAGAAGGATGTAAGTGTGCTTTCGCTTTAGACTGCATCTTAAAGCGGTCGCAAGGTGGCGGTCCATTTCCGGTGTGGAGTTTGGAAAGCGGTATATCAAGTCATTAAGGCAGGTGTCTCTACCACGTAATTTCAGGCAGAAGCAAAAAGAATCGGCGAACTGTGAGTATTAATCCTAAACGGATTCGCATTTGTATGTCATTTCGGAAATACAGAATCACCCCTCCTCCTTTCGTAAGCCTGTCGTTTCGCATGAGTAATATGCCCGGCAGCGAGACTTTAGCGTCTGTCATTTCACTGTGTAATCATGTCTCCGTGATGCCGATTATATCGCATGACTACAAAATGTGGCAATCGTTCAGTTCGGCCAGCTTATTGCAACAGCCTTGAGCAATGGTATAAAAGTAGGATAGTTTTTCGGTCTCTAGGAGCCCACAGGGAGCCAAAGAAGTCAAGTGTTGCAGAATGCCGACCGATGCTAGGTTGACTGTTATTCGTTTTTTGATGGGATGGTGATGACACGTCGTTCGCAAAATGGTTTGGCCAAGGTACGTCACATTTCTCGTCCGGACATACTGAATAATCGCGTAACTGAGCGGTAAAATAATGCCTATGCGGTATCGCTGGTAGGTTTGCTTTTTCAGGTAGGTTTATGTCTGGTCATGGTAAGGCTCCAGCGGCTTTTAACCGAAGTACAGATGGAAGGCTTTTCCGACGTTGTCGCGAACGTTCTAACACTTCAGTAGCTGTCTGCTCTGAGTGAACCAGCGGTTTCAGGATGCTTGGTCCTTTCGAGTGATCGCGAGACAACGTTGTCTAAAGAAACTCACGAATGAACCGCCCCTGTTTCAAATCGTGATTACCGTCCCCTGACTATCGTGGGAAGAGAGTTCTGACACGTCATAAATAAACATTGTACCTGGACAATCCAATTTATTGTGTACTTTGTGACGTTTCTTTTCGATTGTCACGTGCTCCAAAGGACCTCAAGATAGTTGCGTGCCCTACAAGACCGGTGTGGTAGCGCACTTACACAGAGTTAAACGTTTCTAAATCAATGGCGGATGCCAGTGTTAATCTAATAATTCTGGATTTGCCATAGTGTGCAGAGTTCGGATGACAAGTAACTCGCGCTAGGTTTGTAGGTCTGGATTTTCCGTTCATTAAAATGCGTTTCACTGGTCTTGGTCGTCAGACAACTTTCTCCGCCATGTGATGGTGATGGATTTCGGGGACATTTGAGCAAACGATAGTCAAGGCGTTATTGTTAAAGGCGCTTTTGGTTGGGCTACAAGGTCGGGGGATCTTTGAGCTTGACTTCAGGTCAAGTGATGACGGTCTACTGTTTTTTGCTGTATTCGCATTAGCGGTGTTTATAACAGAGGATACACTAAAGATAGCATCCGAGGGATTTTTGCAGCTAGCGGTGCATTTGTGACTACAGTCAAGGGGGATTTGAACTCGACCGGCGATCCTTGGATTGCAGACGCAGTAGACGCGGTTTCGCCTGTCCCATCCTTGTTATTTATACAAGTTGTAAAGACGGGTTGAATTTTATCGATCATACATTTCGAGTGGTTGCTGAGTTTCTTGGTCCGTAGAAGCCACTGTGTTGTCTTGGTGCATACTCGTTTCAGACGATATGGTCTTAGCGTTCATTCATTGTTCAACTTCTTCTGCTAACCGGTCGCACTTTTGGACTACAAGTATGTCTTTGATAATGGGATGGTCAAAGATGCAGTACAAAATCAGAGATCCACTTGAAAGCTGTTTCGATCTCTCACGCGGTATGTGGAAAACTGCGCACTTTGGATGGTACCATTTGAAGGAGCGTGAGCAGGGTAAACCAAATTTGACTAATCGGTCACATACTGTGGATGCACATTTACTCCTCGACCGGAGCCCATTTGGATTCACATTTACTTGCTTTCTGCTACTCGGCATAGCGTTGCTACCTACCACAGTGAGCTAGTCAATGTCGCGCATTGCTCCGACTGGTCGGCTGCGCACCCTATTTAGACGAATGGATGCGGCCACTTCGCTTCTTGCTTACACACTGCCGTGCGGGTGGTGAGGGAACGCGATAAAACCAATAAATCAGGACTTGAAATCGCCACACTGCATAGCAGTTTTAGCTCACATGCCGGTCCAAACGCAGTACAGGCAGATTACCGCCGGTGTGAGTTGCAATCTTGTTTACCGACCGAAGCGATGTTCACGACAGGGCGATGCATTTGGCACGAATGAGGGATATTTCGATCGCTGTCGACAGCTAAAATTGGTCAGCCGATGCGGCCGGCTAGCAGACAAATTACCTCAAAAATAGTAAAACGATTTAGGTGATAAGGCGTTGGAAGAATTCCTACGCTTGGCGATCCACAGGATATAACTGGTAGTTCAGAATCGGATGAGTGGAACTCCGGCGGTGTGTGATGAAGTGTGTAGGGAAGGATCCACAACAATGCGGATCACATGGCGATTAAAAAGATTTGCACAGTTCTCATAAAAACTAAATCAGATACTGTTGTCCAAGTTTTGTCTCATCTAATTGTGATTATCATCATCTATGAGTGGCCATATTGAAGCAAACATTGTGTGAATCGACTGCGACGCGCAATCTCAATGTGAATCGCGATTTACATTGGAGTGAACGCTGGCTTATAGGGTCCCTGGAACAGCATCCAAAGCTCATGACAAATAATGAATGCGTTCCGAAGTGACGTCTCCAATCAGTCAATACCCGTTGCGACAAGATTTGGTCGCAGCGACTTGGTACTATAGCGCCAAAGGCATTGGCCGACATCCCAGGGAGTCTGTTACCTCTATCTGCTGAGTGCAATGAGTAGTTCACAGATCGTGAGTAACTACGGACATTCATCTGCTAAAATTTTGTTTTCCCTTTGTCTATCATATCATTTGCATTTACACATACTTCATCGGTATCACTTTATCGTTGATTTTAGTTTTTTACATTTTCCACCCATCATTTCATCGTTATCACTCATGTCGATACAAATGAAGCTGATGAAACGCGTGACTAGTTATATTTCCGTCTGTCGTTTGTCCAACCAACCTTGTTGGACAACTCGCAGGATTGAAAAATCGTATAACATAGACCCGGTTAGTATTCGTGTGCATTATGGTATAAACACTGGCTAAATTTTGATAAAACGCTACTCATATTTGGCCTTCAAAATATGCATGAGACATGTTACATAGTCTTTGCTTCGGTAAACATTCGTGGCGCAGCTCACCAACCCATTCGTAAGACTTATTTATCATCAAACTGGTTGTTCGCCCCGTGATTTCTTTTTTATATTACTTCTTTCACTATGGGCGAGTTCTTTAAAACTACTTGTCCCTGACTTAGATTTTAACGTTACCACGGGAAACGAGCCGCGTTACTGTCATCGATGTCCATCACAAACGGGCCACAGAAGACAAAACATGAAGTTTAGTGCTGAGATAGATGTTTCCAAAGTGAATGTGACGTAAACTTCTCACCTTCGTCTTTCTCTAATGAAATACTTGGTTCACTGTGATGTATTGCTACTTATATCGTTAATGCAGGGATCAGAATTAATCAAGAGGCCCGCTTCTCGTTTCATTGAGACATATGCGTGAAAAGTATTAATACTGCGAGCATCTGTTGTATAGATGGCTGGGGTAACAGTAGTAGTTTCCAAATTTCCAATCATGTTACGAAATATGCTTATGTAATTTCGTAAATTTTAGTTAAAACTGACCTCGGATTGACAGAGGTCTACCTCAAAGTGAACTGAGATTGTGTGTCGCAACCCAACCACACAGCGTGTTCAATAATTCAACTTTGGTTTTCACACTGTTTCATCAAGAGGATGCTGGAATAAAGTGCTCCACTGGAGTGAAGTAAGGGCAAGAGATTCGTGGTAAATTAGTTATTGGTCAAGGTTATAATACACTGTAAGCTGATTACTTCTGAGGAAGAAATCACTATATATAAAACCGGTCCGCGGACAATAAGATAGATGTTGCTCCACAACAGGAAGAATGCAGTACAATGTAAAACTATTTCCTTCTGTTCAAAGTACATTTGTATGATGAAAGAGTGGACATCACCGAAGTCGCACTTTTAAAACACCAGCCTCCAACGAAGGATAAGTTGCAAGATGGCGTATATATACCCTGCTGCATATTCAACATAACTTCCAGGAATCCTTGCTTATTCTGAAAAACGAGACAGGTAGTTTCATGCGTCAGGTGACATCCATTGAGGGAAAGGTAGCAATATAATCTGCAAGAGCCAACAGTTAACGGTCATTGGTATAGAATTTAGCATTTTCAACACCAAATGTGTCTTGGGTTGGTTTTCTGATACCCACTGAGCCTAGCTCTGGATGCGCGGTTGATGCGGTTACACCCTGTCCGACGACACTCAGGTTGTGCTCGAAACTGGCCGAAGGCTTGCCACTTGTTGCCTAATGAGGTGAAAATGGAACATGTAAAACAACATGACTACCAGACTCAACATTTCGAACACAGTAAACTGTGGAATACATTGTGAATAAGTCAAATTAGGTAAAATCTATCGCTCAGAAGCAAAGCTTTGTGTGTGAGGACAGAATGCGCTTCAACATTGTTTTGGTTTCACGGATTCGATGGTTTTAAGCGCATGTGGTATTTACCCCGCAAAACAGTTTCCTGTTTAAATTAGAGGGGCTGTGTAATTTCCTGCCACTATCGATATTTAGAAATATCGCCTCCATAGCTTTCGTGTTTTCGGAGTGTTGAGCCGAAAGTAACAAGCATGTGTCCTATAAAGTGTGCATTTTGTGGGTAAGCAGAAGGCAGATAACTAGCTGGTTATGTGTTCAGCCGTCAGCACTGGTTAACCGGATGGGCACGGGTACCACAATAAAACGTTGGGAGCGCCAAAAAGTGCTCCGATAATTCGGTACAACCGCATGCTGTCTCTCATCGGACAGACTGGGATACTTTCCCACAGTACGGTGAAATCTTGTATGGCTATATACGCACAGGTGCATGAGATCAGAGTTTTCATTTGGTCAAGCCCCCTACAAATTCAGTTTGGTGAGGACATGAGGAGAGAGGATAAAACCCACGTACGCATAATCAAGTCAAGTGCCTAAATCAGCCGGCAAAGCGGTAGGCGTAAAAGACACACAGATATTTTCAAGATGCGGTACGTGAGATACTTATGGATTGGGAGATATACAACTGTGAGTGGAGTATACAAATGACAATAGACGCGAACGGACGGGAAGTACGAAATAATGTCATGAGAAGTATTCTGACACAACTAAATACGTCTGTCACGTAGTGTAAAAAGTGAGTAATTGTCTCGGTTCATTGTGTAGAATCAGCTGCGTTATCGGTGATCAGAGCTACTAGCTAACACAAACTGCTTAAACCAATCAGGAACCGATTATTATGATCTCGACGAGGAGTCGAACCCCGGTTCACGAATTTCCGGTCCGCTGCTCTACCACCTGAGCTACCGAGGGCTGACGATTAGGTGCGCAAATTTTAACACATGACTTCTGCTTGGTGCGCGACGTATTGCCAATGGGCTCACAGTACCTGTCCTGATGTTGCAGATTGGCTCACTCACACGTCACTTCCCAATGGACCGAAGTACCTGTCCTTCAAATGTCCAAGGGGCGATGGTAGATTAATGTTGGAAGTTTGTGAGTAGGGTAAAGTTTGTAGAAAGTAGAAGTCACGAGTAAAATTCACGCACAATAATATGCCCTCGGTAGCTCAGGTGGTAGAGCAGCGGACCGGAAATTCGTGGACCGGGGTTCGACTCCCCGTCGAGGCATATTATTGTGCGTGAATTTTAATCGTGACTTCTACTTTCTACAAACTTTACCCTACTCACAAACTTCCAATATTATGATCTCGACCGATTTGGAACGCAGCCACAACCACATTTGAATGTCCACATAGTATTCTCAACCTTCTATGACCAAAGAAGTTGGTGAGAAGTCTCCATTGGACGTCCAAATGAAAGGTCGACTTTGTCATAATAGTCAGGATGTTTACTTGGTCTGACACTATCGACTTCTGTATATAAGTCTAGATGTTTCCCTAAATCGTAGACTGTAATGGCAAGCCGTTCATGGCATGTCAGACAGCGCAATCGACCAGATAATAGTATACAACAACAGAAGGTTATAAGTGGCCAAATTCTGACCGAGACTTCGGATATCAATAACTGAATCTAACACAAACAGCACTGCTTATGAGTGGGCGCATGCAATTTGTGAAGTTGAGCACAATCATAAAAATGAGAGATAATAAACTTCAAGTGTTAGGGATTGCAGTGAATCTGAGTTTTCCTAAAGCAGCAAACCATATTAGATCGCGCCTGCAAACTTGGCAAGGTGTGCTGGGGTCCTTTTTAAGCACAATGGCTGCATCATTATAATAATTTAATCATTCGGATACCCGCTTTCTAGTAGGTCATATAGACTATGAATGCATAGTATTTTTTAGTCATTCGGCTTACCGCAATCCTTTTCCTCGGACTTGTCAGTAACTTTGCTCTCGGGGCTGGTTTTGGCACGTGTATCCTAAAGTCGCTAGCATTCAACTTCACTCCTTGTATTTCAGGCAGTATTGCTGTCGTTCTGCTATGTATATAGTTCTCTCCAAGTGGGGATTCCTTAGAGACAGAAGCTAAGGGCGTGACATGAATTCCGTCCAGCGGACATGTTGACGAACTGTAATGAAATTTGAAATTCTCAAAGAACATATAGAATAATTGTAAAAGCCAAGCTCCTCCATCTGCAGTCACTTGCGACTTGACTGACAGCGGACAAAATGAATTATGACAGAGGACAATGGATAAACGAGAAAGGCCGCGAGGATAAGCTGCAGGCTTAGGCGGTATGAGTCACTCTGAAAAATGTATAGCGGAGATAAACATTAAAGCAAAGCTCAAAGGAAGTTTGTCCAACTGACAGGGTTGTTCCGCGAGGGTGCACAATTGATACGAACAACTTTTTGTACGGACCAGAATGCTGAGCTTGATGACTTCAAGATTTTATCTAGCAAGTTGATTAAGTTTATCTGTACGCAACCCGTAGTTAAACACCAGACCCCTATGAAGTGATTAACACAGTTTTTGAAACAGTTTGCGTCCTTCTGTGGGTTCAACTGAAGCACAGATTGTGTGACGCGACATCAACAACAACAGTACATCAGCCAATTGAAATGATGCGTCGCTGCCGTGCAACAAGGGTAACCGAGGGAGAGAGGAACAATAAGAGGAAGTGAAGGAGGATCTGGAATAAAACCATTTGCACTAAACAAACATTCAGGGTCAAGACGCCTACACCTTGTCAAAAGTATACCGTCACGAACAACAAACTATCGTGCAAAGATAAGGCGACATTGGCGAGACAGCTCCCTTGTGATTTTCAGTGTCTCGCATCACAACCGGCCATTAAATCGGAGATAACTCCGCACCAAACATTTTTTAAACAGGTCGTCAAATTAGGAGACCACGGCAGACGGGTCACTGGTATCGACTGTGAGCCATGTTCTGTAACATCTCAAGCCAAGCACAAGGCGAGTCAAAGTGAACTCCAGCCTGGAAGGCGAGACGGACTGACGACACCGAGTGTGGTCGTCAGTGACTTCATTTCCCGTTGCTGAGTTCCATTTTTGTCCACCTCGAGCTTTGCACAATCCTACATCTGGCAGAAAAAACAAGGCCCTCCTCGGTAAGCGGTGATCAGGCATACGTGCCCAAGTCACAGCAACTTATTCAGTGCGACCAGTTTTTCTAAGTAACTAGCCTGGTTGTCCTTGTCTATTATTCGCTTCCGCACATGAACGCTGCGGACACGCTGTTGCCAGCTGACACGGGCAATGCTCTGCAGACAAAGACTTGAAGGAACTGCAGGTCCTCAGATCGCAGGCGCCAAGTCTCGCTCCCATAAAGTAGGACAGCCTTCAATGTGTGGCGTGACTGCCACATACAATCCAAATATGGACCGCGATTACCTTTGAAGTAAACCTAAGTAACCTCGAACAGCGGGACCAAACTCGAAACATATTTGTGTTGGTTGTTGCAGACTAGCAACGTATGGCTTCACGATGGGTTTCGCGCTTGTTTTCCATTATCAGCTAGACACCACATACTTTTGAATGGAACCTGGAATGCACAGAGTCGCAGTCGAAGCCTGTACAGCTACATCACTGAGTCACGAGCAGCACTTTACATAACGATTATCGTCACTCGTCAGATCATTTGAAGTATGTGTTATGCAACTGGATTGCGACACATAATCTCAATCTGAACAGTAAAGTAACGGGTCCAGGTGCAATTTCTGCTATTTCTACCCGAAGAATGCAGGTAAGTATGAAACAGATGATGAACGACATTGATGCATGCAGGCGTCACATAAAAGTTGTTTGGTCACACTTATCTATTAGCTACATAGGATTGATTTGCTGGCGATTCGAGGACATTCAACGTGATTTGCGAAAGATAAGTTCACGCAGGATTCCGAAACACGATTTGTGCTGGAATGTGATAGAAGTGTGATAGAAGATTGGATTGCGATTTATTCCGAGATAAATCTCCGCATTTGTATCTCTGCAACAGTATCCGATTCAACGAGATTCCGGTGTGACTAGCCGTCCAACACTGTTTTTCCAGATCGGTTCTGTCCTTGGCTAAAGTTAAAATTATAGATTTGACAGGGGATGTGACTCAGTTGCACCAGTCGACTTAGCTCCGAGTACGCTGAAATCAAGATAAATTCCCACCTCCTGTGAACAGCGTCATGTACAGCCTGGTAGTATAGTTGTAGGATACCTGCCCATAGCCACCATCTTCATTGCATAATTCCCAGCTCCATCTAAACATACGTCTTAGAACCAAAAGAAAACGTGGGCGAAGACGGAAGGTATTTCAACGAGTGTGCACAATGCCAGCTTTGGTACAAAAAGCGTAAAAACTTTAATAATGTCTGCCTACTGCGCTTACCCGAGTAGCATAGTGACATTAGGAATTTGTCGATACAACTACTCAGTTGCACCGTTTGTGCTGACTTGTCTAGCCGATAGGACAATTATCAGATAAGCTTACACACCAAGTGATATGAGACTGTGTCCAATGTGCTGTTGTCAATATCAGTAATATGATCCCGTGCCGATTGCTTGCAATCTAGAGGCTTATTTCCTTCGCACACAATCGGTACATTTGTCCACAGGCATAAAAGTTTGTCTGTAAACTGTGTACAAACGTTAACATACCCCATATGCATAACTGACAATCAAAGATCATCGTCTTCCGTTCAACATGCTAGTAGACCTAGTAAATCGTTCAACATAGTCAATAATCTTTTGGAACGAAATTCTTGTCTGTGTACGAAGGGGATTTAATTAGGAAGTTGTCTGATCACAGTAGGGAGGAATGCTTTGAGATCAAGAAAACGGCAACAATAGCTATCCACGAGAATGTTTGCAAGGAACAGCTTAATCTGCCAGACAAATAGTGTCGCGTTCGATTCCTTTTGTTTCAAGGCGTAATGTTATAAATCGACAAGCATTGATAAAAATAAATTTTTCTGAGTACTTAACCATGTGCTATTGTTGCAATAACGAAGCGGCAACAAAGCACAATCTTTATTGCACGCGACCACGGTTTCCACAAGCTGCGCGCAAGCGCATTTATGGGTCTTGTTTCCGTCCCACATCACAACACATTTGGGGAACCACAACATGTCAAGTTCGTGCTTCGTTTGACTGCATCTTTGAGGGCCCTGGCTGCCTATCTTACCTCGTAACTTTGCTTCCGTAGCTCGCATTCTGATCGGCCTGGAATTGTTCTAAAGCAATTGATTTGTTTGATCTCGGTTGCGTTTTTCCGCTTGGGGTTACTCTTGGATACACCAACAAAGGCGTTTCCGTCTGATTTATTGGCCTTTCGCCACATTAGTTTTCAGTACTCTTTGACTCAGGCACGTTCCCGTTCGTTGCTCGCGTTCCGCTCACTGATCGTATGGTTGGGCTGGGGTTGCCCCGTCCGATCTCGCCCATAATGTCTGCACCCGTTTCGGCCCTCGCTCGTTCTAGTTTCTTTTCAGTTTCCTGCGTGATCGCTGCCTTCCGCGCCACTACATTATTGCTCAATTTTATCCGAGATGCACAAAACGCATGCTTTGGTGCGTAATTAAAATGGAGCATTTCGCTTTCGAATCTTTGAATAAGCCTAAAACGGATCTAACGTTTGAGAGATAGGAAACGTTTAAAGACTGTATTTTGACACGTGGGATTTGTAATGACACAAATTTCACAACACAATACGTAACGATAGGTGAGCGAGTACGTAGCTAAATCGACATTTGGTGACCGCCTGAGACGACAGCAAAACTAGTACTTGTGTGCACAATAAGTCAGTTACGAGGTCATTTATGAAAATTATCTTAGGAGAAATCACCGGACGTGGTCCGGAGCTTTCGGAAACATAATTTTGATAATATGGTACCTGGTGTTAGCCTGTTTACTTTACCTATACTCTCAAATTTCCCATCGAAAACATCGTATAAGGGAGGACAACTTTAACCGCTGAAAGTGAAAAAGGAATTCGGACAGTAAAAGGAATCACTGCGTAAGTCTAGTGTGCGTACCGGTGTAACAACCATGGATCAATGCAGGCTGAATGAAAGATATGTTGACAGCCAGGTTGTAGCCTTCTCACTGATTGGCCGACTTGGTACACCATCAGACAAAGACGACATTGGCGCCCAGGGGCCAGTAGCCCAGTGGTTTTGACCAAACCCCAGTTTTCAACCGTAATCTGATTGCCGTTACTCAGTCTTCCATCATCCGTCTGATGTGGCATCTGCCATGTGTTGTTCGACGTTCGCATTTTGCATCTAAATCTTTCGAAATGGTGAAATTCTCCAGTTTGATGCCGTGGACGTCGAATTACCCAGTGGGGAAGAAGGGATAGATCCTGAAGCCGCATCGTGTCTGTGGTTGTTCTGTGCCAACCGCCGCTAAAATCGAAGAGAAGAAAATCGGGCACTATTTGGCAATTTTAGCACACGAATATTTATTAAGTTTCAGCAAACTTAGTGACTCCGAATGCTAAGTATGTTTGGCTGAGACGTGCACGGATCACATAGAAATGCAAGCATGTGACGAATGCTATATGCCGCCAATTCGGGTGATTTCGAGCTGTGAGAGTAAAAGCGGGTCATCATAGACAAACTAAATTCGACTGACTTTTCGTGTTACTTCTTCTAGTGTACGCCGGGCTCTCGGTCTCTTGCTGAAGCCGTGAGTAGCGTTGCCCAGCTCTCACATAGCCACCACTTCGTCATGCGCAGTCGTGCTTGGCTTCAGCCAAAGTAACCGGCAAATGTGATGTGGCACGTCGGTTAGGTTGTGTTGAACCTAATGGGTAACATTAGTGACTCACTTAGTTTGTACACGGTAAAGTATCCATAACATTTGAAAATAACGCTGGACTGCTGTTTCGTCCTATTCTACTCCAGCCACATGGTGTCTACCTAAATAGGTTCGGTCGGGATGAAGCTCAGACTTTCTTCTAATTCGACGCTACTGTTTTGGAATCAGTAGTTATCGAACTTACGTAATAACACGGCAAAGCTAATCAATTCAAGTCAGGGAAGCGTTTTTTGCACTTGTAAAGGGTGATTTATCAGCCGTGACATAAACACTATCAACGTGATAGAAAAGTAATTCAAAAGCGGAAAAATAACAGAGAAGAGAAGCCAGATGAAAAACATAAGCTCACTGGCTAAATTTACTGGTTAGTTGTGAGATAATGGTGTTTTGATCAAACAGAAATTCGGCTGAATTGGGAATGCCCTGGTGCAGGTATATGTTGCTCTGCACTTTTGTCTGGTAGACGAGGAAAACTTACAGGCAATGAGTGCACTATAGAGATGGTGGCTAATGTTGGCGAGTAGTTTGGATACAAGTTTAGTGCGTGTGTTTATGTACGCAGATACAAATGCATGAACTGAAAGGGGATATGGAATGCCGCTGCAGCGAGGCGAGTGCTTCGTGACCTGTCAAACAGCTTGAAATGCTTATAGAGTAGTCCAAGAAAAACTTCAAGAGAGCGATAGATCTAGTGTGATAAAATGCAAGAAGTGATGAACTTCAAAATCAAATTATATGGAACGCAGGATGATCGTAATCGACCGACGTAAAACAGAGATCACCTGATATTGGTGAATATTTGACTGAGGTGGAGTGAACACAGCTAACCATGGCTCAGTATAACTACAAGGTACTTCACTGTCTATAGTGGCTAATCTGAAGTTTGGGACATTCCAAGACAAGTTCCCGGTATAAATTTATTTATAAATTAAAAACAGAATGTTATTACACTTGGATGCGCTCGGCTTCAAGCAGTGAGATTTTCATCATTGCACAAATTTTTCCAAACATCTTTGCAGCTAGGATGAAGAGGCAGAGGTTTGATGAACCATGTCTATAATAACGCCATAAAGATATTTTGATAGAATGGTTTCTCCTGGGCTATGAATGGAAATACGGTAAGTAGAGAGCAAGTATGGTGACAAAATGACTCCTTGAAGGACACCGAAACTTATGACGAGCGGCAAGCTCTTGACGATCTGAGTTTGTTTGGCGAAATAATCATTTAGCAAGAAGACGAGGAAAGATTGAGGAGGAACGTCTGCGGATCTTACAACAGCAATTTATGGTTAGCACAGCCGGAAGTGTTGCTATAGTCGAGGAAGCATACATGTGTGGATTTGCTCTTACTTTCTAGAGATGAAAATACTGAATGCACTAGACAGACCACTGGGTCTTGCGTGGATCCTGAACTTCTGTATGCAAACTGAAATGGGTCATCCAAATGGCACTGGACCGGAACTTTTAAAGAACGGTTTCTTAAAAACCTTCAAAGTTACCGAGGTGGATGCAATAGGCCGAAATTCACCGGTCCATTGTTCTTCCACTGGCGTTTTGCTAGAAATCCTACAACCGCCCACGAATTTTCCTTGCTTTAGGTACATTGTGCATGCCTCAGTCAGAGGGTGAGCTAAGGAATCAGGACACTACTTGAAGACTGCAGGAAGCCGCCTACCAGGTTCGCATGCCTTGCTTGAATAGAGCCGGGTTAGCCTCTTGTGCTGCGATGCAACGTTGACAGGAGGCAGTAAGTCCGTAGACCAATGAATCGGAGATGTTGAAGCGGAGAATGAGTCACTGTCAGTGCAGCAGAATTTGCACTTTAATTCTTTAACGTCCACATTAGAATTTGTGCTTTGTTGCTTGACTCCTCTGACCTGTTTCATCATTCGCCAAATCTCATGAAAATTGCTATTTCCCAGAACTGTATTGACACTCATCACCGAAGATGTAGATAAAATCAACGCTGAGTTCGGCTCCTCATCACCTATCACACTCCCGCTGCCTTCCCTCAGCACTACTGAGCCTCTCACTTTATTTGATTCCACAATTGCCTACAAGGAACTCATAAGACGGAAGCCAAACAAGGTGAGTGGAGCGGATAGTCTATCAGCAGTCGCTCTGAAAGAAAGTGCAGATGTTTCAACGACACCGCTGACAGAGATCTAAAATCGATGCTTAACGACTGGCACCATACCCGACATTTGGAAATGTGCCAGAATAATACAATTGTCTAAAAAGATATCTCGGAAATGTAGGCCAATTACGTGCACGTCTGTGCTCTTAAAGGTGCTGGAAAAATTACTGATTCCTTGCATTTTCACTGGCAATCATACTGATGATGTCAAACAGTTTGCCTATAAACCATGGTGCTCTACATGGGATGCTGTTTCCTATCCGACGCATTCAATTGCGTTAGCGTTAGATAATAGATGTAAGAGGGTACGGCTCCTTTTTCAGGAGCCTCGACAGTTCAGTATTGCTCAACGGTTTGTTTGAAAATGGCGTCCCCAGATGTGTGTAGTGTAATGCGTGATTATTTCGCAAATGGCGTCTACTTCACGCAGTTATGCGGTAGAAGGTCCTCTGTATTCCGAGACAATCGTGGTGTTTTGTAAGGAATTCATCGCATGGCGCTTTCCATTATCCGCCTACGTGGGATGTTTCCCTATTCTGTTAAACTTCATAGGCTGTAAAAATGTTGGTGACACCGTCCTGAGTTACATAATCCCAAACATTGAGGACTGTTCGAAACGCCAACCAGGGTTAGACGAACTAGTGAATTGGCCGAGTTCTCGGTCTCGCTTTTTCAACCTTTTTAAGTATTGTGACGTAACTTCTGCGCTTTACATCCCAACAGATTGCATCTGATTGTACGTATTGCCCCCCATTACTGTGGATGTCAACAGCATAACTCTACCGTAAAATATCTCGGTATCATTTTAGCTCACAATTTATCGTAGTCTATACATATTCCAGAAACATTTAAAAAGTTAGGTTGCTCTCAGTTTATGTTCTCATGCTAAAAATGCTGTCAGA
This sequence comes from Dicrocoelium dendriticum, assembly GCA_944474145.2. Lineage (NCBI taxonomy): Eukaryota > Metazoa > Platyhelminthes > Trematoda > Plagiorchiida > Dicrocoeliidae > Dicrocoelium > Dicrocoelium dendriticum. The sequence continues at coordinate 47,535,939 of OX104067.1, forward strand.
TCCTTGTGGTTTAATTCTAGGGCTTGTAACTGCATATATTCTTCCTCGCTGGTTATACTGTTCCTCCATTATTTTTCCCGGAGTTTTTCAAAAATATTATATTCCTGGTGTCCGTGCGCTAAAACTGATTTCTCGCTAGATTAAGGAAAGTACATCTCATTAAGTTCATCGTTAACAAATATTTGGATGCATGCATCTACTTTCCCTTTGGGATTTTAAACGACCCCCTCCCCTTTACATGCTATCCCAGCCAGCACCATATCTACTCCTGCCACATGGTCGAAATTTGAAGCTTTATATCATAGTAATTCATCATATTAAAACTCCACCCCGTCTTATCTACAACGCCTATTAATCGATCCATCGGGAATGAAACACCGCTTTCGTGACCGAATGCTTGGTTGAAGATGCAACTCAGTTTTTATTACTGTCAATTGTCATTTCTCATTGATGCTTTGTTGGGTTATATTTCGAAGTGTTAGAAAATGTTGAAAATGCGCCCATATGGGTGGAAAAGCTTATACGTACTTGACTTGGCTTCATTGAGGTGGTGCACTTCTTCCTTAGCATGATCAGAAAAGAACTTTACTAAAGCACCAGCTTTGCTTTTGAAAGTACTTTTTTCGAGCATACGAAGCTGCTTGCGATAGGGGGAAGAAAACCGACCAACGAGGATGGAGACGGTTTCTTTCGGGTAGCAGAGATCATAATAGAATTCCAAGTTACTTGTCACTTGGTCACTGTTTGTTGGTACATTTGTGTCGATAAATAAACAAAGGTCTGTGAAAGTAACCACTTCTCTCAGTCGCACTGTATTTGAAGGAAGGGATTGTCTCCATTTATATCTGCGATAATTGCGCTGAGTGGAAATCGTGTGGCTTGTCTTACTTTAGAAAAGAGGATAGCTTGAATATAGAATGGTCTGAGCTGCCAAGTGGTGCTCGACTGCAGAGCGAAAATATCTTCAAACTATTGACAATTACTAAATCCAAGGTTACCTCTAACCCATTGGGATGGATACCTTAGACATTACAACTAAAACCTTCCTACTCATAAGTAATAATAATAATGGTTTTCTGTAGCCTGAGAGTTGCAAGGAATGTGATGTATGGCATCAGCAGTACGCCGGTACGCAATACCGACGCTCCGCCGCCGCGCAACCACCATCTGTCGCACGTGCGCTAAAGATAACGCGAGAGTTGCCCGGTTCCTGTGCAGGGTTGAAATCGTGCCCCCGGATTACAAGGCAGGCTTATGATCCATAACGCTACGGGCCGGCAACGAGCCAGCAAATATGCACAGGAACTGGTCGATTTTTTAATAATAGCGGTCGTGAAAGCATCGTAAATCTTGTCTGTTTCTGAGTTGGGAAAACTGGGGGATATGTATTGGCCAATAAAATAGAACAGTACCCATACAACTGTTTTGGCTTACACTTTAGGACCAAGCAGACCATACGTTATGACGAGTGGCAGAAGAAGTGTTTCGCCGAAAGTCACCAAGGAGCGTTACTAAAGCTTATGACACCGCCGCCACGATTTCGGTAGGTGCATGGGCGATCAGTATGAAAACAAATGAAACGGTCAATTGTAACAACGGCGTCTGCAACATCGTTATGGAGCCGTGCCTCTTGCAGCACAAGGTCTTCTAGTTGTGCACATTCACGACAGTCAATAATGCCTTTAAGGTCTTAAAACTTTTCCCAGGAGCTCACGGATATTGCCGACTAGAAAAGTTAGTATGCTCATACTTGTCAAGTTTATTTTCGTGAGGGCAACTTTTCACTCCGCACGATGCTTAACCATAGATTTATTCCCTTTTTTACGTTTTCTCACTTTATTCCTGATAAGTTGATTATCTTCGTAAGCTTGCGTAGAAACACAGCGATTTCCGAGCATCCTGTGTAAAGTTAATCATAGTACTGATTGCAGCAAAAACAATAGGTGAGCAAAACAATGTTGAAGGAAATGTCATCAAAAGCGTTTGTGTCAGTAAACCTTTAAAAGCGGAGAATTTACAGCATGGCCAAACTATAAGTTCTCGCCGAGCAGTTGCTCATCTAGTGGTCAGAACTGCCAACAATGCGCATGCGAAGGTCAGTGGTCCAGTCATGTAGACCGACGCTGACCCCCGCGACCCAGACGTAAAAATTTGGACTTTAGCAGGATATGATTTCCGAACGCCAATCTCAACAAGTTTGAAAGACGAGAGCAATTAAGCTTGATCGCTTGTAGGTTGGATGTGACAAAATTAAAACCTTTAAGGCTAGTTTCACCAGCTACGATGCTTTCTAATTTTCCTATGCTGACCTCAATACAATGTGCCAGAGATAGAGGCTATTGCCCATGAGATTTCCCCCGTTGAGTCAAAAGAATAGCTTAGATACATTTCAACAAATGCTGCCTGTTAGATGAAAGTGTACGTACCGGTTGTATCCGCAAAAGAAAAAGAGCGAACGCGGTAACGTAAACCAATGTGCACGGCACAGTGAATCTGAAACTTCATGGGGCAAATGCATGCCCAGTGTGTTACAGGTAGGCGATTTTACGGGTACAGATATTCACCGCACAATGTCTACGTAACGACAGACGAATCCATGACAAGAGTGGATCATTACGTAGCGAAATCCACACGATAGGAAGGACCCGAAGGTGGCTTTGTTCAAAATGTTTATGAAAGACCAAGATAGCTTTTCTGGAGCTTATGTCAGTATTCCTATTCTTAGTAATTATGAGGAAAACTAGGATCCGGTTGATGCGCTGTGTGGGAAATGCACAGGTATCGTTCCAAAACCGAAAATCGTAGATCAAACTGCTAAAACTATGGTCATCTAAGTATATGCATTCCTCCCCCCCCGGAGCCTTGGACTCAGCTGTACCTGGAATAACACTGGGCCATGTCGCAGGTGTCTTTGAGATACAGCAAGTGGTAAGCTGGGAAAAGGGCAAAAGGAGTATTATAGTACATTCCCTCCTGTAGTTTACGACTAATGTGGCACCACGGGAGGTTCTTGATCAAGTGCCTAAGGTCAGCACTACTAAACAATGTGCTCTTACAGTGAAGCTGCGTAGGTAGACGTTAGAAATGCGTATGCGATAGAAATACGGCAGCAGTTTGCAACGATATGACTCTAGTTGCATAACGAAAGCAAAATATCAGCAACGCATCTCAGAGAGGCCTATCTGCAAGATGGATCACTGACGACGGACTGTTGGTTAACCTGTGGTACCCGAACAAAGCTGCTTAAGTCTCCTAGACATTCGAACAAATGAGATGCTCAAAAAGAAAGCGCAAATAAAGATATCACACGGTGCATTTATGCTAGTTTCAATATCTTCATATATAATAAAAGTTTGGGCCAAATATATTACAAACCTACTTAGCCCTATTTCCGGTCGTGGGGAGTACTTGTGGTTCGTCCAGTCGAGATCCCAAATTGACAGGTACACATCTATTGGGAGCCACCATCGTCCACTTTCCCTGAGGGTCCTAGTATGGATAAAACGGGCAAGGTAGGACCCTTGTTCAACAGGTTTTAATAAAAGCATTTTCGTACCTAAAATCAAAACAATCGCGTAAGAAGAGTGGCCAACATTTGTTTAATGTGTCACACGCAAATCAGAATGTAGCAACTACGATTTTACACCATTGATATTACGAGCATATTTGTTAACCGTGTCCGAGTGCCACCACTTTAGATGTTTTACGGGATTGTATTCTAGTAATTGGGGTGATTTGAGCGAACTGCTTTAGGTCGTCAAAAATCCAACGTTCTCACCAGCTTGAAAACGAAAGCTATGAAGGATACACGCCTGCCTGACTCAGCGAACTTATGCCACTGCATGGAATAGGGCTGCATGAAGCTGTCTTATACCTATCCGTAGAACGAAGGCTCTCCAGTGTCATGATGATAAAACACGGTATAATTGTATGATAAGTTCAAACTGATGATATGTATTAGCTCTCCAAACAGACCACAACGCTGACATTGAATGCAGTAGCATCCCTTATTCCTTCTATAGTGTCTGCACTGGATTATAGCTGTAAACAGTACGGCTTCTTTTTCTCAATTATTCATATGCGTCCGAAAGTCTAAATGGATCAATGTTGCTCAATTACCTTCCGAGAACTGAGTTCATCCGGGTGTGTGTGATCCGTTGCGTGACTAACTTACGCAACGTATGTACTTTGCCCAGTTGAACCATAGGAACTCGCTTGTTCTCGGTGATGACTGCAGTGCTCTGTTGGGAGCGGTCTTATCGCTTTTCTACTATCCTATAAGTCAATGAGCTGAATTTATACAGGTTAAGAAGCAACGCTGTACAAGTCCCGTTGGGTAATATGGTGGAGTTGTCGAAAAAATAATAACATAACAGTTAGTGCTTTAAGTATGAAAAGGATTTCTTTTTTGTTCCGCAGTGACCATGCAACCCACGTAGGTTCACAGCAATGAAATCCAAGGTATATTCACGGAGTAGGATAGGATAGGCATAGTGCCAAGTAAGAAAGTGTAAGGGGATGAGTGCGTCATCCAATCACGTTTTAAATAATGTTAGTGTCGGAGCAGACGACCGGTTCAGGGACAGCATACCACCGGTGACAGACACGAATGGAAAAAAAATTCCTGCAGCACTCAAAATGGCTATACCGTTCTGCAAGTTTTATTAAGTAACCTCTCATGTATGTATTGCTGCTGAGTTGCAGTAAGAAACGGCACACATGATGTGGGTAGTGCAGAATCAAGTATGCCATTATCAGATCGCCACGTAATGTGCGATGTCGTTCGCTGAATACCCCCAATCGTTTCATTATCTGCTCGGATGGGAGATGATGCATTCCAATGAGGTATCTGGATACATGACGTTGAGGCTGCTCCATTGCATTAAGGTAGTGTTTCAGCCATGGATGCTAGGTTTGAACTGCGTATTCGATAAGGGGGAGAACATAATAATTGAGTATCTGTCGAAAAATAGTGGTGTCTATTTGTCCGAACGCCAGTCGCAACAATCCGAAGTGTTGGTTTTCAACTCTTGAAGCCTTTTCGGATTGCCGGGAACAACCTAAGTCATCTTGAACCAGCACACTCAGATCACGTTCGACGGAGGATTGCTGCAGTACATGTATTCCGAGCCTGCAGGAGTAGTTGAGCTGGTGTGGTACGGAGATTACCTTGTATTTACTAACACGAACATGTAGTACATTCTGAGCTGACCACCAGTGTATCGCGTCTAGGTCACTCTGAGGTACATGCTGGTCCACATTCACCTGAATCCAGTGCCGAATCTTGATATCGTCGGCAAACAGTAGGATATTTGAAGCGAATGCTAGCGCGAGGTCATTAATAAACACCAAAAACAATCGTGGGCCTAGTACTGAGCCTTGTGGCACACCACACTCGACTTGTATGGAGTCAGATAAAGAGCACCGAACTCTGCCAACCAAATGCCGTTGAAAGAAAGCTGGCGATCCAGTTTAAAAGTGAATCACTGAGTCCGCAATACTGAAGCTTGGAAAGGTGTATCCCATGACCTAGACGATCGATTGCCTTCGAAAAATCCAGGTAGATGACACTAAGGCCTTCTCCAGCGTCAGCTTATTCGGTCCAACTACTGCATGCCATTAGTTAATTCGTAGTACATAATTGCCGTCGACAGAAACCGTGCTGCTCGGGCGTATTAATGTTACAGTTCTCAAGATAACTAACCAGCGTATCGGCAACGATGGATACCATGACCTTGGACAGTATTGAGAGAGGAGTTACCGCGTGATAGTTTGAAGGCTCAGTTCTGATTCCGCCTATGTGAATCGCAGTTACTATTCCAAGTTCAACAAGGCAGGAACCTGGTTTTGGTCTAAACATCGCTCGAAAAACTGGGGCAAAGGTTTCGCTAGTTGTCTTGCTGCTGCTCCAACTGCCTCTGAACGAATGGTATTAACATCCGGGGAGCTGTGGTTGCGCAGAAACGTCGGTTTTTGAAAGGCAACTTCAGCGGTAAAAGAGATGTGGGTGAGTCCTGACGGCAGGGCGAAAAAAGCTGGAAATTACTGGATGGCAAGACCCACGGAATCGTGCGGGCATAGTGCATCTGCAGAGCGTTTGCTGCTTCCACAGCCGTTCATGTTGGGCCATCAGCCGACTTGAGTGGAGTAAATCCTTGCTTCAGTTTCGCAGGCTATTGACATACTTGTACAGCAGTTTCTAGTCAAGGATGGAGGTTTTGTCATGTCCTGATGATATGCGGCTTTGTGTTGTCTGAGCATTTGAGTGCAGTGATTATCTTAGGCTACGTACTTGCCCCATGTTTCTGGTGTTGGACCTACTCTGTACGCTCGCGATACTGCATTGCGTACTAACCACTGTTTTCGAGTTCTCCTCCCAACGAAAGAAGCTGATTTAGACCCATTGCAAACTCTTATTTCTAAAGCATCTCTAATCAACCGACTGAATTTGTTAACGAACTCGAGCGAAGCGTTTCCAGGGGTTCTTCGGCAAGAAACGACCAGGTTGTGGTGCCGATAAGCTGGGCTAATCGGTCGTAGGTTGTGATGGCTCGCACAGTTTCATAGTTCTCATTCCGATATTCCTTATAGCAGACGAAGTTGAAACTAAGGAGCACATGATCACTGTGATCCAACGGGCAGTCGACAACCACCACATCAACCAGATGCCTAAGATCCAGCACAGATGGCCTATTACCAGTTCTGCACCGAGTGGGAAAAGTGAGGTGATTGTAAAGCGGAACACTGGTTATGAGCTGCTGCATAGCGGCTTTGAATCGTTCTAAGATCGTGACAACGGTTTCTAAACAATGTGTGTTGAAATCACCCAGGATAAAAATGTGTGTATCTGCTTTTCAGAGTGCATCTTAAAGCAGGCTCAAGGTGGCAGTCCGTTTCGCGTGTAGAGTTAGGCGGCGGTACACCAATACAATAAGGCAGGTGTCTCTGTCTTTTTATTGCAAGCGGCACCCAAGAGAATCGAAGAACTGCCAGACGGAATCCCCCACGGCCTCGCACTGTAACTCGCTTCGGTAATACAGAAATAGCCCTCCTCCTTTTGTGAGTCTACTGTTCTGGTTGAGCGACATGCCCGGTAGCGAAACTTCAGCGTCCGTCATTTCAGAGTATAAGCATGTCTAAGTGATGCCTATGCTATCGTATGACTCGGAAACTTTGCGATTTTTTAGTTCAGATAGCTTATTGTAAAGATCCTGGGCATTCGTATAAAGCGGGCTAGTTTTTCGGTCTTTAGGAGACCACAGAGGGTTGAAAATGTGAAGTGGGAGAGAATGCCGACCGAGGTAAAGTCGGCCGTTGATCGTTTTTTATGGGATACTGATACCTAGTCTGCAACTTGATACGGTCAAGGCGCATCGCAATCCTCGTTCAGACCTACGTCAGAGTCCAGTAAAGGAGCGGTCAAGCGAAGCCATTGTGACAGTGCGTTTACTGCTTCAGAAGCTTTGATAGCTGGACTTTGCGAAGCTTCGGCAGTCTTTAACCGAAGTTCAGACGGAAGGCTTTTCCGATTTCTCTGCCATCGATCCAAAACATCCGTTGCGATATGCTCTGACTGAACCACAGTTTGAGGACACTCGGACCACATCCTCCATAATTTGGTGAGGGGTAGCCTGTTGAGCGAACGTGCTGTCACAGTTTTAAATCGTGATTTTCGGTCTTTTGAACGTCAGTGGAAGGAAGGTCTGGAACGCCATGGATGAAGCTTGTGTTAAGGCGCTCTTGCTTGTTGTGTCCTACTTCTGTGAATTTGTTGATTGTCGCCATCTCCAGTGGGCATAAGGACAAGTATTTATTTATTCATAGGATCCGTGTTGTAGCGCACTTGCAGAGAGCAAGATGTTTTCAACATCAGTGGAGGATTCTAGTGTTACTCGAATAAGTCTGGGTTCCCCATAGTGTGAAGAACTCGGTTGATGAGTAACCCGCATTAAATTTATTGGTTTGAATGGGACCCTCATCAGAATACACAATGGGTTCCATTGGCCTTGGTGGTTCGACAACTTACTTTGCAATGTTATCGCGGTAGCTTTTGGGACATTTGAGCACTAAACAGTCAGGGCACATTTGTTAATTCTCTTTTTCTTTGAGCTGCATGGTAGTGCAATCGTCTGTCTTGACCTTCTGCCAAATTATGATTGCCCACTGTTTGTCTCTTTCGTTACGAAAGAGATGTTTACAACAGAAGAGACCGCAAGGGCGGCACTCTGACTGACAATTGCAGCAATCTCTGCGTACGTAACTGATGTCTCGGGAGAATATATAGCTCGACAAAAGACCATGGCGCTGCAGGTGCAGACGCCTATGGATGGTGTTCGGCTGTTTCATCATTGTAAATGGCAGATTTCAAGTCTAGTGGAAATTTGTTAACAAGGCGTTTCGGGTGGTGCCTGATTACTGTTGTCACAAGTGCCGCTTGACTCTCGTAGCTACGGTCAACTTTCGCTCGGCGTTCTGCCAAAGTTGGAAGAGACATCGGCGATGGGGACCTGACCGAATATGTTTCGGGGGAAGCAAATGACGCAGCATTTCATTTCTTAGAGGCCACTACGCCTCCTTGTTGCAGGCTCACTTCCATTGAAGTAATCTATTCTTTCATCCGCTGCTCGGATTCTGCTGTTAACCGGTCTAACTTCTGGACTAGAATACCATGGAACAATTAACGACTGTGATAGTCAAGCACGTAGCACAGAACCAAAGGACGTCTTGAGAGTTAATCCGCTCTCGCACCTGTTTTTGGAATAAATTCGCAAAATTCGGATGATACATTTGAAGCGATGCGACCAGGAGAAACCTAATGTGGATAATTGATTGCATTCTCCTAACCCATAGACACCCTTCGCTTGGAGACCTACAGGATTCGCATTTGCTTGATTTCGGCCAATCAGCGTGGTGTTGTTACCTGACTCAGTGAGATGGTTGATGTTCTTTAGCTTTCCGGCTTTGATGGCGGAGCAGATCGGTCAAACCAGCGTTGTGACTACGAAGGTCAAATGAGCGGTCGATGTGGCTGCGCGGTCCGTGTGATGGGTTATGCGGCGCACTGGCTGGCAAGGTCACAAAGAATGGGGAGTGGTTGGGACATGGATCAATTTCGACTGAATTCAGAACGAGCAGCAAGGTACCCCAGGATGCGAGACAGCGACAGTAAATGGTATTGAAGTGACACTATTTCCAGTTAATTCAATTGTCTTCAGAAAGCGCTTTCCAACGAGTGCAAAAAATCCAAGTGGTGCTTGAAACCGAAGTGCTTCTCGCGAGCAGATTGGCGACAAATTCGTCACAAACGCGGACTTAAATCGGACGTTGAAGCGATAAGAATACTCTAGAAAGAACTGCCCACCTTGTAGAGCTGATAAATCCGAGTCGAATAAAGGTAAGTACAATGGTGTGTAGAAAATGGGTAATTCACCAAATGCAAAAGCGAAAAATCTATACGTCCGCATAAGTTAGATGACCATGTTTTATCCAACTTCTCCCCATACAATTCAGGTTTATTGGATAAAAACAAGATGGTGTGTTGGGGTGTAGGGCATACATAATGCAGGCTTCATCATTGCTTCAAGGTAAATTAACCAATTTTCTGCTGGCACCCTGTTTAAAGGAGAGTTCTTAAAATTTGACAAGACACTAAATTATCCCGTTATTTATCATTTATGCTCGCAATGTTCGATAACATACTAATCCTCATTATTTTGAAATCATTTTGGCCAGTTCAAGTTTATTTATAAAAAATTTTCCTACATGGACACAAAAAGCGGATAAAATGAAAAATCCTAAAGGTTAGTACACTTTAAGTGATTAGTCATTGAATTGTACCAAAATTTACAATAGTGGCTGTTTTTGTGTCAAGAGAAATTTGTTATGTATAATCATTTAAAATGTGTGACAGTTATTGCATCCATGAGCTGAAACCATCCGCAAATTTGTGAGAATGCTGGCAACAAGTGACACCGTGATATCTAGTGTGGAATAACTAAATTGCTAGTAACATGGTCGAAAATATGCCCGGACTTAATTAATATTCCGATATATTATGCTTATATTATTGCCATACGGAAGATTTTTGATTGCAATAAAACACTTTTGCCTTATTTATTTTACTGTCTTTGTTAAAATTGATGTTAAATATATTTCCACTACTTAAATCTGTTTCGTCGAGAGGATCTTAAACTGAACAATGTAGATTCAGATTCAGATTCAGATGGACTGGAACGATAGGAAAATCCTTTGAGTGTTCCTTCTTGAGCAAATCGTTATCACTATGATAAAAGAAGCTTACGGTATCCTGGAACGCAACTCTCACTTTGCATCTCCGGGTGATGAATGAAACTGTAATAGAGATTATCTGAATGAAATGATTAGGGATGCTGGATCTCTTGATGATCAGTCAGCGAGGCAGTTACTCAGTGACACTGAGGCTAGACTAGTATTGTTTCGTGGATCAGTAATTACAATCAAAATAAGGGAGGGCGAACCATCCGAAGAAGAACAGGAAAGCAGCAACAAAGGTTTACGAGAGGACGTTGCTGCCCCTGTGCCTGTTTCCTCAATAAAAACTCAAAGGGATACCAGACCTAGGTTATGAAGAAAAGATTCAAGTTTAGAATCATAGACCTAGGGAAAATAGTCTGAATATATACCTGATTTCTAAAAGGAGGGTCCTTCACCGTAATAATCATTTGAACGCTTTTGGAATAACTTCGTTAGTAAGCAAATAATAAAGCAGACAATTGAGTGTGCCCGTTCAAAAAGTGACCGCTCATTTATTCCAACCAGAGCCGAAATGTGTTCTTTTCTAGCTATCCTGTTTATGGTTCTAAGCCATTACCCCGAACGCACATGTATTGGGGTCCTAAACGAGATCCTCACGACAGAACCATCAGTCAAACAATGAACTGGGACAGATTTGACACAACTATGAAGTATCTCAATCTGGCAAACAATGACAGTCTTAAGGAAGAGGACAAGTCTGCAAAAGTCCGAGCACTTTATAACCTCAAAGAAATATTTATGAAATGCTTCCGCATGGAAGGAACTCCGTGCGTGGATGAAGGCATGATACTATTACGGCCGCCATGGACTGAAGGAGTGTACCAGAGGAAAGCCTATTAGACATGACCATATATATTATAAATAAATTGCGTATTTCTCGGGGGGGGGGGAGGAGCGAGACACACACTAAATGCGTTGTCTGATCATTATGTATAACATACTCGGATGACGGAGAAAATTTTTGGAATTTCACAATGTAGGTCCCAGAGAAGCTTTTCAGAGTTCAGTTATTTAAGGGATAAAAATTCAGAAAGTAGAGCGTAGGAATCAATGTAGGCATATCCAGCAGTTTAAGTAAAGTAGTACGACCATCCATAAAACCGTCTCCTGGGGACCAGTTTCCATACGGGATAGTCCCTCGAAAGGCTACATCCGTACTTCCACGTCGCGTCTGCCCATCTGCTAATGTGGAATAAAGGCAAATGAGCCGTCATCATGTTGATTGGGTTTTTTGGTCACCGTTGTAAGCAATAGGCTGTCATCATGAAGATTTCTTTTTATGGCCGCTGTTATACGTTGTAGATCATCAACATGTAGACTCGCATTTTGTGTCTAGTACGTTTTTTTCTCGCCAGTGGGTTTGTGGTAATTCGCCTTGTGTGCGTATAATTATTTATCTTGGAAGATTCAATCCATTACCTCAGGAGATCGGGCCAGTAGTGATCAACAATGGAAAGGAAATAAAAATATAGGAATAGAATGAAAACTACAATGAGTAAATGTTCTATGCTTTCCTAGAATGATATGTGATCTGGCAATTGTTTGTGTTCATTTGTACAATCAACCGAAGAACGCAAGTAAATAAATAAATATACGTTTATTTTCGGCAGTGCGTTCAAAGTATTTATAAACAGTGAAGATACTGAAGGATCTTCAGGTGGTTCCATCGGGTGAAACCAATCGAAAAGAACAGAAATTTTAACCGAAGTGGATTTTGCGGAGTTCGAAAACCAAAGCGTATCACTCATTTGTGACCTCCAGAAAGGGACAGAAGATATTTAGCAACGTAGTATAATTGTAAGGGAATGAAGTTAAAAAAAGCTGCGACAAGTGTTCGCCTTGGTAGGCTCAGGTGTAAAGTATGAGGAAAAAACACGTTATTCAATGAGGCAACTTAATCCCCTCTGAATCGTGGCTGAATCAATGGAGTCGGGCGAGAAAGAGGAAACACGGCATTTAAATCATCAATTTCGCTCCCGTTTCAAAAGACATTCATTTGTCATTTTTGGTCTCAGCATACCAATAGCCGTTGCAACGCCGAGAAATAAATGTAATGTCATATGAAATTTTATCCCTGCCTAGAGGTCACTTATTTCACGATGAAGCAATGATTTTTAACCGTAATAAACCATTGTTCCATAATACGTAGAGTATCGGTTGGGGAAAATGTTGTCGGAGTGTCTAATTATTAATATTGTCTCGGATTCTTTGTTGATGTTATTGTTACTAGTGCAATACATTACTGATTCTTTGAGTTGCAGTACCGGATTTGATGGGCTGGCTTGCCGAACAACCGCCTCGTGGTGCCAACTGGGTGCTTCGGGATTTTCCCGTTCCAGAAAGTGGTTCAGCGGCAGTGTTCCAGGACGTGGTGGGTTTTCGCCTGGCAAGCGTTCCTCCCTATAAAAAGCCACATTTGTCCGTTTAACAACACTGTGTGTGACGGACGTGACTCGGCACTAAATAAAGTCACTGCCCCTTGCTTTATCCTGGCGAAGCATTGTACTCCAGCAAGTTTATGCTGTAATTCTGGGGAGCATTGGGCCCCTGTTTGATAAAGGAACAAACGAAAGGCGTATGAACTGAGCAATCAGTCACCGGCTCCCAATGGGCGCGATACCCTGAATTCGCTCCGCTGCCGTGCGGGCAGGCTAATCAGCCAAAGGCTCAGGGTGGTGTCCCCTAAGTCAATACCCTACTTTGGCTTGGGCAACCGGGTAGTATCTCGCCCTCTGACGGAACCATGGACTTTCATGTGTTGTGTTTTCTTTTACTAATTCTGTATTTTGTTTTGAGTCCCATAGTTGCTGCTGGCTCTTACCTATTCGTAGACTGTTGCTAAATATATATACCGGATTTGATGAATGTATTTCCTGAGTAGGGTATCCAAAAAGACAAAGTTTCATCCGGCGTGGCATAATGAATTAATTTTTAATAGAATCGGTCCAACCATAGATGATAATATAGAGGAATAGCCCATAAGAGGTTTAGTAAATGGCCGTTGCACTCGCCCGAATGCAATAAATAAATTGTGCAACGCACAAAAAGAACTGCTATCTTTCAGGTAGAATTTAATTGCTGACGGATTGCACATTATTCTTGCTTGTTTCAATCTTCCTTACAACCGGCTCGACACTCGACGGCCTTGTAAGGTCCCGCGCTCACGTATTCGCTCTTGTCACGCTTCATCCTTTCGCGTTTTCTTGTAGCTCATCGAATAAAGTCAATGGTGTCCGACTCCAATTGCCTTCTGATACCAGCGCTTAATTTCGCGCACCGTCTCGGACTAATATTATCTAGTCCTACAAATTGGTGAACCCGATTCAGCAAGCGCGAATTCAACTTTTTTCCTCGTTTGTATTTTTTGGTGAGTTCGTTCCTTTTTCTCGATTATACAGCTGTATTCATTTGTTTCTTGCGTAATTTTAGTACTTTTATCGTGTTTTTGTTCATCCTTTACTTTTTCGATTCACATTTCGACAGTGGCACCTGAGTCGTTTCACAGCGTAAACATGCGTAGTTTGGCTGTTCCAAGTTTCATGGAACAGCCCAGAGGTTTGGTTTATGATATTCGATATCGAACTGGAAATTAAGGGCATTACGATGGACCGTAAGAGGTACAATCAGCTCAACCCACGCCTTCCATCGTCGGCTGTGACGCTGATAGAGGACATTCCACTCTGCCCATCGTATGAGGCAATGTATGAAACGATGAAGCAAGCGATTTTAAGAGTTACAGCCCAGCGCACGAGCTCGATTTCTAGAGCTCAATGGACTCAAGCTTGGAGACCGACTTCATGGTATGGTAACGATTTGCTTGTTCTCATAAGCGAGGCGTTTCAAGTAACGATCGCGAATCGTGGTGGTCTTATTGCGCCTCAGAGATGGAAACAGTAGCACTCTTGCTAAATTTATGCAAGCTCTGCCAGATTGTTCGGACCACTGGCCACAAAAGACCTGGCGTCAGTAAATCCATTTGCGAGGTTGATGGGTCAACAATCACTAATTTGCGTAGGCGCATGGAACGCTGGGCTGAGCACTTCCACTCTTAATTCAGCTGTATAACAAGTATGCCTGATTGCGCGCCTTGGAACGTTTCACTGGAACCACAAATCGTAACGGTCTGCTTTGAGCTTTGTCCCTTGAAGTGATTCAAGGCTGCTGGCTTACAGTAACTTGCTATGGAGCTGTTAACAGAGTCGTTCTCCAAGCTTTGGTGTAAAGAAAAGGTTTCATTCTCTTGTGTTGAGTAGATTATTGTACCGATCTTTAAAAAGGGTGCTCGTACCTTATGCACCAGCCGCAGAGGAATCAGCCTAATATCCGTCGTCACTAAATTGCAGACTAAAAAAATTTGAGTACTGCACTCCCATTAGGAACCGACTGGTTTTCGCCCCGGTCGACGGTGTTTAGACTGCATATTAACGCTCCGCAAACTCCTCGAGCAGCGCCACCTTTTCGCCAGCATACCACTGCTACGTTTTCGGACATCCGAGCTGCGTTCGGCTTGGTCGACCGGCCTGTTTTATAGCGTTGTCTGCAGAAGAACGGGGCGCCCGAAAAGTATACCGCAACGTTGGGATATTGATACAATAATGTATCTAGCGGAGTGAACGCTTACGGTAAGCTCTCCTTACGTTACACCGTCGCTAGCGGTGTGTGACATGGATACCCTTCGTCCCAGTTTCACTTCAACTTTGCGACTGAGAATGTCCTAGTAAGCGCTTTGGAAGGTTTCTATGGTTTTGGCAGAGAGCTTATTCCAGGCAACCGCGCGACTTATTTTGACTATACTAATGATATTGCCTTGCTCGGTCACGACACACAGACTATCCAAGCCATTCCAAACCGCCTGGAGATTTAAAATACCAAGTATGGCATGATATTCGAACCATCGAAGTGCAGAGTTCTACTTCAGGATTAGCATGTACCTGCCCCAGTGCTGATAATGAAAGGCACGCAACAGGAACAAGTGGTATGCATCATCTACCTTGGGAGCTACGTTTCTGCTGATAGCACCATTGGAAGAGACATTTCTCTCCGTATCATCATCATCATCATTAAACACGTTAGCTAGAGGTGGGAAACACCTCAGCTACTGTGCCACAATACGTAGAAGTAAAAAGGAGATAGAAAAATGCAACAGGTGCAAGCCTGCTGAGCTACCGGTAACGGATGGGCATCGTTCCGGTAAGCTACTAGCCGGTTACTATGCATCAAAAAAATTAATATGCAAAATTATATAAGGCTAAATAGTGAAACCGTGATTGGAGGAGGAGGAGGCTAAGAGGGATGGGGTGCGACAAAGAAACTCACAGCACGAACGCCACTGAGGTCGGCTCCTAGTCATATCAGCAAGTGAATCCAGCCAAACAAGTTCATCGTCTTTCGGACCCCAACCAGGGAGGAGAGACGCTCCAACCGAGGCCAGCTCAGAAGTGAGGGCCTTCATTCCTCTCGATCAAGTCATCACTTGGCTACCCCTCCTCTTCTTCCATCCATATCCCCGGCGCGCAAACAACGCACTTCGCGGGAATCAGTGGGCTGACATACGTAACACGTGGCCGAGCCATCGGAGCCTAATGCGTGAAATAATTGTGCTGAGCGGTTCGTTTCCTTTTCCTGTGCCATAAACATGGCGTCGAACACGCTCGTTGCTCACGCGGTGTTCTCACCAGATGAGAGCTAAATTGCGAAGGTACCGGTGGTCGAACGTAATTAGCCTCTTTATGTCTGTTGATGTAAGGGGCCAAAGCCCGATCAGTTTTCGTTAATCTGAAGCATCTGTGGCTTTGCCGCAACGTCTCACTCTCATTAAGGGGTGCGGTGCACAATGCCTGTGTTCGCGCGCTACTACTGTGCGGAAATGAGTCTTGGCTGGTCCGTGTAAATAATGTGTCGGATGTCGATCTCTGACCATGGTTGTCTGCGGAGTAAAGCTCGTGTGTGGCGGGAACACCACGTTAAACTTCTCGTCTTAGGTAATACGCGCCACCCTCTCGACAATATCATACCGTTACGTCACATCCTACGCATGTCATGCGAGTGTTTACCAAGGCGAGCTCTATTCGCTCGCGCAGGGCTGCATTTGGAGAAATCGGGTGGTGGCCAACCCGCCACATGGTGACAAAATGGCAAGACGCTGACTTACAGTCCAGTTATATTCCGGACTGGGGAGTCAAAGATCAAGAACACCGCTGGTTGGAGACTCTTGAGGACATGGAGCGAAATCTGGGACAACGGAAGGTTTGCATGAATTTTAGCATTTATTCTACTTATCAAAGCCGTAATCACGAAACTGAAAAGACAAAATGGTGTTGCAAAAACACAGAAAACATTTATTTGTCTGTTTCTTACTTTTTGATCGCTGCACTTAACACACATTTATTCCATGATTATCGACAGTCATATATCTGTTGTATATATATATATATATATATATTATATATATATATTTATACAAGTTGGAGCTAGCGAAGGCGATGACTACTCAGATAAACGATGTCGGATGTCTAACCTCTGTCAGTGCATTGTGGCAGAACGTCGGTGGAACGATGACGGCTGTTATCGAGGAAACTTTCTTACGCGCCAAATGTAAGCGGCCCAAACTGGTTGAAGGACAATAGTTTGATTATTTGTGTAATGGAGTCTGAGACAAATGCTGCATTCACTACGTGTATGGTTGACGCTTCGGACTGCGAGAAGGATAGTCAGGATAGCAAAACTCGATGGCTATTAATTCGAGATATTCATCGTATCAAGAAGGCATGGTAGACGGTAACCTCGGTGCAGATGAAATTATACGCTGAGAGCCGCCAACGTCATGTAGCTTTTTACACCTTGAAGGCGGTATATTGATCCACCTTGCAGTTGCTATGGACGTTGGTGGATACTACTCCAGGTACTGCCTACACTCAGACTGCAGACATATTGCAAACCAGGCTAACGTATTTCGACCGCTTCCTAAGCAGCCGTATATATAATGACGGGATAAGGTTGTCAGCGCTGCAACAAACACAGATAACTGTGTCGCTTGATAACATACCGACGCTGGATACGACCCGAAGCAGTTATGCAACTGAAACGGAATTTGCGTCAGAGCATACTGGCTAACGCAAGAGATTTAAGACAGGGCGAAATGGTGTTGACAAATGCACTGCAACGATTGGTGCAGTTCGGGGGGTTTAAAGTAGAATGGCACTTGATGCCTTTGTGCTACCACTATCCACTTCATAACGGGATTCCAATTGGATTGCGACGTGCAGTGCTTACAACTATCAGACTTTCCAACGAGTTCATCCATTTACCACATGCTTGATCGTCTTGAGGCCTTATGTGCTTATCATGATCTTCTTCCTTATTCCGTTTGTTGATACCTGCTGCTTCCTGGCTTCCTCGGTTCCAGTATAGTATGACTACTGTCCTGGACTCTGTCTCATGTCCGTGCCATTCCAACGGCCTTCTGTTATGCTTTTGATGCTGCAGTGCACACAAAAATATAACTTTCCAATATATAGATTCCTAACACCCACTCGTTGTTCCTAGGCATTAATTTTTATCAGTATTTTAATAGATACTGAAGGTTACAGTTTGCTGTTTTGAAGGTCGAGCAGTTTTACTCTAGTTTGATTGCTAAGCCGCAGAGGGCTACCTAGCCTCTGGCTCATTTCACTTTCATCCTGACAGGCTTCCATTATTATTTCGATACCTCATCACTCACAACAGTCCGAATTGCTTGTATTTTCATCCAACTGTCACATGCTTTACATTCCATCGGCCTTAAATACTTATTATTATTATTATTATTATTATTATTATTATTATCTATTTCCGGATCATGAATGCTGCCGTTTATTGCTTTCGAACTCCATCACTTTAGCAAAGAGGCTAAGACCCCAGGAACCTTGCAGCCTCTGGCTCGTTCGCATTTCATCCTAACAGGCATCTATATGGATTGTGATGCTGTACTAATCAGAACCACTCAAATTGCAAAATTTTCACTCCTTTACCACATGCTCTTCTCCTTCCGCCTTTCAATCTTAACATTAGCCATTCTCGGATAACGAAGGTTGTTGTCTGTTGCTCTCTAGCTTTCTCCGTTTCACACTAGCATGACTGATATAACTCTAGCAGCCACGTAGCCTCTGGCTCATTTGAATTTCTCCCTAATAGGCTTCTATTTGGCTTATGATGCCGCAATGCTCACAAACATCCAAGTTTCCCTTTACCACAGACTTGATCGTCTTTCGCCCTTAGATGCTTATCATTTGCTCCTTCCTTATTTTGATTGTTAACGTCTGTTGCTTCCTAGCTTCATCTGTTCCCACATAATATGACTCCGGTCCTTGGAGAGCAACTTGATGTCTGTTTCATCTCGGGTTCAGCCCAACTTGGTTCGGTTAGGCTTTTGATGCCACAGTGCCCACAATCATCAGTCTTTCCAACATTTTCATCCCTACCACATACTTGATGTTCTTATGGCTTATATACTTTCCATTAACTATGAAGGATCCTGAATGTCCCTGTTTGCTGCTTTCTAGCTCCAGCTGTTTCACTTATAGCAGGACTTCTGCCGCCGGAGAGCAACCTGACATCCGGCTCATCTCTATTTCCTTCCTTTGCGTTTCCATTAAACTTGTGATGCTGACTTTCCAACATTTTCATCACTAGCACTTAGTTGATGTTCTTACAGCCTTATGTCTGAATGCTGATTTCTGTTACTTCCGTGCTCTATATGCCTTCGCTATATTATGACGCTTGTCCTCGGTGTGCAACATGGCCTCTGGCTCAACTCCGTCTCATCCCAACGTGCTTCCATTAGACTTTTGAGGCCGCAGTACTCACAACAACCTTACAGCAACAATTTTGTCCTTCTAACACATCTTGATGTCCTTACGGCTTCATATGCTTATTATTATGTTCTCATGGATTTTGTATGTTGCTGTCTGCTGCTTTATAGCTCCCACTTTTTCATCCTAATATGCCTGCTAAGACTCTGAGAGCAACCTGGCCTCTGGCTCACCGCGGTTCCATCTCAACGAATTTCCATTAGAAGTATGGTGCCGTAGTGCCCGCAACCATACGGCTTTCCAAAATCTATATCCATTTAGCACATACCGGGCATGCCTTCAATCCTGTATCCCACTTTAATAAGCGTACCCTCCCTCAGAGCTTGAACCTGTTATAGTCCAGCTTCAGCCGTTGCTCCTGCTTTCTAGCGGCACCAGCAACATCGCCGTCTAGGCGTTTCACGGCTATCGCTTTCATTATTATGCTCAACTTACTCCCTTCGATTGTATCTGCTTTATACCACATGTTCGCATTTACCTTAGCTTCTGAATGTTGCTGTATGAGCTTTAATGTTCCTCGATCAATCTGACCTCACCTGGGCTAACGGCTCCCAAAGCATGACATAGTTTTGCTCGCCTCAGACCGGTTCCTTTCGCTTCTGGCGGTTTTTTTGCTGTGGAAATATGAGTTCTTCAGCGTTATTATTCCCACTAACTAATTTTAACACTTCTATTTGAATGCACCTGTTCTTCATCGATTCTTTGCATTTCCCTTTCTTCTTTGAACATTAGTTTACAAAACGACTGCTCCCTGTTTCCTATCTCAATCCAGTTGGTCTTAGCTTCATCTAAGCTGCCACTTACTTTCAGAAGGCTGTCCTCATGGTTTATTGTGACCTAAGTAGGTCAGTTTTCTATGCCACTCTCTAAAGACCGTAGTAAACCTTGTAAACACGCTTTGCTATCTCGGTCTTTTGACCATGCGCTTTGCAGAACCTTCTTCCTATGCAGAAGGTGCGGTCTAGGCACACCGGAGACGTGATGTAAGAACGCACCTGTAAATAATGTATACTAACCAATATTACATAGGCTACAGACGACGATATAGCTAGACACCCCTGCAAGTCATCAGTCTCTCAATAGTGGCTTTTGCTGCATTCCCTTCTGTCGGTCTGTTTGGCTGCCTCCTGTTTGTTGCCCGTTTCCCGCAAGATTTGCCCAGCTCAATCGGCCGATGCAAAACGGTTTGGCCACTAATACACGCTGATCCATTCTCAAAAGCCAGCTTGTATATGAAGAACAATTTATCTTTCTGAAGAAATCACTTATCGTTCTAAACGGTGTTCCTAGTCGCTAATCTGGAGAGACACTAGCTTTACGGGGTCTAAAAGAATAGTCTCAGCTCAACTCGCAAGCACAGTACCAAGTTTTACCTGGAATTATATATTTACATAGATCCTTTGTAACACAATGGATGGCGGATTCTTCTGTGGTGAGTAACGTACACTGAATTGGACAGCTTTGCTGATTCTCACTAGCGTTCAAACGATTGGGTACGGTAAATCATTTCTGTAAGAAGACTGCTACTCACTTTAAGTAGAGCTTTTTCGATGGCAGTTCATGGACAGCTCTGCTGCTCCTCAATAGTGCTCAAACAAGTGGCTTCGGCAACTATTATTTCTTCAAGAACGGTCCGATACTTCATTTATCTGTAGCTTACCTGTAGCTTTTCCGATGACATTTCATGAAGTTTTCACTTGACCCTAAAGACAAGTACACCTCATGATAGCGTACCACTGTAGGAATTCTGATCCTATTTTGCGGACAAATTACTTCTTCACGTGGCATGGTTTCGGCCTCAACAGTGTTAAAATTCTACCTATGGGTTGTAAAAGTTAATGGGTAATTTCATAAGAATCCCACCTTAGCCTAAGGATTGACATTTTCGCCTGAGATGGATCAATTCAGCCATAAGGATTAACTGCACTCACAACCACCATGACAAGTCCAGTATGGGTAACTGGACACAGTCGTACAACACCAACAATTATACCGGGTCATGTCAGGTCAGTTTCCAAGGACCAAAATAGGCTCCCGTTTAACGAGCGCTCTGTTTCTTGCAGCAGAAAGCAAACTAGGGCCCCAGTACTTCGACTTCCGAGTTGACTTCTTTGCCTCTCCAAAAGGAATGTAGCAAGATAACAGCAACGTATCTAGTTGCTTGGATTATGGACCTCATGGTCTATCGCAAATGCCAATAAAGTTAACATAATTTCGGAAAATGATCCGGTCAACGCTTATCTAGACCGTTTTCGTAGGCTGTTCCAATGGCACTTTCAATTAGGGTAGAAGTTTTGTTCCAATTATGAACACGATTTACAAAGAACTTGCACCCAAGGTGTGATGGGGGCTGGAAATGCTGTAATGCCGATCGAACGTCACAGGCCAGACCGATAGGGAGTGAGCATGTTGCCGGAAGCAGATTGGTCAGCCAATCAGGAAATAGTTAGCCCGTGATCGCGTCCAACTTGCAACCATTCACTGAACGTGCAAGTGACCAATCAGGTGCCAGCAGGCGAAAGAGCGCATACTCGTGCACCCTTGAGCCAAGGCTTGTGGCATTGGACCGACGGAAAAAGCGCGCGGGCGCAATCCCGCCAACCGTACATCCGGTAAGAAAGTTAAGGTGATTTTAGGCAGAGTGAAGTTCGGGAGCAAGCATAAACCAATGGAAAAGGAGCCAGCGACACAATGCAAATAACAGGGATGAGCCACTGAAACGGAATGTTGTAAATAGTGTGTATACCCTATAAATACTCGAGAGTAATCTTAATAAACGACTTCGTGATCGCGGCCCAATCTTCTTGCTTCCCGGAGGGCAGCACAACATAAGGACCAGTCTGGACCTCCGACGCTCATGCTCGCGCTCATGCTTCGTAACTGGTCGGATTCAGCATATTCAAACAAATGGGTGAACTTGATTCCTCGGAGGCCTTTCTAATCTTGAATGTTTCTATCAGGTCACTTCGTACTTTGCGCCGCTCCAAGAAGAATAGTCCTGGGCCCCATGGACGTTCGTCGTGTGATTTCCCAAGCTGCTCCTCGATCATCCTAGTTGCCGGCTTTTGGACCTTTTCGTTACAGGTCACCTTCTTCCTGTGATACAGCGCTCATGCCTGCACACAATACCCTAGGTGAAGTCCTACTATCGCATAAGAGAATTGGAAGATAACCTCTGACTAGACATTGCATAACGTTCTCTTAAAGGCGGAATAATTCCGGACGCACGTTGTTGGCTGCATGCTGACATTGTGCTGAAGTTTTTGAAGGTATTCGTCATAATGATACCCAAATTTCCAGCCTCATCAACGGACCGCAACGTCAGGATACCGGCAGTAGTTTGTACTGTAAGCCTATCGTTGCTGGAAGGCAACAACCGACGTTGACTGGTATAAAAAGGCTAATCACGTAAGGAAGGCCATCTTGCTGAAGTGCAAAAATCCTTTGACAACGTGCTGCGATCTTTTGGCTACGTGCTTTACCAAGCCATATAAAACATTGACCTTTTGCTGTCATCGGTCGCCGATAATCGATATTATGACGTCATTGGTGTGACACAAAAATCCCACGCCGATGAATCCAAAAACTAGTGTTTGTTTCGAATGCGTAGCCTCAGTGCATTGGTATTTCAAGGAAACAAGTGCCCGTAGCGCCCAAAAGATAACTCTTATCTTTCATGTACAATTTACTTGTTGACCGATTGTACATTATTCTTTCTTGTTTTAATCGTCCTTACAACCGGCTCGACACACAACTGCCTTGTAAGTTCCCGCGCTCACGTGTACGCTCTCGCCTCGCTTCATCCGTCCGTTTCTTGTTGTAGCCCATCGAATACAGTCCGCTGTGTCCGACTCCAATTGCCTTCTGATATCTGCGCCTT
>OX104067.1:47559457-47591634 GCA_944474145.2 Dicrocoelium dendriticum
AAAGTGTGAAGGGTAAGCTAAAAAAACAAGAGGAGGAATGTCAGCTAAATAATGATAATACCAAGGTGTGAGAAGAAATTTAAAAACGAAGGGAAAGTTAAAGTTACAAGTCGGTTAGAAGAAGGGGAAGGTTTGGTACTGCCACCCAAGAGCATCTAACTGACAGTTGAAACCCGCAACCGTAGACTCCCTAACGACGTGCTCCGGAAATGGGTTTCAACCTTTAATGACTCGGCGTGACAAGCGAGTTTCCGTTCTTACCCGGTCAGAACGCTGTTTGTGCAGCTTCAACGGGTGACCTCGGAGACTAGGCAGCTTGGCGGGACTAAATAGCCAGGACAAGTCTGGACTGATTTTGCCCGTTAGGATACGGTAAGTGAGGATCAAGTCTCCTCTAATTCTGTGGTAGTGCGTTGGGTACATACCCAAGCTAAACCAACGTTCGGAATACGTTTGCCCAGTAATCCTTGCACTAACCTAGTACCCACTCGCAAAACCCTCTCCAGTTCCATTTTGTCTCTTACAAGACAAGGCGGACAAGCCTGGATACAGTATTCTAAGTGGGGTCGCATGGTAGCTGAGAACACCTTCACAAAGATGTTGTCCGCTAGGACACCGATGGAGCGGCGAATAAACCACATTATACGAAACCCTCTACAAGCAGCTCTCCTCCAATTGTTCCCAGAGTGAAGCAATGAGGTGTGGGTGATATCTAGATCAATCTGCTGGATGACAACATGGATTTCATTTCCACCAACTACATAGCGCGCGGGGGACTAGCACTTCCAAAGCGGAGGACAGAACATTTTGCCTGATTTATAGGCATCAACCATAAGGTTGACCAATCCCAGAGCCTATCCAAGCCACTCTGAAGTGCCTCAGAGCCACCAGGGATATCCACAATATTCCAGAGCTTGAGGTCATCAGCAAACAATAGTGACGGTACTTCAAGCTCCTGGGCTAGGTCATTGACATAAATTGCGAAAAGCAACGGCCCTAGAACCGAGACCTGCGGAACGCCACTAAGAACAGCTTGTCTAAGCAAAAGGCTACGCCCCACGAGTACACACTATTCTCTCCAGTCTAGGGAAGCAGAGACCCATTTAAGGGCGGCTCCAGATATCCCATACGATTTCAACTTCAATGAGAGTCCTTGATGTGGGACAGTATCAAAGGCTTTCGAGAAGTCAACGAAAAGCACGTCGATAACGTGACCGTTGTCTACTGCCTCAGCCCAACTTTCACGGGCTACAAGTAAATTTCTCAGATATGAAAATCCCTTACGGAATCCGTGCTGTGCTGCAATGATAAGGTTAAACTTAATCAGGTGATTCTCCACCGAATCCCTGACCAATTTCTCAAACAACTTAACTACTACGCTTGTCAAGCTTACAGATCGGTAGTTTGCGAGCAGAGCTCTGTCAGCGCCATAAAAATCGGACGGATGATTGTCTTCTTCCATTCCGAAGGTAAGGCACAGCTGCTGAGTGATATTGTAAACATGCATGTCAGAGGGCCACTTAGCTCAACGGCCAATTCATGCAGCAGCTTCGGATGAACTGAATCAGGGCCAGAAGCTTTGGAAGAACGTAGCCCTTGCAATAGACCGAAGACTTGTGTCTCCGTTATGCTGATTTCAGTTAGATAAGAATCCTCCGGAACTTTTGTGACCAGCTCAACCTGAGGTAGAGAGGCCTCACGAGAAAAGACACCAGTATAGTGTTCGCTAAGTATACAAGCCTTATCAGTCGGTATGCTCATGGTTCCCATCCGCTCGTAGTAAGGCCGGTCTAGACGAGTTTGTACCGCTGCGTCTCTTTACGTAAGCAAAGAACTTTGGATTTGTTATGGCTGCGTTAGCCAACTTCTCCTCATACTTAAGACGAAGTGTTCTGAGATGTTGCTTTCATTTATTTCTAACCGTTCGATAGTTTTCCTAGGTGCTGGTTGATGTAGCTACTTAGTAAGTTCGCCAGCACTTAGAGCGCTTCCTGAACAGGTATTTACCTGTAGGATCTATCCAAGGAGGCTGCGCCCGTGTCACCCGTCTCTTAATGAGTAGGATGGGAGCAGAGATCTCGGTTAGGTATGCCTTAAATTTCTCCCAGTCTGTCTCAACGGTGTCAACCACGGTGATCGCGCAACGTAGAACTGAAGCTTTGTCTCGCATTTCGTTAAAGTCTGCCCACCAAATATTTGCACATGCCTCAGCGGTAGCTTGATGACGCTTAGTTAGAGCACATTCGAAAGGATATGCAGACATGGTCACTGGCTGCTAGAGGACAGCCGTAGGTAATATCACTTACGAAATCTTGTAACTTCGCAAAAATGAGATCCAAGGTGGACGGAATTTGGTTGCTCATAAATCTAATCGGGAGGTCCACGAACTGATGCAAACTCATTTGCAACGTTGGCTCGAGGAGATCCGAACCGAAAGTGCCCACCGCCGAACTACAAGATAGATCAGCCCAACAGATTTCAGCGAGGTTGAAATCACCCAGTATTAGACACCTATTGGCAGCCTGAGTACGAATAAATTCAATAACCCCTGGAGATACATCCAGTACTTCGATATACCACTACAACTGTAAACTGAGCAGAGGAAGTGCACATAATAGTCGACAGGGCTTCAACTGTTTGCTCCGGAGACTGAAAAACACTGGTCCTCAACACATCAAGTTTACAACTCACATAGAGAGCGACGCCCCCACGTTGGCGACCAACGGAGCAATCATATCTTAGCTGTGCGTAGCCAGGTAAACATACTTCACCGTCTGTGATATCAGGGGACAGCTGATAGCAAGTATGTCGGGACGAGATTTGTCTACAAGCAGACCCATTTCGTGTACCTTGTTCCTTAGGCTACACACATTACTAAACACCACCCGAAGGAACTCGGCACGAACAGCCCTGGGTCGTACGCTACCGGGAGGGCAGAATTTGGCTTCCGACTGACCACCTGAAAACTCACAAGGCCAAGGTCTTGCTCACCAGCCGCCCGCCTGCTCTTGAGACTTTTGATGGTTTCCTTTAACTTAGTGGTTCTGCCAGTGGGAGATCCGGCTGAACGCTGAAATTACTACCCTTGAGTTTGAATGCAAAGTGCATTAACGCTTTGCGTTCCTCCTAGGTTGAGAGGACTACACGAAATAGTTGGGGTCGCGGATTTGGCGTATCTACAGGGACGTTCCCCAATCTGATCAGCTTCTTGATACTGACACCGTGGAAACCAGGTGGAAGTGTCTTTTTGACGCAGAGCTTGAACCACTGGAGGTCATCCAACATGTGTTACTTTAGAAGAGCTGCTGCGGATTCAGCAACATTTCGAAAGACAACGCTACTGTCAGTAAAAGAATCACCTCGACGAGGCGTATTCACCCCACGAGTCTTCGATTCGCCCCCAGTTGCGACCGGTTTGGCAAGTGACACGGCGCGTTTCTTCGCCAAGGGAGCTGGATTAATTGTGGTTGAAGCTTTGTGTTCTACCTCTCCCTCACCAGTCTAGCCTTTTCAGACTGCAATTGTGGCCGAGCTCCACACAGCACCAATGGAACTGGGATGATTGGAGTTGGAGCTTTGTGTTCTACCTCCAATACCTTTATGGTTTCAGTACCTTCAGGCTTTTAGGGAGCCTTACGGACTTCCTTAGCCCTCTTCCTCTTGCTTTTATTGGGCACAGGGGCTATAAGTTCGGTCTCGCTCTGGACGGCTCCCAGTACGACATCAGAGGACTCTTTAGTGGCATTCTGGACCCCTGGCGCACACAACACAGTAGCCATCACCTCAATCGGATTTTCATCGACAGCACTTGAGGTTAGTTGCGTGTCTTACTCCAATGAGCCGACATCAGTAGAGACTTCCATTTTCCTCATCAGTGCATCCACTTCGAGATCAAGAGCTGTGAGCAAATGCCACAACTGCTGGCTACCAAACCCGTCGTTGCTCGATGTCTCCTCTGTGACTTCAAGTCGCGTATATCAACGGGGACGGCATAGAAGACAATTGAACAGCATGCTATCGCTAGTCGAAAGCATTGCGTACTGATCAGAGCTCAAATCGGTACAGGTCTCATGGTACCAGCAGTTGCATACATCGCACTGCATGCCACCAGGCTTGTCCGTCACGGGCTTCTAGCAAATCAGGCTGCCGCATAAAGCATTAGATTCGATTATCAATACAGCCGAAGACACATTAGCGCCGGCATTCAGTGAATCGGACGTGACGCTTTCATAGTGTGGAACAAGTATCAAAAGGTAAAACCGACAAGCTGTTACCTTCAGGGCAGTCAACAGAAACAGTTACGGGTTAAAACAAGGTGCAAAACGGATCACAAAACACAAGAATACCGGGAAAATAGCCAGAGGCTGAATCCGAAAGAGATGGATGACGTCTGGTAAGTACCCGAAAAACGGGTACGACGTAATCCGGGGAAAACGATGATCCAAACTTATTTGGATCAAGCGAAATTTGACAAAAGTCAAATTTTTTGCACGACACTTGTAAACGCTGCTCCGATTTTGTCCTTTGAGAGTAAAACCCCAAAAAGGCAGCACGTTCAAAACTTTCGATTTACCGCCAAGGAGGGGGAACCGAAATCCTTGTGAAGATTCGGAACCCATGGAGCTGACAAGGCATCTCCCTCTTGCTCTCAATATTCCAATGTATTCCAATGTACGCTCTTAACAAGTTATGCATCCCTTTGGAATCGGCTCCCAATCAGAATCAGATCATGTGAGACTGTTCAATCATTTCGCAGTAGATTGGGATGCTACCTGGACCTGGACACCATTGTATCGCGTCGTTCGGGGGAAGTCAATTAACGATCTATTTAATGAAGGCCCAGATAACGTCTAATGAGTGTACTGCCACAACTGTACGCAATGTAATATGCCATTAGTGTCTACAACATAAACTACAATAGCGCCTCCTAACTGCATAAAACACCACAAATGAGACAATTATCTTGACAGCAACACAGATAAACCTAAGCATACAACTTTATGTCGCACATGCAAGATCTTGTTATAACCTATACATAGATGAGCTGTGCCAAGTATGCTCACAGCTTGTCATTGGATAAGAAATATACCCATTATGAGTGTAGATTCTAATTAGAGCAAGAATAAAAGGAAGAACCCCATGATCGTTTATTATTCAATGTGTCGTTACTCTGCGATAGGGTTGTATAGTTTATTTGGCCATCTATGGAATTCATATCAGCCCACATAGGTGGTGCCGTGGTCAGTCAATCAAAGCCCACCTGTCAAGAACTAGTGTAGGACTAGTTAATACTAGTCCGATACGATGCGCGTAATTAAGCGCGGATATCAGAAGGCAATTGGAGTCGGACACAGCGGACTATATTCGATGGGCTACAACAAGAAGCGAACGGATGAAGCGAGGCAAGAGCGTACACGTGAGCGCAGGGACTTACAAGGCAGTTGTGTGTCGAGCCGGTTGTAAGATTAAACAAGAAGGAGTAATGTACAATCGGTCAAAAAGTAAATTGTACACGAAAGATAAGAGTTATCTTTTTGGGCGCTACAGAGCTCCCCCCCTAGAAGGCTGAACATAGAAAGCCTTCGAAATCGAAAAGGAATGTTAAAACAAGGTTCGTAAGGCGAAATCGTGCCGATTAAAAATGGGCGTACGTTCGTGTAAATGGGGGTTCATCAGAAGTCGGAGTCCGCTGTGCCGTTTATGATTCGTTATTTATTGAATGCAGGGCAGGGTGCATTTCGGCGAGCCGTTGGAGCGGGCTTGTCGGACTACAAAAATATGGCTAGTCCAGAAAAAGGCCGACAGGACCTTAACCTCCGCTGCTGCCAAACGGTGCGCTTGGGAGTGGTCTCCCCCCCCCCGCCGCACCCCGCCCCGCGCCAAAGCGACCCTTGTCCCACGAAGAAAACGACCACGGTCCCACGGAGAAGCGACCCTCGTCTCGCGGAGAAGCGATCCTCGTCCCGCGGAGAAGGGACCCTCGTCTCGCGGTGAAGCGATCCTCGTCCCGCAGAGAAGCGACCCTCGTTTCGCGGAGAAGCGATCCTCGTCCCGCGAAGAAGCGATCCTCGTCCCGCGGAGAAGCGACCAGTGTTCGCGTCAGGGTCCTCGAAAAGATTTCTCGTGTGGGCCAGTCGATCGAAGGGTAGGGTTGGGGCATGTAAAGACGAGAAAATAGAAAAACCCGCGCAGAAAACGCCCAAAAGAACAAACGAATGATCTGCGTGTTTAAATATTTTTTGGTTTTTGAATATTTTTTTCGAAATAGGTTTTTCGGAGGTTTTTTGATATTTTTGTTTGTTTTCAAAACGTTAATCGACCAAAAATGAGGCAAATATATACAATATCTACAAAGTTAAAAGTATTTACACTGTACATAGTCGGAGAAGCGAACGGGCTTACGTACCTCCCGACTACTGCGATTGGTCGTGGGAGGCGGCGGACTAGGCTTCGGAGATGTCGGGACTGCTGAAGCTTGCAGACCGTGATCGTGGTCTGGTTGGACTTCATTAGCATGCGGAAAATTGGTACGGTGAGTTGTGACGTCGCACGAGGCACTACTAGACGAAGTAGGCGAGGTAGTTTCTTCCATAAAGGTGGGTTTCAGACGGTCGATGGTGACTACTTCGTGTCGACCACCGCGGTCAGTAGTGTACACCTTACTCGCACGATGCAGCACCTTGAAGGGTCCTATGTACAGCGAGTGAAGAGGCTGTCGAACCGGTTGTAAGATTAAACAAGAAGGAGTAATGTACAATCGGTCAACAAGTAAATTGTACACGAAAGATAAGAGTTATCTTTTTGGGCGCTACACTAGCAGTCCACGCTGTGCAAGCCATATGCGTTGGGAACACGAAAGATGAATTTATGGGCGTTAATATCATAGGGGAAATGTACCTTAAAAGAGAATTTGATGCGTATGACAGGAACAAGAAGCCGGAACATAATCAGAGGTGAAACCAAGAAAAGAAAGGGAAGACACGGATTTGCGGTCTGTGCGCGTACAAACAATGTTCGCATTTTGTCAGCATAGGGAGGAAAACAACGTCTACGGGTAGCACATTTCCCCAGTCTACCACTGCGTAACGAACGAACGTCATTTCTAACCCAATTAGCACAGTGAATGTGCGATTTTGTCTGACGCCTACGAACAGCTTCTTGCTAAGTGAGAGACTGAAGCTCTAGTTAAGAGCTAGTGGGATAGTTTCTGTACAACTTTATCGAATTATGAAAAGGCATGACATCTAGTTGCGAATCTGCAGCGGTAGTGTTTGCTCAGTTAATCGTTGATCTTTGTTCGGTTAGGAATTCGTATTAGTGTCAGTATTTTCATGTATGTGATGTATTTTTTGCATAGTATGTGCATCGTTTCACAAAAGCACAGGTATCCGAAATAATCGTCGATACGTTTTTGAAACTCTTCAAAGAATTGGCCTCTACTAGTCCTGGTAGTATGTTTCAAAGTTTGCGATTCTTCGTTCTGTACAAAGCTAATGTGATACCTTGTTCATGCACGGGACCCTGAGTTTATAGCGGTGTCCTCGGGTGTTACACGGTTCCGGCAGGTGAAATATTGGCCAAAGTATGGGGAAGTGATTCAAGTGTAGTATTCGATGGGTCATTATACGTTCAGTACTTACTCGGCGATAGGTGTCCGAGCCTTTCATGTTTTTCATACGGAAGCTTTCGTAGACTGAGTATCATTCTAGTTGCGATGTGCTGTATTTTCTCCAGCTTTCCGGATTCCCACTGGGTTATCGGATAGTAAGCTGGGACGGCGTATTCTAGGATTGGTCTAATGAGTGCCGTGAATAGGCGAGGGACGGTTTCTTCGGAACATGTAGAGAAACTGCGTCGTAATGCCCAGAGCAAGCGAAGTCCCGCACGGTACAATTTTTCTGTATATTCTTTTGATCTCATATCATGTCGCAACAACACTCTTAAGTCTCTGACAGATGTGTTATGGTGAAATAATTGACTGTCCAAGGTGTTTAATCAATTGGCTTCCCGTCTGGTGATACTGATGAACTCCGATTTGCTTGCGTTAAGAGGGAGTTGCATTTCAGTGGACCATGTTGATAGTCGATCTAAGCCATGCAGGATTCGAGCGCAGTCGTCCTGGTTCTCAATTATCATCCAGCTTTTCAAATCATCTGCAAACAGGGCACACTGGGGCTGGAACTGCTGCGGGAGCTCATTGATATGAATAAGAAATAATACTGGCCCAAGTACGGTTCCTTGGGGCACACCACTGGTCCATGGGAACCAGTCTGTCAGGTCGTCATTGACCTGTACGCTAAACTTCCGTCCCACAATAAACTCGTACAACCACTGAAGTGGGTTGCCACCGCTCCCGTAGATCTTCAGTTTACCAAGGAGTACCTCGTAGTCCACTCTGTCAAACCTCTTACTAAAGTCGATGTACACCACGTCAAAATCCTTCCGTTCGTTGAGAGCTCGTATCCACTGGTGGTTTGCGTACATCAAGTTGGTGATGCAGGATCACCCTTTCGTGAAGCCGTGTTGCGTTGGTGTCAATACGTCCATCGATTCAAAGAACGACAGCAGACGCTTTTTCACAACCTTCTCGAGAACTTTGGATAATATCGAAGTCAAACAGATCGATCAATAGTTGTCTACTTTTTTAGATCACCACCCTTGAGAAGTAATCTTACTATCGAGCATTTCCATTCGTTGTGGACAAATTCTTCAGAGATTGATTTATTGTATATGTTTGTCACGGATGGTAAGATGACATTCGACGGTGACTTGTATTAGTGGGGGAAGTCCGTCTGGTCCGGGTGATTTGTACCATCGAGGTTGACGAGCAGCTGATACTTTGCGACTGCATCACACTGTAGGCTGTCGAACAAAACTGGCACAACCTGTGCCGGTACTGTAACAGCTGCTGGCTTACTGCAAAATACAGTGAGGAAGTGCTCCACGCTTGAAATGAGCGGCTGTCCGTTCAAACTCTCTAAGACTGGTAGGTCGTCCGCAGGTTTCAATTAACTTTTCAAGTAGACCACTATTCTCTTGGGGGCAGTTGTTGCCGAGGCTGCTAGCTCCTCTTCGAACAGATGGCGTTTCTTGATCTTTGCGGTGTTACATATGTTACGATGTTTATTGTACACTGTGTAATTTTCGTCACAATCCGAGATGGGATATTTAACACAAAATTTGCAACACCGTCGCGCTAACTGTTTATATTCCTTATCAAACCAATGCGATTTGACATGTCCGACTTTTGAACACTTCAGAGGAACGAAGCGAGTAATAGCGAGTTAAGTTTTCCCTTCATTAATGACCAATAGGCCTCAAGCAACACATCCTGTCGTAGTGTGCACTCAGTCTGACTTGAGATGTGAAAAGGCCAAGCCGTCGCAACGAGACTGGACCTTAACGTGGTGCGACGGTTTGCTTATCTACTTGACCCATTGAGATATACTGGGTGGTGCATCCGGGTCCCTTGCGCGCTACTAGTAACAGATTGGTCAGTGGTTAGAGGTTAGACAAACTCAGTCTCTTCGTCCCCCAGGTTTGAGAGTTTTACATGGGATGGTGTCCGTTTCAATAAAATTAAATCATTATCACCTCGCCGCTGGCTTGCGGACATGCTTTTGATTTAAAGGCTTTAATTAAGTATCCTAATCGTCCTCCTGTCTATATCTGGGCGCTCTCGCAGTACCTCAGCCCACATACAACCATGAAAATTTTTCCATACTAATTACAGCCTGTCTCGGCCGTTACGCAGCGTATCAAGCGTCACCTTATCTGATGCATACAGCAGAGCGGATAAGCGAAAACATGCTACTGCTGGTGTCTCCCTTCTTTTCCACCTGTTTCTCTTACCCCATCCCGACCCCCTTACTTACCTTCGTTCTATAGTTCCCAGCTTCATTGACAACAACCGAAGTGCCACTGGAGTAGAACTATCTGCAGCCACCGGACACCTATCGGGAACAGCCACGCTGTTTAGTTTCCATGGCGGAGTTCGACTTTCGCACTCTAAGACAAACAGGTCAACAGGCTGCACTGGCACGCACCTTGGAAACACTGGGTATTGATGTGTGTTGTGTGTCCGAAACTGGGAGCAATGACGCTCACGGGTTGTTGAATTAACTGCGTTCGGCTTATCCTCTCTCTATTGGTTGCACGCATCCGGAGACGCCGATGCGGCACTCACGTGTCAAGCTGGGTTAGGTACCCTTCTCAGCTCCAAAGCTGAGCCATCGTTGGTTGATTGGATTCCGGTGAACAGCCGTTTATGTGCAGCCCGTTTGACGACCTCAACTAAGATTGATCCACAAAGTATTACAAGACGCTGTTTGTTTGTGGTTCCGGGTTATGCTCCTACCGACTGCAGTTCTAATGCTATAAAGGACACATTCTATCACGAACTGAACTCGCTACTACGCAGTGCTACCAGCACTGATATTATATTATTACAGGGGATATGAACGCACAAGTAGAGCGTCTGAGCTTTTCAGAAGCTCAGCTAGGTGGTAAGTATAGGCTTAACTCCGAACAGACTGACAACGGTGAGCGTCTGCTACAACTGTGGGCGGAGCACCAGTTGTTTCTTAGTAGCACTGATTTTAGACACCGTGGGCGCCGAACTGTCACTTGTCGTCCTTGTGTACCTGGCCAGCGATAGACCCAAATTGACCACATTACCATAAGTTACAGGTGGTGTGGTTCCATACTGGATTACCGCTCGTCCTGGAATACCTGCGTCGACTCTGATCATGCCTTGGTACGATGTCGTTTCTCCATGAACTTCACCGGAGGGTGCACCAAGTGTATCCCCCGATTGGCAACTGCGAAATTGTCTCAGCCCTCGGTCAGTCAAGCCTATCAAGACACACTGCGTACCGGACTTTCGCTTTCTTGTCCTAATGACACTAAGCTTAAGTGGAATAGGATCTCGGCCACCATGCACGACTCAGGAGCCTCTACTTATGGCAGTATCAACCGTCACCGCACCAGTCACTGAATATCTGAGAGGTCGGTGAACCTGTTGGAATCCGGAAGAAACCTCCCGGCTGGCTTTGAACACAATGTGACCAGACGGGCTATTAAGCGCGAACTACAACGGGGCCTACGTGCTGATAAGGATCATGGTGGATCAGTCGGGTTCAAGAAATGCAGGAAGTAGGAGCATTAGGCAATTGCCACAAGCTCTTCCAACTGATCCGCAATACGGATCCCAGAGAACCAGGCATCAGTGTGACAATCGGAGACAGCGCAGGTGCACTGATACACAATAAGGAGCGCCGGATGGCTCGTTGTGCGGAAGATCAGTTCAACTGGCCTCCTGCTCCCGGACCTCTTCCTGCTTAGGTGATGCAGGACGAGCCATTGACAGTTGGTTTAGAACCTCCGTCGGCGGCTGAGGACCGAAACGCGATCATAGCCTTCAATCGTTTTTGTGCTGCTGGCCCGGATTCCCTGCCACCTGCACTATTTAAGGATGGAGGTAAGGTATTCTGCAAAGCACTGACCTCCCTATTCGAACTTATCTGGAAGGAAGTGCATGTCCAGGCTAACTGGAGCGAATCGATTATGGTGGTAATATACGTGAAGGGCAATCGCACAGACTGTTCTAACCACAGAGCTTTTAGCCTAACGCCAGTTGTGACAAAATTACTAGGCTGGATTCTCGTTTGTCGCCTCACTGTGGAACGGAGATCTCGGATTAGGGAAGAGCAATCAAATTTCCGCCCTGGGCGTGGCTGTATAAGCCATCTATTCACTCAGCGACAGGCGCTAGAGCCGCGCCACACATACCGCAGACTGACAATAGCTGTGTTCCTCGACTTCAAGAGTGCGTTTTATTCAGTCGACCGATGCATTCTGTTCGAAATACTTGCGTGAAAAGGTGTTCACATGAAATATGTGAACATCTTACGTGTACTACACCCGAACACTACAGGCCTCGTCAGGGTCTACGGTGACCTGTCGGATAGCTTTCTGACAATAAGTGGCGTCCGTCAGGGTTGTCTGATTTCCCCGTTTTTGTTTACTTTGCTTGTAGGCTCTATCATGGAAGTGCTGGCTTACCGAACTACCTCGTGGTGCCAACTGGGTGTTTCGGGTTTACTCCGTTCCAGCGAAGTGTTCGGCGACTATGTTCCACCTCGGTGGGGCATTATAGTCCAGCAATTATGCTGACTTCATGGGGAGTATTGGGCCCCTGTTTGGTGATCTACTAAACGAAAGATGCATGAAGTGAACATTCAGTCAGTGCCTCCCAATATGCGCGATTCTCTGATTTCGCCCCGTTGCATTGCGGGTGGGTTATTTATCCAAATCCTCGGGGTAGGGTCCCCTAAGATCATTCTCTACGTCGGCTTGGGCAACCGGGTAGTATCACGCTCTGTCACGAAACCATGAACTGTACTACAACGTGCTTATCAGCTACTGTTTCTGCTTCTCACATTCACGCGACTTCATCACTCCCCAATAGTTTGTTTGCTAACATTCCTTACTTTCCGTTACCTGATTCATGTGTTCATCAATCTAGCTTCCATTCCGTTTGCGCCGCGAACTATAGAGTTCAACTTATGGCTCTCTTTCGTCCCCGATCCTCGTTACGTCTGGCGTGCTTCAACGTTCGGACAGCAAGCCGGTCTAGCGCACACCCTAGAGTCCCTAAACATTGATGTCTTCTGCCTTTCAGAAACCCGCTTGCAAGATCCCAGCACTGTGTTTACATTGACATCCCCCACTGACCACAAAGCCAGATATCACGTGCGTCTTTCTGGAGATCCAGAAGCAGCCCCAGCGGGTTTAGCTGGTGTAGGTATAACATGAAGTGGCAAGGCCGAGGCGACACTACTAGACTGGTTCCCGAATTACAGCCGACTATATGCACTTCGGCTTCGGGGTTCATGTAGAATCAACAAGCGCCGCGAAGAGAGACGCAACTTCTTTGTGATCTCCGTGTACGCTCCAACTGACTGCAGTAGCTGCTCGGTCAAGGACGAATTCTACTGTGATCTACATCAGCTCTTGACTAATGCTAAAAGTCGGATGTCGTTATCCTTGCAGGGGATTTCAATGCACGGGTTGGTTGCCTGTTACCATACGAACGCGACCTTGGTGGTCACCATGCGCTCGATGAGAACCGTTCTGATAACGGAATGAGGCTTCTCACATTGTGCGAAGACGACCATCTGTTTCTTTCGAGCACTAACTTCAGGCGTACGAAGAAGCGTTCCGCAACGTGGCGTCCCCCTTTCGCCAACACAACCCTCTTCTCAAATTAGCCACATTGCAGTTAACTTCAGATGGCGCGGCAGCGTACTGGACTGCTGGTCCTTTTGGTTCACCTTCGTTGACTCAGGTCATGTTTTGTTCTACTTTTTGTCAAAATGTTCTTTTCTTTCTTCAGCATATATCTGAAGTATGTTACTCACCTCCAACTACTATGCCACAATGATTATGACACGATGACTTCTCTTATTTGCTAATCTCCATGTTTTTTGTTGGCTTTATGTCTATTTGATACACTGTTGTGATTACATTGTCATGGTTAGCGGCATCCGGTTTCGGATTTGTCTGTCACTGTGCCCTCCACAGGGACAGCCACAGGACACCTGCGCCTACAGAGGGACCATGGGTGGCTTGCGCTGCACCACCCACAGCTCCAACCACACACCCCATATCCAGTGTAAACCCGAAGGAATAAGACCACGAGGCATGTGGATGGGAGCCACGTTTCATCAACGGAGCCGGCCCACACTCCTTCACAGGCAAACACAAGCATGCTGTATTTGGGGAATCAAGCGCACACAAGGCGGTGGCTGGACCGTAGTCCGCTTCACACTGAGTGCATGGAACCACTCTTTGATCCTAACACGGCCACAAGAACCGTGCACCCCGTCCCCTCCAGCAACGACCAACTGTCTCCTGGAGCCAGTATGGACGAGGTAGTGGGTAATAGACAGGTAGGCACCTTGTCAACATGCACACCAAGCGCAGCCACACCTGGGATATCAAACAACAGCTAACCACTTGAGAGAGAGATACAAATAAAATAACTCGATTAATGCATAACGAAACGGTGACACAAACCTTAAGTTAATGAGCATATGAAATAAGTTGTTTACAAACGAATCCTAGATAAGTTCACGAGGTCAGAAACTATACTTTACGGAAATGCCACGAACACGAAAATGTTATGGAAATCTAATACAATTGGCTTAAGCGAGGTGTGCAAGTTAATGAAATAGAGTACAGGTAGACATTTATATGAGAAAGAAAAGCATTAAGGCAAAATTGAAAACCCACCACCTGAAATAAAGAGACTTAGCATGCAAGCACGCGGTTAGTAAATCGAATGCAGCGTACCTGCAACGCTGCGCCGGTTCTGCCTACCTTCTCTGCAGGACCCGTCGTCGCTTCTGTAGTGGTCCCGAGTGGCCTTGCTCATGGCTCATTAGACATTTATATGAGAAAATCGAGCATACATACATACCTACATACATCATGGAGTGTTTCCTTGCGGAATCTCTCGGTGCAGGCGTTGAACTCCTGCCTGGTGACAGATTAGTTGATCTTGTTTATACGGACGATATCGTATTTCTTTTTGACGATGGTGCGACGGCACAATAAACCCTGTATAGCTTGTCTAGGGTGGTCCCCTTATTTGATATGCGTTTCGCGTCATCAAAGTGTAAAGTGTTGCTGCAGGACCACCAGTCGCTTTATGACACTGGACCCTTGCTAACGAGGAACTCGAGGTGGTTGATCAATTCACTTACCGTGGCAGCTGCATCAGCAACGATGGGCGCATAGAAACTGAAGTCAGTTCACGCATTGCATCGGCCAGAACTGCCTTCTAGAACCTGTGTCATCTTTGGCGACAGAAGGGAGTATCCCTCGTCTGAAAGGCCGTGTATACAAGCTCACAGTGAGGGCCGTCCTGCTCCATGGGAGTGAGACTTGGCCCCTTCGGTCAGAAGATCTGAGGCGCCTTCAAGTCTTTGATCCTCGTTGTCTGCGAAGCATTGCTGGTGTCGGATGTCACCAGCGTGTCGGAAACGATGATGTGCGTAGGCGAGTACTAGGTAATGATAACCATGCTAGCTCCCTAGAACAACAGATAGCACTGAATAACTTGCGTTGGCTTGGACACGGGCTACGTATGCCTGGGCACCGCTTACCTGGGAGGGCCTTGTTTAGTCTGTCAGATGTAGGATGGCGCAAGGCTCGAGGCGGACAAAAGTTGACTTGGCAGCAGGAAATGAAGTCACTGACGACCAAACTGGGTGCCGTTGGTCCGTCTCGCCTTCCGGGTTGGAGTCCACATGACTCGCCTTGTGCTTGGCTTGAGATGTTACAGGACATGGCTCGCAACCGACAACAGTGGCGCGTGTGCTGCCGTCTCCTAGTCGGACTGCCTGTTTAAAGTGTGTTTGGTGCTGATTTGTCTGCGGGGTAATGGCTGCTTATGACGCGGGGCAATGAAAGCCGATAGGAAGCTGTCTCGCCGATGCCGCCTTATCTTTGCACGATAGCCTGCTGTTTGTGACGCGTTGTTGTCTACACAGGGTGTAGGCGCTTTTACTCTGAATGTTTGCTTAGAGCTTTTCAGGTAAGTCCCCCTTATATCCTTCTTATTATTCTTTATTCCATAGGTCATCCTAGTTGTATAGCAGCGAAGCATCAGTTCAAATGGCTGATGTACTGCTGCTGTTGTTGATTGATTGATTGGTTTTATCGCATTCCCTCTCACCCCACAGGGCAATGCATGACCAGGAAGCGTAGTGGCCGCATCCATCCTTCTGACTTCGGTACGAAACCGGCCAGTCGGAAAGCAGCGCAACGTCAACTAGCTACTTGGGTAAGGTAGCAACACTGGCGAGTAGCAGAAAGCAAGTAGATGTGCATCCAAATGGGTTCCAGTCGAAGGGAGAATGCGGGTTTGCAGGTGTAACCGATTAGTCAAATTTGGTTTACCTTCTCACATTGTTTCATATGGTACCATCCAAAATGTGCAAATCTTTCCCAACAACACGTGAAAGGTCAAAACAGCTCCCAACACGATCTCTGTTTTTTTACTGCGTGTTCGACAATCGCACTAATCAAATGCATACTTCTCCTAAGCCAATCGTGCAACCAGTTAGCAGAAGAACTTGAACAACGAACGAACGTTATTATATCACTAGAAGCCGGTATGTGCCAGGATAACACTTCAAAGAGAAGTAATGGTGCAAAATTTGCTCCGTTCGAACCAGGATTGATAAGATTTCATTACCGTTATCTACTTCAATTTTGGCAGAACGTCAGGCGAAAACAGACCGTAGCTCTGATAGACAAACGGTACTCAGGACCCCTAAAATCAGGCACTACTCGAAACGCGTGATCGATCAACTAAGCCGGTCTTGACAACTTGTATCATTAACAAGTATGGGACAGCCAAACCCGAGTCTACTGCATTTGCAACCCAATGGTCTCCGGTTGAGTTCAAACCCCCGAGACTCCAGTCACGTAAGTAGAGATCGCTACAAAAGTCTTTCGGGATGCTACATTTAATGTCACCTCTGTTGCAAACACCGCTAACGCCAGTAAACCATCATCACTTGGCATAAAGCCAGTCCCAACAATCACTCTACCTTGCAGTTCAACAATGATGAGCTCCAGTACGAACTCCCCAACTGTCGTATGCCCTTATGTCCCCGAATCTACCGCCATCACATTGCGGGGTAAGTTGTCTGACGACCAAGACCAGTGGAATTCACTTTGCATTTTGATGAACGAAAAGCCAAACCCACAAACTTAGTGGGAGTTACTCGTCAGCCGAATTCTGCGCACTATGGCGAACCCAGAATTATTAGAGTAACACTGGAATCGGCCATTGATGTAGAATACGTTTTACTCTCTGCAAGTGTAGTAAAACAGGGTTTTGTCGGGTACACGTCTATTCTGAGGTCCCTTGGAGTACGCACTGGTCGAAAAGAAAAATCTTAGATGGACACAGCAAGCTGGATTGTCCAAGCACAATCTTTATTTATGGCATGTCGGAACTTCCATCCCACGATAGTCATGAGGCCGGTAATCACGAGTTGAAACAGACGGTTCATTCGTGAAACACTTTCCTTGGACAACGTTGTGGCGCGATCGCTCAAACGGCAACCTCTCACCAAATTATAAAGGAAGCGGACCAAGAATCCTAAAACCCATGGTTCATTCAGAGCAGACAGCGACGGAACTATTAGAACGTTGGTGGATACGTCGTGAAAGCCTTCCATCTGAACTTCGGTTAAAAGGTGATGTAGCCTTGCAAAGAATAGACATAAGCCTACCTGAAAAAGCAAACCTACCAGCGATACCGCAGGAGCATCCCTTTACCGCTCAGTCACGTGATTCCGCAGTATGTCCGAATAATAAATGGACCTACCTTGGCTAAATCATCTTGCAAACAACGTGTCATCATCATCCCATAAAAAACGAATAACGGCCGACCTCACTTCGGTCGGCATGTTACCACGCTTAACTCCTTTGGCTCCCTGCGGGCTCCTAGAGACCGAGAAACTGTCCTGCCTTTATACCAATACTCAATTCCTTTACAGTAAGCTGGCCGAACTTAAAGAACGCCAGATTTCGAAGACATGTGATATTGTCGGCGTAACGGTGACGTGGCTGCACAGTGGAATGACAGACGCTAAAGTCTCGCTGTCGGACATGTCACTTAATCGAAACGACAGGCTTACGAAAGGAGGAGGGGTGATTCTGTATTTCCGAAGTGACATACAGTGCGAATCCATTGAGGATTCATACTCACAATTCGCCGATTCTTTTTGGTCCCGCCTGAAATTACGTGGTAGAGACACCTGCCTTAATGCTTTGATATGCCACCCCCCAAACGCTACACCGGAAATGGACTGCCACCTTGCAACCGCTTTAAGATGCAGTCTAAAGCGAAAGCACACACATCCTTATCATGG
Organism: Dicrocoelium dendriticum; assembly: GCA_944474145.2. Classification (NCBI taxonomy): domain Eukaryota; kingdom Metazoa; phylum Platyhelminthes; class Trematoda; order Plagiorchiida; family Dicrocoeliidae; genus Dicrocoelium; species Dicrocoelium dendriticum. The sequence continues at coordinate 47,577,412 of OX104067.1, forward strand.
GTGATTTCAATGTAAATTGTTTAGGAACCACTGCTACAATCGGAGAAGCATTAAAAGCAGATCTGCAAGAGCGCATAACCAGTGTTCCACTTTACAATCACGTCACTATGCCCACTCGTTGCAGAATGGGTAATAGGCCATCTTTACTGGTACTTATGTTCACCAACGAGCAACATATGATTGATGTATGGATTGTAGCATGCCTTTTGGGTCACAGTGATTACGTACTCATCAGTTTCGACTTCATCTGCTATACGGAATATCGCTACCAGAACACTGGTCTGGTGCGCACCCATTACTCGCTACGGCCGCTTACCCCAGCTCGTCGGTGCCTCAACCTGATCCTTCCTTGCTGTAGACCACCCGGAAGTGGCTTGGCTCGAATTCGTCTGAAAATGCAATCAACTGGTTACGTATGCCTCATAAAAAGAGGGTTTTAAATAGGCCTAAAACCGTTTCTTTTGTGAGGAGTGTGGCAGCGCGTACGCGCGGGCCTTAACACGACCGCACTTCGTAGCCTGTAATTGGATGCCTGTCCGTTCGCGATCAATACCAGGGTTGTTTTGAATATACTGAGTGTATGTACCGTTGGCGTGAATAGAAGTTTGTGTTGCGTACCAGTAGAGTTCTGCTTCCTCGTTCGGGGCTTTGGTCGTGTTTGTTCAAGACCCTGCGTGCAGGGGACTAGTGTACGTGTAGATACAACAGTGGCGTTGCGGGCTGTGGACCATTACAATGGCATTTCACCTACTACCTCCAGAAGCCTTTTGGTGCGATCCTGCTTCCAGACCTACGGTGAGTGACTGGATCCAATGGAGAACGTCTTTCACGAATTACTTGGACCTACTCCCAGCAACTACTACTTCCGATGAGAAGCAAAAACGGAAACTACTTCGTCACCTGTTGGGCAATGAAGGTCAACGTTATTTCGATGCGTTAGATCTGCAGAAATTCGACACACTTACAAAGGCATTGGATGTACTCGATCAGTCATGGGGTGCACGGCCAAACATTTTCGCTGAACGCTACAAGTTCTGCTGTTTGAGGCAAGAAGATGCAGAGCCACTGGAACAATTTGTCGCTCGTTTAATTCGGTCTGTAAAATCCTGTGACTACACTAGCATCCCGAAGAATAAACTTGAGAGTGTTATGCTGACGCAGCAGTTGATAACCGGTATAAAGGATAATCGTATACCCGAAAAACTACTTTCCCAAGATCCTTCAAAACTTACCTGGGAGAGGGCCATATAGATCGCAAGACTAATAAAAGCCGCCGTTGAACATTCGAGCCTATTCAAGTCGAGTGATATACTAGAAGTCAGTAAGATTCAGCACAAGGGTTCCAGTCAACCTCAGAATTCGACTGTTTCGTGCTATAGATGTGGGAGTTCTCGCCACAAAGCTGACTGTCAAACATGTCCGGCTCGTACAGCTGAGTGTAAAAGCTGTGGTAAACTGGGCCACTTCGCCAGATGCTGCCGCTCGCGTCGAGTCGCGTTAATTGACCAACAAAATGATGTTTCCACCTCACCGACTACACCGCATGTTTTTTTCTATCAGATGACGATTACAACCAGAAACACGATGAATTGCTTCGCTGGAACCCAAGCTCCCAGCTCCTGACGTACGTACCGTTACACTCCATGGGCTTAACACTTCTGTACCAGTGACTATGGAGCTAGACTCGGCATCGCCGATAACAATTATCCCGTCCAGCATTTACGACAATTACCTTCAAGACATTCCATTACATCCTACGTCGTATAAATTCGAATCGTACACAAATTCACGTGTGCAAATTCGGAGATATATAATGACGAAAATCAGTTTACTCTCAGTCGCATCTGATGTAGCTGTGTATGTTGCCTCCGAAGACAGTCCAGCCTTGCTGGGGCGAAATGCTATGGTTGCCCTCAACATAACACCATCTATCGAGCGAATGCGCATCATGACAATCAAAACATCAGTACTTACAAGCTTATATCCCAAGTTATTTACTGAGTCGATTGGCCGGATTCCATTTGCTGCTCATCGAATATGCCTTAAAAAGGACGCTAAACCGTTTTCGATTTCGCAGCCACGTCCTATTCCATTGGCCAAACGTACGATGGTAGAAAAGACCATACAAGAGATGATTTCCAACAATTTGATAGAGCCAGTTAACTGTTCCGAATGGGTGCATCCCATGGTCACGGTGTTAAAGAAGGACGGTACTGTGCGCATATGCAACGACTTGAAAGCGTTGAACAGTCAGAGCCTCGTCGAAAAATTCGTTCTTCCCACAGTTGACGAGTTGTTGGTCAAAATAATTGGCGCGCGATTTTTCTCAAAACTAGACCTGAGGAAGGCCTTTTTCCACATGTCATTGACACAAGCATCCAGACCACTTACGGCTTTTCTGACCTCGGGTGGTCTATTCCAGTACAAAGTCTTGCCGATGGGACTTAGCTCCACTCCAGCAGCTTGGCAGAAGTTTATGAATCACTCACTAGCAGATCTACCGGGACAAATCGCCCACATGGATGATATATGCATTTTCGGGAAATCAAGAGATGAGCACGGCTCAAGGCTGTGCGCTGTGTTGCAGCGATTGGAGAGCCTAGATCTTTGACTAAACCTGGAAAAGTGTATATTTTGTGCTACGGATGTCGAGTTTCTTGGGTACGTCTTATCAGCTGGGGGAATTAGGCCATGCGCAGCTAATACTCGAGCTATCACGGAAGCCCCTGTACCGAAGAATACATCCGAGGTTAGGCACTTTCTTGGTTTGTGCTCGTACAACTTGCGCTATTTGTCCGATTTTGCAACTATAGCGGAGCCATTGAGAATGCTGACAAAAGAAAAAGCTACGTTCGATTGGGGCTCTTCGCAGCAGTCGGCCTTTGAAGAAATTAAAAGACGCCTCGTCTCCACCCCAATGCTGGCCATTTTCGACGAAAACTGCCCAACATTCGTCTCAACGGATGCGTCAAACATCGGTTTAGGAGCGGTCTTGTCTCAAATTCAGAACGGTGAGCAAAAAGTGATTGCATATGCTTCTAGAAAGTTATCCCCTACTGAAGTTTCAAATTCCGCAGATGAAAGGGAGGCCCTGGCCTGTGTATGGGCCTGTGAAAAATGGCACCTGTTTCTGTTTGGTCGGAGATTTACATTGCGCACGGATCATGCTGCTCTAACTACCCTCCTCAGTCGAGGAACCAATGGTCACAGGCCACTACGGATTAACCGCTGGTATGCGCGGTTACTGAACTATGATTTTCAAATCATCTTCCGCCCTAGCTCCGAGAACCGTATGGCAGATAGCTTATCACGTCCCCCATTGGATGATTCCGACAAGAATGAAGAGGACGAAGAAAAAGTCATGATTTCTGCTTTACAATCAAATGAGCTCTCCGCGGTTACTAAACAAGAGCTTCAAGAAGCTAGCCGGCGTGATTTATATGTGCAGGATGTCATTCACTATCTCTCTCAAGGTTGGCCTCGCTACGCGAAGTTGAGTGGTGAACTACGGGCGTTTTATGTTTTACGACATGAGCTAGCGGTCGTTGATGATTGCCTTATGCGAGGATCGCGATTCGTAGCTCCACAGAAACTGACATCAAAAATTATCCAATGTGCACACGAAGGACATCCAGGTATCGTACGGACGAAGCGCCGACTTCAAGAATACTTTTGGTGGCCAAAAATGAAGGAAATGGCAGAGGCGTGTGTCCGGGCTTGCGATGCATGTCAGAAGGCCGACAACAGCTCCAAACCAATCGATGCCCCCATCCAACCTGTTACTTACCCAATGAAACCTTGGTTGAAGGTGGCGATTGACATCATGGGACCGTTTCATTCTGCGCCACAGCACCAGAGGAACTGCTTAGTTGCCACGTGCTATTACGGTAAGTGGCCGGAAATCCATTTATGTGGCGATGTGACCACCTCAACCGTTATACGGTGGCTGAAACATCTGTTTGCTAGATTTGGGTTTCCTGAGGAAATTGTGACAGACAACAGACCACAATTCACGAACTATGAGTTTAAACGTTTCTTACAACTTCGTGATGTGAAGCACGTACATACTGTCCCTTACAACCCAGCTGCCAACGGCATGGTTGCGCGCACTAATCGCACGCTAAAGGAAACTATACAGACAGCACGTTTGTCCGGCAGGCAGTGGGAAGATGCCGTTTTGGAGGCTCTGTTTACTCACCGAACATCGCACCACAGGGCGACTGATCGCACGCCAGGTGAGCTGATGTTTGGCAGGAGGTTGCGTACGAAATTAAACGCAGCTATTTCGGCTGCAGAAAACAAGGACCCCCACCAACTGCAACGTCGCCGGGGTTATCAGTCATCCTACGAAAAACGGGCCACATCGCTGCGTCCTGGAACGTTGGTCAGGATAAAGGAGAGGCAAACACGGAAAGGAGAACCGGCACTGACGAGACCCATCAGAATTACTCGTGCGCTAGGGCCAGGAACTTATGAGTTAGCAGACGGCCGACGAGTCAACGCCAGACAGCTATACTCAGCACTTCAACCGAAGCAATGTCCTGAAACGAGGGCCACCGCAGTGAACCAACCGCTGAAGAGGGGGAGTAGTGTGGCAGCGCGTACGCGCGGGCCTTAACACGACCGCACTTCGTAGCCTGTAATTGGATGCCTGTCCGTTCGCGATCAATACCAGGGTTGTTTTGAATGTACTGAGTGTATGTACCGTTGGCGTGAATAGAAGTTTGTGTTGCGTACCAGTAGAGTTCTGCTTCCTCGTTCGGGGCTTTGGTCGTGTTTGTTCAAGACCCTGCGTGCAGGGGACTAGTGTACGTGTAGATACAACAAGGAGCATAACTAGAAAATAGATGACTGTACACAACCCAGCCTGGCGAGAGTATAGATCATCACCAACGCCAGATACTTGGGACATACGTAGCCCATCACAACCACTGCACCCAACTGCTCAGAGATGACCAAGTCGCATGTCAGCTGCATATAGCGAAAACTTTCAGCGCTAACCATAAACTGCTGTACAACTATGTCAATGGCCGTCGTAAGATGAGGCAGGGATTTCTTCCTCTCCGGACGACTGACGGTCGAACTAGAACAGCTATAGAAGCAGCAAACGCGTTGCGGACGCAATATGCACCCACATTTCCGCGACTCTTGCCATCAGGCATCTTCCAACTTTATTTTTCCGCCACCAGCACTCACCCACCTCTCTTTTATTTCTGATGCTATACTGCAGAAGCTGACGTCTCTACGCAAACACAGCTCCTGGGAGCTTACACCATTCGGCCAGAGGCACTGCGAGCAACAGCAAAACAACTGGAAAAACCTTTGGCCTAATTCTTTCGGCGCTACTTAGACCAGAACCACGTTTCTGCGATTTGGAAGCTTGGAATAATAACTTCGATTCACAAAGCCGGAAACAGGACTGAACCCAAAAACAACCGCCCAGTGTCTGTTCTACCTGTATTATCCAAATTCATGTAATCCATCGTTGCCGATGTGTTGGTGTGTTATCTAGAACATGGTAACATTATTACCCCCGAGCAACACGCTTTTCGTCGACAGTGATCATGCACAACGAATTTATTAATCGCGCGGAGTAGTTGTACCGAGTCAGCAGACGCTTGGAGAGGCTGTTGCTTTGATCTACTTGGATTTGTCGAAGGCATTCGATTGTTTAAATCATCAGATTATCCTTTCCATGCTCCAATATTACGGGATCGGTGACCTTATATTGAGCTGGATCGCCAGCTTTTTCGCACAACGACTATCAATGGTCAGAATCCGGAGTTCCTTATCTGAACCCATACCAGCCGTGTCTTGTGTGCCCCAGGACTTAGTTCTAGGTCCGGGATTGTATTTGATGTTCATCAGTGACCTTGCACGGAAAATCGCTTCAAATTTCCTGCTGTTTGCTGACGATATCAAGATATGGCGCCGAATTCAGGCAGATGCCGATCGGAATTTACTTCAGTGTGACCTGGATATGGTACATGAGTGGTCAACCCGAAATCTTTTACAATTCAACATGGGTAAATGCAAGGTACTCTCCACAGGCCATCAGGATACCTATTCCTACAAGTAAGGAACTCAAGTACTGCAGCGATCATCCGTCGAACGCGACTTTGGCGTGCTTGTTCAGGATAACTTGGGTTATTCCATGCAATCCGCAAAAGCATCGAAAACTGCTAACCAGTACGTCGGCTTGCTACGACGGGCGTTCGGACAACTAGACATCAGTATTTTTAGACAGATGCTGAATGTGTATGTTCGCCCCCATGTCGAATACGCAATCCAAGCCTGACAGTCTTGGCTGAAGCACGACCTTATTGCATTGGACCAACATCAACGTCAGGCCTCTAACTACGTCATTGAAATACGCCACCTTCCATACGAGCAGAGGCCGAAACGTTTGGGAGTATTCAGCGGGCGATATCGCCGACTGCGATACAACTTGGTTATGGCGTACTTGATTTTATACGATCCAAATCATGTGTCGCTTTTTTTACTGCAACTCAGCAACAACACCAAACTTAGAGGCCACTCCTTGAAATTAGATCTGCGTAGGGGTGGGCGTCCTCGCGGTTTACTCAGCCCGCGCGCGAATGGTGGTGGTCGCGCAGCAGCGAAGCGCCGTTGCGGCGTACAGCTGACACATTAGTTATTATTACACCTTGAAATTAGCGGAACAGTACAGCCGTCTGACATGCCGTAGAAATTTCTTTTTTAATCGTGTGTGTCAACCATGGATCGCTCTCTCCGAATCTGTGGTTTCAGCACCCACGATAACCACATTTAAAGTCGGTTGCATGACGCACTCCGCCAGTTACATTTTGTTACTTCACGCTACTCTCCATCCTTCTCTCGGGAAATACCTTGCATTTAGTATTTTTCTCCTATTGAAACTATGGAAACACTTGGACTGCAGGGCTACTACATTACATGACATAAATCTATTCTTTTGACAGTAGAACTATTAACTGCATTATTTTCATCAACATTTTTTGATAACCCTCAAGTCTACCTAACGGGGAAGTTGTATCAGCGTCCGTGGGATTGAAGATGAGATCCAGAACCGTATAGCAAAAGCTCGAGGCGCTTTTGCTAACCTTCGCCACTTATGGCGCCGGCGCGACATCACTATTGCCCTGAAGGCTAGAGTGTGCAATGCAGCAGTACGTTCGACCCTACTGTACGGTTGTGAAACCTGGCCACTTAAAGCAGCGGACCTGAAGAAGCTAGTTACGTTCGACCACCGGTGCCTTCGTAATTTAGCTCACATCTGGTGGGAACACCGCATGAGCAACGAGCGTGTCCGACGCCTTGTCTATGGCACAGGAAAAGGGAATGAACCACTCAGCACCGTTATTTCACGCACCAGGCTCCGATGGCTCGGCCAATTGTTACGCATGCCAGCCCACCCACTCCTGCGACGTGCGTTGTTTGCGCGCCGGGGTTGTGGGTGGAAGAACAGGAGGGGTGGCCAAGCGATGACTTGGTCCAGAGGAACGAAGGCCCTCACTTCCGAGCTGGCCTCGGTTGGAGCGTCTCGCCTCCTTGGTTGGGGTCCGAAAGACGATAAACACGTTTGGTTGGACACACTTGCTGATATGGCTAGGAGCCGACCTCAGTGGCGTTTGTGCTGTGAGTTTCTTTGTCCCACCCCATCCCCTCCAACCACGATCTCATTATTTAACCTCATATAATTTTGCATAGTAATTTTTTGCTGCATAGTAACCGGCTAGTAGCTTACCGGAACGATGCCCATCCCTTACCGGTAGCTCAGCCGGCTTGCCCCAGTTGAATTCTTTTTTCTCTCCTTTTTCCTATGTATTGCGGCACAGTAGCTGAGGTGTTCCCCACCTCTAGCTAACGTGTATGATGATGATGACCTAACGGGGCTTGTAAAGCAGTGCTTCTTAAACCGTATAAACCCATTGTTCGTTGATTTTAGTCGACAGCCCCTGCTTAGCTCTTCGGAGCGACCAGCAATTTTTTAATGACACGATTACACTTGACTGAATCGGTGTTGGAGCGGGTGGTGAAAACCAAACGTTCTGAAAGAGTTTCCGAGAGCATAACTCATGGACCTCTATTAGTTGAACCAAACACACTTGAACTAATCTACATATAATCGGAATAGCTGTGCTTATCACCATTGTTTTAAATGCAGCATATTACAGTGACATTCCAATCTTTAAGTAGAACGCAGCTTGCGAGACTCATTAAACAAGCCCGTAACGGATTCGTAACTTCTATTTGCCTGTTCACATAACAACGTGTGATGAGTACAATCATCAGTAGCTTTAGTGGAATTTTACTAACGCGACAGTGAAGGTACCTGAGCCACTGCTACACCGACAGCTCTTAATAGGGAGTCTTACTGAACTCTTATCCAAATCCATAGCAAACGGGACCGGGACAAAAGTCCCCGTATGATACTATCCAGACAGACAGGCCTTATCCTACTAGTTTTTCGCGACAATCCCATCAGGTCCGTACTGCACCAGGATTATTGGGTTAACACAGCATTACCTTCTGACAAAATCTATCAATCACTTCGGATTGGTGAAGAGGAGTTTAATGATTGACCTCTATAGCGAAGTCGAGTAGTCGTTAGATGCTTGTAGGACTAGTAAACACTAATCCAAGACGGTGCGCGAAAGTAAGCGCGGATATCAGAGGGCAATTTGGAGTCGGACACAGCGGACTGTATTCGATGGGCTCCAAGAAGACTGTGGACGGATGAAGCGAGACAAGAGCAAACACGTGAGCGCGGTCATATTGTTTTTACAAACAGCATTTTGGTCAGCTATCTGTCCATCCTTCCGCTTCCACTTTCAGCAGCTAATCAAATGGTGATGTCCACATACTAGGTTTTGTTATGGTTTCGATGTGTCTTATAAACAGCAGGAAACGTGTAGTTGTAGTTTACGTCTCTAAAACTGATAGTAGGCCTCTATTGGGACGTAATGCCATGGTCTTATTGAACCTATCAAAAGACGTCAGCCGGATGACCATTGCTAGCGTCAACCTTCATTCGTTACGTTCTGGTTACCCAAATCGCTTTCTTCCGGATATAGGTAGTGTCCCAAAAGCAATGCAACGCATTCGCCTGGGTGCGGATTACAAATCGTTCAGCATTTCTCAACCTAGGCCTGTATCTGTGGCCAAGCGAGAGGCGTTATCCCTAGCTTAAAAATGATTTGATCACGAGAGAGTTGATAGAATCCATACAGTGTTCTGAATGGGTTTAACCAATGGTTGCCGTTCATAAGAAAGATGGTTCTATTCGTGTATGCACCGACCTTCGTGCGCTTAATCGACATATACTTGCGGACAAGTTCCCTCTGCCTTCTTTCGACGAGTTGATGGTTAAGCTATCAAACGCCAAACTTTCCTCAAACCTGAATTTTCGCAGTGCATACTACCACATGCCACTGACTCCAGATTGCCGACATTTGACTGCTTTCCTCACGCAAGACGGTTGGTATCAATACAAAGCAATACCAACGGGCCTTAGTAGTGCCCCAGCAGCTTGGCAGAACTTTATTACTCTATTGTTATCAGATCTCAAAGAATGTGTTATGTATATGGATGATATTTGTGTCTTTGGTAGTAATCCCACCTGACATCAGGAAAACCTTCATAATGGGCTGCATAGATTGAATGAATTAAATCTCTGCCTGAATACCTACAAATGCCAATACGCTTTAACTGAGGTCCAGTTTATTGGACATGTTATTTCTAGCTCCGGTACTAAGCTTAATGTGCAGAACACCAGAGCCATTATCGATTGGCCAAAACCATGCAATGTTACCCAGATGAAACATTTCTTGGGTTTGTGTTCTTATTACCTTCGACGTTTACCGAATTTTGCAACTATTGCCGAGCCGTAGCGGAGGTTGACGCGCCAAAACCAGGAGTTTCCTTGGGCCATTGAACAAGACAATGCTTACATGACCATACGAGCGATGATTGAATCCACTCCCACGGTAGTGATCTTCAATGAGCACTTTCCAACGTTTGTTTCAGCAGATGGTTCAGATGTTGGCCTTGGTGCAGTTCTGTCCCAGCTGCACGATGGCGAAGAGACAGTGATTGCGTACGCATCGTGTACCTTGTCTGATACTAAAAGAACTCATTCTACCGACGAAAAGGAGGCCCTCGCATGCGTCTGGGCGTATGAGAAATGGCACCTATTTGGACGTCGATTCACTTTGCGCACCGATCATCCTGCTCTTACAACGCTACTAAGCCGGTGTAAAATAGGCCAAGAGGCGATACGCTTGAGTCGCTGGTACTCACGTTTATTGAACTATGATTATGAAATAAAATACGTGCCAGGGTGCTTCAACCAACTTGCAGATGCCCTGTCGGGTCTCCCACTGACAAACGTAGGAGGAAACGAGGACTTAGAGGAGGTAACAATGATAGCGTCGCTCTCAGACGGAACACCTACAATAACATTTGACCTGATACGAGATTACACTGACAAAGACCCTGTCCCATCGTAGCTTCGGGAGTATATATCCACTTCATGGCCCAGTCGTACCAAGGTTCAGCCTGAGTTACTTCCATACTATACCCTACGGCAAGAGCTTTCTACTTTATGCAACTGTATTATTAGAGGACAGCATTTCGTGGTCCCTGCAACCCTCATTCCTCTGATGGTTGCATGAGCGCATGAAGGTCATCCATGGCTTGTGCAAACAAAAGTTCGGTTCCGACAATACTATTAGTGGCCGGAGTTGAATTCCAGCGTTGAGGCGGTTATTCGGGAATGTTTCGCGTGCCAACAATCCGATAAGAGTGCGAGGCCCCTGAATGCTCCAGTCCAATCTATCGTGTACCCAATGAAGCCATGGGCAAAATTGCCATCGATATTATGGGCCCGTTTGTCAGTGCATCCCCGCAGAGGCGAAACGTGCAAGTGGATACATGTTTCTACAGCAAATGGTCAGAGGCTATTCTATGCGGGGACGTAACTACAGCCGTCATCATAAAGTGGCTTCGTTGTTTGTTTGCAAGGTACGGTTTGCCAGAACAAATAGTCACGGATAACGGCCCACAGTTTCGAAGTAACGAGTATGCTGAATTCCTAAGGCGCAATGGTATCAAACACACAAGGACTGTACCTTATAATCCTGCAGCGAATGAACTCCTCGAACGACTTAAGCGTACTTTGAAAAAATCTCTACAGGTTCTTCGGCTTCCGGGCGAATCTGCATTGGAGGTATACAGAAGCCCTCCACGTACTGCAACAGCAACAACCCCCTCGGAGCTAATGCTAGAGCGAACAATTCGAACTCGATTAGATACAGCCTTTACACCCGAAGAAATCGCCGATCACAGAGAATAGGGAGAACGTATTCTCCAGGGATATTTGTTCGTGTGAGCCTACACTATTTCCTGAAAGGAGGTAATATGTTCGGACCACCGATCTGTGTGGAATCTGTGTAAACGTCAAGGACTTACAAGTTGGCTGATGGGACAAAAGTGAATGCAAGACGGCTGCATACGGCGCTTTCCCAGTGTGCTATTGAACAAACACCCACAGCACGGCGCACGGTACAAACTAATACAAACTTATGACGTTCCGGTCGGATACGCCGCCCTGTCTACCGATACGCTTTAACGGATAACACCACATGACGATTCCTCGGGGTGCTGACATGAAAGTTGATCGTTCAAGGACATGTAGTGCCTATATTTTTACGAACAGAGGAGGGGACAATGTTGTGTTCAAATACATTGCTTTGCCTTTGCCCTCGAGTCGCTTATCCTACTCACACTTCTGTTCAGCACTCGTTAGCCTGCCATGTGCTCTTGCATTTGACTAATTGCAATTCAAACATCTACCAATTTAATTGTACTGCGCGTGTGTGCGGACAGTTTTCTCCATACTTACATTCTGGTGCTTCTCTGGTCTGCTACTTTTTCCGGATACAACAGTCACAACCAGCTACCTATTAAGCAAAGGTCAGGCAGCATCGGCGAGACAGCTTTCTGTCGGCTTTCACTGCCCCGCATCATAATCAGCCATTACACCGCGGAAAAATCAGCACCCAACACACTTTAAACAGGCAATCCTACTAGGATACGGCTGCTGACGTGCTACTGGTGTCAACTGCGACCCATGTCCTGTAAAGTCTCGAGCCAAGCAAGAGGCGGGTCACGTGGACTCCAGCCCGGAAGGCGAGACGGACCAACGGCACCGAGTTTGGTCGTCAATGACTTCATTTCACGCTCTCAGGTCAACTTCTATCTACCTCGAGTCCTGCGCCGCTGCAGCTGGCAGGCAAAGCAAAGCGCTCATCGATAAGCAGTGGCAAGGCATACGTAACGCGTGCCCAAGCCAACGCAAATTATTCAGTACAATCTGTTCTAAGGAACTAGCCTGCTTATCCCTGCCTAATACTCGCCTGCACACATCATTGTTGCCGACACGCTGGTGCCATCCGACTCCAGCACTGCTTCGCAGACAACGATGATCAACGACTTGGATACGCCTTGGGTCCTCACATCGGAGGGCCAAGTCTCACTTCCATAAAGTAGAACGACCCTCACTGTGAGCTTGTATACACGGCCTTTCAGACGGAGGGAAACTCCTTTCTGTCACCACAGTTGTCGCAGATTCAGAAATGAGTTCGAGCTATCGCAATGCGTGAACTGATTTCAGGTACCATATGTGCATCGTTGCTGTTACAGCTGTCAAGGTTGATGAAGTGAGCAACTACCTCGTGATCCTCGCGATTAACGGTCAAGTGGTTATCAAATGACTGGTGGTCCTGTAACAACACTTTGCACTTTGATGGTGCTGAATGCATGCCAATTAATGGGACCACTGAAGAGAGGTTATACAGGGTTGACAGTGCCGCCCCATAATCTTTAAAAAGCAGGACGATATCGTCCGCATACTCATAATCAACTAACTTTTCTCTAAGCCACACCTTGACGCCTACATCTTGGCATTCCTTAAGGTAACACTCCATGATGGAGTCAACGACGAAGGTGAACAAAATGGGGGGAAATTGGACAACCCTGACAAACAGCACTTGTTGTTGGAAAGGCACCCGATAGGTCACCGTAGACCCTGATGCCACCTGTAGTGTTCGAGTACAAAGCACAAAGTGTTCAAATATTCCATGAGAACACCTTACTGTGGAAGTATTTTGAATAGAATGCATCAGTCCACTTAGTCGAGTGCACTTTTGAAATCGAGAAACGCCTATTCTCAAGTCAACTCAAGTTTAGCATTCACTTCTATGCACTCATGAAAGGTGAATTTTCAGCGGCTGTGTGTATGGCGCTGCTCTGGCACCTGACGCAGAGAGAATATGTGGTCCACACAGCCCCGCCCAGAGTGGAAGCCTGTCTCCTCTTCCCTAATCCTGGATTCGCGCTCCGCAATGAGGCGACGAACGAGGATTGAGGCCGGTACTTTTGTCACAATTGGCGTTAGGCTAAAACCCCCGGTGATTATCGCAATCGGCGTGCGACTGCCATTCTTGTATATCTCCACCATAATTGATTCACTACCAGTTAGCTGGGATATCCTCTGCTTTTAGACCTGGTCGTACACAGGGAGTTCAGTTAGCCTTGGCAAGTGGGGGCCTCACTTGACCAGATCACGTAAACTATGCATGTGCGAGGATCTCCGGGCCAGCAGCACGAAACATACCGATTGTGACGCTGTCATTCGCGTTTCCGGAACCTCACCTCCGAGCAGTCACTTAACTAATTGGTCATGTGCTCATCCTGTCACACCTGATTAGCAAGAAGTCAAGAAGCAGGGGGACAAATAAACTGTTTTCGAAAGTGCTTCAGCCCAACGGCGCTCCTTATTGTGAGTCAAGGCACGCCGCGCCTCTCCTCTGATTGTTTCACTGACACCTGATTTCCTGGGACCAGTGGTGGCGGATCATCTGGAACGAACTTGTGAGAATTAACCTACTGCCCCTGCATTTCTTGAACCCGGCTGGGTTTCACCAGGCTGTCCTTGTCAGCTCGTCAGGCGCTCCGCCTTATGGTTCACACCTAAATAATCCCAGTACTGCGCCACAGTGTGGTTCAGAACCAGCGCGGGATCTTTATTCTGGATTCCAATAGGTTTCATCGACCTCTCGGATATCCGATTACTGGTGCGATGGAGATTGCTAGGTCGCAAGCGGGAGCCTCCTGCATATTTACAAGGCCGCCGAGGTTTTGTTTCCTTGAAGCTTAGTG
>OX104067.1:47591779-47655091 GCA_944474145.2 Dicrocoelium dendriticum
GTTCGGTCGTTGTGGGAGTACGATTAGCCGCTCAGCTGTACATCCCGTGGAATTATATCGGAAGTTAAAAGAGTCCCAGAGAGTCCCACCGGCCACCGGAAATTAACTAATGGGCAATAATTTTACGCTTGTTAAGTCATTCGCAACTACTGAATGTGTCATGACCGTGGAACAAACGGTTGAACGTGAATCCTCAATGATCTATTTACACAGTTTCCATGGATACTTAAAATACCAAAAATTCTAGTACGATGGCATATTAAGGTTTTCCAAATTGGCCGGATACGTATCTGGGCGATAAGGAATATTTAAACGGAAAATGGCCTCATCGGTAAACATGATGGAATGCACGTCCAAGGTATTCAAGTACAAGCGAGCGAATGTAAGACGATTCACCGAATCGTCTGGTTTTAACACTTGCACCTGCAATGCACCATACCTTCGGAATTCCCTTTCCTTCAATATCCGGTGCACAGCATATGGTGTAGTGGCACAGTGTTGGGCGATCCTCTGAATGCTGAGATGACTATTTTGACGAACCTCTTCGACAACAACACCAGCGGAAATCTCATCCGTGGTAGTACGAGGCCGCCCAGTTCGTTTGGCGTTGCACACGCTCCCAGTTTTGTTAAATTTCTTCACAAGTTGGAGTACGTACTGCGGGTTAACCGGCCTCAATGTGCAGTGCGTATTGTTGTAGAGTCGTGCCGTTGCTGCGGCGTTGGAATGACACTCAAAATAGAGTCGTAGAAGCATTACGCGCTGATCTACTGGCACGTCACGAGACTTCGTTTGCAGATCAACCGTGGACAGCGGTGCATGCACCTTCGGCATTGCTAAGAAAGCGAACTGACATGGATCGGTTTGGTTATCATATTACAAGGATTCAGCGCAGCGTAGGATTTCATCGCGCCGAGACCAATCAGTGGACTGCGTGTTGGTTCACAGATGTGCGTCCGTGTGCATGACTAGCGGCTACAACCAATGACGCTCCCAACTAAGCAATACATCAATTGCATCAGAATTAACGTAACAGTGGACTGCGAGATCAACTTATGAGAGCAACATAGAATAGCAGACAAAGATAGAAAGTGACAATCAATTAAGTATGGTGAATATTTTAATCCGTATGACTGGTTACAAATAAACTGTTAAGGTTGCGCCTTATCAAGTCTTGCATTTTTCGACAGACCTACAAATTGCTAATGGTTCGATAAGCGTTCATCACATTGTCTCCAACGATCACTTCTTCCTTCCGAAATGAAGACGAACTGATAAGCCATCGAATTACTTTTGTTGGCAAGTTAACCTGGTTTTTCCAGTTCAGCATTCTGCAAGTTTCTCATCTTAGTCTAAAACCTGACCAGCAATGGTTTGCGAGGACATGCGTCAAACCGACAAGTAGTGAAGCATATTTGAATGGTGGATGCTACCAAACCCACAATGCGACCCGCAATCTCAATGTGGAACATGATTCGCACAGATTTGAAGCAGACAAGTAAATGCGAATCGTTAGGTATAGCATGTGAAGCACCGCCAATTACCAATGAATATCTTGCGAGCATCTACTATGCCGAAATTCTTCTGTCAAAAGGGGCAGGGCCTACACAAATCAAACTCTGTACCGCCTCCTAAATATTTGTGAATAAGGAATTGAAATGCACCACAAGTGCCGACGCATGGTCCCTCCTGGAAGTCAGGGACTGCCCGGCTGAACCCTTTAACATTGCTCCGTCATCTGTACTCCTCAAGTGCAGCGTCACTTAATGAATGATCCTCCTGTGGGTCGTCTTCGTTGTGGCTGGGATTTTTGAACACTGGTGCTGTTGCGTGAAATCAGCCATGATTATGACACCACGTAATCGGCGGCAGAACCCATCGGACTGTATTTATTCCTTAGTACACGTCAATGTCTAATGAAATAAAATATACTTGTCGAACCACTTTAGTTTCATTAGTGCAACCATCTGATAATTGAGGGGTACGGATCTTGCGCACAATCGTTTTCCATACTCCTTTAGGATTGCCTATATTGCTTCGATAGATGAATCTTGCTGTAGTGACCAGTCCACTTGATTTGTAGCTCAGGTAAGTTCATGGAAGCCAGTTTACAGTATTCCTAGGATGACTGCTATGGAAGCGAGTGTGACAGCAGCAGCTTTCGCCAAGCTAGGGCCACTGGA
This sequence comes from Dicrocoelium dendriticum, assembly GCA_944474145.2. Classification (NCBI taxonomy): domain Eukaryota; kingdom Metazoa; phylum Platyhelminthes; class Trematoda; order Plagiorchiida; family Dicrocoeliidae; genus Dicrocoelium; species Dicrocoelium dendriticum. The sequence goes on from OX104067.1 coordinate 47,593,963, forward strand.
TGTTCACTTGGTATTACTGGATTCATGCCTCACACTCCACGACAAGTTGTTAGCAGCTCGTCAACTTCAAATTTATACATGAGGGATCTGATTGCGGTTTGGTGCGAGTCCACCAGCATACGTGTAGTGCTGCCCCAATCTCAGATATCATCTCCGCACTCTCCGCTTCCAGATCACTAGGCCTGTAGGGAATTTGAAACCTTGTTCTATTTCTTTGACGTGTCAAAAGGACGTATGAGCTGAAAGCGATTACGGTTCATTTTGTCTTGGGTATTTTGCAACTAGTGCAAACGGCAGCTTCACATAAAACAGTAAATCTCACCCACCCACATTTCGCCAACACTCAGGTGGATCGAGCTTTAGGGCACGCGTAGAACATCCGCATTTCTTTTGGTAGCAGCAGTCTAACGAAATAGGAAAACAAATCTATACCAGCACGTCACCATGATCTGTTGTTGTTCGGTCGTTGTGGGAGTACGATTAGCCGCTCAGCTGTACATCCCGTGGAATTATATCGGAAGTTAAAAGAGTCCCAGAGAGTCCCACCGGCCACCGGAAATTAACTAATGGGCAATAATTTTACGCTTGTTAAGTCATTCGCAACTACTGAATGTGTCATGACCGTGGAACAAACGGTTGAACGTGAATCCTCAGTGATCTATTTACACAGTTTCCATGGATACTTAAAATACCAAAAATTCTAGTACGATGGCATATTAAGGTTTTCCAAATTGGCCGGATACGTATCTGGGCGATAAGGAATATTTAAACATTCAAGTCTGCCAAGGCGGGGAACTCAAGTCAAGTCAATAAAATGCTTAATACACCAACAACGCTTGAATATTCAGCCGTAAACAGACTGGCTTCATCAAATAAATGCATCGTACGCGCTGGATTCTTCCATCACCTTTCTTTCTAAAATGGGTGATTAGATTTGACCTAAACGCTTCTTTATCTACTTTAGGATTCTTTTACCATACCAATACTGTAAAATTCCTTCTCGTGCTCATTGCGAAACTGATTTTGATTTAATTGTCCAAGCTGATGGAATAAAATGAGATTTGATAAAATCTGTTCAAAAGGCACTGCACTCAGCTTTCTTTTTATTTCTGTATTCTGCTGGAATTAACTCCTTAGGCGGCCGCGCACTTGCAAATAGATCCGATGAGCCTCCAGCAGCTGGTAGACATTGTTCCGGACTCATTTATGCAGAAGTAGCATCTCATATTTTCACCGCCTAATTGTTACGAATTCTTATTTTGCTAAGGTGGTTTATGTGAAGGTAACATTCAGTCTACAACAGCGTTGTCACTAACCCATTTATCATTTGCTGGGATAACATTGAGCAACTGTCGAAGCGCCATCAACATTTGAACACGGTAGCCAGTGCATTATGCACTGCTGTCGAGATGTTGCAAACCACCAGCCAAAAACGTCGGCATCGACCCAATCTGAGCTGGCCTTTGTCGAATTCGACGAGGGTCATTAACATATTTCAAGGACACATGCACCGCAATGCGTCCTCACGTCGTATTCACACCCCCAGACATGTGTGGGTGAGTAAATACAGTAGACTTACATGCCATTGGTGGGTCGGCAAATTAGTGCGTTCCTATCTACCCCTGACCAGCGCGGCGACTGAGCAAAAACGAAAGACTCTTATCAAATGCACTGTAGGTACGTGACTCGACCAATCCGTCTGGTGATTACACCTGGCGTCCATCTGTTTTGCGACTGCCGGAAGTCTCTTGTCCATACCAAATCACGTGGTTTTAATGTTCTCGCTATTACGTGCTGTTTGGGTTGCGCAGATTCTGTTGTTTCCGGCTTGGCTAATTCTCTCACCTCCGGAACGATTATGTCCTAAATTGACCTGATCTGACGGTTAAACAACATTTCCGACGGTGACCTTCCGTTACAAGAGGGGTGTGGTGTGATTCGATACATCATTAGGAATGTGTGTATGCAATCGTCCCTGGGGCCGTCGCCTCGCCCTTTGATAAGTGCACGCTTGAACGTGTCGACGAATCGCTCAACCTGACCGTTCGATTACAGGTGAAAGGGTGGTGTGCATATGTGTGTCACCCCGTTAGAACGACGAAATGTTGCGAATTCTTCGCTAGTAAATTGTGGGCCATTATCGCTGACTAATGTCTCCGGCATTCCGAATCGGCTGAATATTTGATGCAGCTGTCTAATTGTTGCGACTGAAGTGGTCGTCGACATTGTTACAACCTCTGGCCATTTACTATGAGCGTCAATCACGATGAGATAAGATTTACCCTCCACTGGGCAGGCGAAATCTACATGTACTCTTGACCACGGCGTGGTCGCTGCTGGCCATGGCACGGGGGCCAATTTGTTTGGTGATTTTTGCGTGGTCGCACAGTTTCCACACCGCGTACACAGGTGTGAGATATCATCATCCATCCCTGGCCAATACACGTAACTTCTAGCTAAAGCTTTGGTGCGGGTGATTCCTTGATGGCCTTTGTGAAGTTGGGTGAGAATGGGCCGTCGTAAAGCTGAGGGAACAACTGCACTTTCAGCGGAAAGCAAACACGAGTCAACGATTTATAAGCTGTTTTGGCACAGGTGATAGGGGATGAGTTCTGCATCTGATACCCTGGATGGCCAACCTTCTTTCACGTGCTTCATCACCTTAAGTAGTACGGCATCCTGCGATGTGTGCTGCTGGATGGATTTTAGCGAGACTGGTAGGGATTTCGCGGTGTCGAGAATTACCCGATTGATCTCCTGATCCACTTTAACACTAGCAATCACTGTCTCGTTGTTGTCTGCTGGATGATCCGCAAATAACCGAGACAACACATCGGCTTGCCCAAAATAGGTGGTCGATTGGTAATGGATGCTAAAATCTTAGGCCAGTAAGGATAGAGCCCATCTCTGTAGAGGGCTGGCTGTAGTTGCCGGGATGCCTTTATGTGAACCAAATATGGTCAGCAACGGTTTGTGGTCCGTCAGTAACTTGAAACGTCTACCACATAGCATTTTTTGAAGTTTATTGACAGCAAATATGATAGCCAGGCCTTCCTTTTCAACCTGGGAATAATTTTTCTACTGATGTTAACGACCGTGCCACGTGAATAACTGCTTTCTCAGAACCGTCTGGGAAAGTGTGGGACAACACAGCTCCGGTGCCATAGTTGCTTGCATCGGCAGCTACCCCGATTGGAAGTTTGGGATCGTAATAGTTGAGAAGGAGATCGGAAGTCAGCATATCCTTAATCCGATCTACCGCTGCTTGACACTCTGCTGACCAAGTAAACTTGACCTCTTTCATGAGTAATGCGTTTAGAGGTGCTCGCAGTTGATACATTTCCGGGAGAAAATTAGAATAGTGGCTAACCATGCCAAGAAAAGAGTGTAGCGTACTGACGTCTGTTGGTGCTGGCATGTTAACAATAGCTGAAAGATTGGCTGGGTCGGGACGACGTCCATTCTGATCAATAATGAACCACAGATATTTAAGTTGTGGCAAAAGTAAGCTGCAGTTGTCTGGTCGCAAGCGCAATCCGTACTCTTTTATACGATCCAAAACTTGCTCGAGCCTCACTGCTAGCTCTTCTGGACTTGTTCCGACCACTAAGATATCATCTAAGTAAGCTGCAACGCCGTCAATGCCCGTGAGCATGGTATCCATAAGCTGCTGGAAAATAGCTGGTGCTGTTTTAACCCCGAATGGCAATCGGTTAAACTGAAACAATCCACGGTGTGTGTTAATTGTCAGCAATTCCTTTGACTCATCGTCCATGGCGATTTGTAGATATGCATCAGCTAGGTCAAGTTTGGCAAACAGTCTACCGCCTGAAAGTTTGGCAAAAATGTCTTCTGGGACTGGTAGTGGATAATTGTGTGTCTGAAGGGCGTCATTGAGATCTGTTGAAAAATCTGCACACACACGAATTGAGCCATTGGCCTTTCGTACCACTACGATTGGAGCAGCCCAGTCAGAGTAATCGACTGGTTGTATGGCATCTGCTAGCTGTAGGCGATCCAGCTCTAGCTCTACACTGGTTAATGCAAAATAAGGCACCGGGCGTTTAGGACGAAAAACGGGTTTAGCATCTGCTCTCAGCGGCAATTGAGCCTTCATTTTGCTACAAAGACCAAGTCCTTCCTGGAAAACTAGTGCATATCGCTGAAATAACCGTTGTGGAATCGACTGCTGTAGCCCTGCATCGATTATTACGGGAGGAACGCTAATGCCCAGTGTCAGTTTGCAGACTTTATCAAACGGAATACTCCGAAGATTGAAATTATCTAACCAATCAATACCGAGAATATGCAATCCTGGTTGGTTAGTGAGGTAGCATATAAACTCAAATTTTTGACCATTATAAGATACCAGACAACGTAACTCGCCAATCAAACCGAGAGTTGTTCCGGATGCACTGAGAGCTGTCTGTTGAGTGGGCATAACTGGACGTCCGATGGATTCCCAAATCGTTTGTGAAATAATCGTGATGTCCGATCCTGTGTCTACCTGGAGATTCGCGGGATACCCGTTTACACTCACTGTTAGATAGCGTCTTCGCGATGTCGCGTTGACTTGATAGCTAGCAACAATGCTGCGACTAGCCTTCTGCGGTGGTTTCGGTAACCGGTTGTTGGAATTGTCAGCTTTAGTTGAGTTGCGTGGCTTGCAGAAACCATCTTTGTGACCAAAGCGTTGACACTGATTGCACCGATGTCGGCGAAAAGTGCACTGTGAGGCGTAGTGCCATGCGCCACAGTTCCAACATGCGGTTGGTGGCTTTTTGGACTCCTGTTTGTGTGCTCTGACCGGTCTGACATCTGCCATGTTGATCTGCTGCTGTTACACCATACGGGAATCATGCTTCAAATTGATCAGGCGCTGACATTCCTTAGCCATTTTATGCAACCTTATGTCTGGGTCTTGCTCCAGTCTGGTGGGAAGACGTGTGCGGATGTCCGCGTCTGACGGAGATTGTGGACCACAAATAAACATGAGACACTTGAACTGTGTCTCGGTCATGGATGTAAGTTTAAAACGCTCACACTCGCGGTTGACGATACCTGCGTAGGTAATGTAGTCGTCCATGGAGTGTCTGACGAATTTTAAGCAATGATAACGTGTGCTGAAGAGCGAGGAACGTTCGCCAAAAATCTGTGTGAGGCACTGAACCGTGTCATCAAAAGAAAATTCGCGTGTGTGTTTAGGCAAAATATAGTTTACGAAACGATCATGCTCCGTGATCCCCAACTTACGAAGCAGTGTTCGTCGTCGCCATGAATCCTCCTTCCCACCGAACTCAACACGAAAAATGTCCTCATAGCGCATGAACCAGGACTCAAAAGTAACACCCGATGCAACGTCATGCTGGAAAATCTGAATTGTAGAGACAATTGATTCAATGTTGGTATGTTCATCCTGCGGTGCCTTGTCCTTGGAAACCAGGGAGAGGTTACGCGTTAGAGTATCGAGTAAACGGAGCTGAGCGGCCTCGAACTGCGACTGCTGTTGTTGAAGAATTGTACGGAAATCGTCTGCTGAAATTGCCATTTTAATTACCAATTCCGTCGCCAGTTGATATAACCCGAACTGTTCTAGTAGGTGGATAGAATACTAGATCGTGGAAATGACCGGTAGTATTCATACAGCGGATCAAGAGATACTGACAAGCAGAGTCAACAAAGTGTCAACAGGAAGTTCCCGTGTTTACCAGATTCACTGGGGTATATTGGTTTCGTTGGTTCCAGCTTGGTGGTGATTGGCTAGACAGTTGTATAGTCTGATTGGATGACAGCACTCCATGTTGGGTTGGGCCCGAATACGACAGTCCCAAGCTGCTGACGCGTGTCGGAGTCTTAATTCAGCTAATTTGCTGAGTAGACCTTAGGCATTTGTGTACATGCATGATAGCTTCTCAGAAGCCGAAAGCGTGAAAGATTGGATGGATGAAGCGAGTGAGTTTACACCGACCAATAAAGGGCCGGTGACTAATGGTTTTTTGGATGCTTTGCTGTCTCTCGAGACGAATTTGGCATATAGTCAAGTCTTAGATGCCCCGGATCCCGGTGTTTGCTCGTGCTCTGCTGTGTCCCTCCGGATATTATGGCTATTGTTGAAACCGTCCCCTAGTCGGGCCCTGCAGTTGACGTTTTCATTAAGAGTTGTGCCTCCACTGAAGTGTCATTATAAGGTTCCGGTGTTCCCACTGCTTTCAGACGAATTTAGGTTGGCAATCTGTAATAGAATTTAGTCCAGTTCGCTAACAGGGTTTGTGCCCTTAGTTCTGACTGCAACCCAAGTTTTAACAGCCTGGGACCGCACCCCATATAGTTTGCTGGTTTGGGGATCCTTGTCAACGAGGGGGCCACGACATTCTCGAGAGAAAGAGCCCCACGGATGTAGTGCCATTGCTCACGGTCATGCATCTGAGCATCGTTGATAGAGGAATCTGTAAGCTCAGGAATACCGTGAGCTATCACTGTTTTCTTATCTTGACTTTTTCTGTACCTCTCTGTTAGCGCGATGCCCTGAACGTTCTTTCCACAGGATTTCAGGTAGTTTGCGCATTCCACTTGAGTCGTTGCGGAGACGCGTCGCAGAGTGCAGAACGGCCTCTGTTTCGCCCACTGAGTTTAGTGTTACCCGAAGTATCCTGGGTTAACCGTATTGCGACGCGTTTAGGGGACGGAAGATTCTTTTTACTGTCGCGGGATTAGCATGGACACCGATCGACGTACAGATGGAACCCCATTGATTTCGATCGTCCGTCAACCTACCCTTAATAGTATTGACTTGGATTCGGGGGCATTTGTGCACACAAAGTTTAAGGCTCTATGGTTGCGCCTGGTGGCTACTGGTTTTGGAGGTTGAGCCTTAGTATCCTGTGTCTTTGTTGAATTTACGAACGGCACTGATGGGGGCCATCCGTGTTGCGACACTTTAGTTTTCTCTAGTCCGGGCACAAAGGTTAGCGGTGCTCTTTCCGGTGTTTCGCTGGCGGCAACCGATGCGTATGTTGCCTGGGTGGTTCACTATGGCTAGTTGACTGTAGCTTACGGTCTCTTGTGTAGCGCATAGACTACTAGGTGTAACACACTGTACAGCTGTTGAGGCAGGCGCGCTGCAGACAATGTTTTTACTTATAGGAGAGGGAGAGAATGGAGTTGGTACTGCTGGAGGCTGAGTCGTTGGGGTTAGGTTGGGATGCCTGGCTCTCTTCTTCGACCTGGCTAGGGAATTCGGGGTGTCATTTTCATTTACAAGTGCAGGTCCGTTTACTACCATTGGTGTAAACGTGGTGCTCACCAGTTGCTCGACCGTTTCTGTTAGTCTTTCACACCGCTTCGGTAGCATAGCTGGACAGCTAACAAATGGAATAGAATTGCATACTTGGCAGAACCAAAACGCCTCTGCCGTGTTAGTGTACCATTTTGTCGGTCCGGTCCCAAGCAGGTAGGTTGATATGATTTCAAACATATGGTGCACACCAGACCATTCTTTACCACTTTAGCACGACTCGCATTTGGTCTTCATACGAGACATGTTCACAGTGGACGTGCTGTGTTAAGGGGTAGAAAGAGGACGGATATACTGACGCACCGCGTTTGACTTCGCTTCACTTTTCGTTGCATGTCTATCGGCACTGGTTTGAGGGCAGTGGGGTCAGACGTGTTGCGTCCAGATGAGTCCAACGTTCCTTAGAGTAGATAGGCGACGAGCGTGCTATCGATCCAGCCGGTAAATGGATAGGTTGCGATGCGGCGTAGGATTGAGACAACGCAAGATGACTTGGAAAATACTGTCTAATGACGACAGTGGCTGCTCCAAGTGCGGACCAAATTGACACCTATCGCTTCGTACAGCGCCTTGAAGGAATGTTATTAAGATGATCGGGTGACCCTCAAAAAGATCTTTAAAATAAGACTACAAGCACTTTTGCGCGACGAGAGGGAAACTAGATGCTCCAATAAGGTTCAAACACGGTTGACTTCGAAATTGCAAAAGCAAGGTTTGCTGCTGATCCGCGAATGACAGATCCAAAAGATGAACAGTGGTAGGAGGAGCTCGCGGAGCCAACTCGAATGATAGCACGTAGGTCTCAATGAGAAAAAAAATCCGGATTTAAAGACGAATAACGCAGGTGGACACTTTTTGCTACCACTCTTGTGACGTGACAGATAAGCAGGGTGGTACTACCAAGAACGCGAATTTTACATCGGCATCATTATGCACTTTAGCTAGATGTGGGTAACACCTCAGCTACTGTACCGCAATAAATAACATAAAGAGAAAATAAATAAAAGGTTGCATGCCAGATGAGCTACTAACAACGGATGGGCATCGTGCCGGTAAACTACCAGCCGGCTACTATGCAACAAGAAAAATTATTATGTCAAATTATATTACGCTACGAAATGATATCGTGAGTGGGGGAGGCTAAAAGGGATGGGGAGGGACAAAGAAACTCACAGCAGGAACGCCATTGAGGTCGGCTCCTTGCCATGTCAGCAAGTGGATCTAGCTAAACTTGTTCATCGTCTTTCGGACCCAAACCAGGGAGTCGTGGCGCACCAACCGAGGCAGCTCCGAAGTGAAGACCTTCATTACTCTCGACCAAACCATTGCTTGGCCACCCGTCCTCTTCTTCCATCCACACCTCCGGTGAACAAACAACACGCATCGCGGGAGTCGGTGGGCTGGCTTGCGTAACACGTGGCCGAGCCTTCGAAGCCTGGTGAGTGAAATGACGGTGCTGAGCTGTTCATTTCCTTTTCCTGTGCCGTAAACAAGGCGTCGAACACGCTCGTTGCTCACGTGGTGTTCCAACCAGATGTGAGTCAAACCACGAATGCACCGATTATCGAACGTAACTAGCCTCTTTATGTCGGCTGATTTTAGGGGCCACGTTTCGCAACCGTGTAGTAAGGTCGAACGTACCGCTGCATTGTACACCCTACCCTTCAAGGCGAGAGTGATGTCGCGCACCGTCATGGGGGCGAAGGCTAGCAAAAGCCCTTCGAGATTTCGCCATTCGGTTCGTGGTCTCATCTTCAATCCCATGGGCGCTGATACAATTTCACAGGTAGTTGAATATTTGAAGGATTTCTAGCTGATCCACACCAAGATTCAGCGCAGGAGGCGATCCAGGGCAATCTTGGAGGAACGCTTTGCACTTCGATGGTGCAAAGCAAAGCCCGAAGCGGCTGACAGCTAGTGCTAATCTGTCCAGCGCGGCTTGGCACGTCTGGGAGCTGTCACAGATGAGGGCAATGTCGTCTGCATACTCCAAGTCAAGAAGTCGCTCTCCTGGGAGTAGCTCCACATCATCTATGTCATTTCCTATAAATGTACTCTCTATGACTTCGTCGATAGTGAAGTTGAAGAGGAAGGGTGACAGCGGACATCCTTGTCTCACACCGTTGGAGATATTGAATGGCGGCGACAGCTTGCCGTAAGCCCTCACTCTGCCCGTGCTACGCGCATATAATGATCGGACACTATTTACATATTTCTCGGGCACACATTTTCTGAGTAAACAATTCTAAAGTTCACATCGATCAACCGAATCGAAGGCGTCTTTGATATCGAGGAGCACGACTACAATGGGCCGCCAATATATGTGTGACGGTGCTCCAATAACTGACCCAAGGTGAAGATGTGGTCAATGCAGCCACGACCTCGACGAAATCCAGCTTGCTCCTCACGAATCTGGCTTTCAGAGCCCCAGTCAATCTGTGAAGGATTATGGAGGCGAAGGAGATCAGCCTGATTCCTCTATGGTTGCCGCATTCTGAAAGCGAGCCTCCTTTGAAGATGGGAACAATAACGGAGCGCTTCCAGTCGGTTGGGACAGTTTCCTGCTCCCACAGTTTCACTAGTAATTCATGTAAATCATCAACAAGAGCGGAGCCCTCGAATTTGAAGAGGGCTGGAGATAGATCATCTGGTTCCGCAGCTTTGTTAACCTTCAACAGTCCGATCTCACGTTTGACTTCTGAGCGAGAGGGCGGATCCTAAGGGACAGCCCACGGAGTAGAACGATCACTGGCGGGCGAGGTATCGGGCATTTCCGGCCGATTAAATTGCCTTTCAAAATGCTCAACTCAACGCTCGAAACGTTTTGCCAAATTGCGGATAGACTGTCCACTCTCGTCACAAATTGTTTTACTAAGACCAAGTCTCCTGCTGCCCGTTTCTCGTATCATGCAGAAGAACTTACGATGGTCACCAAAGACAGCGAACACTTCCATCTCTGACGGAGGAGGTATCATTGACCCATCAAAAAACGAATAACTGCCGACCTCCCATCGGTCGGCATTCTCCCACACTTGACAGATTCACCTCTCTGCGGGCTCCTAAAGACCGAGAAACTGGCCTGCTTGTATACAAATGCTCAGGGACTTTGTAACATACTGGCTGAACTGAAAGATCGCCAAGCTTCCGGCTCGAATGATGTCATTGGTATCACCGAGACATGGTTGCACACGAGAATGACGGACGCTGAAGTGTCGCTACCCGGCATGTCGCTGATCCGGAACGACAGGCTCACAAAAGGAGGAGGGGTAATCCTGTACTACCGAAACGACTTACAGTGCGAAGCCGTAAAGGATTCAGACTCGCAGTTCTCCGACTCTCGTTGGCGCCGGTTGCAGTTGAAAGACAGGGACGCTTGCCTTATTGTCTTGGTGTACCGCGCCCCTAACTCAACATGTGAAACCGACTACCACCTAGCAGCTGCTTTAAGGTTCAGTTTACAACAAAAGTACACTCACATTCTTATCATGGTTGATTTCAAGGTACATTGTTTAGAAGCCCCTGCCACGATCGGAGAACAATTCAAAACCGATCTACAAGATCTAGTAACTACTGCTCCTCTTTACAACCACATCACTTTGCCCACTCGGTTCAGAACTGGTAACAGGCCATCTGTGCTGGATCTTGTGCTTACCAACGAGGAGCATATGATTGATGCGTTGGTTTTAGACTGCCCGTTGGGTCGCAGTGATCACGCAGTCATCAGTTTCAACTTCGTCTGCTATGCAGAATATCGGAATGATAACGATGATACTGTGCGAACCATCACAAGGTACGACCGACTCGCCCAGCTAGTCAGCGCCACAACCTGGTCTTCCCTCGAAGAAGAACCCCCGGAAGTCGCCTGGCTCGAGTTCGTCAACACATTCAGTCAGCTGATTGCACAGGCTTCAGAGATAAAAGCTTACAATAAGTGCAAATCCGCTTCTTTTGTTAGGAGCAGAACCCGAAAATGGATGACAGTACGCAACGCAGTATGGCGAGTGCACAGAGAAGCTCTAGCACCAGAAACTTGGGACAACTACGTAGACCAACGTAACCACTGCACTCAACTGTTAAGAGAAGACAAAGCCGCCTATCAGCAGAACATCGCAAAAACCTTCAGTGCTAACCACAAACTGCTGTACAAGCACGTTAATAGCTTACGAAAGGTGAGGCAAGGATTTCCTCCACTCAAGACGGCTGAAGGCCCAACAAGAAAGTCTATGGAAGCTGCAAACTCGCTGCAGATGCAATACGCCCCCACGTTTCAAGGAGTCTTGCCACCAAGCGATCTACTAAGCTTTGTATTCTGCTCACCAGGACTAACATACATCAATGTTACCGCAGAGGCTGTATTGCAAAAGCTGACTTCTCTACGCAAACACAGCTCGCCTGGTGTCTACACCATTCGTCCTGAGGCATTGGGGGCAGCAGCAAATCAACTAGCAGGACATTTAGCTCAGTTTTTCCAGCACTGCTTAGACCAGAACCAAGTTCCCGCCACATGGAAGCTTGGAATAATAAGCCCGATTCACAAAGGTGGAAGCAGAACTGATCCCTCCAACTACCGCCCAGTAACCCTTCTTCCTATACTCTCCAAGGTCATGGAATCCATAGTTGCCGATGCACTGGTGTGCTATCTGGAAAACTGCAATCTCATCACTCCTGAACAGCACGGTTTCCGTCGACAGCGGTCATGTACAACTAATTTACTAATTGCACGCAGTAGTTGGACCGAGGCAGCCGACGCTGGATAAGGTGTTGATGTGATATACCTGGATTTTTCCAAGGCTTTCGATCGTCTAGACCATCGGATACTACTATCCAAGCTGCAGCATTACGGGATCGGAGACCCTCCTTTAAGCTGGATCGCCAACTTTCTATTTCAAAGGCAATTAGTGGTCAGAGTTCGGAGCTCTTTATCGGACCCCATACAAGTGGAGTGTGGTGTGCCTCAAGGCTCGGTTCTAGGTCCACGTTTGTTTCTGGTGTTTATTAATGACCTTGCACAGGGAATCGCTTCAAACTTCCTAATGTTTGCCGACGATATCAAGATCTGGCGCAGGATCCAGGCGATCACCGACCAACATGTGCTTCAGAGTGATTTAGATACGGTGTATCAATGGTCGACCCAAAACTTATTGCATTTCAACGTCAGTAAATGCAAGGTGCTTTCCATCCGACATCAAAGCAGCTACTCATACCGACTCGGAACGGATGTACTGCAACAATCAACTCTCGAACGTGACTTGGGTGTCCTGGTTCAAGATGACTTGGGTTGCTCCAGGCAATCCGAAAAGGCCTCGAAGACCGGGAACCAACATGTGGGGCTGTTGAGGCGGGCGTTTGGACAAATAAACAGCTCCATATTTCGACAAATGCTCAGTGCGTATGTTCGCCCCCATGTCGAATATGCAATTCAAGCCTGGCATCCATGGCTGAAACACGACCTTAATGCGCTGGAGCAGCCTCAACGCCGGGCATCTAGGAACGTAATTGGAATGCGCAATCGGTCCTACCAGGAGAGGCTGCGACGACTGGGATTGTTCAGTGGAAGCTATCGCAGACTACGAGGCGACCTGATTATGGCATACTTGATTCTGCGAGGCCCACATCATGTGTGCCGCCCTTTACTGCAACTCAGCAGCAATACAAACCTGAGGGGCCACTCATTGAAACTCGCAGAACAATACAGTCGTCTGGAGTGCCGCAGAAATTTTTTTCCATTCGTGTCTGTCACCCGTGGAATGCTCTCCCAGAATCGGTCGTCTCTGCACCGACACTAACAATATTTAAAAGACGGTTGGACGATGCACTCATCCACTTACACTTTGTTACTTAACACTATGTCTCCATCCTACACCTGGAGTTTACCATGGAATTATTTGTTGTTAACTGTGGGTGCTGTGAATCTAAGTGGATCGCAGGACTGCAGCGAAGCAAACGATAAGTCCTTATTTTCATATTTAAAGTATTAACTATTTTACTATCCTTATCATCATTATTGTTATGTTGATATCCCCTGCAACTATCCAACGGGACTTGTAAAGCAACGCTTCTTAGCCCGTATAAATTCATTGTTCATTGTTCACCAGGGTTTGCGTCCTCTCTTCAGGCTAGCGCGGAGTTTTTCCCGGAGCTCTTTGCGAGTTTCATTGTGCTCGCTTCCAGCCGGGATATGTCGGCGAGCATCGATTAGTTCCAGAGACCGCGAAGATACCCAATGTCAGTGTTGGCTGTTAGACTTATCACATGAGGATTTGCCTGCTGCTAGTATGGTCTAGTGAACGTGCGACCCGTGACCTTCAATTGTCTCCACTGAGCGCTTACTTAACTGGCATATCAGCGTACTTTGATAGGCATTCAGAACACCTGGCTTTGTTAGTTGGCTGGTGTTAATACACCCGCAGCGTCATCGTGGGCGTCCGCCAAAACGCACCCGCATGTCAGCACATACAAGTGCATGGTCGGTGTCCACACTTGTGCTCCAAATCGAGCAACAGTTCTGGATGCAACTGATTGCAATGTGATCGATTTGCGTCCAAGACTGCTTCGAGGCTGGTGGGCGCCAAATCACCCTCCAGCGATTGCTGTGTCGCAAGTTAGTGCTGACAACCAATAAGCGGGCATCTTCACACAAATGAAGTAACCGCTCATCGTTATCCTTATGGGAGTCTACACCGCGCTGAACGCCCAGATGCATTTCATCAGTGATCAACTTTCCAACGTGTGCGTTCAGCTTCCCCGCCAGCACAACAGTGTCCGTGCTTCTTCTGTGGCGAAGGAGCTGGCTCAGTTGGCAATAGTAGTCATCTTTTACCGAATCATCTCTAGAGTTTGTGGGTGCATAGGCAATGATTATGAATAGACACCTATTAGTCCCGCGCGACTTCGAAGCTTCGAACGAGCCAGCCAATCTGACCGCACACATCCGGCTACTGATTGGAATCCCATCAACCAGAGCAGCTTCAGCCCGGGGACTCAGGGAAATGTCAACACCAGCTTGGCCGGTGCTCGAAGCTGCATCGTCACCGGATAGGCGCAATGAGAAAGTGCTGCTGCTGTCACCTAAAGGGGATCGCAAAGTGAGACAGAGCTCGAGTCTTGCAGGCGGATCTCCGATAAGCAGCAGATATCGATCGAGAGGGTCTCTAATGTTCGGGCAAGTGCTGCCTGTTTACCGATCTGTAGCAATGTGCGTTCATTGAGGCATGCCAATCTAAAGGATGATCCAGGGCTCCAAATGGAAGCCAATGAACTAGTATGGACCGCTTGGTTAGAAGTGGGATTCGTAGAAGGTAGAAGTCACGATTAAACTCCACACGAAAATCTGCCTCGACGGGGAATCGAACCCCGGTCCACGAATTTCCGGTCCGCTGCTCTACCACTGAGCGCAACAAGCAGAAGTCACGTGTTGAATTCCGCATCTAATCGTCAGCCCTCGGTAGCTCAGTGGTAGAGCAGCGGACCGGAAATTCGTGGATCGGGGTTCGATTTCCCGTCGAGGCAGATTTTCGTGTGGAGTTTAATCGTGACTTCTGCCTTCTACGAAACTTACGTTACTCACAAACATCCTTCAAATAATCCACCATCGCCCTTTGGACTTCGGATGGACAGTTGCTTCGGTCCACTGGGAAGTGACGAGTGAGTGAGCCGATCTGCAACGCCAGGACAGTTACTGTGAGCTCATTGGCAATACGTCGCACAACAAGCAGAAATCACGTGTTAAATTCCGCATCTAATCGTCAGTCCTCGGTAGCTCAGTGGTAGAGCAGCGGACCGGAAATTCGTGGACCGGGGTTCGATTCCCCGTCGAGGCAGATTTTCGTGTGGGGTTTAATCGTGACTTCTACCTTCTACGAAACTTACGTTACTCACAAACATCCTTCAAAAGAAGTGGGATTGTCGACAGGACAGGAGTGACGCTCCGCGATCACATGTGAGTTGAAATTGGAAGATAAACGCCTAGCAAAGCATGTTGGGGGAGGGCGAAGAATCGGGGGTTGAAAACTGGGGGGATAAAAGTGAAGTTGAAACAAGACCATAAGGGTGAAAGTGCGTAAGAGTGTGAGTTAGTAGCCGGGACTGCTTGAGCAGTAGCATCTAAACCCCAATCCACCCTGCTCGATGCAGCTGATAGGGCACCGTTGATTATCCTCTGCGGTGGCCAGAGCATCAGAAATTTGGTTGAAGTGAGATTCATAGTATTGCGTGGGCAGGATACTGCCAGGTTGCCCAGACCTAGACAGGAGAACGATTAGGGTTCTCAAGCAAAGCCTTTGGTTCAAAAACCTGACCGCAAGGAAGCGGGTTTGGCGTTGGGCTACAAGGAGTCCGTTTTAAGGAATACGGTGCCACCATCATTTCAACCCGCAACCTGGAGTACCAGGAGGCCGAGTTTGTCTGGCCTCTAACCATTGACCAATCTGAATTGTGTGACTCTGAATGTGCAAAAGCACCACTCAACATAGCTCAATGGATAACTGAGGCACGCAAACCATCGCACCATGGTAAGTTCCAGCCTCGTTGCACCCTCTATCGTAACTGATCGAGAGTGCCATCAGAGTGATCAGTATAAATAAGAGAATGATCGAGATTCCTCACTAGCTTTCCTCCCTTGGAGTGTTCGCTTGCGTCTAGCTGGAAGTCTAAATGGGGATCATTCTCCGTGGAAGCGACTTTCTCTTTGTTAACTGTCATATTCCTTGTCACAGGATTTGCTCTTTTTCGCCCATATTAGGGATAACAAACGAGGAATGGAGATTATCGATCAGTGACTGCTAATTGCCGACCGAGGACATTATGGTTCACGTTAATGAGTGCTTGTACTGATTACGGCGCTTTCGGGCTTGATGGATTTGCCATTCACGTTCGTGCGTTATCACACGCACTAGTTCTCTACCTACTGTGCCAATGCTCACCGGAATGCACATGAATGATTAATCTCGCTACCAAATACACAGAATGGTACAACCATCTGTTGGCTTCATGTGACGGTCCTTTTCAATGGCCGCCTATCAAAGTTACCATAATTAATTCGACAGTGCGATCTGTTTTCTAACCAGACAAGTTTGAGAGCATTCACAGTTAGATTTACCTGATCAATACCGTTGTGGTAAACTACTTTGTACCTAAGGTGCAGACTGGATTGGCGGCATCCGTACCCCAATTTGCCTGTCAGTGGCCTCCACGGGGACAGCGACAGGACGCCTGCGCCTACAGAGGGACCATGGGTGGCTTGCGCTGCACCACTCACACACCCTACATGCTGTGTAAACCCAAAGGGATAAGACCGGGAAGCATGTGGATGGGATCCGCGTTTCATCAAAGGGACCTGGTCCACAATGTTTCAACAAGCAGAACAGAAGCGTTCCGACCTAATGGGGAAATCATGCACACCAGACGTACACAAGTCGATGGCTGGGCCGTAGCCCGTTCCACACAGGATGTAACCGCACTTTGAGCCTAGCACCTTCACGAAGACGGTGCACCCCGTCCCTTATGGCAACAACCAACTGTCTTCTTGAGCCAGTAATCAAGGTGAAGAGTATTAGACAGGTAGGCACCTTGTCAACATTCACATCAAGCGCAGCCACACCGGGGGCTCGAACAACATCTACTTCTGGAATGCAAGATTACTCAGCACATTGACAAACATACCACATACACCGCCTTATTGGCCTGGATTAGTAAATCGAATGGGATGCGTACACATCGTGCTTTTCTTCCTCATGCAACAGTGCCTTCTCTTTCACCTGGGCAACCGTCCTTTTCACCAGTCCACAGAATTCGCACCGATCATCTTTACCTTTGATTCGCAACACATGAACGCAACATTAGTTCGTTATAAACTCACCTTTATATCCTAGTAGTGTTATTTTCGGTTTGCCTGAGTGCCGCTTCCCTACCCTAAGTTGGCCATACCGTAGCTCTATGAGCACCCTCGTCGCACTCATTCAGTTTCCATATAAACATGGATTGGCATCATCCACGTCCAGTAGCAGTTCGAATACAACATAAGCCCATGCGTTTATCCAAACTTAAGTGTGAACTATCACAAACTGGATAGAGACACATTAGACCTCATGAACAATGGTACTACAAACGTGTATGGTTTTCGTTTGGAGGTCAGGCTAACAGTCGTTTCCACACTTATGAGAATAAGTACCCAATACGAACTGTTAGCGCTTTCTTAACGTTAATATGTGAACATTAATGACAGCCCCAAATCTTGGGCATCAATATTTGAACAAAACCGATATAGGAATAGTCAAGCAACTGTCACCAGTACGGTTACTAGATAGAATGATAACTAAACAATTGCTACAGTAAAATAGTGTGCACTTAGGAGTTGCCGTCTATAAGTACAGTCTGGTTTACGTGACTGATGAGGGAGATCGCACAGCGTTCGAATGCGATCGAGTGTTCACTTCAGGCTCTCCGTGTCACCTGACCGGTCCGATCATCTGCTGCCCGAGGTACGTGCGAACTCTCAAAAAACGTTTTTTGCGCAAGCATAAGCAATACCACATATACGTTATTTATGGCCTTGTCGGCAACACTACAACCGCAATACTACATCAATTAACTCCCGCTAACCACTGTCAAGCATGCTGCTTTCCAAACAGTGTTCGCACTGTTTTGCAAATGTCCAAGACATAGCTTGGCTGTCTTACAAGCACTCAACCGTTTGTACATAACGCTGTGTACCCTTCTGTGGCCAAAAGCTATTTGGTAACAATCTGTATCGTACGTCTCGGGTGCAGTCCTTCGGTGTTCTTAAAAAGACTGTCCCTATGCGCCGATTACTTTCCGATGTAATATATACTAAGACACTGACGTACCATTACCATTGGCATTCCCCTTTTCTTAGTCTATCCAGAAGATTGGCCGTGTCCAATTCAACTTTTGGTTAGCGTCTCTGCGCTTCCGTCTTCAATCCGCTTGGTAGTTGCGTTTTCACAAGCACCGGTAAATTCCGTATGGCTGATGAACAACAGGAAATATAACTACGATCACTGTCATTACTTACCTGTGGATCGGAACATAAACTGTTGACATTACGAAAATCACTAGTCGGTTACTTGTCAGGATTGTTCACTTGCCGCGGATTTTCCAGGGCAATTTCTTTTCGGTTGCATAGCCCAACGTGGTCACACGACGGACAGTCGTTGAGCTTTGTATTCCAAATGTCAAACTTTACACTTTTGCGTACCGTAAGCGCCCAAGCGCTGGTAACCTTTTGATTCACACGTATCCACTGAACTGGGGACATACACAATAATTTACCACCCTACCATCGAACCGTAGCAACAACACAATTCGCTCGGAATCTCCGCGAGCCCATCAAATATGCTTGAGTTCATGGGTGGACTGAACCTTTATCCTACGGTGCACCGGCTCTCTAAGCGTTGCGCTAATTAGTATTGGGCTTCTGATCTAGCTAGGGTTCTGTAATCTACCAATCGATTTCAATGAGCAGAATATAGGTAGCAAAAGGGACAGTGGCAGCCTCGCATAGTCTGGTGAGCAATACCATGGAGCTTACCTAGTGATGTGAATCGCGGATGAAGAAGAACACAAAGAGCATGATGCCGTAGCTCACCGTCTCAGGATATCACAATACTAGAATCCACTTGAGAAGGTAGCGAAAATAGCATAGGTCATGCTGGATACCACAGTATAGTGGACAACAAGTGAAGTAATCACGAAACACAACCGAGTTACGTAAGTCCAATAATAGGTAAGTTAGTTGTGGCTCTTCCGTTTTAGACAGGTGCAATAAAGATATTACATTGCACCAAGTCAGTAGTTAATCATTCTAGATGAAAATGTACTCAAGCGCAACTTACATGAACGATAGAATAAGCAAGACACAAAGAAGATGACGGAGATGGAGCAAGCAACTTTTCAGGTTAACAGGGAAATGGTGCGCTCAAGACCACTGTTATTCATAAGCGTAGTTAAGTTGAAGTCCGCGGTGGGAACTGGAAGTATAGCTATGCTCACTTTGACGAAGAAATTAAAGCACAGTGGAATAGTGATGACTTATGGTTGGTGTATGCTGTGGATCCAGTGTCCTCTGTCAACTGCAGGCTATCCGTGTCAGAAGGTAAGCCAGAGCCAGTCAGATCGTCTCTTTTCCGAGGTGAGCGAGAAGTAACAGATGGTAGAACTACCAGGCCGTCAGTCGTGTGTTACTATTTATTCCCCCTTGTCGTTCGTTCTGGGCGCTAGCATATCTCAACCAATTCATCAGTAGCTAGAATGCTTTATGCCCAAGCATTTCGTTTCGGATGTCACATCGGGGTGTCGCTGTCCATGAATCAATATTGATGACTTGTCTGAATCTCATTGCGTTTACCTGAAGACGCCAGCAATACAAGGGGGAGTATAGAGGCACTCGAGAGAGAGGCTACATCGAGCTTATGTTGCAACCCGCAGTGAGTCACGGGATGTCACAGGAGATGAAATATAACAAGATCCATGTGTCAAGTGTGAATGAAGCGAGGCACGAATAGATGCTAGCTTGACTTGTAATTTGGGCGAGCTCCAGTTTGACATCAAAGCAATAGATAATGGTGTCACGCGAGTGCAAATGCGTTCAGTCTCTTAAGCTGAAGTGTGGCGCGTACAAGTGCTTCTAAATCCAAATAGTTTGGTGTTGCTCATCTCAACACTGGCACCCCAATGTTCGGATAAACAACACCAAAATGTTTCTATTGCGCAGACAGTCCTTGTGATCATAATGACCGGGATCCACCTCAAGTGAACCGAGGTCTCAATAGAGGTTGCTTGCAGCAACCCAACCACACAGCGGATTCTCCAAGTCCAACTTTGCTTCTAACTGGTTTCCACTTAATCATTCCACGTGGTGATGAGTACCGCCCGCTGCGAGTAGAGAGATCAGTTGACATACCAAAGGTCCCTGATTCGAAATGCTGTGTTGCGAGCGAGCATTTGTTCACACTTGTGTATGGACCACCGCAAACGGAATGGAGAAACAGTAATCCGCATGGATGATAACACCACGAACGTGCATGAATTTGGATTGCGTGTAAGTATAACAGCCATATTTCTCTAGTTTTTGGAAAATCGCACGTACATTTGTAAGCAACCATGACAACGGTCGGTCGTTAGTTAACCTTTAGACGTGAACCTAGATGACAGTTTTACATTTAGTCAGCCGTGTGAGGATCAGCAATATATAGAGACAGATGGAGGATTAAGGAAGCAAATGACACCAATGCAGTTCCAAGGTGGAATGATGCGCAAGTAAGTGGTACAGTAAAACAGTGATGACTTATAGCTAGTGTGTATTGTAGATGCCATCTGCTATACCTGAAGTTGGGCTTACAGAGCTGATGGTGATTGCACTGCGCGTGAATGAGACAGAGTGTTACCTGTAGTCTCTGCGTGTCGTTGCTGCCTAAGACCGGACCGATCCGATTGTCTGTCCGAGGTATGTGCGGATTCGCCAGGGATGTTCCTTGCTCTAACTTGAGCGTTGGATTACGGTAATATCATTCCATCGCTGCTGACATGTTTGACGCCACCACAGCGATAATACATTCGGTAAATCCCACCGCATCCTGTCCAACATTCGGACTTCGAAAAACTCTTCAAGCAGTTTTAGCACATTTCCAAAAAATAGTTTAGCTATCATCCAATTACCCAACCGTTGGCAAATGTAGCTGTCTACTGTACTGTGGCGATAATCTAGTTCATAACAATCAGTCATCATCAATCTCCGTTACAATCATACGGTGCTACAAGTTAAATGTTCCCGTGCGCTGATTTCTTTTTCTATGCAATATACTAAAGCACTACCGTACCATCACAGTGGAACTAACCTACTTCCAAGTCAATCCAGAATCTTCCTATATCTAATTCAAATTGTAACAGGCGCCTTTGCCCTTCCGCCTTGAACCACAATAGTAACTGCCTTAAGCTAAGCGCACCTCAGTTCCGCATGACGGATGAGCAACAAGAAATAGAGCTACATCCAATATAATGACTAACATGTAGAGCAGAACATGCAGTATCAACATCCTAAAAATCGCTAGTCAGTTACTTACCGGGAATGTTCACTTTACACGGATGAGTCAACGTGGACACTTGCAACGAAAATCGTGGGGTCTTGAATTTCGAACTTCCAAACTGCATCACAGAGCGAAGATGCGTTGTAGAGTACTTTGGCTCCAGGGATAATTGTTGTTCATTACACCCAATTCTTTACTCGAACGCAAGGCGCAGACTACACCATTTCTCGGCCAACTTGTCCCCTTGGACAACAAAACTAAGCTGGACGGCAAAGGAGTTGGGCTGTGGGGCATACAAGTTGCGTCTTTACTCAATCACTTTGAGCCGTGCGTGCGCCGCTCACTTTTGCAGGTGTGTAGGTGTGCGTGTATGGCCCGGCGCCTTCAGCCAATGGGACCTCAGACGAGCTAACTTATAGGAATGCAGGTGGGACGCTTCAGCTCCCACCAGGTACAGTGTCGGTGGCCGATGCACCATGTAGGCCTGTTTCTCTGTCCAAGGGAGCGATTTCCACCAATTAGAACGAGATCGTGGATTTGAACGACGATTGCGTTGGTATAACGATCCAGAGCCAGATAAGTTTGCCGTGGGATTTTGAACGTATAGTTCACCTAAACGCAGTGGTTGGCTTGGAAGTTCGGCACTCGAGGAAGGTGAAGAACGTCATAGTGAAGGCGTACGGAGAAGGTGACGATTGAAAGCAGGTCGCTTGCACACTGAAGGTGAAGGTGAAACTTGCCACAAATGGATACGGGCGTAGGAATCAACGGAACAGGTGAGGCAGCACGGAAGAGTCCATCGCGTAGCACTGGGAAAAAGCCATGTCGACTCACTGGTGGAGTGGGTTTCTGCGGAGCTTGCAGTTACGCTTGAGCACTTGCGTTTTCGGTTGAAGGCGAAGTTCGAACTTTCAGTAACCACCACACCGTCTCATGATACTTGAATGGTAGACTGATAACGACGAAAAAATTGCACACCATACCGGAGTCCATGAACACACTGGAGAACAAAAATCGACGCAGCTCATTCGTTTTGCCGCTCATAGCTTACGAAGTGGAAGGAAGGCAACCGGTGTGGATTGATGAGATCAACTGCAACTTGTTTTGCTTCCGCACTCGTGGCCGCTCACGACCTGGTAGTAGAGCGCCGCATACAGTCGGGGACCGAATATTCATCTTGTCGGCGCCATGACAAACCGGCTTCATATCGGGTTCGGTTCTGAGAGTAAGGTACGCTCAGTGATTGCCACAAGTGCTTGATACCAACGGAGCAGGGTTTGCGGAGACGTGTCTTTTGATTTGTGACAACACGCCCCGTCACACGCAACTGGAGCACCTTTTCCTGGAGGAACCTTACTGCTCTGGGAGACTTCTACGCCTTGCGCCGTACGCTCCAGTTCTCAATCCAATCGAGGACATCTGGAGCGTAATAAAGGCTTATGTGAAACATGCTATGGGTGGACGGTACTCCGAGATGCACCTGCGGGATCCTGAAAGCGTTCTGAATAAAAGCGAATGGCAGATCCACTTCTTGGAGCACGCGGTGTCTGAAGTACGGGCCTTATTGACGCAGCGGCACTGCGAACAAATGGTTCAGCATATCAGTAAGAATTATGGACATGTTGTTCTTTTGGCCGATCTGTAAAACTTTTTGTTGGCAGCAAACTACCTGTTCTAAACGAGTATTCTTATTTGATTATGATGCCGGGTCAAAGTGCACTTTAATACTCTGCTAGAAATAGCCAGTTCTCTATTCGGGGAACATCGTGGTCGCGTCGCATACCCGTTTTAGTTGCTGCGTTGTAGAACCATCATCTGAGAGCTTGACAAATAGACGCCAGTCTAACATGCTTGTGTAGCAAGCAATTATGTTCTACCGCCTATCGTTGATTGTGTTTGGAGACCCAGTGGATAAGGACTTTGATAAGGGCATAATACATAAGAAACTTGAACTACGCAGGCTTGACGGACATGGGTAGTGTGTGTGGCTGTTTGCCAGATGGCTTAACCGTTACACCAAAGCAGGCGACATAACGCTGCTTGCTTTTCGTGCAAGGATGATCAGCGCGGAAACGCTGAGCATGTAAATGAAGCACAGCTAAAGTTTATCACGTTCCCGAGGGAAATATTTCCGGATGGGTATTTGTCAGTTGCGGACTGTATTCGAGCGAATCACAAGGTTGCGGTGAGAAGGTGATTTGAAGCCGCAGATAAAATGTACTCGCTTCGGCAAATCACATTTGAAACAGTTAGTCCCCTTCAGTAGTTTGAAAAACGAAATGAGAAGACGAATATTGGCGGATGCTAGCATTTCGTATTATCTTGTCAGTACCAATGCAATAACAGGGAAATCCTTTTGTATGTCTTACAAACCAAGACAAACCAAGCAGATTTATGGTTGTGGTCATTTTTGTTAGATTAGGTCCACGGCAACCGCAGGTTGACAACCAATTGCTTTTGGACACCCAAAGCTGGTCTAATTGGGCTTATCGCGACGGCCTCGGCAAAGCGTAAAAGGCGTGCGCATTAGTAGGACGTAACAAGATCCGTAAAGCTGATAAGGGATTAACCCGGTGACGAGGCGCCAAGATGTGCCTGCCTATGGAGGACGCTGGCGGCTTACGCGAACACGTATCATCGGAGGTGGATTGGGTACCTTCGCGCTGAACCCAGTTTAGTAAATGCTCCTTCACTCGGGAATCTAAAACCCGTTCGTTAGTGGACAGATTTCTCAGCCGCCGTATTACAAACGAGATGTGGCTGATATCCTCGTTTTCGGTTCCACAAAGATGCAAACCGAACAATTAGTAGACCAACTTACTAATGCTCACGCCAACCTGAATGTGACTTTTGCATTCGAATCGGATGGGCGTCTTCCGTGCCTCGACATTCACATGAGTCGCAGGGATAATGGGCTGATTAAGCGATCTGTATACCGGAAGCCAACGTGGTCCGGCCAATATCTACACTTCACTAGCTTCTCACCGATGGCGCACAAGCGCGCGCTGGTGAAAACGTTATTCACTCGGGCCAGACGTATCTGCTCCAACGACTGCCTGCCTGAGGAGTTTGAGCTGATCACTAAGACACTCATGGAGAATGGCTACCCAAAGCGATACATAGACAAACATAGCCAAGTTAGACCGCCCAAGATGATAGTGTTGACAGCCCCTAAGAAGGTGTACATTGAGCTACCATTCAAGCGTGACACCGCTGCAAAAAAGATAACCAAACGCATTGTCCCGGCCATTCAGCGTACACACTGTGCTGCGGAGGCGGTGCTTATCAACAGAACCCGAAAGTTGCCGTTAACTTCAGTAATGGAAGATGAACCGGTCGGCGCCAAATCACATTGTGTCTACCAATTCGTGTGTGACTGCGGTATCATTTACATCGGAAAGACCGAACGGGTTTTAGATTCCCGAGTGAAGGAGCATTTACTAAACTGGGTTCAGCGCGAAGGTACCCAATCCACCTCCGATGATACGTGTTCGCGTAAGCCGCCAGCGTCCTCCATAGGCAGGCACATCTTGGCGCCTCGTCACCGGGTTAATCCCTTATCAGCTTTACGGATCTTGTTACGTCCTACTAATGCGCACGCCTTTTACGCTTTGCCGAGGCCGTCGCGATAAGCCCAATTAGACCAGCTTTGGGTGTCCAAAAGCAATTGGTTGTCAACCTGCGGTTGCCGTGGACCTAATCTAACAAAAATGACCACAACCATAAATCTGCTTGGTTTGTCTTGGTTTGTAAGACATACAAAAGGATTTCCCTGTTATTGCATTGGTACTGATAATATAATACGAAATGCTAGCATCCGCCAATATTCGTCTTCAAATTTCGTTGCTCAAATCATATTACTCGTCAGGTTATAGCCTATGTACAGGGAGGTGAGATGAAAACCGGTACGCGCGTTCACATGGCATTTACAGTTTGAAGTACGTTGCTATTTTGCTCCATACCAATTCTACGTGAGTAAATGATACGGTTATAGCCGTATATGTGTCAAAATTTTCATGCGCGTTATGGTCATCAATCAACACACCTGAGGCTCCGCCCTCCACCACATCCGTCTTCCTCATCCACATCGTCGTTAAACGGGTTGCAGCTCAGGTGTAAGCGGTTTGGTTTTCAGTGCACTCGGTTTGAGTTTGGATGAGCGACCATCGATGCGTGAGTTATGGTGTCGTTCCTGGACTCACAATACGTGATCGTGCTTAATGACGGGGCTTTGCATTATGTAGACGAAGACATGACTATCCACTGAATACGTTTAGTTGTTTCGTTTACAGGCGCAGTATGGGAGCAGGTAGGCGGCCTGCCCATGACGGTAGGTGACACGGGGCCGCAGTTTTATTACCGTCCTATATGGGAAACCAAATATAAAGGACAAATTATCCGGATAAGCTGTGGGTCGAAGATCTTAATGTTACTCTGTATGATCAACCGCACATTTGCGCCATGTGTCACACTTGTGCAAATGTTTTTCCCAGTGATCCTCTTATTTGTTCCATAGTGGCCACTTTCAACATATTCACCTCAAGGTCCCAAGCGCATAGTAGTTTTCATCGAAAACTAGTTAGCTCGTTACCGATGGTTCGGCGTTCACGCGCCTATGAGGCCCGCAGTAAGGGTGCTAAGTTTACCACGCCTCGGGCGGCAAAAGTAGTTTCCACGCCACTGAGCACGGACTGTTGGATTTAAACACAGATGGACATCACTATTGCTTAAGCGCCATCGTCCATCCTTAGATGTCGGCAGAGTGGTTTTGGGATACATAAAAGTGACAACATCAGTTCACATCATACAAAATCATTTTAGTTGACTATAAGTGAGTTGCAAGTCAGGAAACTGCAGTCCACGAGCTTTGTAGCCCTTCACGGCGATTAAGCAGTAAGGTGTAGGAAGCTGCCTGAACGGTACGGTTCATCTTGTTATAGGCGTTCCAGATAGCTAGGCCATGGTGCGTTATCACGAATGAGGAGTCAAATGTCGAGAAAAATACAACTCTTGCTACCAACCATTCGAGGTATAGACTCCGCGCATTTTTCCTTCTTGTAACTCCCTCTCATAATATCGTACCCTAGAAGACCGTTTGTCGTTATTGTTCCAATAAGATTAAGATTCTGCTTTAGAGTGTTAGCCACTTCACACTACACACCAGTAATACGCGTGAAAATTTGGTTGCACTATGTTCCATCAATCCACAGAGTTTGTCTCTTTTCAGCCTCCAAATTTAGCAGTGTGATCACAAGGATGTTGTTATCAACACTGCGGGTAGTCTAATAGAAGAAGGTCGATGAGCGTTCATTTACCTACCGTGGCTCGTTTATGGTGAACGCCGGCCATTTACGGTTGTTGTCCCCAACCTCCAATAGCCATCCAATGTTTAGCGAAATTCGCAACATGCTACTGTGCGTGCAGAGACATGAATTGCTCTCTCACCTTAGGGGAGGACATATGGAATTCTCGGCAGACGAGTGATTTAGTCAGGGCTCAGCTGAGAAAGAGCGTAAACTCTAAAGACGCACCGACATGAAGCTGTTTTGATCATTGAGCGAGATGAGTACAGACGGCCAAAACGTGTTTCCGGCGTGCGTTAGCTGTCAGCTAACTTCGCGCTGAGTGCGGAAGGTCATGGCCAACCGTAAGCGTTGGAGCGATCGATGGTTAGCTGTGTGTGTCTCGCTGGCTACGCATCGCACTCGGTCTAGGAAAGCAAAATTGCGGCGTGCATGTACGCACGTGATGGCAGCTCAGCTGAGGGCGAGGGTAGGCATTGCAACGCTTGTCAATGTTATTGAATCACAGGCAAGGGAGCACGAGCAGACAATGCATTCGGAATCACGTAAAGTGCTGATTATTCGGCTGTACAGTGAATGCGGTTTAAATGCCGCATCAGCATCAAGAAAATACAATACAATGAAAGCAGCAATGCGTCCCGTCACTGCCCGGTATGAGCTTAAACTAGTGAAGAAGTTCCAGCAAACTGGGAGTGTGTAAAACATGAAGAGAACCGGACCGCCTCGCATCACTACAGACGACTGTTCAGTTTGCGCTGTAGTCAGTGAAGTGTCAAAAGTCCCGATCTCAACATCCGTCGGATCGCACAGCACTGTGACACGACCCGATATGCAGTACACCGGATAGTACAGGAACGAAAATTTCAAAGATTCCGTGCACTTTAAGTGCAGGTTTTGAACCCATGCGATCAGGAGAAGCGGCATGAATTCTGCCGCTGGTTTCTGGGTCACGGAATTATTCGTTCTGTTATCGTTACAGATGAGGCATTGTTTCATCTGCATGGAACAATGAAATATTACCGTTGGGCTACAAGCAACCCACGAAATTTAACCGCATCACGTATGCAACAGTGTGAAACTGATGGTTTGGGCCGGATTAACAAGCCAGAAAATCTTGGGCCCATATTTCTTTTCCGGGAATGTGCCCGGTAGGTTGTTGTTTTGAAGTACTAAAGCCTTATTTTTCCCCCGTATCGTCGTACTTGAAAATGCCGCAGAGATTTGTGCTTCCCCAGTTGGAGGCCGAAGGGGCATGCAGTACCATTTGGTGACAGCAGGATGGTACACCTGCACATCTGATAAAACGGTGCGTGCTTACCTCACCGACAGATTTGGCCACCATTAGATCGGACGCGGTGGACCAATGGAGTGGCCTGCTCGCTCACCAGATTTGAACCCCATGGACTTTTTCTACGGGGCTATATGAAGCGGTGAGTGTACAAAACAAGGCCGCGTACATTGGACTAGTTGAAAGAAAATATTGTGAACGAATGTCGCGCGATCACGAGGGATACATTGGAGAAAGTGCTCGCTAATTGCATCAAGCGGTTTATGCGCTGCTATCAGAACGCCGGCAGACATTTTGAACATATCCTTCACTAGCATAGATGATCACTCTCATACATTTCTGTTACTATACTTATCCTCTTTCACAAATGCGTTGACGACTAAACTGGTCCGCTGACATATGGTGCTAAGGATGCTTCTGGTCGGATAGAATTCTTAACGTCCAGGCTGTCTTTGAGCGCATAAACAGCGTAGGCACCGAAACGTTCGATGGCTACTTATGGCGGAATCACTGAGTCGCTATGAGCTTAAGCTCGTCCAACCTTAATGAAAAGCCGACTGCCTTGTTGACTCATTTCCAGACTATTGCCTGTGAAGTTGGTGTTCGTGATGAGTTGTAGTAGGTGGCAACATGTGTACCTGGAGTCGTTCCGTATCTGGTAGACTAATATGAGGTCTCCACGTAGCCACCTGTAGGGTCTACTGAACAATCCGAGTGTTTTTAGTCGCTGCTGGTGCGAAAGGTTGCACGATCTCTTGACACAATTTGTTGATCGACCATGGTGAGTTTCGAGCGCCTCAAGGTCACGGTTTAGCCAAGCGTGCCAAGCCTGGATTACGTATTCGACTTGTTAACGTACGTAGGCATGGAGCATCATAGAGAAGATGAATGAATCAAAACTTTCGAATGCCGTCCGCAAGCTAACAATGTGCTGGTTACCACTTTTGAAACGTATTCCGACTGTCTGGAATAAGCGCAATCGTCCTGCACCAGCACACTGAGGTCAAGTTACTGAGGGCTTGTTTGCAGGTCATATGCCTCAATTTTCTAGAGATAGGCGTGTCATTGGCCTATGTTTACAATGTGTCACTTGACCACATTTAATGGCAGTGAATTCCTCACCGGTTAATGCCAGGTCCCATCTAGGTCGCACATGGAGAATCTTGTGGTCGTCCATTCTCTTAATCGCCGGGCAACTGTTAACGTCATCCGGAATAGTAAACCTTTTTAGGTGATGGCTCTCGCAAGATCGTTGCACTCCACTAGATTAGGGTCGAGCAGAGATGTTCGGACTCTAATCTAGCACTGCTGTTCACGGAGAAAATTACCAATCCATCCTAATAAGGCATCGCCTGCGTTTTCCAAGTAGCCCATCATTACGTTAGCGCTGATAGCTTCCATGACTTTGGAAAGGGCAGAGAGAAGTGTTACCGGACGGTAATTGGTAGGATCGGACGGACTTCTCCGAAAGAATCCGGCAAGTGGATGGGCTAGGTGAATGCTTGCTGCCTGTAGTGCTTTAGGGTGAAGGTTATCCACTCCAGGAAAACTGTGTGTATGCAAGAATGGTAGCTTTCTCAGAACCATTTTTGCTAGGAATTTGATGCTGGATAACACTGATGGTGTGGGGACAGAAGCATGTACCTTGTGGAAATTAGGCCAGTACTCCGCCCGTGTTGCGTTTTCCGCCTTTTTGTTGTGTGTTTATCCCCACAAATCGTACTGAGTTGTGCCATTCCACACTGTGACTTTCGAGGTGCATTCACGTGTCTGTGTTCGAAAGGAATTGTTTCGCGAGCTTCAGTCGGTGTGGTAACTTGTTTTCACTACCCAACGGTACATAATTATTGTTCAGAGCTACTTACACTGTCTTATTCTCTGATGCTTCGGTGA
The DNA here is from genome assembly GCA_944474145.2 of Dicrocoelium dendriticum. Lineage (NCBI taxonomy): Eukaryota > Metazoa > Platyhelminthes > Trematoda > Plagiorchiida > Dicrocoeliidae > Dicrocoelium > Dicrocoelium dendriticum. Next base: position 47,623,783 of record OX104067.1, read on the forward strand.
CTAGTAATGTGGTTTTCAACCATTTCTCCCAGACTTTATCTAGGGTGCACTCAGTCATGGAGGTCCAACTGGCACTTTAAAGACACACATCAAATGGTTTGATTTCATTCGCTACCACGGATACCCCGATGTGGAACCCCCAAAAATGCAAGGTAGTTCCCATTATCTGGTTCTGTCCGCATAAGGAGCAAAAATATTTCAACATCCCATGAAACCAATATCATTCATAAGAAGCCAAACATGAAGATGTATGGCCTTGGGGGAACACTTGGCGCCTTTACGTAAACAATCCTGACGCAGAGAATGCGACAGCGTACATAGCTCTGAGCAAGTGATATGTACAGTTGGTTCGTGAAAAAATGTTATCACACCGACTGGAGCTGGCAAAACAATTCCTTTCGAACCTTAGCCAATTTACCGACACATGAATGCACCTCGAAAGTTGCAGCAAGAAATCGCACCACTCGGTACGATTGGTGGGTATATACACACGACAAAATTAGCGGGCAATGACTCATTGCCCACTACCGGCCTATTTTCCACGGGGTACTAGCCTCAAAATTTATACTTGCTTCTGTCCTCACACCATCAGTGTTATCCAGCATCAAGTTCATGGCAAAACTGGCATCCTTAGCACCATATGTTAGCGGACCAGTTTAGTCGTCAACACATTTGTGAAAGAGGATTAGTAACAGAAACGTATGAGAGCGATCATCTATGCTAGTGAAGGATATGTTCAAAATGTCCGCCGGCGTTCTGCTTGCAGTGTAGGAACCGCATGATGCAATTGGCGGGCACTTTCTCCAATATATTCCTCGTGATCGCGCGACATTCGTTCACAATATTTTCTTTCAATTGGTCCAATGTACGCGGCCTTGTTTTGTACACTCACCGCTTCAGATAGCCCCGTAGAAAAAAGTCCATGGGGTTCAGATCTTGTGAGCGAGCAGGCCACTCCATTGGTCCACCGCCTCCGATCTAATGGTGACCAAATCTGTCGGTGAGGTAAGCACGTACGGTTTTATCAGATGTGCAGGTGAACCATCCTGCTGCCGCCAAACGGTACTGCATGCCCCTTTGGCCTCCAACTAGGGAAGCTCAAGTCTCTGCGGCATTTTCAAGTACGACGACACGGGGAAAAATAAGGCTTTAGTACTTCAAAACAACAACCTACCGGGCACATTCCCGGAAAAGAAATATGGGCCCAAGATTTTCTGGCTTTTTAATCTGGCGCAAACCATCAGTATCACCCTGTGGTGTATACGTGATACGGTAACTTTGCGTGGGTTGCTGGTAGCCCAAGAGTAATGTTTCATTGTTCCATGCAGATGAAACAATGCCTCATCTGTAAAGATAACAGAACGAATAGCCCCGTGATCCAGATATTAGCGGCAAACGTCATGCCGCTTCTCCGGATCGCAGGGTTCAAAACCTGCACTTGAGGAGCACGGAATGTTCCAAACGTTCGTTCCTGTACTATCCGGTGTACCGCATATCGGGTCGTGTCACAGTGCTGTGCGGTCCGACGAATGCTGAGATCGAGACTTTTAGACACTTCGCTGACTACAGCGCAAACTGAACAGTCGTCCGTGGTGAGGCGAGGCGGTCCAGTTCTCTTCATGTCACACACACCCAATTTGCTCGAACTGCTTCACACTTTTAAGCACGTACCGGGCGATGACGGGACGCATTGTTGCTTTCATTGTATTGTTTTTTCTTGCTGCTGATGTGGCATCTAAACCGCATTCACTGTACAGCCGAATAACCAGCGCGCGCTGAGTAACAGGCACGTTACATGATCCCCACTGCATTGTCTGCTCGTGCTCCCTTGCCTGTGATTCAATAACGTTGACGAGCGTTGCAATGCCTACCCTCGCTCTCAGCTGAGCTGCCATCACGTGCGTACATTCACGCCGCAGTTTTGGTTTCCTAGACCGAGTGCGATGCGTAGCCAGGGAGACACACTGAGATAACCATCTATCGCCCCAACGCTTACGGTTGGCCATGACCTTCCGCACTCAGCGCGAAGTTAGCTGACAGCTAACGCACGCCGGAAACACGTTTTGACTGTCTGTACTCATCTCGCTCAATGATCAAAACAGCTTCATGTCGGTGCGTCTTTAGAGTTTACGCCTTTTCTTATATGAGCCCTGCACTAAATCACTCGTCTGCCGAGAATTCCATATGTCCTCCACACTAAGGTGAGAGAGCAATTCATGTCTCTGCATGTTGCGAATTTCGCTAGACATTGGATGGCTATTACAGGTTAGGGACAACAACCGTAAATGGCCGGCGTTCACCATAAACGAGCCACAGTAGGTAAATGAACGCTCATCGGTCTTCTTCCTTTAGACTAGCCGTAGTGTTGCTAACAACATCCTTGTGGTCGCACTGCTAAATTTGGAGGCTGAAAAGAGACAAACTCTGTGGATTGATGGAACATAGTGCAACTAAATTTTCACGAGTATTACTGGTGTGCAGTTTGAAGTGGCCAACACTCTAAAGCAGAATCCTAATCTTATTGGAGCAATAACGACAAACGGTCTTCTAGGGTACGATATTATGAGAGGGAGTTACAAGAAGGAAAAATGCGCGGAGTGTATACCTCGAATGGTTGGTAGCAAGCGTTGTATTTTTCTCGACATTTGGCTCCTCATTCGTGATAATGCACCATGACCTAGCTATCTGGAACGCCTATAACAACAGGAACCGTACCATTCAGGCAGCTTTCTGCATCTTACTGCTTATTCGCCGTGAAGGGCTACAAATCTCGTGGACTGCAGTTTCCTGACTTGCAACTCACTTATAGTCAACTAAAATGATGTTGTATGATGTGAACTGGTGTTGTCACTTTTATATATCCCGAAACCACGATTCCGACATCTAAGGATGGACGATGGCGCTTAAGCAATTGTGATGTCCATCTGTGTTTAAATCCAACAGTCCGTGCTCAGTGGCGTGGAAACTACTTTTGCCGCCCGAGGCGTGGTAAACTTAGCACTCTTACTGCGGGCCTCATAGGCGCGTGAAGGCCGAACGATCGGTAACGAGCAAACTATTTTTCGATGAAAACTACTTTGCGCTTGGGACCTTGAGGTGAATATGTTGATAGTGGCCACTATGGAACAAATAAGAGGATCACTGGGAAAAACATTTGCACAAGTGTGACACATGGCGCAAATGTGCGGTTGATCATACAGAGTAACATTAAGATCTTCAACCCACAGCTTATCCGGATAATTTGTCCTTTATATTTGGTGTCCAACATAGGACGGTAATAAAACTGCGGCCCCGTGTCACGTACCGTCATGGGTAGGCCGCCTACCTGCTCCCATACTGCATCTGTAGACGAAACAACTAAACGTATTCAGTGGATAGTCATCTATTCGTATACATAATGCAAACCCCCGTCATTAAGCACGATCACGTGTTGTGAGTCCAGGAACGACACCATAACCCACGCATCGATAGTCGCTCATCTAAACTCAAACCGAGTGCACTGAAAACCAAACCGTTTACACCGGAGCTGCAACACGTTTAACGACGATGTAGCTGAGGTTCCTGATGGAAAACACCTGGTTGTATTTGCCAGTAAACCATGCGAAATTTTGCCCGATTGCAATTAACGACGTGTGGTGTCTGCTCGTTTTCCTGCGAACAACACTGGAACAAAGTTTCGACGGATCGCTCGCCTAATATAATACGCGTCATCTCGAGAGTACCCAGTGGCGTAGCAACTGCTTTTCCGCCAGTGGTGATCATTTGATCTCAACTCCCCTGGCATTTGCAAGTCCTTAAACCCTTATAGTTGAGAACAGCCCTTCAATATATCGTTTCATGGAACAACAATCAAAAGTCCAATTTGTTCTATACTCGTGTACAAACTTTGCAAACCCATTTCATATGCCTTGCTCGTTGCAAAATTATCAATTACACTAACAAAATGCATTGCGTCGGCAAATACCCTCTCTATGGAATTGCCAATTTCATGAGCGCTCTCTTGTTCACTGCTGATCGAAGATAGTTCTTAATAGGCCTGAGTTTTGAGTAATACTGCCCAAACCTGGCAGTGCTAGTTGCTAGGCCACAATATCCAGCGTAAATTCGTTAAGCTGATAATTCGGTATAAAAAGAAACTTCCAAGGGTCTATTGATTTTGTCATTTCCTGAAACTTTCATACAATACTTCCATCTCTTTTCGGCAAAGATTTTCTTTTTGATATTTTCCTCAACTTCGCTAAGCGGACTGTTATATTTACCGGCGTAAGAAAAGCATATGTGTTTGTGAGGTAATTGATTTGCTGAAATCCACTCCATATTTCATCCATCATTAGACACACAGCATTTCCCGTTTCAACTCACCATCAAATCTTCTTGATGTATCAAAAAATTCTTCACAATCCATTCGTTTCATTCTGCGAATTCGATATCACACTCAAGAAGGGCAAACCTCAGGAGCACCCGTTCAGCACGGAAACAACCGAGTCTTCACGAGACGCACAACGAGAGTTCTAATCGCCATAAATGCAGACAGCTCACAAAGGCCACAGTCTGTAAGCGAGTTCACACAGGCACTTGCATCTAACTGTGATGTGGTCGCTGTACAGTCTTATCTGGGCGTTAACGCACTACCTGCACGGGTAACTGCTATAGGGAGCGCATTGTAACGGAACAGATGTGTGCAAAGGCGATAAGTAACGGATGGCAGGCAGGTGTGGCAGATGGCGCAAATGTCTCTCTGGTTATCCATAACAATATTACCATATTCAATTATCGGCTTATATGGAAATTTGGCCTTTTACGCTTAGTATCGAACAATCATCTGTACTAAGCATGCCACCCCTGACTCATGCCGTCTGGGGCGGACCGTCCCCTCTGGCTACGCCACTGGAGCAGACACAACATTTATAGTCCAATATCCCTCTCGCAAGTGGATTCATCAGGAATATGAACCTTAACCAATGTGATGTTGTCCGCCACAGTCTCTTATAAAACGATCATACTACGTTGGGATTCATGTAAATCTAAGTACTCACATGAACCGTATTGTATGCCATTACACTGCCGTTACACTCAGCTGAGCAAACACCTTGTTGTAAAATCTGATGCTGCTCCTCTAGTGCTCGAACTAGTCGGAGTAACATTACGGAGCAAGAACGCATCCATATAACCAGCTCCTTGCCGATAAAACATTCACTCCACCAGCTGTCACTCGAGGTTTTTCTATCGGAAAGGAAAGAATGTTGTCTTTAAAGTCAACGGAAAGGAGTTTCACTCTGGTTCATATGGCTAACATAGTGAGTTTACTGTCAGCAGCACGCAGACGGAGAAAATGGATGAATATTTTTACTAAATGTGCAATGAGTAAACATAGCCCCTGCAACAGCATCGTGCACACTGCGTTACAGTCGATATTCATATCTTCCTCCTCTTTGTCACATGAACGGTAACTCCGAAACGATAACGGATGTCAGCATCCCTCTCTCCTAAAGCGGGACAACTACTGCAGCACTTGATTATCTTTAAGGTAGTACGATAAACACTACAATGATACAATGGTTTATGACGGGTAAGAAAAGCACAGACTTAACATGTACTGTAGGTTGATAATAGAAGGAATTTCCAATTCGAATATTGGATTAGTGAATCAAATAAAATACGCTTTGGTGAGACGATAGAGCAATTGTGTATAGAAGGTGAGCTGTGGGAGTGATTAGTATCAGGTAAAAGGCAATAACACGCTGTTAGGATTGATCTCATTGCAAATAACAAGCAGATTGTTTATCCCTCTGCACAGATTTACGTGCGTCACTGTGGGTCACGATTGCAAAGAACCTAGTTAGTCTGAATATATCTGTTCATATAACACAGCGTAGGACGTTCAGTTCGTTATCCAATCTTTTTTAAACATAGCTAATGTGTGGGCTTAGACAACGGAGCATGGAAGAAGGCTCCAGGGTTGGCAAAACTGTAAGGAGAAATAGATTCTTTGACAATCTAGACGACTGTACTGTTGACTCAGTTCATGGTAATCGCCTCTGAGATCGGTGTTTGGCTTGAGTTTCAGTAGATGGCGGCATACATTACTGGGGTTGCTCAGTATTTAGTAAACCAATATGTGGTCTCAACGTAACCGCCGGTAGAGTCCACTAAATATTCCGAGTGACTTCAGTTGTTGCTGGTACGGAAGGTGGCGCAATCCCTTAATATATTTAGTTGATCGAAGTTGGGAGTTTCGGGCGCTGCTGGGTCACGCTTTAGCCAATGTTGCCAAGGGTAGATTGCTTATTCCACGTGGGGACGTATGTAACCACTGTGCATCATGAGAATACGGATGAACCCAAACTTCCGAATGCTCTCTGCAAGAGTTCAACATGCTAGTTACATCTTTCTGAAGCGGACTCTGACTGTTTGTTAATACCGAGGTCGTCCTGTACTAGCACACTGAGATCACGTTCCTGAGGGCTTGTCCGCAGATAGTGCATCCCGTTTTTAGATGTAGGCGTGTGGATGGCGCATGGGGAGAGCGCGGTACGTACGTCACCAACCAATGCTAGGCCTCATCGAGATCGCGTTAGAGGATCTCGTGGTCGTTTGTTCCCTTGATTTACCCTCCAAATCTTAACGTCGTCTCGAGCAGTAGATATTTTGCGGTGCTAACTCTCGTTACGGAATCTGTGTGTAACTCACCCGTACTTGGTATCTGTTGAGCTTCCTGATAATCCGTTAATAAAACGGACTGATTGGGTACGTTGTGATAACATTATACGTCTCAATTGTTCATTTGTTCTCCGAGCTTGGCAGTTTGGTTGAAAAAGTTTCACTACCATGCGAGGTGGCATCCTCATTGCCGCATCTCACTGCCCTGAGAATGCCACCTCGCATGCTGGCGAAACGTTTGCAACCAAACCGCCAAGCTCGGAGAACAAATGAACAATTGAATCATCAACCCGAGCTACCAATATACCGAAACATTATACGTCTTTTCCCGGGCTATTACTAATTAAAACTGTCACATTTGTAAAATTTGTATGCACCAAGGACTTTGCTATGCGCATTCTACAAGCGTGTTCACTGTGCTTTTCCGCTGCTCCCATCGCACAGTCATTCAAGACATTGAATATATGAATTAAGGCCAGCACGACCCTCATCGAATGATGCTTTCGTCAAACCCATTAAATATAATCTTTGAACTAGATAGATGAACATTGTGTTGCGCGTCGCAAATCATCCACACATACAGTACTTAACAATGTCACACCGATCAGTTTTGTTATTTCTTTTCTGTGGAGATATGTTGTCTGACCAGCTTCAGCCGCATTTGGCAAACCTTCGGAATGCCTGCTGGGTAACGACGTATAAAAAACGAATGTAAATCTACTGCTTTAGGGACAATTATTTCTTTGTTATTATCCCTCTCTCAACTTCAGTTTGAATAAGTGTTTGGTGGAAACTTGTAACTTTCTTAAAAGTCTAAAATATGGACACTTGGAATAATTGTTACGGCTGTTACCACGCTTGATAAAGCGATAATAAACAAGTATTTGAAAGTATGCATCGCAAGGGGTTTCAAAAAGATTATAATGAAGTTTGATACACAAAGCAATGCAATGAGTTGTAGAGTACTACCGATTTCTCAAATGCAATGGTTGGAAGCTGCTAATGTGGTAGATTCCTGGAATGTAGTACACGGTGGTCGGCTGGAGAGATTAGAAAAGGCTGTCTGAACGGTGGATGAGGCCTACTCCACACCGCCTTTACAAAACGGATGGGATGGCTCGAAGTTCTGAGAATGGGGGATTATTTTATCTTAGTTTTTTAATTAATGAAACGGAAATGGACCAGTCACTAATCTATAGGCTGGTGCTGTGGATAAACCAGTCTCCACTGAGTAAAGCATTCGCTGATTTTGTAAACTTGCTGTTGGATTCCATACGTATTTGCACTGGTCTAGCAATAAGTGTTACCCTTGCAGGTCAGATGGTGAAGATCTTGAGTATACAGCCTCATAAATTGCCTTGAAGTAAGGTATAAAGCAAGAAACTTTTGTAAAATGTTAACACTGTGGTGCACATCGTGATGTAGTGGAAAATGAGGAGTTCACGGGACTGACGGTAAGCTGCGGGTCACTAAATTAACCGCTCCGCTAGTGGCTGCTCCGCCTTTTCGGCAAAAGGTACTGCATAACGCTCGTTTTCAGATAAGAAATTTAGTGTCAAATAGTTAAAGAAAAATAAAATTGCTATTTAGCCGTAGTATGTCATTATTGAGTGCCGGATAACATCAGTCCAAGTTCGGTTCCTCGAATTTTCCTTTACAGACAAGAGCTCCTAATTCGTCTACAGGCAGCTATTGGCCCACGTCACGTTCTCTTCAGCTGTGCTATTCACGGCACTCTGGGAATAGCCGTCTTTCTTGCGAGAGAATTGATCTGGTACACCTCAGGTAAGCGTACATCCTTTTTACGCACCTTTGGTACACCATTTCAAGCGTTTCGGCCCGAACTTAAGCTTCTGTTGTTGACTAGGCGTGCTTGATGGGGTTTGGCTTACGCACAACAACCAACACATAAAATTGTTAGTCCCAACTAGCTGGTCTTTCGAGGTCAAGTATGCCAAAAGGTAAATTCACTCCCAACTTTAAACCGATGTTGATAAAGGGCTATGACTTCTCAAAAGTCGTTAAAAATTGCCAAAATATTAGCTTTGTTTCCCAAGTTAAAAGCAGCAGTTTTTTGTCCCCACACTACACATACGTACGCCTAAAGCATGTGAACAAACTGGCATACAATAGTGGCTCCTGAAGACCGACGCTTGTTTATAACCAACGTTTGTGTATTAGTGTGTGGTGTGTTGCAAAGTCACCCTATTTTCTATCCTCTCAGTTCCTCAGACCGCCGGTGTCACCACACGGACTGCAGTGAAGACGAAGGGGGCTGCAGCCGTTTGCTTCATTCTCTTCGGATCATCTTTCCTATTTCTGTCCAGTCACTTTAAAGGTGAGTCAGTGTGCAGAACATCGTGCAGTGGCATTGACTGGAAACACACTGATGTTTTTAATCCCGGTGGTGTGCATCTCGTTAAGTTCTGTGTAGTCTGACCTTAATATTTTCTTCTCAGAACCAAGTCAGGATGTAACGGGCTACTTTGGATTCTTGCGCAGCTATTTTCGCTGACCTAATGGTCGTTAAACCCAGCATCAAGTTGACTTAAAGCAGGTCGCCTACTAATTTATTATTTTGAATCCGGGAGTATCTACATGCGAAATAATCATTTAAACTTCATGGGATAGTTTAGCGCGGTCTTGCTTTAACCTAAGGAAAGTGGTCTTCCTAGAAAGCAGGTTCTATAGTCTAAAGTTCCCGGACCCTCAAGAGGAAGCTGTTTCCTTGAATCTGTTGCTTTAAAATGAGAAACAAGGTTCCTCAGACTGGGCTGTCATAAACATGTCATCAGATACTCTCTAATTAGTCATGGATCATCTGTTGGCAACCTACCACATGGCGACAAAATTTCAAGACGCTGGCTTCTAGTTTATCTGTTGTCGGCCCAGTACGTCTTCTGGGCTAGGGACTCAGAGATGAAGAAGATAGCTGGTTGGAGACTCTTGAGGATATGGCGCATAATCGCGCACATTGGAAGGCATGCATGAATTATTGTTTGGATTCTATTGATAAACACGGTAATTTCTAAACTGAAAAAAGAAACAACGGCATGTGCAAAATGTTCTTTTTTGTTTTTCATCTCCTGCTCTTTGTACTTATTACACACACTCATACCATGATTTCTCCATGGTTATATATATATATATATATATATATATATATATATATATATATGGTTGTCGGCATCCGGTTTCGGATTTGCCTGTCACTGTGGACGGCCACAGGACGCCTGCGCCTACAGAGGGACCATGGATGGCTTGCGCTGCACCACCCACAGCTCCAACCACACACCCCATATCCAGTGTAAACCCGAAGGAATAAGACCGGGAAGCATGTGGATGGGAGCCACGTTTCATCAACGGAGCCGGCCCACACTCCTTCACAGACAAACACAAGCACGCTGTATTTGGGGAATCAAGCGCACACAAGGCGGTGGCTGGACCGTAGTCCGCTCCACATTGAGTGCATGGAACCACTCTTTGATCCTAACACGGCCACAAGGACCGGGCACCCCGTCCCCTCCAGCAACGGCCAACTGTCTCCTGGAGACAGTATAGACGAGGTAGTGGGTAAGAGACAGGTAGGCACCTTGTCAACCTGCACATCAACCGCAGCCACACCGAGAATATCAAGCAACAGCCAGTCACTTGAGAGCAAGATAACAAAGAAAATAAATAGAGTGATGCATAAGGAAATGGTGGCATAAATCTTAACGAGCATATGAAATAAGTTGTTTACAAAAGAATCCTAGATAAGTGCACGAGGTCAGAAGGTATATTTTACGGAAATGCCACAAACATGAAAATGTTATTGAAAGTAACTACACTTGGTTTCAGCGATGCGTGCAAGTTTATAGAAGAGAGTATAGGTAGATTTATATGAGAAAGAAAAGCATTAGGACACAATTTCAAACCCACCACTTGAAATAAATAGACTTAGCATGCAAGCAGGCGGTTGGTAAATCGAATGCAACGTACCTAGAAACGCTACGCCGGTTCTGCCTACGTTCTCTGCAGAACCCGTCATTGCTTCGGTCCCGAGTGGCCTCGCTCATGCCTCACTAAGCCTGTCTGACTCAGGCACTCGCGACCGCATGGGCTATGGCACCATGCGCTCGATGTCGATGGAGAACAACCCATCGGTGCTTGCCGCTTCCGCACTTGCCGCTTCTTCTCTGCATTTATAAGGTCTTTCTCTCGCCCTTCGGTAACTGACTTCGTGATTAGATCGCGTTTTGCACGCCGATCAACCGCCTTCGATTCCCATGATTTGCAATCAAGATTAGAACGTGAGAGGCTCACTTTGATTATATATATATATATATATATATATATATATATATATATATATATATATATATATATATAGTCGGGGATCATTAGAGGCAACAAAGGGAGGACCAGCAATACGCTTAATCGTCCCAATGGTGTTCTTTGCATTCGATCAGTAGCACCAACCAGGTCCCGTCGGATTGTGTGCTGTCTTTAGCATATTGGGTTATTTCCTCTTGTTGATCACGGCTAACGAAGTCGCCAAAGATGCGGCTACTGTGTGCGCTTGATTTGTTGCAATATTCCCTCCAAGTTATATCAGGTGAATCTCCGTCGCAATTTGTGTGGAAATTGCAGGAAGAGTGCAGCCCGTTTATTTCCCTATTCGTATCCATCTAGGTGACAACCACGATTAGTATCGATACAAATTAGACAAGCTTTGTGATTCGCAGTTCCCTTGACAATGGTAGCCGCTGTGGGCACTCGTGGAAAGTTCACAAATTACAAAACAACGAGCAGTAGTCTGGACTCGGGGCTTTATGCTGTACGGACCATAAACACAACTTTTCCCCGGTCAGCTTTGTTTTTACAGTGAATACTTGCTCTTCATCTGCCCATCAAGGAGGTTGATGTCGATATTTTTGTCTTTAATACTGAGCTCACTTTTCCAAGGCGTAACATGATGGTTATGGTCATATGCAATACACGAGTTTGTTGGACTGGAACATCACGAACCACGCATCATTGGCCTATTCGTATAAGTCAGAAACCAAATCAACTCAACATAGACTTTTTGTGCATTCAGATGGGTGCACTTTCGGATCCCAAACGATACAAGATCAGACAACAGCTTGAACCGAGAATATAAGAACCTTGTCAGTTCGATGCGTTGAGAACTTGAGAGTTATGGCTAAGCGAGAGTTAATCATCTGTATACCAGATAAAGGTTCTGGCATAGTTCTAATAGGTCGGGCGGATTAGGTCAATAAGAAGCAAAATCTTCTTAGCGGCGAACGTAAATTCCAAAAGCTAACAACAGAGAAAGATAATACAGAAGAGTTAGAAGCGCAAGCACAAGTTTGCTCAGATACATGACGCAAGCGAATGTTAGCACGAAATTCGCTTTTGGAAAGCTAAGGCCTTAAGGCGGACACCTGCCGCGGTTCTACGGTCTCCTTAAAGCTTACAAAGAAGGCGTCCCATTGTGTCAGATATTGTACTTGTTTAATCTTTTCCAGCATTTGGTAGCTGATTGAATGGTTGAGAAGTTGCAACCGCAGCGGCGTGCTATTTGCACATATTGCGTGAAGGATAGTTTGAAGCATATTGAGAAGACCAAGGACCGGAATCTTACCAAAAGTGGATGCCATCATTCAAGGTCTAGTCATTGTTTACGAATACTCCGTTGTTTGAAACGGTGGATTACATTTGTGAACTAGTACAACTACAGGACATACCCTTAAATCTCCCGGAAAAGCTGCTGAGTATATTGTTACTTACGTGCACCTTATAAATGTGGTTTACCTTGAATGGGGAGCTATATCATCGAATTGATGGAGTTGCCATGGAGTCAATGTTGGGTCCCTTGCTGGTAGATGCCTTTAGGGCGAAATTGGGGCATAGCTCACTAAGATCATAAAATAACGAAAGTAAAATGTTTATATGCTATGTGGATGACACCATTATGCTTTGCAGATGGAAAGCACTGGTTTTGAAGCTTTTGAATGTTTTATCGACGCTCAGCTGTGTGACTGATGCGCTCTGATTTTGCCGCAGAGTCAAAGCATTTTCAATAGTGTATTGTGTTGTTGTGTTCACCCGAAAGTGCAAAATTAACTGATACAATTGAACAGACGGCGATCCTCAATGCTTCACTAATGCAATCGAAGTAAACCGATCCGCCCCACCACCTATCCCCTGTGAGCTCCGTCCCTAGGTCAAAAAATCAATTCAGCCATGCAAACCACCCCAGGGTGTTTGCACCAATCACCCTGACACATGTTAACCCCCTAATCGAACAAGTCACTTTCGACGCGACTGCTTTCAACCGGTCCCTGGATGCTACATCTAACGAGTCGATCACGACATCGGCAGCTCGGAGCCGGGCAACGTACACAACGGTCGCCTCTAGAAAAATGCCCGAAGCGACAAACGCATGCCTATCTTCTGCACCGAGCACGAGCGATGCGACACAGCTTTCACGACCGTCTCCAATGCCTGCTAAACAATCCAACTCATCAGCCAAAACTCTCAAGCTGGCGTTTGCTAGACAGAACCACAGTGCGTTGACTCTCGCGTGCACTAACGTTCCAGAGTCCAAATCGCACAATAAGGAGCAAGTCCCTCTATGATCGCAACAGGTGGTCTTCCATGTGCGGCGCAATTGATACTCAGGTTGAGCCCAAATGCGAAGCGCGTAGCGCGTCACCCAACCTCAGTGCACTACGGCGAACCTCGAGATCTTCGAGTCTCTGAACTCAGTAGATGAGACAGAGAATGTTGAGCTCTCAGCACTTCGTCTTCGCAAATAAGTAACTAAAATAATTAACTTCGTATATTTATTGACAAGCGAGACCGAATATTCGTACCCAGAAGTAGCGTCATAGTTTGCGTGGCTGAAAACAACAATAAACTAAAAGATGAAACATGGAATATCCGATGATGAATTTTCCCTCGGATCATCGACTCAAACACTCAATGTGCAAAACTTATGAATACCAAATTATCTAGGTAGCGAAGCTCTGGAGCAGTCAAAGCTAGAGTAGGGGAGAGTAGGTTGCACAGGCGCCTGCTTAATTTCATGAGTAATTACAAATAGAACGTAAGCTGACTGTTGGCTACTGTGAACTCATTTGTTGTTTAGACCAGCTTCCGTCAATGTTTCTGGTAATTTTGTGAGCTGTTTTTAACACATTCGAGATAGTGGGGAAAGTCTCTAGAGAATTTTGGAATGTGTCGCTGTCAGCAGTCCTGTGTACTTTTCGTGGTAGTCGGTTCCACAGATTGGCATATCACCCTAAAAAGAACTCGATCAGATGTTATAACTAAAAAGCTGTGAGGGAAACAAGTAGCCACCATTACTGGTGCGATGGATGGCAGTTTTCCATAGCCCTAGGGCGGTACTCCCTGTGAAAATCCGCTTGTTTACGATGTTGAAGAGAAGATGGAGAGCGTTCTTCAATCGTCTCAGCCTCCGTGGCGACCTTACTGTGGCCTACCAGATTCTAAGGAGCCCCAATCACGTCAGCCTCCACCTACTACAACTGAGCCACAACACGAAATTGAGGGGCCATCAGTTCAAGATAGCCACACAATAAAGTCGGATAAAATGTCAATGGAGGTGTTACGCTCTTCATGCGTGCCAGTCATAGGACGCTCTCCCAAATTATGTTGTTTCCGCCGCAACTTTACCTGTGCTTAAAAGCACGTTGATGTTGATCTAATCCACCTACACTACGAGATATAGCCTGTGTCTCGACAGACGATATAATGTGACGAATACCGCACAGCCAGAATTAACCTAAACAACTGTGACTGACTCTTTCTGCATGCCTTTGTGTGAACACTGTGGTGAGTCTACCAAAACGATTTTCATTTTATCACTGTTTTCTATTCACCATGTTATGGTTCTCATTCTGGCCATCCTACGATGCTTGCTAAGCACCCGCTTTTTTGCCCATAATATACCATAGTTCCATTATTCCATTAGGAGGTAGTAGCAACGAGCGTAGCAACTCAGAGTTGAGCAGTACCTCATGACCAGCTTGGCAACTGATTGTTGGACATTTCCCAGAGCTGTTCTGTCTTTCTTTCTTAAGTGGCTGTGGATGATACTCCAGAGTAGGTCTCCCGATTATTTTGAATGTCTCAAGTCGTGTTTCAGCTAGGAAGAAAGTTCTAGTGATGTAGCCGGATAGTTGTCCGGATTTTTCAACTTGGTAATGTATAAGTTCAGCAAAATTTAAGTTGGAATACCCAACTCCCAAGTCCCGAACTGAATCAGAGATTGGAATCACGTTGTCCATAAGCGTGATATAGCCTTCCGTGATGCGGCATCCGTATTTATTATTATATTATTCAATACCTGACCACTATACAATTGTTAGTGCCACAACATGTATTTAACATCATCAAGAACAACAACAAAAAGGGGAAGCAGGTAGACAGTGGAAACCTTTGAAAGGTTTACAAAGTTAATGCGTTGTGAGGGCATATATCTTCCCGGTTGCCCAGGCCGAGGAGAAGAATTGACTTAAGGGACCCAACCCCGAGCCTTTGGTCATGAAGTCCTGACCCGCAAGGCAGCAAGACGATTAACGGAGACCGTTGACATCCGGGTAGCTCATTCAACTTTTTTTGTTCAGTAGCAGTCCACAGAGAAGCCGGTGGCCAACAAGGTTGTTCATCCACCCTCCGTTAGGTACTCACCTGGCTGGCCGAACAACCTCCTCGTAGTGCCAGCTGGGTGGTTGGGGTCTACCCCCTTCCAGCAAATAGTTCGGCGGCAGTGTTCCAGGACGTGGTGGGTTTTCGCCTGGCAAGCGTTCTCCCTATAAAAAGCCACGAAAGTCCGTTTAACAACACTGTGACGTGGCGGTTGTGACTCGCCACTAACTAAAGTCACCCATCGCTTATCCGGACAATCGCTTCAAGTCCACAGATAGGAAGCCTCCATTTAGCACTGGCGACACCTTCAAACACATTCAAGCAAAACAACAGGAAACATTTACCAATCCCATAAACGAAGCTAAAAACGCCTACATGCAAACTTACATACATTCATATTCAAACATATGCAACAATCCCATTGTACATTAACTGATCACATTTTGTACTCCTAACATTATCATGCCTGCGCAGGCGTGCCTTGCTTAGTCGAGAATACAAAATTTATTTATTTATTTATTTAAGTGAGTGGTCAGTGACCCTATAGTCGGTCACATTAGCTTTGACACAGCGCCGTACGAGCTCTTGTGATATTTGATGGAGAACCAGGTGACCAGCCCAGAACCTCCCACTCTCTGAGTTGCTGCTGCTGATTGTCCGCGACTGCTTATTCATCTCGCCTGCAAGGTAAACGAGACTTATTCGCAGTTACCTCCGCAAGGATGGCATTCCCCGATCCGCAACCTGGGAACGCGCCCGCTAGCGTACAGCTCCGCCACGGGAGTGGCATCCGTATCAAAATATCTTGGATTTTCTTACGGAGCACTTCATTACCTGACTTTCACCATAGCTGCTTAACGCGAGTAGGTCTTCGCGTTTCGTTCCCAAACACACTTGTAGTCAGTCTGCTTGAAATAAGTGGAGCAGTTTTACATCATGTGCTAACAGAAATGAGCGCTCGTGTTTGATGGGGTCGTTTATGTTTTCTATGTAGATTAGGAGAAGTAGTGGTCCCATCACAGTTACCTGGAAGACACCGCTGGCTATTCGTTTTGGCGCAGAGTACAGGTGGCCTGTTCTAATCTTTTGGATTCGATCATTTAGGTACGAGTTGAACTGGCTAAGCAGAGGGTTTCCAGTAAAATATTGTAGGAAGGCTTAAACCAACGACCACTTGTGGAACAAGAAAGACAACTAAAGCGGGCTAGTAGAGAATTGCCGATGGGTACAATGGATGAGACTAGACAAAGCGGTGAGAGCCTTGCGGATCAAGCCGACAACGGATCAAGAGCGACGGCTGGTAATGAGTCTGGGCCCAGAACCACGGATGAGGTATTTGTCGAGAACGCAGTGAATCAGACAAATACGCCGCTAGAAAAGCCCACGGGACTGAACACGGACCGCTTCATGTAGCCACGGGAGAGAAAATCGCCTGCTATCCAACGACTCGTGGCTGGCCGGAATCGGATATAGCGAAGCGGAGATATGGGCTGAAAGCTTGAAGGGATTATTCCCTAGGCTCAAGCCCGTAAGGCGTATGGAATGGCCCGTCTTCTAAATCCTCATCCGCAGTGCGTCGTGGAAAGGAAACACGATCCATATCTGTACGGGTTTGCGAGTGGTCAGTTGCGGGTTGTTGTGGTAATACACGCTCTGCTCCCATCCCGCGTCGTTCTCGCTACGATATGACTCTATCACGGATAGCAATGGCTCGTATGGCACGCAGTCAAACACCTTTTGCATGTCCAATAGAATTATGATGATTACCACTCCTATGTTAAACATATTCGTAACGCAACCGACGAATTATAGCTGGTAGTTAACACAGGAGTTCTCTAAGCGAATTAGGTACTGCAGTAACTGGATCATTCGTTGACTCATTATAGCATGTGATGGTGGGAGGACGTGTGGGAATACGATAGTTCAAAAAAGACGTCCATTCATAGTATAAAGTGGCGGGGTGAGCATATTATCCGATCTTGCTTGGAAAATTCGCTCAAAGGAATCTGGTAACCAAGGTGGCTGTCTTAAAGGCGCAGTCAACCATCCACAAGCAGAACAAGGTTGGATTGCAATGGCTACGAATTTTGACTGCCACATGATTTACCAAGTGGAGCTACCTCTTTGTTTAGCATCAACTTTAAGTGGTTCACTCGGCTGCATCGTTGCGATCCCTCTTTCGCCAACATTCCTAGCTTATATTTGGACAGCCTTGTTCCGGAAGAGTTGGTTCTGAAATCTGGGAGAAGCACAATTCCTCCCGGAGATCGATTCGTTAATTCAAATAGGGTGGATGTGGAAGGTCTCCGCATGCAGACCGTCAATCATTACGTCAAGCAACTTCTTGCAAGCGGTTTGGGATGTCGGTCACGAACATTTAGCCTCACGCTTCATCCATCCTGCCTTCTCAATCCGTAGAATATCGATAAAGTCCGTTAGACACCTTGCAGGCGCTCCACTTCAGTTACCATGAGGCTTCGAAAACAATGTATCTCAAGTTGCTTCACAGCAAGTATCAGTAACAGATTGCATAAGAAGACACACATCCATTTGTATCGAAGCTCTGGATAATACCCCTGAGCGACATGAAGCTCCCGATGGTCGCTCTGACGGAGCAATACTAGTGGCGGACATCGATCCTCGGTACCTCTCTGTCCCACCTGACACATTCGGCCGCTCCTGCTTCAAACGAGACGGATTCGGATGAAGAGGCATGTCGATAAAACGCCATAGTCACTATGATCCAGCACAAGTGTTTTCCAGACAAACATCCTGGCAACTCGTTAAAATATGCCTGCTGATGCGGACAAACAGTACTCCACTATGCTCACCGCACGTAGGCTAAAGCTGCACTGAGAGCGCTTGGCTCACTGCACACCCTCCAACAGCTCTAGCGGTCCGATGAAGGCCCTAAACTCCTCCGAAACCAACCCGCATGCATAACACACACAGAACGCTAGTCCCTTGAATTTTGCTGCAAATGGATCTTCACATGAAGGCGATCCTACCCTCTCCACCCAAAGTCCAAGCCGCTTACTTGGAAAAAGGAAGCAAACACCAGCTTCCGAAATGCGGTAGATCGCTCACTTATTCTTAACACTCCGGACAAGCCCATTTCGTATCCTCTTGGCTCCAACGATGCATGCGTCGATGAGCTTTGCACATCACAGTACCACGTTAAAAATAGTCCCCTTTCCTTTGCCATTTCAATCGATCCTGCCCCGCAACGTCTAGACTCGTCTGTACACCTGGTTTCTGCTGCACACCGTACTCACGGCACACGCAACTCTCATCCATCATTTCCTTGTATGTCACAAAGCCCTATCCGTTCCGGCACCCCTCCAGTCCCGGCTAGGCAGAGACAACAGGCCACATACTCTCAAACAAGGGCAAGGCTACCTCGAAGCAATTATAAAGATTTTTCAAGCGCTCCCACAACAGAAAAACCGCACTAGCGATTAATAATTGTAGCGTCTTCCATTTCTACGATGGATACATCAAACATATCAACTAGACGATTTTCGGTCCCTGTGAGTGTCGGTGTTGTGAGATTCCATTCCAACACATAAATACCTATTAATGTGCCAAATTTTCGGGCATTCGACGCTCCATCCGTTGTGACGACCCACTACGCTGGACATAGAAGCGATGAAGTATCCCATTCAAGACTTAGCGAACCACCTATGGTACCCCAAATGATGCAGTCGACATCGTCACACAACAAACCCCTCGTCAAAAATCCGACATTCTTCCACTGTCAGCGATTTTTCCCTCGAGAAGAATGAACAGTCTCTTCAGTTAGTTTGTGACGCAGTCACTCCTACCGCCGCCACCAAGCGCTCATCTTTTGCGATAGCACCATTCGGATTCTCTTGCTAACGAAGCGTAGGCATATGGCCGACAACAGTGGTGCTACATTCACGAAGCACACTCTCTGGACCATGTTATCTAAATCGTTAACAAGTATCCCTTCATCATCTAACTACCAGGGCTGCGGTCCAAGATTAATGAAAGTGGTGCTGCATTCCGAAGAAATGACGCAAGTTCTATTAGCTAACTGGTTGAATCTTTGCGCCAGGTTGTCAACCGAGGTCCGGCAAAAGGCAGTAGCCGCGCCGCCAGGAGGAATCAGTGATTCGATGGAACTTGTAACCGCCGCAAATGCTTTTCTTCACAGTCCTGTGGATAGATTGGCACCACACACCCACGGCACACCACAGGACAGAGCAAAGCGTGAAGGAACATCCTTATCTGGAACACTGTATGAGGCCATATAGCAGGACTGAAATTCATAAACCCATGACTAACCAAAAAACGATCAGAGGCTGACTACCTAACGGTCGGTTTGAAATCAAACCCGAAGTTGACATCCAACAATGCACCCCTAAAATCCAAAACACTGTCGTTTTAGCACATTTACACTCAAGGCATTCTTAACAAGTTGGTCCAACTTAGACGGCGCCTCCCCTCGCAATCACCTGAGCACCTTATCGTTACCGAAACCTTATCAAACCTTGAGATAACTGATCTTGAGATCAATTTACCCGGCATGTCACTGCTTTGGAATCATAGAACTGGAAGTGGCGATGGTGTAATTCTTCATTACAACGCAAATCTTCGACATGAACTCACTGATTAACCAGAAATCCGCGCCTGGAATTCACTTTGGTGCCGATTAGGGTTGCGGAACAAGGACACATATCTACTAGCCGTGATTTAACGCCCACCAAACTCTACGTCGAAAATGGAATTCAAACTGAACTAAATATTGCAGGTTGCTTTGAACAAGTCGCTTGAGAATTACATGTGCACGACATGGAAACGCCAGCAACTGATAATGTACAATTTAAAGCCTGTTTGCAGGAGCTAATTTCTAGTCACCCTCTGTACAATCACGTAACTTCTCCCACCAGATTGCGAACTGCTAATTAGCCGTCGATACTCGATCTTGTGCTTACTAAGGAAGAACTCATGGGTGACTAGATAGTTACAAGCACGCCACTGGGTCACGTTAACCATGTTACTACGCAGACTATCCTGAAAAGGAGAATGATAACGTACATACTGTCACACACTGCAATGTGTTTTGTAGGCTTGTTAAGCTTACGTCTTGGAGGTTCCTAACCGAACACCCTCCAGACATTGGCCTGGGAAATGTTCATAAAAACGTTTAGCCCACGGGTAGCAAATGCATCGGAACAGAAGTCCTTCCAACGTAAAACCAAGAGCAAGTCATTTATGAGGAGTAGAACACGTAAAAGCACGTCCCTTAGTATTTTGCATGGCGAGCTCACATGGACTGCCCGTATGCCGATACCTGGCCTATGTACTTGGCACATCGTAACTTCCGTGTGAAATTGATCCGCGAAAACAAGGTTACGCATCAGCAGGACATAATGAAGTAAATCTGCACGAAAACAAAACTTCTGCACTGGCACGTTAATGGCCTTCATAAGTTGAAGCGTGGAATCCAAGCACTCATCAAAACTAATGGGTGCACGCGGTCAGCAATGAAAGCAGCCTATCTCTTCCGGTTTCATTTCTCCCATACGTTCCAGCCCGTAACGAGCCCAAAATATTCTCTTCGTTTCTATTACTCCACCGTCAGGTTCATCCGACATCACCTTCAATGCTGAGCCTGGGTTGAAGAAGCTGTTATCCTTCCGTATCCATAGTTCTCCTGGAGTCGATAACATTCGACCGAAGGCTCCGCAGGCAGTAGCCAGTGATTTAGAAGAACCACTGGCCGTTTGCTATCAGCGCTGTCTAGAGGTGAACCGAATTTCACCAATCCGGCAGCGTAGGGTCATCACTACTATTCATAAGGGTGGTAACCGCACTGACCCTACCAATTACCGTCCAATAACGCTACTTCCTGCACTTTTCAGTTATGGAATCAATCTTCGCAGATACCTTGATGCAATATCTGAAAAAGCACAGCTCAATAGCTCCAGTGCAACTTGGCTTCTGTCAGAGGCACTCATGTACTACCAACGTACTACTTGCACACAACGGCTGGACTGAAGCAGTTGAGGGTGGAGCAAGAGTCTTTTTCATCTACCTGGACTTCTCAAAAGCGTTTAAGCGCTCAGACCATCGAATTCTCCTTTACAAGTTTCGGGACTACGGCATTGACAACCCAAGTACGCGTTGGATAAACAATTTTCTACACGAAGGTCGGTTGGAGGTGAGAGTTGAAGATATCTGTTCGAAGCAATTGATGTTGCGTGCAGTGTACCACAAGGCTCGGTGCTACGATATGGTCTATTCTTAGTTTTTCATAAGCGCTCTAACGAGATCTATTGGTTCTGATTTTTAATTCTTCGCAGATGCTATTAGGATATGGCGAGGGATCAGAGGACCGGACGACCACGGACAGCTCCAGTACGACCTTAACACGATTTCGAACAGGTCAACTCAGAATGCCTTATCAGTTAACGTAGGCAAATGTCGCGTTGTTCAACAACGCCATAGACCTGACTAAGTGTATTGGCTTGTGGCACACAGCTTGCAGACCAGCCCCCAGGAACGTAACCTTAGTGTGCTGGTAAAGAATGGCCTCAGCTGTTCGAAACATTCTGAGGCAGCTGAATAGAGGAAACCAACACGTCGGCCTGCTGCGAAGGGCACTCGGGAGATTGGACCCATCAAGTTTACCATTAATGCACAATTCCAACATGCGCCCTCACTCTGAATACGCCATCCAAGCTTAGCAACTTTGGTTGAAGCGCTACTTAGAGGTGCTAGAGGGCATCAACTAACGTGAAGGGTCTATGCATTTAATCTTACTAGCAAGGACTGAAGTTGCTGGTACTTGTTAGTGGACGCTTCCGAAGTTACGTGGCGATCTCATTTTAGTCTACCAACTACTGAGTGACCAATCACGCATACCGCCATTTGCTGAGTTAGCCAAAATACCATGCCCAGAGGTAACTGCCGTCTAGAGTGTCGACGGGATTGCTTTTTTCTTCGGAGTTACCATCTCTGGAACTCTCCCAAACCCAGTTGTATCCACCCCTACTTTTGGACATGTTCAACAAACGATTGGATGTGACCCTTAGCTCCCAGCACTTCGTTACTTAAACTGCGGATTACATCAATCGCCCTTCTACCGGATTTGGGTATCTCATGGACCCAAGGATGCGGCACATGAGTGAGCGACCACATTTTATTTTTCTCATGCTTCAAGCCAAAGACCACTGCATCTCGTGTTATTATGTATGCTTGCACTCAATGTTTACATATACTAAGGTTATTTAGCAACGCATTGAACTCGTTAGACGATGAGTAGATGACTCACATACCTTTTGCTTTGATAGTATTCACTCCAACCGTCCTGCGGGACTTGTCAAGCACTTGCTTTTTAAGGTATGATAAATAATTGTTCATTGGTTATCAGAATCCGCATTTTACATGTGAGCAGGAATCCAGAGGCCGTCTACTATCTCTAGACGTAGATATTTTCAGAAACACCGATGGATCATTCTTAGAAAACACACTTGGACTTGGCAGTACACCAACTTTCACAGTGCGGTTTACTTACAGGACACACGGAAACTTGTCCACACTTTTGCCTTTCGGGTGAGCAGTACTTGCACACTGGACACCGTTACCAAGGAACTGCAGAGAATCAGCGACGCCCTCAGTCCAAATGGGGATCCGGATAAATTCACCCTCAAACACAGTAACGAACGTACTAGAAGACCACAGAGGATGAGCGTGCCCAAGAGGTAACGTTTTATGCACCTAACGTTCATAGGTAACATTGTGGCTGAGGTCCTGACCAAACACCTTAAAGAGGTGGTTGAGGGAGCCTATTTCTTGGCTCGTCTGCGCAAACCTTCGAACGATATGCCGCCTACGTTTACTCGATCAGTGCCAGTGTATCAATACTCGTGCTCTTGTGGTGCACGATACCTGGGTCATAATATTAGGTACCTGTCTCATAGAACTTACGAGCACATCCCGAAGTGGTTTTACAGTGATGAAACAAGATTTTATAATACTTCCATCATGTCGCACCTCCTCGAGTGCTGTCATGCAAGCTCTGGAAAGGTTTCCCGAGTTATCTATCCCATTCTTGAGCGATTCTCGTGCGGACTCCGTAAGCATTCCTATTCGTTTCTGAAACTATCCATATTCGCGTTCTCAACCCGGAGCTGTGCGTACAAAAGCGATTCGTACACCGGTTACTTTTACCGTGGCCCACAGCTTTCGGTACATAACCATTCGAATTGTTTTTACCCATGCTAACGGCTAACTGATCGTGAAAATAAGGTACCTAAGTGCCTATCCCTTGAAACCAATTTACCATCTTCACTGACATCGTGGATTATCGATTGAGCCATTAAATCTAACATCCTAATCAATACTCTGCCCAACTCGGCACATTTATCATGTAACCCGCACTATGTAAATGTCTGGGTCCGATGAGACTTACCGGAAAGAGTTCTTAACTCAACACTCTGATTCATTTTATTAATGGGAATTTTTAAATTGCTAAAGACAAGCATTCCCTGTGATTCATACAACTCAACATAGGTTTTGTGAACCCAGATGGGTACGGTTTCGGAGCCCAAGTGATACAAGCGTAAGCAATAGCGGTAACCGCGAGTACAACAACCTTGTCAGTTTGTTACAGTGAGAAGTTGTAGTCAACCGTGAACGATGCAGATATGCGAGTTAGTGCGACTTTCCGATTCATACTGGAACAGGAATGCGTGCAATTCTAACCGGCATGACTTCACTGGCATTCGTTGCAGTGCATTACGACACCCAACAGCTCAGTATGTTCATTCCGTTGTGATATACTTGTTTGTTAATGACCTGTGTTACACCCGCCACTTTTAACAGCCGCAACCCGTGATTAATTTTGTCCAACGGAGGAGATTTTGGTGTTCTAACTAGTCAACAATATTTGCACCATCGCTGACGGTAGACCATCAAATCAAGTCAAGAATGTGCTTTATGCACCCACGTAGGGTGGGCGTTTAGTCCGGATATCAAACGGAACAAAACGACTTAACGTTGGAAGAAGATCCATCGATGAGTTAAGGCATCACCGCTGTCCGCCTTTGCTCACACAATCGCGACCAGCGTGTGGTTTGATGATTGTATACATTGGGGTGCGTTCTAGGCGACGTCAACAGACACATCCCACCCCATCTGTAGGCAGTGGAACAACAGAGGAATGGTTTATGATAGGTATACAATCAAATGCTTGACAAATCCCCCAAGATGGCTAAGGCGAAAATTACAAGACAAAATCAGAGCATAGCTAGAAGAACGAGCAAGCTACATGATTCACCAAGTGGTTTGTGGAAGTGCAAATGTTAGCATTTCAGCCTAGAGTTGGAGAGGAGTCTGATACAGTCCATCTTTTGTTCTGCATTAATGTCGTCATCTAGTGGATATGGTCAATACCACGTAGTGCAACTTTGTCACTGTGTCGTCAATTTGTTTTTTAATTTGTGATAAGATGGGAGGCATAAATTACATGCCATGAGAAGGAGTTCCAGGGCTGCGACACTCAGTAGGAGAAAAAATTTCGTCGACATTACAGTCAACAGTCAATAGTGTATTGCGGATAAACAAAGCCGAGGCTTCACATGGGCGGTGTTCCAACCGTCTGTATTTCAAATGACTATAAGAAAATATTTGTTATGAAATTCTGGATGTGATATCACATATAACTGTTTAGATTATGGGCAACAGCTTATTGCGCCAATTGTTTTTCGAGGTCTCGAGCTCACTATAATTTGTTTTAATGAACGGTTTCCAAAATTTTGTGTATAAGTCATAAATTCCTGTTTCGGCCTTTATTTCTTATTACTGGCTGTTTCAACACAATATATATGTTTATTAAGTGCTTGGAAGTCATATACGTACCATCTTTCATGTTGACAACCGCTCATTCATCAAAAACATCCGCTGTAACCATTTCTCACCCATCGCAACAACGCACTTATTCGCGTTCACACACCAAAGTGTGTTCTCTTCTTTAGATGCATACCGAACCAGCTTAAAAGTGAAATTCCATAAAATAATATAGAATAATTGTTACTTGCAAGGAGTGGGACATTGAACTTTTATATAAAGGGAATTCATCATTTTTTATCTTTTATCTAAATTTGAATTTTCGCGCTACAGACTGGTGGAACGCTGCACTTAACATGTCCCGCAGGATGCGGAGTGAGGGTTTTCAAAAGAAGTTCAAGTTCAAATGGGATTTGAACGACAGGATTATCCCGTGAGTGTTCCTTCTTCAGCGGGTCGTTATACCAGGAGTTGACAGACTTTGAAATACTGATGGACCTAAAACAAAGACCGCATCATACCCTGTCCAACCAATTAATGCCCACGGATCCTGCCCTAGCAGTTCTTGCTGGGCCGGTTACGTGAAGTAAGAAAGCGAAAAAAGTAAGCTCAGAAGGCGAGAAGAGAAAGTGGACAAAGCTGAGCAACTAGAATACCAAGATATTTGAGTCATTAAAAAGAACTTAAAACTGTCGTTGGGTCAGTTAGGAAAAAGGAAAGATTTGGTGTTTCCGCCCAAGAGCATCGAGCTCGCGCAAAACTTTTAACCGTAGGTTCCATAACCACATGATCTGGAAGCGAATTCCAGCGATCCATAACTCTGAACGGCAGACGAGTTTTCGTCCTAATCCTAGCAAACCGTGGTCTATTCAGTTTCAGTGGGTGACCGTGGAGATTAGGTAACGTAGCGGGGCTACATAGCCCTGATTAGTTAGGGGCGATCTTACTTGTCAAAATGCGATAAGTACGAATCAGGTCCCCTCTTATCCTTCGATAGTGCATCGAGTACATTTACCAAACTAAGCAAGCTTTCAGGATACCTCTGTCCCCGTAGACCGTGCACTAACCTAGTACCCACTCGTTACACCCTCTCCAAGTCCGATTTGTCTCGGATAAGACATGGTGAACAAGCCTGAACACAATGTTCCAAGTGGATCACACGAATGCCGAGAATAGTTTCACAAGCAAATTGACCGTTAGGACTCCGAAAGAGTGGCGGATAAACCACATCATGCGAGACCTCCGACAAGCAGCCTTCCTATAATTTTCGTCAGAATGAAGAGCTGTTGAGTGAACGACCCCTAAATCAATCTGCTGAGTTACAAAGGGGTTTAACCACCGCCGACAACATACCGGGTGGGAAGACTGGCAACCCCGATTCGGGGAAAACAGAGCACTTGGCCCTATTTATGAGCATTGACCATAAGGTAGACCATTCCCAGCCTATCCAACTCACACTGAATTGCCTCAGGATCCCCCGGGATATCCACAATA
Source organism: Dicrocoelium dendriticum (assembly GCA_944474145.2). Taxonomy (NCBI): domain Eukaryota; kingdom Metazoa; phylum Platyhelminthes; class Trematoda; order Plagiorchiida; family Dicrocoeliidae; genus Dicrocoelium; species Dicrocoelium dendriticum. The sequence goes on from OX104067.1 coordinate 47,650,414, forward strand.
TTCCAGAGCTTAAGGTCGTCAGTACACATTAGTGACGACACTCTTAGCTCCCCCGGCAAGTCATGTACACAGATCGCGAATAACAATGGCTCCAATACCGAGACCTGCGGGACGCCACTAAGAAGCGCTTGCCAAAGCGAAAGGCTGCGCTCCACGCGTACATACTGTTTCGTCCACTCCAGGAAAGCAGGCATTCATTTAATAGCACGACCAGATAACCCGGAAGAGCTCAACTTTAGTAAGAGTCGAAGCTGAGGAATAGTCTCAAAAGCTTACGAAAGGTCCACCAATAGCACGCCTGCAGCGTCGCTACTGTCTACCGCTTCGGCCCAGCTTTCACGAGCTACAAGTAGATTATTCTGACACGAAAATCCCTTGCGGAATCCATGTTGCGCAACACCGTGAGAGTCAAATCTATTTAGGTGGTTCCCCACCGAATCCCTTGTCAGCTTTCCAAAAAATCTGTCTACTACGCTTGTCAAACTGACAGGCCGCTACTTTGCTGGCAGAGAGCTGTCACCGCCCTTAAAAATCCGACAGATGCTTGCCCCCTTCCATACCGAAGATAAGACGCAGCTGTTAAGCGATATTGAGAACACGCATGTGAAAGGACCACTCAGCTCAGCAGCCAATTCATGCAACAGCTTCGGATGAATTGAATCAGGACCGGAAGTTTTGGACGGATTAATGCCTTGCAGTAGCTCGAAGACCTGAGTCTCCGTATACTAAACTTAGCTAAGCAAGAATCCTCTAGACGTCTTGAAACCACTAAAATCTGTGGTAAAGAGATCTCCCAGTATACTGATAACTCAGTATACAACCCTTGTCATAGTCAGTTTGCGCACGGGTCCTGTCTGCTCGCAATAACGCTGGTATAGACAGGTTTGACCCACTGCGTCTTTTAACGTAAGCAAAAAACTTCTTGGGATTAGCTGCCGCCGAGTCAATTAAACCCTGCTCGTACTGGAAACGAACAGTCCTGAGATGTTGCTTACATTTATTTTTAATCTCTCGATAACTATCCTAGGTACTGGATGATGGAGCTGTTTGGTAGGTTCGCCAGCATCTAGACCGTTGCGTGTGTAGGTACTTGCCTGTGGTATCGATCCATGGAGACTGTGCCCGTAGCCTTCTTTTCCTCATGAGTGGAACAAAGGGAGTGGAAATTTCTGAAAGGTATGCCTTAGAATTATCCCAGGCTGACTGGACAGAGTCAGCCATCGAGATCTCACAGTTCAGAACTGAAGCCTTAGTTCGCATTGCACTAAAGCCCGCCCGCCAAATATTAGGAAGTAATTCAACGGCGGTCCGTTGGTGCCTTGAAAGAGCACACTGAAAGGATATGCACACGTGGTCTCTGGACGATAGTGCACCGTACGAAACAGTTTCGAAGTCGAGGAACTTAGCGAAAAATAGATCAAAATCAGATGGTATTTGGTTGTCCATATACTTAGTGGGGAAGTCCACGAACTGTTGCAAAGGCAATTGGAGACTCAGCCCAAGACGTTCTGCACCGAATGTTCCTGACGCCGAATTGTAAGGAAGATCGGCCCAACAGACTTCCAAGTGGTTGAAATCCTCTTGCATTAAACACTTATTCGCGGACTGATTGCAAATAAAGTCAATTATCAGCCTGGAGGAACTTCCAGGACTCTTGTATACCACTGCAACTGGAAACTGGGTCGAGGAAGTGCGCATAACAGCCGATAGGGTTTCAACAGTCTGCTCCGACGACTGGAATGTGCAGGTCATTAACACTTCTTATTCACAGCTCACATAAAGTACAACACCTCCGCCTTGACGACCAACGGAGCGATCAGTTCTAAGCAGTGTGTAGCCAGGTAAACATACCGTCCGTGACATCGGAGACAACCACGTTTCATTGAAGGCAAGAATGTCGGGACGAGATTTGACTACGAGCAGACCCAACTCGTGCACTTTGTTCCTAAGGCTACGCACATTGCTAAGTACTACCTCAAGGAAGTCGGCACGACCAACCCTGGGTCGTGCGCCATCAAGATTGACTACGATAAGACGGAAAATAACTTCCGGCTGACTACCCGAAAACCCACCAAGCGGACGCTTTGCTCATTAGCTGCCTGCCTATTTATAAGGTCTTTGTTAGCTCCCTTCAACTTCAATCTACTTCAGTGAAAGCACTAGCTGAATGCTGATACCACTACCTTTAAGCTTGAATGCAAACCGCAGTAATGATTTGCGTTCTTTCGGGGTAGAAAGAACCACGCGAAGTAATCGGGGTTGCAGATTTGCCCTACCGATAGGGCCGTTCTCTAATCTGGTCAGCTTTCTGACTTTGACACCAGGGAAGTCAGGTTGATGCAGCTTGGTGACGCACAGTTTGAGCCACTTGATATGATCCAAAATGCGTTCACTGGGGAGAGCAGCATCAGATTCCGCGACGTTACTGAATATAACGCTGCTATCCGTGAAAGAGTCGCCACGACGTGTTGTTTACCCCACGTGCCTTGGATTCGACATTTACACCAGGTGTCCTCACCACTGGCGATGGGACTGTCCCTATCTCTTCAAACGACGTCGAAGCAACGGTAGCGTAGGTTTTTCCCACTATTGCTGGCGTCTTACCATTTCCTTGGTCTCCGAGCCCTGCCGAAATTTTACGGGCAGTTCCAGTTCGTTTCTTCTTTGGACTGACGGGTGCAGAAACCTTTGTCCTTGTGTCGTATTGTGCAGTGACCGATAGGTCGTCAGAACGGTTTCGGTTGATGTCGGGACGTTAGCATCTCCGACAGATAAGTAGTGCGCCTCGGAATGTTCTCCTGTGCACAACCGTCCGACGACTTTATGACTGATAAAAGCCATCTTTCTCGATGCCGTGACTACTAAGTCTCTGGGTTTAACAGGGGGTTTATGGCATTTCCGTACCCTACTTTGCTTCAATCTGGTAAGCTCATGAGGAGTCAACAATGCTATCTGGAGTGTCTGGCAGGATATGCGACTTCTTGACCGAGTGACAGACACCAGTGGATGGATCGTCAGCAGTGGTGCAGTCTACTGCAGTGTCCTCAATTGCAACCCTCAGGGATTTCAAGATCAACTCTACTTTGGTATTGAGCGAGGCGAGTTTATCTACCGCCTTCTCAACATCTACGAACCTTGACGCTAGTGCTGTAAGTTTAGCGCCGATGATAGCCGCGCGCGTCATTCTCTGAGCGCAGCATTCATCACAGCTGAAAAGGAAGTTTACACTGGATGATAGCATCTTGTATTGGTCCGCTTGTATGCCGGTACAAATTTCGTGATACCAGCGACAGCAAACGTCACACTGCATACCTCTAGGCTGGTGCTGCTTGAGCTGTTGTTGAATTAACACTTCTGCATATTCCCATTTTCTCCCCAAGTATGTATATTGATATTATCATCTTGGTATCCGCAGTGGTAGTGTAAATGCTGAAAATAAACGCGTTAAGGTTCATAAAGGTTATTTTTACTTGATTTGACTTGCGAAAAACCTGTGGCTGGCTCTGAGCAAGTAGACTGTCCGCAAGATGCATTAGACTCATTCAACGAAGACCCCAGGCGTGCATCCGCCACGGTGTTTAGCGAGACAGCCAAGTTCATGTGGAAAACAAAGCGGAACTATGATACCTATACAATGGTAAAATGACCGCAATAAAAAAGGCGAACACGGGATTAAAACTGCGCACAACCGGAAAAATTACCAGTAAGCACCAAAGAGGCTTTGTCCAGCACGACTTCAATCGATCCAAGACAATAGTCAAATTTCGTTTCAAGCGTTTATTCAAACACATTTCCACAATATTTCAGCTAAAATGCTCGATTAGTTTGGCACGCCAAAAAGGAAAGTGAAAAACAACCATATGTAGAGAACAACCGAAAACAGTGAACCTACCGAGCAAAATCTTGTCCTTCCGGATCATTCACAAATGGTTTAATGCAAGTTAGAGTGTCACTGTCTTTGGTTTTCCCAGAAAAACGGTTGGGGGTTGATGCACTTTTGTTCCCTGAATGTGCACATGACCCGTGTGTTAAATAAGGTAGTATAACGCGACTAGCACATTGTCGACACGATATTTAAGTAGGTACTGGTATGGAAGCTTATATGTAGCAAACACGTATCTGGAAAAAATTCAGTATACAATACAGCCGGCTGTATTGTTCTACCAGTTTCAGACGGCGGCTTCTCAATCTGTTGTTTTGGCTAATCTTTAGCAGCTGATAGCACGAGTGATTACAGTTGCTTAAAATTTGTTAACCCATGATACGATCCCCGCCTAAACACCGATAGCGTCAAATAAAAACTGCAAAAATTCTCAGACGCCGTTCGTAGGTAGTATAGCCCTTGAGTGTTTTCGGTGGCTCGACGTTGCGGAATTTCCAAGACAGTAAGATTCCGCTTCAGCCATGGCTGCCATACTTGAATCACATAGTTCACCTGAGGGCGTATGTATGCACAAGGCAGCTGGAGAGGAATAAATGGGTCAAAGTGACCAAAAGCACTCTTTAACAGTCCCAAGTTTTGATGCCCATTTTTAATGCTAGTTAAGGTTGCTTCGAGCAGGACTTCCTAGAACGAGGAGTTCTGGAGCTCCTGACCGCCTAGCCTATGGTGGTGAACCATTTCGGGAGGTAGATTAATTACTCGAGATGTAACCAGATTGAACTGATGACAATTGTG
>OX104067.1:47655588-47681388 GCA_944474145.2 Dicrocoelium dendriticum
CTTACTTTCCGATGCAATGGCAACCAAGGTATTAAAATTGATGTCAAAACTTTCCCATACAATATCCGATGTCGTCTCGGTTAAGCAACTCCAGTAGGTATTTTCAACTAGCTTTTCCAATGTGTCATGACGTGTTATGGTATTCCCCCATGTTGTATTCTGAATAGCACGTGTACATGAATAGTAATGTTGCATGAGCACTGCGGCCGGGAGTTGTGTCGATGAGCACCTCATAAACGTGAGTACTTCGTTGGTGAATATCCGGTGTAGTACAGATTGCCTGTCTTCCTCTCTGAATCTGGTGACAGTATTTATGTGGTCATAAAGCAAGAAACTGGTGACAGATTATTGCAGATCTGCTTTGTACTGTTCTTCAGAGGTGGCTTGGGATTCCAGGACAGGGATTGTAGGAGCGTCAGTGATAAGAATGCGGCCGTACCTCTTGTAAACTATGCGCCTCAGTGCGAATGCCACATTGAAATGCATCTCGGGCATAGAAGATGGAGGGAGGAAAAGAACAGTTACCAAGCAAGCGTGATTGTCTCTCAAGCGTAGACGGCCTAGGAGCACCATCAGCATGCCGATACGCAGTATCGACACTTCTTTACCGTGCGACCATTGCCACTCTCATGTGGTCTAAGGATACTGCGAGGGTCGCCCGCTCCCCTAAGCAGGCTCGAACCCGTGCCCTCAGATTATAAAGCGGGCGTAGAAGGCACTGAAGGAATCCTGCACCATGTTGGTCACATCATCTAAGGGTTCACATTGGAGCTGACTGTGGAAGTGCAGAGCCACTCCAACCCCTTTACTGTCTCGACCGTGCCGAACAACGGACCTGCTTGGTAACGCGACCTCGATGTCACTGCGCGGCCAGCTTAAACTGCTGGCCTCTCAGAGGAGTGTATTCAATGCGTTGCAAAAGACAGTGGCATGAGGTTGCGTGGTGGGAGACGGGGAGATTTTCTGGCCAATAAATCATATGACACCACGAAACGTACGCATTTTGGCAGCTGTGTCGAAGTTTATGCGGCCCCATGACGTACACCTGGATAAACGGCAGTTATTTCTCATCTTCAATTGAGCATATTACGGCGAATTCTGCGATCTGACCGTCGCATAATCACTGGTTCATATGTACGTTGAATCAAAGGATCTACCGCAATTGGTACCCCAACTGACGAAGCGAGGTGTGTTTATACCAGTTTCATCACTTATTTCCCTTACCCCAAGATTTTTCTCCATCTGAGTGACCAAAACTAGGTTGCTTTCGCCCCAATTCTGTTTTTGCTTACACATAAAGAAAATGCCATTCCTTGCTTACTAATCTTTGTCTCTTTTATGCAGCCCACAGCGAGAATCACCACCTCCGAGTAAACGATTACAACAACGTGGTATCCGGCCTAAGTCTTCCTAGATTCGACATGACCAGAGGATATAGGCAGAAAGGTGAGTGGTATTGAATTCACTTTCCCTGAAATGCAATAACTTTCTTATTTTTGAAGTATACGTTTGAGGTATAAATGTCACAGCCTCCGAGTCGATGTCAAGCTAGCCCAAAACTACTACGGATGAAGAAACTATATATATATATATATATATATATATATATATATATATATATATATATATATATATATATTGTTGGCGGCATTCGGTTTCGGATTTGCCTGTCACTGTGGCAGCAGTCTATACAATTGTCATCGGCTCACAGAGAAACTGAGAGAGAGAAGCAATATGTGTAATAAATATAAAGATCATTAGAGATCTTTCGTTTTCCACGCCGCTTTTCTGTCAGTTTAATGATTGCGGTTTTGATATATAGAATCAACGCAAAGACTCATGCAAGTTATCCATTCTCTGCGACTACGCATCATATCCTCAAGAGTCTCCAACCAGCAAAGTTCTTCATCCCTGACTCCCCAGCCCGAAAGACGTGCGCAACCGACAACAGCTAGACTGGAAGTCAGCGCCTTGACGTTTTGTCGCCATGTAGTAGGTTGGCCACCGCGCGATTTCTTCCAGTGCGGCCCTACGCGAGGGAATAGAGAGCGATATGGTAAACGCTCGCATGGTATGCGTAGGACGTGACCTAGCAACCTCAGTTGACGCAGCTATATTAGTAGGTTAAGACGTACGCTCGTATAACCTAGGACGCGAAGTCTAACATCAAGGTTGCCCACCACACACGAGTTATCCTGCGCAGATAACGGTTGTCAAAGGCCGAAATCCAACGCAACTCATTCACACGGATCGGCCAAGCCTCACTTTCCTACAACAGGACCCCACAAACGCAGGCATTGTAGAACGTGCTCTTTACCGATAGTGAAACGTCCTGACGACGCCACAGCTGCCTCAGATCATGAAGGCTGATTGGGCTTTGAAAAAACAGAGAAATCTCATTACCGATGATGGCATCAGCAGAAACGCAGCTCTCAAGGTAGATTCTAGCTGTTCAAGCTGCTCAGTCTCAAGGATCTGCACGGGGGCAGGTGGATGTCAGTCTTGGAGTAGGACCTTGCATTTCTATGGTGTGAAATTCATGCTATACTGAGGAGCTTCAATCCGCAAGCGGGTTTGAACGACCTGCATGAGCCGTGGGTTGTCATCGAGCAAGGCAATAAATAAATAAATTGGTATAGTTACCGACAGACGGTACACTGACCCATAAGTGGGAGCGATCATTTGTATAGTGAATACGTTTCATAGCATTAAAGAAAAGTTTATTGATAGCATTTCGGATCATGATTATTTTTTCTTGAGTCCTAGACCAGTGCAACTCATATGTAAAATTTACGGATGTTTGTATCGTCAGGAGTAGACAATAAAGGGAAGGACTACTAGGCTGTAAAGACACATGACTTGGTTTGGTATGTAATGACATGTATTGGGTAAGCTAGCTGTAAGCGATTATCTTCTCATATGTTGTTTATACCAACTTCTGTCAATGTTTCTAGTGTTTGCTGGGAGTCAAATATCTTCAAAGCATTTGGTATAGTGAGGAAGGTCTGAAGGAGATTTCGAAACGTTACATGGCTTGTACACATGCGTATCTGTAGGGGTAGTTTGTTCCACAGATAAGTGTATCTCACTAAGAAGAAATTCGACCGAATTTTATGACATGCAAGGTTTGTAGGTATCAAGTGGCCGCCATTACGTGTGGGGTAGACTGCAGTCTTCCGTAGTTCTAGTGCGGTGCTGTCTGCGTAAATTCGTTGGCTTATAATACTGTAGGAGAGAACGACGTTGTTCTTTAAGCGTCTCAGCCAAAGTGGATCCAGCTGGAGTTTTCGACAGCGATCGTAATAAGTCAGGTGTGAGCAGCGCACCATGAGCAGCTTGGTAAATGATCGTTGGACATTTTCCAGGGCCGTTCTCTCTTTCTTTCTCAATTGGCTGTGACCTATAGTACAATATTCCAGAGTCGGTCGTACTATTGTCTTGAATGACTCAACTCGTGCTTCTGGTAGGGAGAAAATTCTGATGATATATCCGCATAACTGCCTTGCTTTCGCAACCTGATAAAGAACATGTTCAGAGAAATTGAAAGAGTTGGAGTATCTAATTCCTAAGTTCCGAACTTAATCAGATGTTGGGATCACGTTTCCGTTAAGTATAACGGAGCCTTCTGGGATGCGGCATCTGTACCCAAGTACTTGGGATTTCACTGCGCACAACTTCATTAATAAACGCTCGCTAGCTGTATTTAGTGCGGTTAGGTCTTCACAGATGTTCCCCAAACACATAGGTAGTTGGTCTGGATAAAATGAGTAAACAATTTTGACATCATCTGCAAACAGAAATGGGTGTCCATGTTTGATCGGGTCACATATATTGTTTACGTAGATTAAGAAAAGTAGTGGTCCGAGCACACTTCCCTGGAAGACACCGCTGGTTATTGGCTTCGGTGTAGAATGTTGCTGACCGATTTTAACGACCTGAGTTCGACCGTTTGGGTATGAGTCGAACCAGTTAAGCGGCGGATTTCCAATTCCATATGACTCTAGAGCAGACAGTAGTGGCTGGTGTGGCACGCTGTCGAACGCCTTTTGCATGTCCTTTTACATGTCATCAACGTGGCCTAAGTCACTCGCGCGGTAACCTGGAAGAAACTCTAAGCCAGTATCCTGGAGACCTTTCAGAGCGCTTAATAGGACATCTGTAATCGAAAACTTGAAGAGAAACGATGACATGGAGCATCCCGGTCGCACGTCGCTAGTGAGGGTGAAAGGTGAAGAGAGCATACTGTAGACTCTCACTCTATCACAGACATTAATTTATAAATCTCAAAGCATGGTAGTATACCTTCCGCACACCCTATTCCTTTGCAGACAATGCCATAGAGCAGACCGGTTGACCGAGTCGAGCGCAACTCAGAGATCCAACGAGGAGACAGTAGTAGGCTGCTGATAAAGGTGACGCTGCTCGAGCAGTTGGCGGAGTTTAAACATGTGGTCCACACACCCTTAACCAGGGCAGAGAGCAGTCTGTTGCTAACAGGTGTGTTGTTCTCGAACCGGTGTTAGTGTGTGCAGTAGAATGGATGTAAGCGATTTGGAAGCGACGGATATTAGACTGCTTTCTATGGTTTGGCACATGTGACACGAGCACCCTTTTTGAAGATGGATATGATGATGGACTAGTCCCAAAAGGATGGAATCTTTTGTTCACACCAGGTCTTCGAGAACAAAGCGGTTAACTGGTTGACATTCGTCTCGCCACCGTATTTGAACAGCTCCGGATGAAGTCCGTCTGAGCCAGCAGACTTGAAGGACTTCAAGTGACGAAACTCAAGGCAAACCGTTTCGCTTGGCGGTTCCAGTGAAATCTTCCAAGGTGCACATCATCAATAGACATTAGATAAGGGTGAGAAACACACCTCAGTTAAGGTGCCGCGATATTAAAAAGATGATACTAAAAAGATTACACTACAAATGCTTCAAAAAACAAGCAATATCTTAAATGTTATGTTATGTATTTGGTATGTTATCGTAATTGGTTTGGAGAACTAAAGGAGAAGGGATGGACAAGGAAATTCACAACCCAACCGCCATTAGGGTCGGTTCCTAGCATTATTATCAAGTGTGTCCAACCAAACGTCTTCATCGTACTTAGGAAACCGGCCAGGCAGTCGGGAGGCACCAACTGAGGACAACTTCGAACTGAGGGTTTTCATTTCTCTCGGCCAATTCGTCGCTTGGCCTCCCCTCCACCAACTTCAACCACACCCTGGCTCGCAAACAACGCGCAGGGCTCCCACCAGACATGAGCCAAGCTGCGAAGGCAGCGATGATCGGACGTGACCAGCCTCTTTATGTCGGTCGACCTGATGGGCCAGGTTTCACAACCGTATAAGAGGGTTGAAAGGACGGGTGCATCATAAACGCTGCCATTCACGGCTAGAGTGATGTCGCGGTGGCGCCATAGGTGACAGAGATTGGTAAAAGCACCCCGACCTTCTACTATACGGTTCGTGACCACATCTTCGATCCCAAGGGCGCTATTATAGCTGTCCATGTACTCGAATCCCTGAACGATTTCTAGCTGATCACCACCAAGGGTCAGCGCAGGGATGGGTCCCCGCGCGAGTGGTCCTACCTGTTCCACGGGATGAAGGACGAGGCCAGATGAATTGAGAGTCGAAGTGCCCAGCCCATGGGTCCGTGCGCCTATGCAAGTTAATAGTTGGTGAACCGTCAAACTCGGAAATAGCTTGACTGAAGCCAGGTCTTCTGTGGCTTGTGGTCCGAATGGGTTAGAAAAGTTCACGAAAGTTTCCAAAAGGAGCTACTATCTCCATCTCTGAAGCGCGCTGAAACCAGAAAGTTTCGCGGTCGTTACGCAGGCTTTCATTGAGTTGTTGGCTGTGGTTGCGGCGGGCACAACCGCAGCTTGAATCGGCTAGGATAATTTGGCAATAGTCAAACAATTCCAAAGAGCGAGTTGAGATCTAGCCTCTCACTGGACGCCCAGCAATTCCACAGCATGATTGACTGGAAGAAAGCAACGTTTAATGTAAGATATTCCATTGATGTTCGACAACTCTAAGTGGAGCACGAGCGAGCACATCTGATAATGAAGTTTGATAGATCATTCGCACGGAGGGGTAGGCTAGCCTATTGGTATCCAGCGTACGGTGCATTGGTTTGGACGAACCACCAAAGCTCATGCCAAAGTCCACACCGACCGGAGCGTGATCTGAGTAGAGGTAGGTGGACCAAATCGATTTGCAATCCCGTACACTGTCCCGCCATTTGATGCTGATTGCGATATGATCAGTTTTTGACCACGCTTGTGTTGACGAACAGGGACGCCGAGTGGCAGCGCCTCTCCTTGAATGCCTGAATTTCGTGCTCACGAAAAAGAGGCGGTAGTCCTCATATGATGTGAGAAGTCTATCTTCCTCATCATAGTGACTATCATCAAGAGCATGACGACCACTAAGATGACTTTCGCATGGCAGAGAGGGTCTGAGAGTGAATTGTATTCTCCGGTAAAGACGACGACGTCGGATTTTTCGGCTTTACTCAGGGACTTTTGGAATCCGTAATAAAAGTCGTCCTTAACTGATGCACTACTGCAGTCGGCTGTAGCGTAGGCGAAGATCACAAATATATTGCATCTCGGTACGATGTCTATTGACCTCCTTTAGATTCCTGAAGTAGAATCGCACACAATCGGCTGTCAGTCGGGTACCAGCCAAGAAGCGACGTCTTAGCTTTGTCACTCGATGCGATGCCAACACCAGCCAGGCCAGGTGCAGCAGCCTCTGTCTCCTGAAACAAATGTAGGAAATATTTGGTCCTGATATCAGCAAGGGGTGACAACTGAAGTACGGTGCTGTAGTCCTGTAACCGAGGCATCAGAGAGATATCAGCAGTACGCCGGTACCCAGTATCGATGCTCCGCTGTAGCGCAACCACCACCGGCCGCATATGGGCTAGGAATACTGCAAGGGTCGCTCTGCCCGTACGCAGGCTCGAACCCGCGTCGTCAGATTACAAGACAAGCTTGTTACCTTTAGGCTACGGGCCGAGTCTCAGAAAGACAATTGACATCAATAGCGAGGGATTTCAAAGTGCACGCTAGCCCGGCTTGTTGTCCGATCTGAGCGATGTTTCTAAAGTTGAATGTCGCCACCCGAAAGGGACATTATTTCATATAATATTTAATCACCGATATTGTGTCCTTGGAATTATGGTGGAACCGGAAAACAGGATCGGAATAAAAAATGAAGATAACTGGCAACATATTTTGTCCACTACTGCACTCACAGTTTTAGGTTTTTTGTCAGTTACTTTTATTAAGGGAGGTAAAGGTGATTGACATCCGCCACTGATGTCGGCCTTCCAAGATCTCCAACCAGCTGCACTCGGTATCTCTGTGACCCCACCCAGGGAGTCGAGAATGACCGACCGATGCCAATTGTTTCGTTAGCTTTTTCATGCCGCTTCTCCAAGTCGTAGTCTGTCCACCGCGCCGCCTCCTCCAGCCCTGCCCAGCAACCGTGAACAACGCACAGAGCGGATGGTGCTGAGCGGTCTTGAGCAATAGGTGACCGAGCCACCGCAATTGGCGCAAGGAAACAGTCTACCCGAGCTAGTGGCTGTTTCCTCTCAAGATGCATTGTTTACTTGATACAGCCAACACACACGGGTAATGGATTGCGTGAAATGGTGATCGCAGACAGACAGCCGGTGCATGCCAACGTTCCGAACAGGTCACGTCTCTCAACCGCACAAGAGTACAGCGCGAATAGTCGAAAAATAAACCCGCCCTTTGATGTAGAAATGGATATCATGGCGGCACCACAAATGCCAGTCTAAAGAAAAAGGAACGAGCTCTTGAGCTACGCATCGAAATCTCCTTTTTAACGACTCCACCAGCAGTGATCCAAATTCCTAGGTAGACGAAACTCTCCACAACCTCCACTGTCTCACCACCTAGAGTGAGGAGAGGTATAAGCTTCGCTAGTATCGAAAAGTACTTTGAATTTGGATGATGAAAAGTGCATGCCATACTTCGACGCTGCAATCACCAGGCGGTTAAGTGCAAGTTGGACGACCTGTGGATCGTCACCTAGCAAGACGATCATCAGCGTAGTCTAGGTCAACTACGCAACTACCTGCGAGGAGCTCAACTCCAGCGTTTACCGAGTCTGCTAGAGAATTTATGAACATATTCTCAATGGCAAAATTGGAGAGCAATGGTGAGATAGGGCATCCTAGTCGAACAGTACTGGTGACAACAAAGGGGGCTTAAGCTTGCCATAATCCTTAAATTTGCCTGAGGTCAGACCGTAGACTGTACGCAATACGGAAAGGAACTTCTAGGGGACGCAATTCCTTAGCAGGCAGTGCGACGATGCGGTCCTGTCGACAGAATCGAAGGCAGCGTGATATACAGGAACACGACAACCGTTCGCTTTTGGTACACATGACAGCTCTAGGGCCGGGCGTAGTGTGAAAAGTTGATCCATGCAGCAGCAACCATGGCGGAACCCAGTATATTCTTCCCGCTGTAGTGGTTCACTCATTGGCGGTAATCTGCGAAGTATGATGGACACCAGGAGATTGCAGACGAAGGGAATCAGACTTGTACATCTGTAGTTGGAACACATTGTGCGCAGGCTTTTTTGAAAATGTGTCGACTATGGACTCACTTCAAGATGATGGAACCTCCTCTTTCAACCAGACTTCTGAAAACATAGCAGTGAGTTTTCGGACCAGCGAATAGTCACCATCTTTAAAGAGAGCAGAAGATAAACACCAGTGCCCGGTGCTTTATGATGTTTCAGTAGGCGATTCTTGTCGGATTTTCTTTTGATCCGTTATGGAGATCGAGGACAAAGGAGTGACACTGGTCGGACTCATGGAACTTGGGAGAGACTGTCATCAGAGGTAGATCCAGAGGGATTAATGATGATCGTAGGATAGGCATGTGATGGAGGTGCATAAACAGTGAAAACACAGGAGCATAAGAGAACGACAATAGTAGTAGTTGCGTGATACATGGATCTATCAGCGGGCAAGATACTACACGGTTGCTCAAGCCGAGTTATGGCCATGTCTTATGGGATCACCCCGGGTCTTTGGCTGAATAGCCTACCCGCAAGTTAGCGGAGCAACTTCAGGGAATCGCGCCCATTGGGAGCTGGTGACCAATTACGCAGTCCATGTGCCTTTCGTTTGGACGCTTGCCAAACAGGGACCCAATTCTTCCCACAGTTTCAGCATCACATTGCTGGATTTGCATTGCTCCACCAGAGTGTAGCAAGAGGCAGTGATTGTATTTAGTGGCGAGTCATATGTGCCACGTCACAGTGATGTTAAACAATTAGTGGCTTTTTATAGGAAAAGTGCTAGCCAGGCCAAAACTCACCTTCTCCTGGACACACTGCAGCCGAACCATTGACGGGAACGGGGTAATCGCCGACCACCCAGCTGGCACCGTGAGGAAGTCGCTAGACAATCCAGGCTGAAGAAGTGCTATTGCAGAAAACTTGGTAGTTCCACTTCCCTTCGAGCATCTAGTCTGTGTGAAGTCGGAAAGTTCCCTCAGACTCTTTCTTCACTTCGCCCTTAAGTAAGCATTTCTTCAGCGCCTACACATATTTACCTATGGTATGTACTGTGTTAGAACAACCGGACTTTAGATCAGGCACAGAGCAAAATCAGCTATGATCTCATTCCACTTGTACTCTACCGCTGTTAGTACAGTGCTAACAGTGTTCCTTTTGAAGGATTTGAAACCACTGTCTCCCACAGGCTGCGCATGGTGTTAGTTGTGGTCACATAGAAAACGGCGTGTTACAAAATTAAGGTGCACAAACGTTACCCTCAGTGAAAATGCTGGCACCATTTGTCACACAGATTTCAACTATACTGCTCACATGACAGTTTTCGCGTTATAGCACTTATATGGCGGTGTTATTGTGCTACGTCCATGTGACAAAAAGACATTCCTTTGCATTGGACCTCCACTACCAATACGATGGACGCGATTGATCGCGAACCACCTGGTGTGATCCAAATTTGACAAACTCAGTAGAGGTTTTGACACCCGGAACGTAAGTCGAGGAATTTGGATCTATGTGCGTAATCCGTAAAGATTCCCAGAATGGTGAAGCTAACAATCGTATCGAAACTAATGTATGTTTGAGTGGGCCGCTTCTGTGATTTCCAATCGTATTTTAAAACTGCACAAGTCAAGTCAAGCCAGAATAAGCTTTGTGTATCCGACTGAGCATATAGCAGCACTTTTTTAAACTAGAACTGCGAATAAAAAATTTGGGTACAAAATCTCTACTTAAATGAACAGGTAAATGGTGAGAAAATAAAATATACATGCATTCACTCGACCAAACGTTCACGCGTGGCATCAGTGATCTTCGTAGAGTTCACTAGAAGACGTGATAAATAAGGCAAAACAGAGTTATGACTAGAAGCGGTAGGAGAATACAGAACCTTAAATGTTGAGTGTGTAGATGAGAAGGAACGGGTTTTCGATAACTTATCGTGGAGTGGGGGAGGCGGATCGTTTAAAATCTGTTAAGAAAATCAGTGAAATGCATCCAAATGCTTGGTAAAAATGAAGTTACAAAGTATTCTCCGGGTAATTCACTGCATTTAGAGATGAGCTTAATCGAACGGACAATAATTGTGAAGTCTTTTTAAGAAGACCAGGAAATAATAGACGAGCAATACAACCAGTGAGGGAGAATAGAGATATCAGCGACTTTATAGATTAAATATCAAGGTACAGAAAGCAACTGGAGTCACAAGGCATCAAATGATAGTTTACTTATCTTGCGAAAAGTTTCTTCGATGTATGTAGACCACGTTAAGTTTGGGGATAAAAATACACCAAGATCCTTAAGAGTGGGTGAACTAGGTTTCATGCTTTCAATAACAACAATGGGGCTCGAAGCACTGAGAAAAGTTGGGTAACCGTCAGCGTAAAGAAAAGGAAAAGTCCCGGCATTTAAAAGCGTTGAGGACAAGGTATAGGGAAGATGACCACCATTCAGACCCGTCGAACCCTTGTTGAAGCGCCGGGTATGACCTGTTGGTGGGCATGAAGCTGCCTAAAACAACGTCGTCGGCTTACTTACATCCATTAAAACCCGAAGGAATAGTAAGTTTCTCGATGTACAAAGAAAAGAGGAGAGGATGCCCTCTGATAAAGACCCCAGTCGTTACTATGAGTGGAGGAGTTTTTCCGTTCAATTGTGTGAACTGCGAAAGATTTGTAAACTAATTACAATTAGATTGCACAGCGCAGGTTGGCGTATGTCCACAAGTCCGGACTTCATCAGACACTACCATTCAAATTCCATACAAAACGAAAATCACTCGGGCACTGTGTACGAGATGCATATCCCTCTTAACAAAGAAAGCCCCTTTAAGAAACGTTATGACATTTATTTCCAATGGTTGCTAAACTGAACGAAGGAACATTTACCAAAATGTGTTCAGCGCAACCCAACGCTTACGATACTTGTTATAGCAAGAAGCCATCGCAATGAGGTTTGACCTTACCTTGGTGCGATGGTTTGCGTGCCTCCGAGATGCACTGAGCTATGCTGGGTGGTGCATGTTTTGCAACTTCAGAGTCACTAATACCAGATTGGTCAATGGTTAGCGGGCAGACAAACCCAGCCCCCTGGTCCTCCAGGTTGCGGTTTAGAATGAGGGTGGTTCCCTACAAATTAAAACGAAATCCTTGTAGCTCAACGCCAAACCTGCTTCCTTGCGGTCAGGTTTTTGGACCAAAGGCTTTGGTTGAGAACCCTAATCATGCTGCTGTCTAGATATGAGCAACCTGGCAGTATCCTGCCCACGCAATACTATGAATCTCACTTCAAAACAATTTCTGATACTCTGGCCACCGCGGAAGATAATCAACGGTGCACTATCGGCTGCATCGAGCGGGGTGGATAGGGGTTTGGATGCTACTGCTCAAGCCTTCCCATCTTCTTATTCCCCCTCGTGCGCTTTTTCACCCTGTCGTCCTGTTCCAGCTTCACTTTTACCCTCCCTGCTTTCAACCCCCCAAACCCCAATTCTTGGCCCTCCCCCACTTTGCTTTGATAGTCTTTTGCATTCTAGTTTCAACTTACATATGAACCTGGATCGTCATTCCTGCCGTGTAGACAAGCCCCTGTTCAAACAAGCGGTCCACCCCAGTTCATCGGCTTCCATTTGGAGCCCTCGACCATCCTTCAGATTGGTATGCCTCAATGGTCGCACATTGCTACAGATCGGTCAACAGGCAGCACTTGCCCGAACATTAGAGATCCTCTCGATCGATATCTGCTGCTTATCGGAGACCCGCCTGCAAGACTCTAGCTCTGTGCTCACTTTGCGATCCCCTTCAGGTGACACTAGCAGCAAGTTCTCATTGCACCTATTCGGTGACGATGCAGCTTCGAGCACCGGCCAAGCAGGTATTGGTAGCGCCTGAGTCCCCAGGCTGAAGTTGCTGTGGTTGACTGGATTACAATCAGTACCCGGTTGTGTGCGGTCCGATTAGCTGGCTCGTTCAAAACTTCGAAGTCGCGTGGAACTAACAGGTGTCTATCCCTCATCGCTGCCTATGCACCCACAAACTCTAGCGATGATTCGATAAAAGACCACTTCTATCGCCAACTGAACGAGCTCCTTAGCAAAAGAAGAAGCTCGGGCATTGTTGCGCTGGCTGGGGATTTGAACGCCCAAGTTGGAAAATTATTCACTGATGAACTGCATGTGGGCGGCAAACATGGTAAGCCACCCGTACTGATAACGGTGAGCAGTTAGTTCACATGTGTAAAGACGCTAGCTTATTTCTAGCGAGCACTAATTTCAGACACAGCACCGCCGGAGGGTGACTTGGCGCCCCACCAGTCTCGAACCAGTTATGAACGCAAATCGATCACATTGCGACAAGTTACCGCTGAAGAGGCTGCGTCCAGAACTGTCACTCGATTTGGAGCAACAGAGTAGAATCCTACAATGTACTTGTGTGTGCTGACCTGCGGATGAGTTTTGGTGGACACCCAAAAGGACGTTGTTAACGCATTGACAATAGCCAACTGGCGAAACCAGCTGTTCTAAATGCCTACCAAAGTACGCTGCCATGCAAGTTGAGTAAGCACAAACTGGATGCAGTTGAAGGTCACTGGTCTAATGTTCACCAGACCTTACTAAAAGCAGGCAACTCCTCATGTGGTATGTCTAATCGCCAACGTGGACATTGGGTCTCTTCGCAGTCTCTGTAACTTATCCATGCTCGCCGGGATATTCCGGCTGGAAGCGAACACAATGAAAATCGCAAAGAACTCCAGGCAAAACTCCGTGCTAGCCTGAAGAGAGACCGCGAATCCTGGTGGTCTCATCGTGCATCAGAGATGGAAATGGTCGTTGCCCTTGGTAACCATCCGGCTGATACGGGAAACGGGCAGCAGGAGACTTGGCCTTAATGAAACTATACGTGACGAGAGTGGATAGCCTATCCGCAACTTGTTAAAACGCTTGGAGCGTTGGGCTGAGCACTTTGAAAGGCAATTTAATCGGTCGGAATTGTCAGATTCCTCGCCGGCCACTGATCACCCGCTCCATGGACTCTCTCTTTGGATCCACCCTCTCGCTCAGAAGTCGAACGTGAGATCGGACTGCTGAAGTTACATAAAGCCGCGGGACCAGATGATCTGCCTGCAGTCCTCTTCAAAGTTGGTGGGACCTGCTCTTGTGGATGATTTACACGAATTGATAGGTAAACTGTGGGAGCAGGAAACTGTCCCAATCGACTGGAGCCGCTCCGTCATAGTCCCAATTTTCAAGCGAGGCTCACGATCGGAATGCGGCAACCATAGAGGAGTCAGTCTGATCTCCATCGCCCCAAAATTGCTTGATTCTATCTCCTTTCACAGATTGACTGGCACTCGTGGAAGCCATATTCGTGAAGAGCAAGCCGGGTTTCGTCGAGGTCGTGGCTGCATTGACCACATCTTCACTTGGCGTCATTTGTTGGAGCACCGTCACACATATTGGCAACCCACCGTTATCGTGTTCCTCGATATCAAAGTGCATTCGATTCGGTGGATAGATCTACCTTTCGGGACTGTGTAGTCAGGAAAGGTGTACTCACTGGTCGGCGAAACTTCACGTATGAGTTGCACAACCTCCGAAACGTTGATTAAATCTGGGAAACTTTCATGTATCTGCCCTAACGCTTAAAGGCTCCTCAGTAAACTTACCGATCTTTGGCTACGTCAGGTTGCGAATGCTTGCGACCTAATTTCTATTACCGAAACTTGGTGACTGATGCTGAAGTTGAGATGACCGGAATGTCACTCATCCGGAACGACCACCCAAACAGAGGGGGTGGGGGTTCTAATCTACTACCGCAACGACCTGCAATGTGGAAACTCACGGTACCGACTTACTTGACACGCTTGCAAACACGAACGCTATTGAGGTCGGCTCCTAGCTATGTCAGCATTTGTCTCCAACCAAACGCGTTCATGGTCTTGCGGCCCCAAACCAGGGAGCCGAGACGTTCCAGCTGAGGCCAGCTCAGAATTGAGCGCCTTCATTCTTCTCGACCAAGTCATCGCTTGGCCACCTCTCCTCTTCTTCCATCCACACCCGCGGCGCGCAAACAACGCACGGCACGGGAATCGGTGGGCTGGCATGCGTAACACGTGGCCCAGCCATCGGAGTCTGGTGCATGAAATAACGGCGCTGAGCGGTTCATTTCCTTTTCCTGTTCCGTACACATGGCGTCGAACAGGCTTTTGGTTCAGGTGGTATTCCCACCAGTTGCGAACCAACTTCCGAAGGCACCGGTGGTCGAACGTAACTAGCCTCTTCAGGTCCGTTGCTTTAAAGGGCCAGGTTCCACAACCGTACAGTGGGGTCGAACGTAGCGCTGCATTGTACACTCTAACCTTCAAGGCGAGAGTGATGTCGCGCCACCGCCACAAGTTGCGAAGGTTGGCAAGTGCCTCTAATTTTTGCTATACGATTCGTGACCTCACCTTCAATCCCACGGACGCTGATGCAACATCCCAGTTATTTGAATTTTTGTACGGTTTCTCGCTGGTCCCCAATAAGCGTCAGCGCAGGAGGCGGTCCAGGCCAATCTTGGAGGAACGCTTTGCACTTCGAGGGTGCGAAGCAAAGCCCGAAGTGCCGGACAGCTTGTGTTAATCTGTCCAGAGCCGCTTGACACGTCTGGGAGCTGTCACAGATTATGGCAATATCATCAGCATACTCCAAGTCAAGAAGTCATTCTCCTTGGAGCAGATCCACACCTTCTAAATCGTGTCCTGTGAACGCGATTTCCTTGACTTCGTCGATATCGAAGCTGAAGGTGAAAGGTGACAGCGGGCATCCTTGTCTCACACTGCTGAAGATATTAATGGGCGACGGCAACTTGTAAACTCTCACTCTGCTCGAGCTACGCGTCCATAATGCTCACATACTGGAACAAAGGAACAATGGTGTACTTCGGGTAAAAAGCTATGCTTGCCAAACCACGTGGGATGAAGATTACTGCGAAAAGTAAATGCCATGATAAAGTGAAAAGCGTTTTCTTGAACTCACTGTAGACTAATGTAGAATAGCGGAGACGTTCAAAGTATAAATTCATAATTCCATTGGTTGGGAGTATGATAAGACACCGTTTGATTGCGTTTTGTAGCCCCTGGCTAACAAGTCATAAAATAAAATGCAAATAAGACAAAGCATCAGCAAGTCGTTTTTTTATATATCCCCAGATTGGGAACATAGAGAACATAAGTAGGGAGGGCGTTCCAAGACCGGCACGTGGGGGGGGGGCAAAGAAATTTCCACGGCATTCAAGCTGGCTATGCTGTAGTGTCAGTTTCAGAGGATGACCTATTTAGGTTAGGGTTGTGGTTCAATTTCAGCAGCGGAATGCAAATGTGGTTTGTGTTTTTCAAAATCTGGTAAATCATTATGAGATCCCTCCGCAAAAGCGGATATCGAATACTGTACATTCTTACAGATTTCAGTCTAAGCTGATGGGACAGATGAAAGAGACCCTTGGCGTTCTTAGTTGGATGTCGTTGAGGAGTTTCGAGAGCAAGGAGATCTTGTTCCTGCCATTGCTGCCACGCCTGAATAGCATATTTCACATGCGGTCGCACCTAGACGTTGAGCATTTGGGGAAAGATTGAGGGTTCAAACCGGCCGAAGGCTCTGCGAAGCAGGCCGAAGTGTTGATTGCCAGTTCTCGTCACATTCGCTGCCTGTTTTGAACACCCGAGATCTTCCTGTACCAGTGCACCCAGGTCACGCTCCCGTGAGGCATTCTCCATGATGTGGTCTCCAAACTTGTAAGCGCTCACCGGATGGTGACGCAACTGAATCTCCTTGCACTTAGCTATGTTCAACTGAAGCGGATTCCACGTTGATTATTCATAAACGCAATCTAGGTCATGTTGGAGTATATCGTAATCTAAATTGTTACTAATCGCCCGCCATATCTTGACGTCATCGGCGAAAAGCAGGAAATTTGAGGAGATAACTCTTGTCAGGTCGTCGACAAACACCAGAAATAAGCGCGGTCCCAGCACTGAGCCTTGTGTGACAACGTATTCCACCTCAATCGGGTTAGAGAGTGTACCCCGTAATGCGTACTTGAAGCTTCCGTTGGTGAAGAAAGTTGTCAATCCAACCAAGAGCAGGATCTCCGATTCCGTATCTCTGTAGCCGCTACAGTAGGATGCGGTGATAGAGTCGGTCGAAAGCGTTGGAGAAGTCCAGGTAAATGACATCAACTCCGACCCCATCATCAGTCACTTCAGTCCAACTAGCTCGTGCAATCAGTAGGTTGGTGGTGCATGACCGGTGTTGCCGGAAGCCATGCTGTTCCGGTGCCAAGCTGTTGCGTTTTTTCAGCTAGTCCATTAAAGCCTCAGTGACGGCCGCTTCTAACACCTTCGCGAGCACAGAGAGGTGAGCCACTGGGCGATAGTTTGCCGGCTCTGAACGGCTGCCACCTTTAAAAACTGGGGTGATAATGCCAGGCTTCCACATAGTGGTGACTTTTGTTCATCAAAGCACCTTTGAAAGAACTGTGACAGTGGTTCAGCTTGGTCGTTGACCGCAGCCTTCAATGCTTTCGGGCGGATGTTGTCTGCTCCCGGAGAACCATGCTCACGCAGTGAGAGTGACTTCTATAGCACACCTGATGGGTTGAATATTACATTTGTAAACAATGGAGTCGATAATGTGCATAACATTATGGGACAGGTAGAGGCTGGGAGTTCGAAAATTGTGACGTGTTGTAGCCGCAGGGCATTATGTGGTTCTTCGGCGCTTTGTACACTACCACCTGTTGTGAAAAGTGGAGGGATGCCATGCTTCACTTCACGATGCTTATTGACATGCTTATACACAAGTTTGTTGTTTGCCGGGAAATTTTTGGCTAGGCACTGTTGATAAGTTACTTTACCCTCACGTACAAGTGCAGTGCAATGGTTGCGATGGGTCAGGAAATTTCCCGAGGTCTCTGGGTCGGGGTTAGTCTTGTAAGCACGTCAAGCTGCATCACTTATCGTCAGGCATTTTCGAGTCCTCCTTAGAATTGAAGGCATTTTTGCGGGACGAAGGGGCTTGGGCTCTGATGCTCTATTGAGCATGTCGCTGAGTCTATCAACGAACTCGGTCCAGACGTTGTCAAATGGAGTGCTGTTTGAGAATTCCCAAGCAGATGCGTCGACGAATTCCTTCAGTAGGTTATAGTGGGTGATTGTATGAGTTAGTTCTGAATGTTCAGTTGGATACTCTGCATAACGCACATAGTAGAACGTTATTACTACATGGCCACTGAGACCTAAAGGACTATCCATCATAACTTGTCAATCATGAGCTCTTCATTCGTGAGCCAAAGATACAATGTGGACGGTTTCTTTGCTGTCCTGAGTCTAGTGGGCATTGTGACATGGTTGTACAAGGAAATATTAGCAAGCAGTTCATGCAAGTCTGCTTTGAACTGTTCACCAGGTGATGCGGACACCTCCACATCGTCTAGATAGTAGTCCCCGGAGAAAGAATGTGACTGCACTTGGTGTTTGTTACTCTCATCAAGACACCTAACAAGCGGGAATCCATTTCTTGAGTGGAAGATTAGGGGCGGTAAACGACAGCTAAGAGACATGCATCGTTGTCTTAGACAGCGACAGCAACAGAGTGAGTCGGTACCGTGAGTTTCCACATTGCAGGTCGCTGCGGTAGTAGATTAGAACCCCCACCCCCTCTGTTTGGGTGGTCGTTCCGGATGAGTGACATTCCGGTCATCTCAACTCCAGCATCAGTCACCAAGTTTCGGTAATAGAAATTAGGTCGCAAGCATTCGCAACCTGACGTAGCCAAAGATCGGTAAGTTTACTGAGGAGCCTTTAAGCGTTAGGGCAGATACATGAAAGTTTCCCAGATTTAATCAACGTTTCGGAGGTTGTGCAACTCATACGTGAAGTTTCGCCGACCAGTGAGTACACCTTTCCTGACTACACAGTCCCGAAAGGTAGATCTATCCACCGAATCGAATGCACTTTGATATCGAGGAACACGATAACGGTGGGTTGCCAATATGTGTGACGGTGCTCCAACAAATGACGCCAAGTGAAGATGTGGTCAATGCAGCCACGACCTCGACGAAACCCGGCTTGCTCTTCACGAATATGGCTTCCACGAGTGCCAGTCAATCTGTGAAAGGAGATAGAATCAAGCAATTTTGGGGCGATGGAGATCAGACTGACTCCTCTATGGTTGCCGTATTCCGATCGTGAGCCTCGCTTGAAAATTGGGACTATGACGGAGCGGCTCCAGTCGATTGGGACAGTTTCCTGCTCCCACAGTTTACCTATCAATTCGTGTAAATCATCCACAAGAGCAGGTCCCACCAACTTTGAAGAGGACTGCAGGCAGATCATCTGGTCCCGCGGCTTTATGTAACTTCAGCAGTCCGATCTCACGTTCGACTTCTGAGCGAGAGGGTGGATCCAAAGAGAGAGTCCATGGAGCGGGTGATCAGTGGCCGGCGAGGAATCTGACAATTCCGACCGATTAAATTGCCTTTCAAAGTGCTCAGCCCAACGCTCCAAGCGTTTTAACAAGTTGCGGATAGGCTATCCACTCTCGTCACGTATAGTTTCATTAAGGCCAAGTCTCCTGCTGCCCGTTTCCCGTATCAGCCGGAATAACTTACGATGGTTACCAAGGGCAACGACCATTTCCATCTCTGATGCACGATGAGACCACCAGGATTCGCGGTCTCTCTTCAGGCTAGCACGGAGTTTTGCCTGGAGTTCTTTACGATTTTCATTGTGTTCGCTTCCAGCCGGAATATCCCGGCGAGCATGGATAAGTTACAGAGACTGCGAAGAGACCCAATGTCCATGTTGGCGATTAGACATACCACATGAGGAGTTGCCTGCTTTTAGTAAGGTCTGGTGAACATTAGACCAGTGACCTCCAACTGCATCCAGTTTGTGCTTACTCAACTTGCATGGCAGCGTACTTTGGTAGGCATTCAGAACAGCTGGTTTCGCCAGTTGGCTATTGTCAATGTGTTAACAACGTCCTTTTGGGTGTCCACCAAAACTCATCCGCAGGTCAGCACACACAAGTACATTGTAGGATTCTACTCTGTTGCTCCAAATCGAGTGACAGTTCTGGACGCAGCCTCTTCAGCGGTAACTTGTCGCAATGTGATCGATTTGCGTTCATAACTGGTTCGAGACTGGTGGGGCGCCAAGTCACCCTCCGGCGGTGCTGTGTCTGAAATTAGTGCTCGCTAGAAATAAGCTAGCGTCTTTACACATGTGAACTAACTGCTCACCGTTATCAGTACGGGTGGCTTACCATGTTTGCCGCCCACATGCAGTTCATCAGTGAATAATTTTCCAACTTGGGCGTTCAGATCCCCAGCCAGCGCAACAATGCCCGAGCTTCTTCTTTTGCTAAGGAGCTCGTTCAGTTGGCGATAGAAGTGGTCTTTTATCGAATCATCGCTAGAGTTTGTGGGTGCATAGGCAGCGATGAGGGATAGACACCTGTTAGTTCCACGCGACTTCGAAGTTTTGAACGAGCCAGCTAATCGGACCGCACACAACCGGGTACTGATTGTAGTCCAGTCAACCACAGCAACTTCAGCCTGGGGACTCAGGCGCTACCAATACCTGCTTGGCCGGTGCTCGAATAGGTGCAATGAGAACTTGCTGCTAGTGTCACCTGAAGGGGATCGCAAAGTGAGCACAGAGCTAGAGTCTTGCAGGCGGGTCTCCGATAAGCAGCAGATATCGGTCGGGAGGGTCTCTAATGTTCGGGTAAGTGCTGCTTGTTGACCGATCTGTAGCAATGTGCGACCATTGAGGCATACCAATCTGAAGGATGGTCGAGGGCTCCAAATGGAAGCCGATGAACTGGGGTGGACCGCTTGTTTGAACATGGGCTTGTCTTCAGGGCAGGAATGACGATCCAGGTTCATATGTAAGTTGAAACTAGAAGGCAAAAGACTATCAAAGCAAAGTGGGGGAGGGCCAAGAATTGGGGTTTGGGGGGTTGAAAGCAGGGAGGGTAAAAGTGAAGCTGGAACAGGACGACAGGGTGAAAAAGCGCACGAGGGGGAATAAGAAGATGGGAAGGCTTGAGCAGTAGCATCCAAACCCCTATCCACCCCGCTCGATGCAGCCGATAGTGCACCGTTGATTATCCTCCGCGGTGGCCAGAGTATCAGAAATTGTTTTGAAGTGAGATTCATAGTATTGCGTGGGCAGGATACTGCCAGGTTGCTCATATCTAGACAGCAGCATGATTAGGGTTCTCAACCAAAGCCTTTGGTCCAAAAACCTGACCGCAAGGAAGCAGGTTTGGCGTTGAGCTACAAGGATTTCGTTTTAATTTGTAGGGAACCACCCTCATTCTAAACCGCAACCTGGAGGACCAGGGGGCTGGGTTTGTCTGCCCGCTAACCATTGACCAATCTGGTATTAGTGACTCTGAGGTTGCAAAACATGCACCACCCAGCATAGCTCAGTGCACCTCGGAGGCACGCAAACCATCGCACCACGGTAAGGTCAAACCTCAGTGCGATGGCTTCTTGCTATAACAAGTATCGTAAGCGTTGGGTTGCGCTGAACACATTTTGGTAACTGTTCCTTCATTCAGTTTAGCAATCATTGGAAATAAATGTCATAACGTTTCTTAAAGAGGCTTTCTTTGTTAAGAGGTATATGCATGTCGTACACAGTGCCCGAGTGATTTTCGTTTTGTATGGAATTTGAATGGTAGTGTCTGATGAAGTGCGGACTTGTGGACATACGCTAACCTGCGCTGTGCAATCTAATTGTAATTAGTTTACAAATCTTTCACAGTTCACACAATTGAACGGAAAAACTCCTCCACTCGTAGTAACGACTGGGGTCTTTATCAGAGGGCATCCTCTCCTCTTTTCTTTGTACATCGAGAAACTTACTATTCCTTCGGGTTTTATTGGATGTAAGTAAGCCGACGACGTTGTTTTAGGCAGCTTCATGCCCACCAACAGGTCATACCCGGCGGTTCAACAAGGGTTCGATGGGTCTGAATGGTGGTCATCTTCCCTATGCCTTGTCTTCAACGCTTTAAAATGCCGGGACTTTTCCTTTTCTTTACGCTGACGGTTACCCAACTTTGCTCAGTGCTTCGAGCCCCATTGTTGTTATTGAAAGCATGAAACCTAGTTCACCCACTCTTAAGGATCTTGGTGTATTTTTATCCCCAAACTTAACGTGGTCTACATACGTCGAAGAAACTTTTCGCAAGATAAGTAAACTATCATTTGATGCCTTTTGACTCCAGTTGCTTTCTGTACCTTGATATTTAATCTATAAAGTCGCTGATATCTCTATTCTCCCTCACTGGTTGTATTGCTCGTCTATTATTTCCTGGTCTTCTTAAAAAGACTTCACAATTATTGTCCGTTCGAGTAAGCTTATCTCTAAATGCAGTGAATTACCCGGAGAATACTTTGTAACTTCATTTTTACCAAGCATTTGGATGCATTTCACTGATTTTCTTAACAGATTTTAAACGATCCGCCTCCCCCACTCCACGATAAGTTATCGAAAACCCGTTCCTTCTCATCTACACACTCAACATTTAAGGTTCTGTATTCTCCTACCGCTTCTAGTCATAACTCTGTTTTGGCCTTATTTATCACGTCTTCTAGTGAACTCTACGAAGATCACTGATGCCACGCGTGAAACGTTTGGTCGAGTGAATGCATGTATATTTTATTTTCTCACCATTTACCTGTTCATTTAAGTAGAGATTTTGTACCCAAATTTTTTATTCGCAGTTCTAGTTTAAAAAAGTGCTGCTATATGCTCAGTCGGATACACAAAGCTTATTCTGGCTTGACTTGACTTGTGCAGTTTTAAAATACGATTGAAAATCACAGAAGCGGCCCACTCAAACATACATTAGTTTCGATACGATTGTTAGCTTCACCATTCTGGGAATCTTTACGGATTACGCACATAGATCCAAATTCCTCGACTTACGTTCCGGGTGTCAAAACCTCTACTGAGTTTGTCAAATTTGGATCACACCAGGTGATTCGCGATCAATCGCGTCCATCGTATTGGTAGTGGAGGTCCAATGCAAAGGATGTCTTTTGTCACATGGACGTAGCACAAAAACACCGCCATATAAGTGCTATAACGCGAAAACTGTCATGTGAGCAGTATAGTTGAAATCTGTGTGACAGATGCGGTGCCAGCATTTTCACTGAGGGTAACGTTTGTGCACCTTAATTTTGTAACACACCGTGTTCTATGTGACCACAACTAACACCATGCGCAGCCTGTGGGAGACAGTGGTTTCAAATCCTTCAAAAGGAACACTGTTAGCACTGTACTAACAGCGGTAGAGTACAAGTGGAATGAGATCATAGCTGATTTTGCTCTGTGCATGATCTAAAGTCCGGTGTTCTAACACAGTACATACATAGGTAAATTTGTGTAGGCGCTGAAAAAATGCTTACTTAAGGGCGAAGTGAAGAAAGAGTCTGAGGGAACTTTCCGACTTCACACAGACTAGATGCTCGAAGGGAAGTGGAACTACCAAGTTTTCTGCAATAGCACTTCTTCAGCCTGGATTGTCTAGCGACTTCCTCACGGTGCCAGCTGGGTGGTCGGCGATTACCCCGTTCCCGTCAATGGTTCGGCTGCAGTGTGTCCAGGAGAAGGTGAGTTTGGCCTGGATAGCCCTTTTCCTATAAAAAGCCACTAACCGTTTAACATCACTGTGACGTGGCACATATGACTCGTCACTAAATACAATCACCGCCTCTTGCTACACGCTGGTGGAGCAATGCAAATCCAGCAATGTGATGCTGAAACCGTGGGAAGAATGGGGTCCCTGTTTGGCAAGCGTCCAAACGAAAGGCACATGGACTGCGTAATTGGTCACCGCATCCCAATGGCGCGATTCCCTGAAGTTGCTCCGCTAACTTGCGGGTAGGCTATTCAGCCAAAGACCCGGGGTGATCCCGTAAGACATCGCCATAACTCGGCTTGAGCAACCGCGTAGTATCTTGCCCGCTGATAGATCCATGTATCACGCAACTACTACTATTGTCGTTCTCTTATGCTCCTGCGTTTTCACTGTTTATGCACCTCCATCACATGCCTATCCCACGATCATCATTAATTCCTCTGGATCTACCTCTGATGACAGTCTCTCCCAAGTTCCATGAGTCCGACCAGTGGCACTCCTTTGTCCTCGATCTCCATAACGGATCAAAAGAAAATTCGACAAGAAACGCCTACTGAAACATCATAAAGCACGGGGCACTGGTGTTTATCTTCTGCTCTCTTTAAAGATGGCGACTATTCGCTGGTCCGAAAACTCACTGCTATGTTTTCAGAAGTCTGGTTGAAAGAGGAGGTTCCATCATCTTGAAGTGAGTCCATAGTCGACACATTTTCAAAAAAGCCTGCGCACAATGTGTTCCAACTACAGATGTACAAATCTGATTCCCTTCGTCTGCAATCTCCTGGTGTCCATCATACTTCACAGATTACCGCCAATGAGTGAACCACTACAGCGGGAAGAATATACTGGGTTCCGCCATGGTTGCTGCTGCATCGATCAAATTTTCACACTACGCCCGGCCCTAGAGCTGTCATGTGTACCAAAAGCGAACGGTTGTCGTGTTCCTGTATATCACGCTGCCTTCGATTCTGTCGACAGGACCGCATCGTCGCACTGCCTGCTAAGGAATTGCATCCCCTAGAAGTTCCTTTCAGTATTGCGTACAGTCTACGGTCTGACCACAGGTAAATTTAAGGATTATGGCAAGCTTAAGCCCCCTTTGTTGTCACCAGTACTGTTCGACTAGGACGCCCTATCTCACCATTGCTCTCCAATTTTGCCATTGAGAATATGTTCATAACTTCTCTAGCAGACTCGGTAAACGCTGGAGTTGAGCTCCTCGCAGGTCGTTGCGTAGTTGACCTAGACTACGCTGATGATCGTCTCGCTAGGTGACGATCCACAGGTCGTCCAACTTGCACTTAACCGCCTGGTGATTGCAGAGTCGAAGTATGGCATGCACTTTTCATCATCCAAATTCAAAGTACTTTTCGATACTAGCGAAGCTTATACCTCTCCTCACTCTAGGTGGTGAGACAGTGGAGGTTGTGGAGAGTTTCGTCTACCTAGGAATTTGGATCACTGCTGGTGGAGTCGTTAAAAAGGAGATTTCGATGCGTAGCTCAAGAGCTCGTTCCTTTTTCTTTAGACTGGCATTTGTGGTGCCGCCATGATATCCAGTTCTACATCAAAGTGCGGGTTTATTGTTCGACTGTTCGCGCTGTACTCTTGTGCGGTTGAGAGACGTGACCTGTTCGGAACGTTGGCATGCACCGGCTGTCTGTCTGCGATCACCGTTTCACGCAATCCATTACCCGTCTGTGTTGGCCGTATCAAGTAAACAATGCATCTTGAGAGGAAACAGCCACTAGCTCGGGTAGACTGTTTCCGTGCGCCAATTGCGGTGGCTCGGTCACCTATTGCTCAAGACCGCTCAGCACCATCCGCTCTGTGCGTTGTTCACGGTTGCTGGGCAGGGCTAGAGGAGGCGGCGCGGTGGACAGGCTACGACTTGGAGAAGCGGCATGAAAAAGCTAACGAAACAATTGGCATCGGTCGATCATTCTCGACTCCCTGGGTGGGGTCGCAGAGATACCGAGTGCAGCTGGTTGGAGATCTTGGAAGGCCGACATCAGTGGCGGATGTCAATCACCTTTACCTCCCTTAATAAAAGTAACTGACAAAAAACCTAAAACTGTGAGTGCAGTAGTGGACAAAATATGTTGCCAGTTATTTTCATTTTTTATTCCGATCCTGTTTTCCGGTTCCACCATGATTCCAAGGACACAATATCGGTGATTAAATATTACATGAAATAATGTCCCTTTCGGGTGGCGACATTCACTTTAGAAACATCGCTCAGATCGGACAACAAGCCGGGCTAGCGTGCACTTTGAAATCCCTCGCTATTGATGTCAATTGTCTTTCTGAGACTCGGCCCGTAGCCTAAAGGTAACAAGCTTGTCTTGTAATCTGACGACGCGGGTTCGAGCCTGCGTAAGGGCAGGGCGACCCTAGCAGTATTCCTAGCCCATATGCGGCCGGGTGGTGGTTGCGCTACAGCGGAGCATCGATACTGGGTACCGGCGTACTGCTGATATCTCTCTGATGCCTCGGTTACAGGACTACAGCACCGTACTTCAGTTGTCAC
>OX104067.1:47681887-47864158 GCA_944474145.2 Dicrocoelium dendriticum
AATTTATTGGTGCGGACGTGGTTATATTAAACTCTGGCATCTGGCAATATTCTTCTTATTTTCTTGTTCAAACTAATGAAGGAACTTACCGTTTTATCATGAGGAATGTCTAAATGTTTTGCCTATTTTGCAAAAATTTTTCAATTGTCGGGTTTCTCTGTCGTCACCTAATTGTTTAAATGTTATTACAAAATTATGAAGTAAATCAGGCCTTTGCATAATTTACTTTCTCTTGTGCGGTTCCTGCGTGCGTTCGTTTTTGTGGTGATTAAAGCAATCACAAAGATGCTTTGCTCAATGCTTTCGGGATCGAGCTTAGTGACGTAGTTTAATCTGTTGATTCCCCTGTTGCATGCACTCCCCGTATAGTGTTTTCCAACATAACACTGTGTTTCTGTGTATGTCTTTCGATAGAGTGCCAGGGATATGTGCACCTTCCTCCGCAGACGAACATCTGGTTGTGTCCCAAGCGTTCGGCACCGTAGGTGAATGTATGTAGATGTGTACTAAAATAGAATATCAGGACAAAGTTCAACTGTGCTGTTCTAATTAGTTGGTAGGTCGAATGAAGTGCAACAGTTGCAACGGTAATCAGACCGTTTCGGACGAGGACTGTTATTACTGGGTGAAGTGTGTTGCGTCAGTTTCACAAATGCTATATGTATCCGACTCATGAGGAGTCGCTTGGGGAGCTTTAAGAGCGGTGCAGAGCGAACAGCCTAGCTTATTGGGGCTAGCGAGTTAATTGAAGGTGTGTTTATTCTCTACATTCGCACAGGGGTAACGAATGATAATTTGTCGATCAAATAACCCACTCGCCCTTTTCCGCGTTGACGGCGTCTGCAATCACTTGATCAGCATCTTCAAGGAGCTATGGCAACACCCGAAGATGAGAGATTCGGAGCTGCCCTGTCTCCCAACGTTGCATTCCGTGACTCGTTTCGTCGTGGTAGATAGCCGGAGTTGAGAGCGTGACCAGACATGTATTGATTGAGGTTCTGTTCTGCAAACTCTTCATTTCGGATGCGGTCCAAGTGATTGAAACAGCAGATTTACTTTAAATCAAACCATGATTTCAATTGAGATGGCGCGCCGCAATTCAGGTACACAGCGGGCATTACAAAACCAAACAGCCTTGCAGATCTTTAATTTTAGGTTGTTAGTCACTATATGCCAATGTTTCGTGGGTAACAGGTATCATAATTCTTTAAACTATGCTATCGGGAGCTAGTCTATATAGATGATTGCACTCCATTGAATGCTATGGGTAGAGTAAATATCTGCTAGCGTAAAGGCAAATGAGTACGATTGATACTAACTCAAAAGTATGATATGCCGGTGGATTGTAAGATTTATCAATGATTCTCCTAGCTTTTACTTTACTTGTAGATATTCGGCCCATTCAAATTGAGCTGCATCTGAGAAGTACAATTGGTTGATAGATACTAGTCAACCCGTACTCACCGTTATCATTGAGGCCAACGGCCCTTGTTTGAGGGCTATAGTCTATTCATTTTTCTGTTATCTTTCGGGTTGAACCCCATATGTCATTGGTTCTCAACATGACTACTAGAAATATGCATTGACGCCAAATTCCTAAGGACCAAGGGACGTTACTTTAAGGCAATGAAAGTTCGCTTTTCTTTAATCTCTGGTTCTAGGTCAAGAAAGTCTTGACCGATTCGATGTTGTCTTCTGGGCTGGGGATTTGAATTTCCGAATTCAGCAGCCAAGAGCGATCGTGGAGCAGATGCTTAAGTCGGAACGAAGGAGCAGTCTGTACGACAACCTATTATGTTCTGACGAGCTTCACTTGTCACGATCTGCAGGTAAGTCATTGGAACCGCCAAGTGCATTTGATATCTATATCGTCCTCTTCTAACTTCTCCGCGACGTAATTAATATGGTCGTAATACAGTAAGTTTACTGCCACATCAAACTCTTTCATGCCAAAAGGTCCCCTGTTTTGCCACCCAAGTGGATTCAAATGCACCATTTCCTCTTTGACCGCTTTCTTAACCCTCCGCAGTCCACCTGGTCCTCATTTTAATCTATCAACCTGACCACCACTTGCGGTGTCTGCATGTAGCTTTCATTGAGTTTTCCATAGACGGTTTGACTGGACACCCCCATGTCTACATCGATGCGCTTTATCGTTCGACTTGCCACCTGTCGGAGCGACCGTGATCTTATCGGTACTGTTGTTATAGAGCCCATAAATCATTCACTCTTTTAATAAATTGGGTGAGGCAGCACCTGGTATGGGCTGTAACTAAGATGAGTACCGAAGATGATGCGGTGCTGTCTGATATAGCTGTGAATAACACGATCAAATTTCGGAGAAAAACCGATGGTAGTAAGAAGGTACTGGCTTGAAGAAACTCGATGCTCTCCACAGTTGAAACAAAGCCTGAAACCTTGTATAAACATGCCCGATCTTCGGCTGGAATACTGGTTTTGAACTGGTAACTGACGATACACACAAAGGCAGCTGCACTCCTAAACAAGTCACTGGGTAGCCTAATGCATGTACGGCATTCCGAACGGAACGCCAGTTCATAGTGATGGCCTTTGGTAAACTTCGTAATTAACGTGGCACCCTAACGATGAGTCACATAATATTGTCACAAGACACCTAGATGTACACTTCCTGCGTCGATAGTCGACCGGTGGCCGAAAAGACCAGGTGGCTGCCTTCTAATTCATAGGTCACCTCTTCGATTCTGCGTAAATGCCAGTGATCTAGCAGTAGGATCAGCTGACGCGCGACCAGTGGTGGTAGCTTGGCAACAAAACGTCGGTACAATGTGCCGGCGTACTGCCGATGCCTTTTCCCGGTGACGCTGTGGTTACCAGCGGAGACATCGCATGATCAGGCGTACTGGGGCAGTATGCATTAGTCGGGATTCAGTACTCATGCAGCGATGCACCGAATTTAAAGCATAATAGCCCTGTTCTGAGAGTGTAGCTTGGGAGACTGGTAATCCGAGTGTCCATTGAAGCACGGTCTGAGCTCATCCATGGCGTAAATAAAACTGGCGACTTCCGGTGCTACGCAACTATTGACTAGTACGTGAGAATAGGAAGATATCAGGTCTGATACGAAACAATGGAAAAATGGTATATAGCGGATAAAACGACAAACGCTTAACAGGTCCTGTAGGACTGTGGAGATGAAAATAACAAAACGGCGAAGGTGTGTCAACAAATCAACAGATGAACTAGGGGACTGAACAAAATATTCGCATGAAAACAACCCACTGGTTCGAATTTATGAATAAACCGTGCAGTTGGGTTAGCCTCCTGGACAACGCAATTTACGTAGCTAAAGGTGAATGGTGTAATGTATCATCGCCACTTTTCACATATCGTTAATTTTGGCATAGAAACAATGTACGCGGAGAGGGAGCTTCACAAGTGGTACACTCGAAGAGAGAAATTTCGATTGCATTCAAGTTGGCCATACTGCGTGTCCAACTTTAGATGTCCGCCTCAAGTTGGTGTTATGATTAAGTTACAAAAGAGAGTGACAAACGTGGTTAAGGCTTATCAGGAAGAGCAACACCGTAACAACTCCATAGTCAAATGTCATTGTTACATGCTCACTGAGGTCTAATGGACTCTCTATCAATATATTGTTAACCATGAGTTCTTCCTTTGTGAGCACAAGGTCCAGTAAGGACGGTTTGTTTACCACCCTAAATCTATCGAATGTGATGACAGAATCATACCAGTGAATATAAGCGACAAATTCACGCAGGTTAACTTTGGAGGTGCCGATACTTCCAGAGTTGCTACATAGAAATCCCCTGAGATGAGTACATGACTGCACCTAAGGCAGGCTACCCTGCTCAGGATGAGTAGAAACATAAATGTTGGGGATGATAAACGAAAGCCACGAGGTATACATCGTTGTTTTTTTCCAACTGGAGACGGCACCAGACGACGTCCATCATTGCACGCTGCGGAGGTACAGGAAAACCCATATTCCATGTATGACGATCGCTCCGGATAAGCGACATACCTAGTAGCTCGATTTTGTCATCAGTAACTTCTGGGCGCAACCAGGTCTCAGTAACACAAATGAGATTCAAGACATTTGCTATCAGTTAGTCGAAATTCGGTGAGTCCGCTGAGGAAATATTTTGCAATGCATGAGAGGTTCCCAGTTTCCAACAGTGCGCTGAAGGACGTGCAACTCAAATTCGAGTTTGCGCCGACCAGTATGCGGCTGGCGAGTAATCCTTTTTGGACGGATCATGGTCGACTAATTCGGCGTCAGATTTACTAGCTTCGCAAACATTCCCCAATCTAACCTTTTGTGCACAGCGTAAAGGAGTTTAGTCACTCGCTTCACTATCAACTTGCATGACTTCGTCAGGCTCACAGACGGTGCATGGTTCGACTGGTGGTCACATCGTGTTTGGTTCCCAGGGAGTCATGTTTATGCGAGGCAAACTATTCCTTGCTTTCAGCTGAAGCTCAGATGGTGGCGTGTAGCAAAGCCTATATCAGCTTTTCACTAGCCGTAAAACGATTTACAAGAGAGTTTCAGGGGAATTTGAATGATATAGGTAAAAGTTTATCACACTTACACTCAGACAGACAGCCATCACTCTCCCGAAGAAGCACCCTACAGCCGTTTTATCCTTTCGTGAACCGTCTGAAGTGCGCATTCCATCGAACGCACAACTCGACTGTTGCCAGTCTGTGGTTGAAATCACTAAGCTATGCGGTACAGCAATGACCGTCGTGAATAAGTTACTATGCAAAATATAACGTGGCTCATTATCCACTGCCTTGCATGTTGCTTTCGTGCAGAGGACATGGTAGCGTGCTATCCACCTGTTGTGACTGAAGAACTGTCTTCATTTCCCTTGGGCCGCATCCCTTGTGGTGTGTTGATCTACGTAGTCGTTACACCAATTCCCACAACATGTTGTTTTAGGAATGTTTGGCTCACCAATGTAATAGTATGGCTTCCTATCATAAGTTGTGATATCAAGCTCATCGCACGCTTCAGCTTCTGGCATACCGTGGACAAGGATTGTTCTGCATAACGTGTGCTTCGCATAGCTTTTAAAGTTACGATCACTCACTTAACGCTCACTCCATGTGGTATCCTAAAAGACGCTTATCGTAATATGGTCACTTATCAGATGAAGACCGAAGGCGTTTAACAATTTGTAATGCATCACCGAGCCCCCCCCCAGTGTCGTATAACGGGCTGTATTCATAAGGGAACATTTTTCCTGTTATCAGTGGAAATGGCGCAAAGCAATCGCACCCGTGTTTATGCACCAGGTGGATGTAGCATTCCATGTAAAAACATCTGGTGACACGAACAATGCGGTTTCCGCTGTCTTACTTTTCTTTATGATCATTCTCCAAAAATCTCTTTCCCGATTTCTGTTTACCGCACGTAGGGATTGCTACCAACTGCACAAGTGGCGTCAACTGACCTTGACTCCCAACAACTGTCCTCTGTCCGGGCTATAACCTGCACGGCAGTGGTGGATGAGTCGGGTTATATCACACTTAGGTTTTTAAAATGTTTGTGTCGTATCGGAAAGGTTTATTTTGGTTGCTCTTCTGAAAACTCGGGGTGAATGATCACCCATGAAGGTATCCGAGATGTCTGCAGCTAAACAATGATTAATTCGATTAAACAGCACATCAGACAGACGTACTATGCCCTTGGCTTTTCCCATGTGGTCTCTACTAGCAGTTGCAACCGGTTCGGTCTCGCATGTGGCTTGTGTGCATCTGTGAAGCGATTTCGCAAGTAATTCACCTTGATGCAAGACAGCAAGCAGCTCTCACTTCAGTCATTGGTCTGAGCTATCGTGCAATGGAATTAGTGCAGCTTTGGTGGACATTTTTCCTCGCACGTTGCAATTCTTCCTGTGCGTTGCTCACGATTTCGGTCTCACCATATATGCACATTATTCCGCAGCTACTTTGCTTCTTTGGCTCCGATGTATCAAGTTAGTGACGCCTACTTTAGTTGCTTGTGGTGAACTCGATCGCTGCACTTCCGCTACGTTGCAGTCCCTCAGTGCGGGAGATCTGCTTCACAACGGTGGAAACTATGGTACATTAGATTTATTAACCGTATGGGCATTTTTGTCTTACTTGTTAGCATAAGCAGTATTACTAATATCAAGAGAATGGCATTTTTTCATCACGACCTAGTTCACAAAATTCCGCATAACTTCACTAGCCTGTGGTCACACGTCAAGTGGTGTTCTTATTCTAATCTGACTGCAAGTTGAGTAGAAATCTGTTCTCACATGCTGTGAAGACAAGCAAATGAGGATACACTTACCCCACTTGACTAACTACTACTCCCTTAAAATAAATACAAAATAAATGCATGCTAACCCTTATCGGAGAATAGATGCTTAATCCAGCGTCTGAGTCATGGTGGAAAGTAAAAGAATGTCTGTCCTCCGGTGATGAGAATCTTCTGACTCGGAAACTAACTTGTGGTATGGTTTACCAATGTCTACATTCATCGAAAGGGAACCAGCAGTACGCCGGTACGAAGTATCAACGCTTCGTTGCCGCGCAACCACCACTAGTCGCGCGTGGGCTAAGGATACCGCGAAGGTCGCCCAGTTCCCTACGCAGGTTGGCACCTGCCTTGCAATCCCGATGTCGTGCAAGTGGTGGTGGTTGCGCTGCAGCGAAGCCTCTCTACTGCGTACTATCGTACTGATGATGCCGCTTAAGTTTTTCGGAAGCTAATTAGGTTTTCTATGGCTAATCAAACAAAATCACAATACGTAATCAAGATCTCCCAAACCGATCCTTTTCACACATCACCTCACTTTGTGCAGCGCAGTGTTCTATCGCTCCTGGTGCGGTGAGTGAAGAGTCAAGCTAGAAGTTAGCCAATACCACTAATTCTAATTTCAACATCAGTGTAGAAAACGGTTCATCACATCGCCTGTAGGTTTCCAACTTCCACTAGTTTTGCAGTTTCCATTGATACGAACAAGTGCCTTGTCATGACAGTCATAAGTAGATCAATCTTAATTACAATTGCAATATCACACTGGATAGCTAGTGAATGGCCATGATTACGTTAAGGATCGAATGCCAACATGACCAAAGTTCATTTGCAATTATTCGAACTTGCACGAAAAACTACACCTTTCCGACTGAACTGAGCCATGGGGGTTGCACTGCACTTATAACAAATAAAGCACAGTCAATGGTGTAATTTTGAAGATCGTGTATTTTACCTTAAAAAGTTCGAAAGACGGTGAAAGTAAACTCCACATACTGCAAGAGGAGGGTACGATTCAGGCTACCTAGTACTCTGACTAAACAGCCCCAAAACGTCAATAGTAAACAGCGATGATAGGATGAAGAATCTTTGTGACGATAATGTCGACGTTAACCGGCTACCACAACTAGACGGAAATCCATGTCAGGTGTTGAAAATATTGAACATTTTTTCCCTTGGCGAATTTCTTTTTACAAAAGATGCCGTTAACATATTAGACTCCATAAATGATCCATTGTCCACACAGATATAAGTTCTCACCTCGGTTTTCTGTGCTAGAAACGCATGCCATTCGGTGCAGGATATACTGTAGGTACGCTTCACCATGGCGTTGAATTATATATTGAAGGCACTCGATAAATGGTCCTGTCTGGATGACATATTCATCATTAGACGCACTACAATTTACCACGTAGACATCTTGGATTTGGTTACCAAAGTGGTATCGCACCATGAATTTATGTTAAGAAATAACGTGTGAATTATGTGCCCCAACAGCGCATTGCTTTGGGTACAGCTTGTCACAAGGAGCATATCTGTCGTAAGAGTACGTGCTACTGTTGCCTGAAGCCCAGCATCCAAAATCTTGCGAAAATAACTATCATTTCCAAAGATATTCAATCGGTTCTCCCGGATGTGCTATCAGCTTCAAGTCCCTTGTATTTATTGCATCATTTATTGTGCAAAAGGCTAGTGTGTGTTTAGAAAAATTCTCCTTGGTGTTGCGTAACTCACAGCATCAAGTTATGATTTGGTAGGTTATGATTTGCGAGAGTTCATTGCCTTTCCACTCGGGGCGTCACTCAATAGCTCTGTAACTGCCCTGGTGTACAAACTACCACTGTTTGCACCTTACTCAACAAGTTTACGGTCGGACGGAAATTAGCTTAGTTTGATCGAAAGGTTGCCACTATCATATCCGCCATATATATTCCACCGATTTTCGTTCGTTTGACTTTTCCCGATCTGCAAGGACCATAAACTTCTAATTGCTGTCCTTGAACACAAAACGTGAAATAACGAAAGCTATTTGCTAGCATGGTCTATCGGTACCTCATTTTACCTTCGTATACATACCGAATTCATTAAGTCCGTGGTCGACAGAATACAATAATTTGAGACCTTGGTCGCTTTATTTTACCGTAAGTCCTTTCGGCGTAGTTCATTCTACAGGAACTCATGAGTCCTATTCAACATTTTAACAGGTCCTCAGACCGATTGACCCGGAAATACAATTGCAAAACGTCTTTTCTCAAAAGGCTGAAGTAATTTGGTCGCCAGAAAAAAGATGTTTTATTGGATGCACGGATTGTGATCACAAAATCATTGCGGCATCTCGTCTTAGACGAACCTTATCATGTGGAACCAGAAGTTGCCAAAATGAGAGCACTGTCTCGTTTGCGCACATGGCGGCCCAAATAAGATTGTGCCATCGTTGTAGCCGTTGGAAGGTACTCGCTTTTCCGAAATTATCAAGGCGCTACATCCATGAGCGTGTGCGGATTTAGACGTGGCCAGAAACGATTCAGAAACTTGGATGCGTCATTCTGAAGCACACGTCGTATGAATGGATTGCGAGGTGCAGTCTCAATGCGGACCGCAGTCCCCTTCGAACTGAATTTGGGTCAATTCAGTCACAGGGACAGCATCAGCTGAAACTTCAACAGCATTTGGTGCTGTTCGTTAACAACACTGTACTCCATGACCAGTTTCTCACTCACTCGCATTTATCAATCAGAACTAGCATGACTGTAGCTCGAACTTACTCACGTACTTGTTTTTGGAGTATTCAAAGAGCCAACGATTTTCTCGATCGTTGAAATCCGTTCTCAGTGCCTACCTGCACCTATCCGGACCACACCAAGGTTAACTAGCTCAGAAATGTCGCTGTGCATGACCTTTCTGATCGTTAATTCCTGCGGAACACCCTTATCAGACGTCATGTTCGCGTTTACCGGCACGGAGTTGTCTGCCTAACTGAGTTGGGAGGTGATTAGATACGAAAATACGAAACCTTTTTGTTCTTCAAACGGATCGGCTAAAATGGCCGTGGTTTGTACGCATTTTTTGGCGACCGCTCAGATCCTTCAGCACAGGCTATAAATTTGTTTAACTACCTTAGGAACCTAGAGAGACACCCAATATATCCACTGCCCAGATTCGGAAACAAATTGGAGCGTAGGGCTGTGACACCGTGCCTTGGAACAACACTGAGAGCGCCTTTTTATTCCAATAGCTAAACTGTGTCATCCGTGACTATCGGATGCAATTACTTGCTTGCGATAGGCGACTGAATACGTCTTATCGAAGGGTTGTTGTCAGTATGCAAGAAAAATTGGATGATAAATTAGGGCTCAAGTCTCGGGTAACGCGCTTCTCGTCACTGTTCGCCGTAAAATGCCACTGCAATTGCATACTGATTCACGTGGTCTGTCGGAGCTCTTGTGTCAAGAGCGAAACGTTACCAAATTACTATATCAACCGCTTGTTTTCAAGCCACTCTGAATTCATGACTTCTCGATCGGTTCCAAGTATCTTCCAAGAATTTGAAGATCGGAAGCTCTTCCGCCCAGTTAAGCGACAAGAAGTCAAAACAAAGGCAAAAGGCATAAGTGTACAAACGTCATCGACGCAACAGAGTACGTTATTCACTCAACTGTAAACTGTCGGTAATAGTAAGAAGAGAGTGTGGAACACAGTGTAAAACACAAAATACCTTAAGTGGACATTCAGAGTAAGATTTCCACACTCTTGGTAAAAGCGGCTGGGCCTCGAGCAAACCTGAGGAGGCGTCTGTGAGGTAGGTTTCTTTCATTCTTTCCTGCACCTAGTGATGGTCAAACTTACCCCACAGACAACTCGGCACCACGCGCACTTGAAGTAATTACTCCGGCTCAGAGACGACAACACGCTCACCGATGTTGCTGGTCACGAACCATGTCATGCAAGGTTTCAAACCGCATATGTGAGTTGTTCGTGTGGGCCCCAGCGTGCGACGCAAAATGTACTAGTGTCATCAAGTTTAAACGTCTGTGACTACATCACTGTGATAGATCAGTAATTTCTGCTAGTTAGTCTGATTACAGGAGGATATGGTCCAGTGGAGGGGAAATAAGTCGAACGTCAACCGGAAGCCGTCAGCTGTAATCTGTATGCATTTATCGCCCTGCTTCAAGCACAGGATAAAGAGACGCTGTTGATGTCGTGCGACGATCGATATGAAATAAGACAGGTTTAAGAGGTATGTCATTATTGTACTTGAGCTGGAACATTCCCACGATACCCACACAGGATGATGAATTGAATCCTCGTTTAAATTCCAATTTCAAAATGCCGAGATATAGCGCTGTCCCATAGGACATTTCGGCAGAAATAGATGGTACCCGTGTTCCAAGCCCCAACCTGGAGGACCAAGGGCCTGTTTGTGCGGCTTATTTCGTTTAACCAATCTCGTAAGAGTGCGTTTCTAGGCACCGACTGGCAGAGCACAGTACAGCTCAATATGTCGAACCGTTGTAAGACACCAGAACGGTTTCGTCGAGACCAAATTACAAAAAGTAGAGGAATTACCAAAAGCACTGTTTGTCGATAAGGGATTGAAATTTGTAAATTCATTAATTGA
Organism: Dicrocoelium dendriticum; assembly: GCA_944474145.2. Lineage (NCBI taxonomy): Eukaryota > Metazoa > Platyhelminthes > Trematoda > Plagiorchiida > Dicrocoeliidae > Dicrocoelium > Dicrocoelium dendriticum. The sequence continues at coordinate 47,692,804 of OX104067.1, forward strand.
CTGCGGATAGCGTCCTCCGGTCGGTTATTTTTGGCTGTGTTGACAAGATCACTTTGTGTCAACTTTCTGCGTTCATTGTAAGTATTTCGTGGAAATTGAGCTACAATTCAGTTTCATTTCCGATTCTGAAATTTCCGACCAGAAATACTTGTGTTTTCATCGCTTGGTTTCGGCGATCTTGCCATCGCCATTTTCTTCGTCAATTGGCCGCCATCTTGTTTTCGTATTATTCACAATGCAGAAGCAGTCATCCTGTGGTACTTGCTCCAAAGTAGTCGGATACCGTGCAAATGCCCTCACGTGTATTTTGTGCCAAGTTAAATACCACATTTCGTGTGTTGGATTATCAGTTGAGCATTTTCATCGTCTTCGCGAGATCCAACACGATTTCATCCAAACTATATGTGAAAATTGCCGAAATAAGATACAGCCAGAAAGAGTAAAGCCGACGTGTAGGCCTCAGCGTTTCGTTGCGAACAGCTCCGTGTGTTTGGCCCAACAACCTAGCGCGAAGAGCCTTCAGGTTTCGGCTCAGTCGTCCTCCTCTACCCGTGCAAACTCACCGACACCAAGTCCAACCGTTGTGAGAAGCCCAGTTGCACCTGGCCTAAATTGTTTACCTTTGTTGTGTCCACCGGACACTGATGTCCCAGCAGGTGAAAGTCTGAGTGCTGAAGACCAGTGGAAAGAACAGAGGACGAAATTACGAAGGAACGTTGAGCGTTTACGTTCTGTAAGTCAACAGTTAGCCAAACCACTTGAGGCTGGTAGTATACTTCGCCCAGCAAAGCCAATCTCGTCCTACCAGAGGCGTTATAATCTCGTGATATTTCACGCACCGGAGTCCAGTGATCCATCACCCCAAGTGCGCTACGATCACGATGTCGAGTTTTTACATGGTCTAATTGATAGACTCCTCGACGCTGGTGAGGACTCAGTAAAAGTGAGGCAGATTACCCGTCTGGGAAAGCAAGGTGATCAACAAAATCGGCCTATGAGAATCACTTTTGTGGACGAAGCCAGTCCAAGACTGATCATGTCTCGCCTAAGTAGGCTGAAAGGTTTGAAGATCCATGTTCGTCCCGACCTGGACCCAGTAGACAGGGAGCGGCTCAAGTCTGCCATCATTGAGTTGAAAAGACGCGCTGGTGAGGGGGAAACAAATCTTCGTATCGTAAATTTTCGGGTAGTTTCCAACCATCAGCGAATCAGGATAAACAGGCTGCTCACACTTCAAGCACGCCCGGTGGCTCCCTGCTGCGGCCTGCGAGTAGCCTTCACAAACGTTTGCAGTATTATGAATAAGCGCGATGAGCTTTGTTGTTTCGTTGCGTCTGAGCGGCCAGACGTAGTGGGACTCGCAGAGACATGGCTGCATGCAGAGTTATACACCCAAGAACTTGAACTCAACGGTTACTCGTGTTTCCGATGCGATAGACTAAAGAATGCCCACGGTGGTGTCTTACTTTACATCCGGTCTTCCCTGCGTGGGAGACTTGTGAGCACCTACCGAAGTGACGATGGCCTGTGTGAGCTACTGTGGTGCTCCATCCGCCTCAGGCGCGGAGAACTACTTGTGGCGCAGTTTATCGCAGCCCCCTGAGTCGTTGTTTGGATTGGCTGCCCCATCTTCAAGCCCACATGAGTCGTCCACACTTTCTGCTTATGGGCGATTTTAACTGTCCTCGAATACGATGGCCTGATGTGCATTTGATGCCTGGACATAGTGAGGTTGAAGCAAAGTTCGTGGATTTGGTACTTGAAACTGGTGCATCGCAACACATATGCCAGCCAACACGCATATCAACACGTTCAACCTCGTCCTGTCTCGACCTGATGTTAACGAGCTACGAACAACGAGTGCGTGACATTAGGATTCTGGAGCCCCTGGCTACGAGCGACCACTCAGTACTGATAGCTGATATGGAATTATCTTTGCCGTATTCACATCCGCCGCAACCAGCTCCCAACTACTGGAAAACGGACTTCGATGGTCTAGCTCGAGCCGCGAGCCAACTGGATTGGTCTCTGTCACAAACTGCATCTGTGGACTATTATTGGATATTTATAAAAGAGAGATTGACATCATTGTGTTCCCAATTTGTGCCATTGAAATGTCGAAAGGTCGGACCGATTAAGCCTCATTGGTTTGACAAGGAGTATGGAAACCTGGCTCGGAGGCGGCGCAGACTGTTGGACAAATTCCTTCTCTCTGGCTCTGCCAATGATTACGAAGGGTACAAATGTCAGCGGAACCTCTGCAACAGTGCGAAAAAGAATAAACGCCGACACTTTAAAGTGCAGCTCGCATTAGCCGCGAAGACCGCCCCAAAGAGAATCTTTGCATACGTGAAGCGACGCCTAAAGCCGGCAGGTGATGTGCCAGTGCTGGATGGCACGGATGGACAGCTCCTAACCTCCAGCACTAAGCGTGCGTCCGCGTTGGCGGCGCACTTCGCTTCTGTATTTGCGAATAATCAGGTGTCTGTTCCGAGTTCGACGTGTACCGCTTTTACCGAACTCGATAGTCTGCATTGCGGCGTTGAAGAGGTAGCTCAACTACTCGCCAACCTTGACGGCACCAGACCTGCCGGACCTGATGGGTTTCACCCACTGGTTCTCAAGTCACTCTCAACCATCCTCTCTCCTGTCGTGACTGACCTTATCAACAAGTCGCTGTCCGAAGGTTCATTGCCGGTTGACTGGTAATGTGCGGTGGTGAAGCCTATTCCGAAAGGCGGCGATCCTAGCAAAGTAGACAATTACAGGCCAATTTGTCTGACGCCTATTTTGGCAAAGGTTGCTGAGAAAATCGTGAAGAAGAGATTGCTGCAGTTGCTACAGTCAAACGAGGTCCTGACGCCCGCACAGCACGGTTTTATGCAAGGTCGATCATGCATTACGAACCTGCTTGTAACGAGGCTTGAGTGGTTGAAGGCAATAAACAAGGGGAAATCCGTCGACGTGATATTCATCGATTTCAGTAAAGCCTTCGACAAGGTCAGTCATGAGGTTCTCCTTCACAAACTCAGCATGTTTCGCGTCGGTGGCTCACTGCACCGGTGGATCCGCGACTTTCTTGTTGGACGAAATTGGAGAGTACAGGTCGACGACCATCTAACTGACTGGTACCCCTGTACAAGTGGCGTGCCTCAAGGCACTGTGCTGGGGCCCACTCTGTTCCTGATCCACATCAACGATCTACCGCAGCTTCTCCAGTCGCCGTGTGCCTTGTTTGCGGACGACATGAAGATTTGGAGAGAAATCGACGCTCCCGATGAATGTGACCTACTTCAGCAAGATCTCAACCGCTTATCCACATGGTCTGCAGAAGTTCTTCTCCCGGTCAACCCAGCCAAGTCTGTATTTATGAGCCTGGGGCAGAATCCTAACGGCCGAATCTACACTCTTGACGGCCAAACGCTATATCCCACACCCTCCGTGAAGGACCTAGGGGTACTCTCACGCTACGATTTGAAGTCCGTGGACAACACGAATAGGCTATATCGGAACGGACTGCGCATGCTTTGGGCGCTCGAACGTAGCTTCGGCACATGGTCTGAAGAGGTTGCCACTCGCCTGTTCTCTTCTATCATTAGACCAATGCTAGAGTACGGTTCGCCCGCCTACTTTCCGATTACCCGAAGCGAGGCACAAAAGATCGAACGGGTCCAACACGTTGCTACCAGGCTCATCCCGAGTTTACGTGGCTTTGGGTATGAAGACCGGTGCGAGAAAGTAGGACTCTACAACTTGTCCTACCGTCGGGTGCGAGTCGACCTCATTATGACCTACCGAATTCTACATCTCGGTGAGTTCCCCATACTAAGGTCAATGCTGCACTTACGAGGGCCATGCAGCACACGCGGACACAGATACAAACTTGTCGTGCCGGATGTGAAATGTGTTCCCCACCCACTGTGCTTCGAACGGAGAGTGGTAAACATTTGGAACAGTTTGCCCGAACATGTGATTGAGGCAACATCTGTGCAACAGTTCAAAACGTTGTTAGATTTGTATTTTGCCTCTATTCGATTCAGAGAACTACTGCACACTTACGATGACATATCACATTTGTGAATCCTGAAATATCGTACGTCGAATATTTTAAATATTACATGAGAACGACGATGATATCCACGGTTGACAACTTTTATAACGTTTTGCGCCATATTTCGAAAGAGTTGTACAGAATCCATTTCTACTTGCTCTATAATACAGTATTCAGTTTTCAGTATTCATCCAGTTTCCCCAATGGCGTGATGTTGGACACAATATTATTCCATACAACGTGTACACGGAAGATAAGTAGGTATCCCAAATTGCCCTCAAGATCTAGTATGAAATGTAAATTCTGAAAACCGTATCTCAAACACTTGCGCGGAGGATTGTTGTGCGCTATGTTGAATGCTACACAAAAGCTCCAGTAAAGGTGAAACGAACCCGCCTCCAGACGCATAACAGTGTTAGGCGTACCCATCTTATTAATCGAGTACTCCTTTAACACTGATACCTGCATGCGGATAGGATTATATGGTGCAATAAAAGGTACCAAGCAGTATGAATCAAGGTGAGACAAGTACTATTTAAGTAAACATTGTGATCAATATTCGACACAACTAGCGTGTAATCCTCACATCTCGAAGTCAGAGTCTGATGAGTTTGATAAAAAGAGCTCTTTACTTAGTACTGGTCTCACGTTATTATATATATATGTATATATATGTATATGTATATATATACATATATATATATATAAATATAGATTCTCTGTTATAAACGTCCTGGTCGGGTTTCGACTGTCCTATTCGGAACAGACGAACTATTCACCAGTTGTTCCCCGCGCGCAGAGTAGCCTAGACCATTCGTATTTGAAAGGCTAGTGGACTTAGCCGGCAGACGAGAGCTCGCAATTGATAACGAAGACGGAACGCGTAAAGGCCGCACGACTGTATGGAGACCCGCAGAAGGAAGACTGACCAGTAGTAAGAGTGCTTTACTGACTCAACAAAGGCAACCATGTTTTCTACACCTTCATATTTATAATTCATTAAAACAGTAGTAATTGTGTAAACTATAAGTTAAGGCGTATGTTTGTTGGCACATGAGTTGCCATGTCGTGGTTCTAGCTTCGGGCAGAGATTGGAGTGGGTTGGATGCTGTTGAGACTTTGGGCGCAGTACAATGGCCTTAGTGTACTCGGTGGCTAGGGCACTGGCATGAACACGGCTCAGCAGACAGACGGCTGACTTGAGGAGAATCCGGGAGATATGCTAGTGAGACTGGAGCGAGCTCAGCAGAAACTATGCGGGATACGTTGGCCGAGTTCTCACTGAGGACAACTACGTTGTGATCTGTACACGTGAGTGGACCCTTGGCGGTAGTTTCCGTAAGGAGAGCTCTGCTATAAACTGGGTAGTTTGGGTCTCTGCAGAGCCACCGTGTTGATCGGGCCCGAAGTATACTGGCACCTGTGGAAACCGGGCGAGTTTTGCAGGGCTGTGCCAGCCGTATAACATCCTCCCAGTCTGGAGAAAAATATTCAACCTTGTTATTTTTGCTCGATTTTCTTATTCTGCTGCATATTCAATGTCCATTCGCGTGCTTACTTTCCTTCATATTCTGTATTGGTTGTTTGATATCCCCGCTGTGGCTTTGCTTGATGTGAATGCTGACTAGGTATTTACTTGTCTAGCACCATCCAGCTCGATTACTGGCTCTAGGAAGCTGTTAATCGTTGCTGAGGGACGGTGTGGCCGGTCCTCGTGACCGTGTTACGCTCAAAGAGTGCTTCCAGGCATCTACTGTGGAGCGGGTTACGGCGCAGCCACCGCCTTGTGTACATCATCGTCGTCATCATTATATTCGTCAGCTACAGGTGGAAAACACCTCAGGTTTGTGCCGCAATACTAAAGACAAGAAGAAAAAATACAACAGTGGCACGCCGGCTGAGTCCCCAGTAACGGATGGACATCGTTCCGGAGAGCTAACAACCGGCTATGGTCTCGTAAAAAGAGTTATATTATGCCTAGCGAACGAGATCGTGATTGAGGGGGGATGGACAAAGAAACACACAACACAAACGCCATTGGGGCCGGCTCCTTGCCGTATCCGCAAGTGTCTCCAACTAAACGTGTTCATCGTCCTTAGGGCCACAGCCAGGCAGTTAGGATGCACAAACCGACGCCAACTTCGAAGTAATGGTTTTCATTTCTCTCGATCATCATCATCATCATACACGTTAGCTAGAGGTGGGGAACACCTAAGCTACTGTGCCGCAATACACAGAAAAAGGGGGGGGGGGGGGGGAAAAATGCATCTGGTGCAAGCCGGCTGAGATACCGTTAACAGATGGGCATCGTTCCGGTAAGCTACCAGCCAGCTACTGTGCATCAAAAAAATACTATGTGAAATTATATAAAGCTAAATAATGAGATCGTGGTTGGAAGGGGAGGCTAAGAGGGATGGGGTGGGACAAAGTAACTCACAGCACGAACGCCACTGAGGTCGGCTCCTAGCCATATCAGCAAGTGTGTCCAACCAAACGTGTTCACTGTGCTTAGGACCCAAGCCAGGCAGTCGGGATGCACCAACCGACGCCAACTTCGAAGGAGGTTTTCATTTCTCTCGACCAAGTCATCACTTAGCCTTCCCTCCTCCTCTTCCAACCGCATCCACAACGCGCAAACAATGCACCTCGCGGGAGTCGGTGGGCTGACATGGGTAACACGTGGCCCAGCCATCGGAGCCTGGTGCGTGATATAATGGTGCTGAGTGCTTCACTCGCTCTTTCTGCACCAAATACGCGACGCCGAACACGCTCAATGCTCACGCGGCGCTCCCACCAGACATGAGCTAAGCTACGAAGGCAGCGAGGACCCAAGGTGACGAGCTTCTTTATGTCTGTCGACCTGATGGGCCAGGTTTCCCACCGTACAGAAGGGTTGAGCGGACGGCTGCGTTATAAACTCTGCCCTTCGGGGCAAGAGTAATTGTCGCGTCTGCGCCACAGGTGGTGGACATTGCAAAAGCACCTCGAGACTATTGCTATAAAGATACGGATTCGAGTAACCTCATCTTCGAATACCAACGGGCGCTACTACAACTGCCCAGGTACTTGAATAGCCTGAACTGACTTCTAGCTGACCACCACCAAGGGGTCGGTAGCAGAGGGTGGGTCCCTGCCAATTTTGGAGAAGTACTTTACATTTCGATGGAGCTAAGTATAGCCCAAAACTATTGACAGCCAGTGTTACAATGAACATATCTCCTAGCAATTTCTTGTGTATGTCTGGTACGCATGATTCACTCAATGGATAGACAGGAATGCTGCTGTGTGTATTGAAGGGGTGTGGGCCGGCTCCGTTGATGAAACGTGGCTTCCATTCCCCTGCCTCCCTGTCTTATTTCTTCGGGTTTACATTGGATACGGGGTGTGTGGATGGAGCTGTGTGTGCTGCAGCGCAAGCCACCCATGGTCCCGCTGTAGGCGCAGGCGTTCTGTGGCTGTCATCTGGAGGCCATATTGATAGGCAAATTGGGGACCGGATGTCGCCAATCACACACACACACACACACACACACACACACATATATATATATATATATATATATATATATACATCAGTCTGTAGAAATAGACACAGAGCAATTCAAAACCATGGATTTAGGAAGCAAAGAACATTCACTTGAAAAGAATCAGTAATTAAAAAGAATTATAAACATCATTATTTTGTGTCTTCCATCATACACCATTTGGACTTTTTGTTTTATGGTCAACGCTTTTTGTGATGCAGAATTAACCCACATCTGATTGCGATTCTTCCACTGCATCCGATTTGGCGCTATTGGCATCCGTCATCCTTGAGTCCGCAACCGTGTAGACCTACTGAGACCTGTTCTGTCCAAGACGCGGTGTCTGACATCAGCAGTGCGCACTTGATGTTACAATTATACACGGGCGATCTTCCGCAAACAGCCACTGTCAAACGCTGAAAGCCTACTCATGTCATCTACACGAAGTGGCCAGGATTCGCATCCATACTACAGCACCGCGCGGATGCTGGCATTGTAGACCCCACCCTTTAATGGAAAAGAATTGTTGCGACGACGCCACAAATGCCTCAAGTTGGCAAAAGCCTACCGGACTTTCGTGATCCGAAGATGTACCTACTTTCAAATAATGCCGTCAGCGGAAATACAGCTCCCTAGGTAGACATAACTCTCCACGTGTCACAGGTGCATGCTTTCGATGGTGAGCTGGAGAAGCGGCGATTGCCAATCAGCAACAGAATTTTACATTTGGAGGAAGCAGAGCACATACCATGACTAGACGCTTTAACCACTAGTCGGTCAAGGATAACTTGCACGAAATTAGGGTCGTCACCCGGCAACGCGATATCATCAGGGTAATCTAAGTCGGTTGCGTGATGCCAAACTCTGCAGCTCTTCTAAAGCTCTAAATAGGACGTCTCCGGTCACAATGTTGAAGAGAAACGGGGACATAGGGCATCCTTGTTGTAGAACATTGGTGATAGGTAAGAGTGCATGAAGTTTGCCATATGCTCTTACGCTGCCTGAAGTATGGAGGTATTGTACCAGATTTATAGTGACGTACTTTTCGGGAACTCCAAGCATTGCCATAAAGCAGGTCGGTCTGCTGAGTCGAATGCAGTCCGAATGCCCAAGAAGGCAACGATGGAGGGTCTGTAGTTGAGTTGACGAGGTTAGCGGAGCTGAAGAAGTGTGAATATCTGATCCACTCAATTTGATTCCTAGTAAATGATAATTTTCGGATTGCTGAAGATTGTCGGGTTCGACCATCTCATTAGTCAAGTGTGCGCTTGTCTCAGTCCAGCAGTGCGATCATTTGGCAGTAGAAGTCGAAAAGTGGATGAATGCTAGGATTTTTCACTTGGAGACGTGTGCGTACTAGGGACACATAGTGGTCTCTAAGCTACAGAAAAGTGCACAGTTTGCCTCCCAGAACCACAGATAGCAATGTTTTCATTCTCGATATCTCATCCAACTTTGGTACCACGTCAGACGAAAGTAGATGGAGGCTCTGATAGACAAGCAATACTCGTGACAGCGTATATCGTGCGTCACCCGAAAGTTGTGATTGAACAAGTCCCGCCACCCTCAACAGCTTCTATCCTTATCAGGAATGTAGACACCAAACAACAACCACATGCATATGCAGTCCAAATATCTCTGGTTGAACCCAAATCCAGGCGGCACAGTCACATGAGCAGATTGCTGCCAAGATAATCCGGTGTGCCATCTCGATGGTCTTGTCTGCAATAAACAACACTTGCACAACTAGAGGAACAAACGACAAGCAAGTACCACTACGCGGAATGGCATTGAGCACAATACCATGCACTTCAACGAAAAGGGGGTCTAAAAATAGCACCCTAACTCTTGTATGCACACGTCTCTTCTAGCCGACTGCCACTACATTGAGGGGTAAGTTGTCTGACGAGCAGTTTAGACCAGTGAAATTCATTGAGGATATTGTAGGACGTTAAAGCCAAACTCACAAATGTTGCACGAGTTACTCGTCACCCGAAATTGGCACACGATGTTGAACCTCGACTTATTGTGGTGGTTTTAGAACGCACCATCGACGTAGAAAACGTCTTGTTCTCAACTGGTTCTTTGTGGCACACATCTTATGGGATGCCCATTTATCCTGATGTCCCATGGATTGTGCGCCATCCAAAAAACGACAGCTAGGAAAAACGCAACAAGCAAGATATTTTAACGGCGATCTGCACCTTTTGAGTGACAGACTCCTTCCCATGAGTCAACAGAGCGAAAATCATGACTCAGAACAACCACACTACATTTGTGAAACAGTTTCCTTGGATAACGCTGTCGCACTATCTCTCAAAAACTTATCTGTCACTCAAGTACAGAGGATGCTGCCGAAGCATTTTGAAGTTCGCTGTTCCGTCGGAGGGAACAGCAGCAGTTCAATGGTGCATAATGGGATAAGAAAGCAATAGCTTCATAAGACCCTTTGGATGACAAATGCAAAAGGAAATCGGATTTCAAATGTTCCGGCATGGAATGTGAAATAATAGTAATCTAGCCATTGCACTATATCATATTGTTGTGTAACGCCTATCACTTAGATGCAAGGTCAACTGTCTTTCGAAGCTCACGATATTTGTTGCGCTTACCACATGTGTTGGCAATACATACCAGTGTGGACTGATTTAAGAGAATGAAAAAACCTTCTACCATTCAAACGGGAGTATCGCTTTTCTAGTTTCAGTGCAGGCCCTGGGCAACGGAAAGGGAACGTTGGCGGGACCATAGGAAAAACTTCCCGCCTGAGCTCCGGTTAATGGTTGCAGGTGCCTTACGAAGACTAGAAATGCAATGGAGGTTGTTTTAAGTATGTCCGACTGCAATAACATGCACTAGCTGTTGTAAAATTTTTTATTCTAAATGATGTCGTCTTAGCCTAAGCTAGGTAAAGAAACGAAGTAATACGACCGATTGTTCATTGGTTAAGCAGGTGAGTTTTCATATGAGAAAATGCATGATAACACTACTAGATCAAAGAATTTGTCGAGATTGGTATGCAATGATGTCGGGTTCTCACATGCCATGATTGCGGTTGGTTACCTGTTCCACAGGACGGTGCATCTGATGAGAAAAAGGTTGGATCCCATTATTGTTCCATCCCTTGGTATCTGTAGCGCAAATTTGTTGTTAGCCAGTCTGTGACGGTTATTGTGTTTCGCCTCTGTTATGTATGTAAGATTACGTTTACTGTTGCAGTAAATTGTGGAGTAGCATCGTTTGGTTCTGCACAGAGTGTACGGTTATTCTACTCCGAGGCATAGCAATGCTGGTGCAGAAGCACGTTAAATTGACAGAGGTTGTAGAACGAACAATTGCCGACAGATCTGCTCACCTAGATCCAGAAGAGTCAGAATCTCCAACTGGATGTAAAATAGCAAATTCTAATTCGGAACAAAGCAGCCAATCTGGGTGGGAGAATAATAGCCAAGGATTGGACGCCCCAACCACGCCGATATATGCCACGGTACGAGGGCCCGCTTCTAATGATGCTCTCGAACAGCATACCTTATCAAAGCCTCGCGGTGCATCCAACACCGCCGAGGGCGCAACAGCATATGCGTCCATAGTTGCCACCCACATGACAGAGGCATCATCCACCATAAGTTCGATCGCTGTCAAACTAGGAGCAGTTATGGCCACCAATACAACCAAGGTATCTAGTACGCCAGCTGCTGTTGGACCAAAGAAAGCAGTCACACACTCCTCCAAAAAGGAAAACACTAGGCAGTAGCATAGTTCTCTTAGTTACGTTCTCGAATGTGCCTGAATCCGAGCAGAACTCCATCAAAGGCAAGTTGTTAGAAGAACGGAGACAGTGGGACGCCATCTGTCAATTAGTTGTAATCCAAGCAAAGCCGTCTAGTATGATGCGTCTCCTCCGTCATCCAAACTCGGTACATTACGGTGAACCCCGATTAATCCAAGTAACGCTCTAGTCAAGAGATGCTGCAGAGAGCGTTCTCTTGTCAGTCAATCGCCTTCGAACAATTCAACGCGCTGTTCGCATTTTTCCACATTTCCTATGGAGCGAACGCCAGAAACCCAAACTAAACTCGGAGGACTACGGCAAACAAAAAGATATAAAATAGATCCTTGTCCACCGTGTCCCCGAGCTCCAAACACCAAGCTAGCTAGAAGCCAATGCGCATGATTGGGATAAATGGCGATTCATCCGCGAAGTACCCGCACTCAAAAATGTGATCACCAATTCGATCTCAAGGTTACCATCATCACTTAACTACAGAGGGAGCGGTCCATGAGTGCTGAAAGTAAGACTGCAAACCGAACCCAGTGCGAAAAGGCAATGGAAAGGTGGTTCAGAATGTACCAGAAGCTGCCATACGAAATACCTATAAAGTCGATGGACACCAGGACACAATTCGACGAGATAGCGCTGAATATGCAGCCCTTGTGTGCGACCCCATCAGCATGCTGTTCAGAACCGGGATGCAGTCAAAACATACTGTCAGCTGAAGGATGTCTAGGTTTGCAACCATCTATTGACGCTGAGAGCTCTACATGCCAACCCGGAAGTGAAAAGGGCCGGCGATTACGGTTCAATACGAAAACAACCGATAGCCAATCCTACAATTGTTGGCATAACCATCCACTCGGAAGCCTCATCTACAGGTACATTGCTAACATCTAATGCTCTCATCTGTTGATCGTTTCTCCGACTTTGATAAAGGGATATCATACGTTTCACCACCATGTGAAGTGACATCTTCAGTGCGGTGATATGCACTGTACCATCCTGTTTATTGAATCGTCAGTCCGTGAGCTCAATATATACTCACACAGCTTCATCCTCAGATGTCTAAACCACAAACCTACGAACACAGAGCCGATGCCAAATGCAAGCAAAAGGGTCGTTTTGCCGTATATGAAGAAGATATCTAAAATGACTGTTAGATTGCTCAAACAAGACCGCATCGTGGTTTCTCACAAGCCAACCACTACATTGAGAAGAATACTGTCAAACACAAAGGACATTTGGAAAGCACAAGAGCGAACAAACATCGTGTATAGAATAAATTGCAATACTTGTGAAATGAATGAATGAAATGTGGGACAGACAGGAAAGAAACTATCCACAAGAATACAAGAACATCAAAGGGCTTGTAAAAAACATCATGCATCGTCTCTTGTCTTAGCGCATGTGGATGAGGAGGGGCATAGCTCCGATTGGAACAAAACGGAGATTCTAGCTCAAACAACAACACAGGAATGAAGAGAATTCCTAGAAGCATGGTACTCTTCTAATAATTCGATCAACATGCGCATCGACATGGACCCCGTGTACCATCAGCTGAGAAAGAAAGATCTCCGGCGAATAGAAACACATGGTTCAGCCGCGGACGAAGATGGGCAGAGATCACGTGGCGCATCTCTAACTCGCCACCTACAAAAGTCACTTGCCCGTCGATCACGGACTGACGATTCAATAAGCAGGATTGTACACTGCATATCACCGCACTGAAGATGCCACCTCGCGTGATGGTGAAACGTATACAATCCGTTTATCAAGCTCGGAGAAACGATCAACAGGTGAGCAACCAACCCGGACTACCAGTGTTCCAAATTATTTCGAATCTGATGCTCTCACCTGCTTGAATATCAACGCTCAATTTCTTCACCGTAAGTTAGCAGAAGTACGTAGTCGTCAGGGTTCCAATCCTTGGGATATCGTCAAAATAACTAAATGCTGAGATCACTGATGCCGAGATGGCCCTGATCGGCATGACTCCTACGAAACGATGGACCTAATAGAGGAGGCGGAGTGCTTTTGTTTTACCGATCTGACCTGCATATCGATATCATCGACGGCCCAGAAACGCAAGCTGTCGATTCTCTCTGGTAGTGACTGCAATTGAAACGTGGTAGTGTGTGCTTACTTGCAATCATATACCACCCTCCAAGGTCCATCATGGAAATGGATCACCGCCTAGCGTCCGCTATGTATCGAATTCTGGCTCGGTTATACAGTCACATCCTTTTGGTAGGGGACTTTAACATGCACGCAATCGAAATCCAAGCTTCACTCAGCGAAAAATTCAAAGCGGACTTATAAATTAATGGTCCCTGTACCGCTATACAACCACGTCACCTCTCCCAGGAGGTTCAGAATTGGCGATGAACCATCTGTTTTGGACCATGTGTTCACCAATGAGGAACGAATGGTTGATGCAGTGAACATAAGTGCACCGCTTGGCCGTGGTGTTTACGCCAAGCTGCTCTTCCGCTGAATCTGCTACGCGGAAAACATCTGTGAAAACAGTGAGGAAGTTCATTTCGTCACCCATTTTGGTTCACTGTCTGACCTCGTTCAAGTAACAAACCGGTCTTACCTAATCGAGCTGGCTATCGAAGTCGCCTGAAAGGAATTCGTCAACTTGTTCAACGGGCTAGTGGCAAGTTGGTTTGTAACCAAATTCTTTCACCCGAAGCAAATAAAGTCCTTTCTGAGGAGCCGGGACGAAAATGCATGGCCCCAAGTGCTTCGTTGTGGCGAGCTTATGAAGCCAGTCCGAATGCGTAGGCCTAGGATGGTCACATAACAGCGAAATCACTGCGTCAAATTGGTCTGTGAAGACTAACTCAAACATCAGCTGGAATAATCCTAAGATGTTCTACAGGCATGTAAACAAGCTCTGGAGAGTTCATCGCGAGATCCAAATACTACGTGCAGTAGATAGCCTGGCGCTTACTACACAAGGATGCGGCGAACGCGTTTTGGTAACAGTTTACCCGCACTTTCCAAAGTGAATGGTCACCTCACCCGTTCACGATGAAGTTCACTGCGCCCCCAGGAGTAAGCTACGTATACTTCACTGCTGCAAACGTGATGAGAAGACCACTATCCTTGCGCGTACACAGCTCTCCTGGTGTGGAAAACAGCAGACCAAAGGCATTAAAAGCAGTCGTCATGAGCTTTGCCTAACCCTTAGCTCGGTTATTCTAACAAAGTCTTGAGGAAAGGCAGGTTCCGGCCAGGTGAAAACAGGAACTAGTCACTCATATTTTCAAGAGTGGGAATCGTGCGGTGCCTTCTAACTACCGTCCATTCACCATCCTCCCAGTGTCATCTAAATCTATGGAAGGTATAATCGCAGAGGCACTCATGAGATAACTTGAGAGCAATAACATCATAGTGTCACAGTAGCATGCATTCCGCCGAAATTTGTCATGCAATGTAAAAGTTTCCGTTAGCCTGAGCAGGCTAGACGGAACCATTCGATGGCAGCTTAGAAGTCGCCATCGTTTACATAGACTTTATTAAAGCTTTCAATCTCCTGGACCACGGCATTGTCCTTCACAAGCTTCAAAATCATGGAAACAGCGACTCTGTGTTGAGTTGCGTAAGCAATTTCCTCATACAACGTCTTTTGAATGAGAGCCAGCAGCTCCATTTCCGACCCCATTTGAAGTCTAGCGCCGTGTGCCTAAGGATCGGTAAAGAGACCACGATTGTACCTAGTATTCAGCAATGATCTTACTAGGGTGCTCCAGTCAGACTTCTTGCTATTTGCAAACGACGTCAAGACCTGGCGTGAAGTAAGTACAGTGGACGACGACGCGGCTTTACAAAAAGACCTCGACTGGGTCTGCACATGGTCACCCGAAAGTCAGCAAATATTTAACTTGGTGAAACGCAATGTTCTGTGAGTACGCCATCAGTGTATTCATGAATCTCGACTGAGACAGCAGCTGAGGTAACATGCTACGCAGGAAAGCGACTGCGTGATATTTGCACAAGAAAACCTTAGTTACACGGAATGGATCGAAAAGGCATCGAGAAGTGTCAGTCAGCACCTAGGCCTCCTACGAAGAGAGTCCTGGAATTTCGAGCTAACAATCTACCCACAAATGTCGAACGTCTATATGAGTACCCATGTGGATTTCGGGATCTAAGCATGGCGACCTTAGCGCAAACCCAATGCTGCTGCGTTCGAAGATCCACAACGTATGGCGACAAAATTCGCTAGAGGATTGTTTCACCTCTCTTACTAACGCATACTGCAAGCCCTAGGCTTGTACAGCGGCGAATACCGGCGCCTGCGTAGAGACGTTATTATGGTGTACCAAATACTGACTAACCCCAATCACGCCTGTCGCGATCTGTTGCAAGTCAGTCACAATACCAACCTGAGAGTCCACCAGCTCAAATTGACCACAAACCACAGTCGACTTGATTGCCAACAAAACGTTTTCTCCCTTTTGGTATCCAGAACTTGGAACGCTCTTCCTTCTCATTTTATTTTCGCTCCCTCACTAACGCTTTTTTACAACTGGACTATACTATATCCCATTTACACTAGGTAACATCGTCCGTTTTCATCGAAAGACTAATTCACGCAAACAATGTGCGCACCAGCTATCACCGTTACGTAGTGGTGAGCAGACCAGCATGTGTTCACGTGAATAACGGCGAGTCACCTCAAACCAGAATTTTTCCTTTTCTTCTCACTTTAAACCATCATCTTATAACCGCCACGTAGCGAGAACGACGCGACAATGAAACTCAATCTTTATTAACACGATCACAAGCTATATCACCACTCATGCAGCCGTATATTAATGAGTCCCGTTCCCTTCCCACGACGCACCATCTCCCCTGGCTTCCGCTCACGACACGTCCATGCACTTCGGGAACTTCGTGGTGGAGTATTCCTTGCCCATTTCACCCCCGGATCTCCGCTTCTTCGCGTCCCACTCTAATCGGCCCGGAGCCGTTCGATAGCTGGTGGTTTGCTTGACCATGAATACATCACTCTGTTTGGGGTCCGTCCGGGAGGCTGCAATAATGGCGTTTTGCCTGATTTATTGTCTTCTTGACGAATACCCTCTCCATTCTGACTGGTTCAGACTCACTACCGGACGCCGCTCGTGACCCGTTATCGTCTCGTTTCGTTAGGCCAGCGTGGCTCGTGTGCGTTCCCTCACTGCGCCTGTTCCTGTTTCCGTCCGCCCCCGTTTTCGTGGTCCTTCTGTCCTCCGGGCTATTACTGCCTTCCGCCTCATTATAATCCTACGGGACTGGTCAAGTAATCAACTTTTTGCTCGTTATAAATTATTGCCTATAGAAGCATTTGTGATTTTGCTCCCATCTGTCATGTTGTTAGGATTAAGTTCAGTTCCGTGAATCAGCTAGGGCGCCAGTGCCTAGATTAAGCCAGCTCGGTAATCGGTACCTTTGTCCCTATGCCTGCAGTAAAAACACAAATGTGTGCAACAGTGGAGGAGAAAGCGTAGACACATTCGTCGGTAGGAAAACGAGGAAAGAGTTGAAGAACAAAGGATATATATGTTATACTTTCACAGAGTTCTCGAGTGCTTCTTGTTGGGTGAAGCCATAACCACAGATGTGCCTGGGGATCCCATCTGGAAAGGTTTTACAAGCGATTCACTAAGGAACAATGGCGTATTACTGGCGAAATTGCAATCCTTAACAAGTCCCATGGGAGGGAATTTATTGGGGACATAAACATTCATGATAAGCTGAAATGTGTCTTGGTGCACTCACCATAATGGTCGCCTCGAGACATGCGTAAAAGAGCCGAGATCTCCACCTGATAACATTATAAATCCACTGGTTGAAATTTCGGAAACACACCGTCTGTAGCCTTCCGACTACCACAACTGTATGGAAATTAAGAACAAACGTGACATACGGTCGGTTTCGTCACTGATCAATTTGGCCTTAGAACAGGCGGCACAAACGGATGTTAACTTTCCACCATGTGAGTGTGTAGATGTTGAAACCAGCAAGAGTAACGTGTTGTAGTTGCGTGACCGAGGTTTCGTGGGAAAATAAATGTTATTGATGGTTTCCAGGTCGATGCTTGGTATCTGTGGAGACGATCAAACGTTGAAGTTAACACCCCCTCAGAATCACCAATAAGAGCTGCTCGGCTTCGCTTTTAATACTTGATTTTGCAACCCATAATATCCTGGAATGATGTCCAGATTCACTGGACTTAGTGGAGTGTGTTTGCTTTCGCGTGACACGTATAGATATCCGGAATGCGCAGATGACTTTGTTCCATTATGTGATTCTCGCAGACTACACGAATGCTTTGTTTGATTAAACTTCTCCCATTGACGTACAAGCCCTTGTACAAAAAATTGCCAGTCTCTTCACACTTCTAAGATGTGCACTGGAGGTATCCAACAAGCGCGTTTAGTTCAAGATCCGCTTCAGTACCAATCGTTTAACAGCGCATGTTTCTATTACCATTTATAATGTTCAAGTGACCTGAGCCGAACTCAGTTAGTTGTGACGTCGGTCGGACAGAGTGATTCTGAAAATCCAGGGGTACAATGCTGTGAGACGGCAACACTGCCTTTCTGCTGTGATGGCATATTCGTTCATGCAAACGGCGGTTTCACCAGGTTTTAGTCACCACCTCTTTCGGAGTAATGTATCCTGATAACACCATAGTAACGGTGGGATATTTGCCGAAGTATTCCGGGGTCCACTGAGCTGTGTACTTTCACCGCACAAGCGTAACCGACTTGGGCACGTGCTCCATATGTCTGTTCCGCAATTGGGCTCCCTTGTGCTTCTTGCTCACCATGGCTTTCGCTGGAAGTGGTAGCAATGTGCACAATACACCCCTTAACCTAGAATTTTCAAGGCGCAATGTTTGCCGTTATGTGTTCCATCACGCTCTTGACACCGGGTAGGGGAGCAAAGCATCAAGAACACCTGTAGTCTGAGTCCCTGTTATCTATGACAAACAACCGTATTCAGCAATACACATGTCGAAATCTCCTACTCCAGTTATCGGTTTCCATCATTTTTACTATTTTAATCCGCGTTATGCAGATTAAAATATCGCCGGCAAATACGCGATACTGTGCAACTGCGGCAGCTAGTACGTCTTCTGGCATCAACCAGTGCATAACAGCATTGTTCATTAGGCAGCGCTGATTAAGCCGTGATGGCGAAAACTTTGCATTTGCAAGTTTTCTCACCCACGGAACAATAGCGACTGAACTGTAGCGTTGCGCATATTGCAATGCAAAGTAATTCAGCCCCCTTCATAGTAGCTCAAGTCGCCCTTACCTTACTTGGCGCTTTATGTTTGCGTTCTGAACATAGCTGTATATGTTCACACTGGCAAGTGCGTTCTGTCAATGTTACTTTCCTGCGCTGCACAGAATTTCCCCATTGCAACCCCATTCTCAATAGGGGCGACCATGGGATAAGGTCAACGTACACCAAGTTGCGTGTGTTGTTCGCCTGGGCTGGTCTGGTAACGTTTCGGACAGCATGTGAAACTAACAATTGGTCAGACGATTGAGATTCGCTCACCAAAGACTCAGATAAATGAATGGCTGATGGATTCTCTGAACAAGATGATCGTGTCATCCTTGTACGCAGTTCTGGATTTAGTCATTGCCGCGCATTAGATCAGCCTACTGACTCAATATCCTCATCTGATACTTAAAGTGTACGCCAGGTTCCGTTAGCTTATTGTGTATCAATGGAACTTGAAATTTCAGAAGTTTGCAGGCGCTGGCGAAACCCTGCATGGAATCGAGGGATGTCATCAGCTCACCTCGTATGACAACTTTCACCAACCTCAGTAAAAACCATGCGAGGTCTAGAGTAAGTAATCGCACGAGATGGGGAGAGGAAACTGTAGGCTACTAAACCTATACTATGCACACGATCTGGGCAGAGAAATAAAACGTAAATTCCTGTTACCATGTGTACAGTATAGTTTTACTAGCCTACAGTTTACTTGCCCCATCTCGTGCGATTATTCCGTCTAGGCTTCGTTATAGTCTTTACATAGTTGTATAGGTTTGCAATCGTAATAGGAAATGGCAGAAACTGCAAGTCGTGCGCCGGCGTGGCAAAACGGTACAGCGTAGCAGTTCGCTAATCGGTAGACTGTCAAGGATGAAATGTTTGACCTTGAAGAGTCAAGGACATGACAATAATGCAAACTGAAAATGTAAAGTATTTCATAATGCAAGTGTTAGCATAAAGATTTGTATAAATTTCTGTTGGGATATAAGTGAAGCGTTTGGGAAAAAGTAATATTATGTCCTCAATAGGTAAACCAGTTTGGCTAAATTATCGAAGTTCTCAATGGACATTACACTCTCGCTAAGAAAACTCGAATCATCGGTGTCCTCAATTGCAGAGGACTGCAGCTGATGCTACACATTGTGGTTGCTGCAAAAGAACTGCTTGCATCTTTACACCTTGGCTGGATGCGAGAACACGGCATGTTTACATTTATGCTGTTCTATACTTTTCGTCCCTATTGCTCACAGGTCGCGTCTTTCAGGGATTCGACGAAGGAAAGATCAAATTTCCCCCGACGTTCAAGCTGGATCCAAACTCTGACGCATATGACACTTCGGACAAACAACGCGTCCCTTCATACACAGTGAGTTACCGACGAATGTCATCCAGTCAGAACTTGTTGACAGCGCAAATGAGTTCTAATATTCGGTAAATTAAATTTGTTTAAGTTCAAAAGTTGTCCACCATGCGGATCGGCCTTCTAAAAGGCTGTTTCCGCCGCGTCATTCATTGTCAGTCAATAATACAAAGGAGAATTTCGCAGCAAAACTCGTGATCCAATAGTCCATTGTTGGAGAGAATCGCGGTAGCACACATTGCCGAACATGTGTGGTTCATTTTGACTTAAAATTTATCCCGAGAACCTCGACAGCTTTAGATTGAAATCCAAATGACCATGTCAGTACCATGCCTGTGTAATGGCACTTGACTGATCGCTCTGTCTAACATATAAAAGGGCTTCTTCTGAAAAACACTTCTGATGCTCCTTCAGGTAGATGTGAATGAAGTGAACACGGATGTCCAGTGACTCTAATGAGTCGATATTCGAACAGATTACGCATATCGACCATGTTCTATTACACCTCCTAGCCACTGGATTGACGACACAAAATACCATCGTCCAAACAGAGTAGCCTGACGTGCGCACGATAATGCGAGACGAAAAGCATAGCTCATAAGTGAGTCGAGAACTGTGGAAAAAGACTGGTCCTTAACACGAACAACCTCAATGCTCCAAACCAAAGGTGAACACCGTGATGTACGTCTTCGTATTTATTTATACCCCAACTAACCGAATCACAGTGGGTATGTGCTTGGCTAGGTGGTACTAGATATTAACACATGTATGGGCCTATTTCTGGGTGAACAAGTCTTTTTCCGTAACTGTTATTTGCCTAAATCTCTAATGCAAATGATTCCCCTACCCTACTGAGAGGGTCTTGCGTCATCCAAAAGGCCGTGCATCAAACTGTTCTATTTGGCCTGGCGTCTCTTCGTGATCTAAAAGATGCCTTCTAACAACATTGACACACTCACCGAGTTTGGGCCTCGGATTCACGGGAAGATATACTTTTGATCGCTGGCGATGTTGGCGAATAAAGTAGCTTAACTAGGTTATCTCGGGAGTCGCGACTGAGATTTCACAAAAGTGGCGTCCCCATACTCTTTCCATGTGCCACTACAAAAACATCTCTTTTCAACGACCGGAAGCTAGTCAGCAGCGGATACTGGTAAAGATTAACGGTGAACCAGAACCTACAGATTCGTTTCCAATATCATGCTAAGATGCCATGGAGCGTCGAAGAGGTTATGTCGCTTTCTTCACCTATCGCGTTCGATGCTAAACATCCATCGGGTTTACTTCACTAATGGAACACTTAATGACAGACAAGCACCCGTGTTAGACACTAATAGTCATTACACCAACGTTTGTCCAAGTAATCTCAGAGACTCAGCCACATTCATCTCTGATAAGCTCTAGTGCCAGCATATTCCACGCTTCCTAGCGCCTTGGAATTGGACAAAGCGAACTACCTCAGTGATCATCTCGGCGGTGGATTTTCTATATCGACTCAAGTTGCGTGAGCAACCGGTTTGTACGCTTATGTGATTGGTTGAGACACATCGATTTATGCCCTAATCGCCAAGTTACGTACGGACACTGCTGCGGTATTCGATACTGAGTAGAAGATAACCAGAATTACTTTTCGGACTTTCTAAGCTAGAAGATGGTGCTAGGTCAGTTTGCTGCCTTGTGATGCCTGGCGAACTGCAACCTTGAAGTCAACGGATCTCGATCGGAAGCGGAAACTAGTGGTATACTCGGTTACTATTCAGTTGTGTGCTAAGGGACCAAAGTTCGAAAGTAAAGGCGGCATTAGTCATGGATTAAATGCTTAAGATCGGATACATCTAATGGATTAGACAGCACATGCTCAGTGGAGGTCAGTTGGTTAGCTTATTTTGATGTGTATATC
Source organism: Dicrocoelium dendriticum (assembly GCA_944474145.2). Lineage (NCBI taxonomy): Eukaryota > Metazoa > Platyhelminthes > Trematoda > Plagiorchiida > Dicrocoeliidae > Dicrocoelium > Dicrocoelium dendriticum. The sequence continues at coordinate 47,714,704 of OX104067.1, forward strand.
TGTTATCCACAGTCCTTTCTCAGCACAAATGGCATACACATGTAGCTAAAAATAATTTTGTAGTGACGTCGGCATGCATAGCGTATGATACGCTTAGATGACGTGTGTACCTCAGAGCATTCAATTAGCTGTTAGTGCTTTATGTGGAAATTGGCGGCAATAATTGCAGGTTTTTTCAGCCTGCCTGACGCGGTTATGTGAACGGAGCCAACCTTAGTGCATATTGACTTCTGCTGGGGGATCGAAGCCACAGTCTCTAATCATCATTATCACGGTGTCCGTAAATGACGCTAAAAATGGACATTACATCAGACCAATCCTAACTGCAGATCATATCCACTGACCTCATTTCTCCGCAGGATCGGATACTCTTCCTGGCCCATAGGAAGGGTGAAGTCACATGCCTTCATTACGACTCCATTCGGACAATCCGCTCATCGGATCACCGACCAGTTTATGGATTCTACGCGGTACACCTGAAGCCAGGATGCGATAAGTGAGTTAACCTACTCACCTGTAAAAGTATTCTTATCTATTTGACTGTGGTAATCGGGAAGGCGCTGTTGTGAGACACTTGGAACTAAACTTCAATTGTGTAGCTACAAAATAAACTGATCCATGGATTTACGCATTTATCAGGGTAAAAAAGCAAAGCTTGACAATGTGAATGTATCAACAAAATCAAAAGTAACGCATATCGGTGGATTCACCTAAGTTGTACTTGTGCATGTAGTTTGGTCTTGTCATGATGTGTCTCAGAAACATTGGCTAAGTTGTAGTGCATGCGGTGTAATTTTTTATCAAGTTATGTTTGAATTCAGTCAATGTAGAAGCGGAGATGTGTGCAATTGGAAGAGCGTCCCACCACTGGGACACACGAAGTGAGAAAATGTGCCGACGCCATTCCGGCCGGCTGTACTGTGCAGCTAACTTCAAGTGGTGGCTCCGGAGTGAAGTGTTACGACAGTACTGACCACAAAATACTGCTAGGGTCTGTAATCTGTGCTGGTAAAGGAGATGGGTTAGGCCCTTAACATTTTTTGTTGCTCTTTTCTGTGGAGTCTCAAGAGAAGCAAGATTGTGCTTTTGCCAGGGGTGCCAGACCTGGATGACGTATGTAACATGTGGCCTCAGGTAAGCGTTGAGTATTTGTGAAAAGATGGCGAGATCAAACTGGCCAAACACTCTCCGCCAGAGACTCAAGTGCTGATTGGTTCTGCTTGATGCTTTTTCGACCTGTTTTGAGCAACCGAGATCGGCCTGCATGAACACTCCAAGATCATTTTCATGGGAGACACGTTGCAAGTTGCTCTCCTAGGCAGTATACAAGACGTGAACTGCATTGAACCAAAGTTTGTACAAACCAATCCATAAAATATTTGTGAAAATGGCCGAGAGCAGATAGTTTGTTAAACGGACATCGTTGGGTTGCATACCCCTTGATAGCAGTAGCGGGGTATTCCGTCTAAGCCAGCAAAAACAACTTTAGACTGGTATCGGAAAAAACTAATAATTTTTGAAAGACCAGAAAAAACAGACCAGAAAAAGCTCCTGGTGCCACCGTGTACAAACCGAGGAGCCCCATAGTCGAATTGACTCTTAGACTAGCTTTATTGATCATGTACAGGCTCGTAGATAAATCGATCTGTGATAACCATAGTCAACATCATAAAAAGACATGCGATGCTTACAAACGTAACTAGACTGGGTCATAAATAAATAAAAGATATATTTCTTTTTGAGAAGCTGATCCCAGTCAAGGTCAGACCTAATGTATTACAGCTATACAGCGAGGTGCACAACAGATTGCGTTTACCTGTTCGAAGAACAGCTATGACGAGCGTGTGGAGTACTCCAGTGGATGAAAGCTAATCTCTATATCACAGGCTTGTTTCCCACAAATGTATTGCTAAATGTTAGCAGGAGTTTAAAGTGTCCAAGCATCTGCAACAAGACTGCGTCACACTGTCGCATCCGGAGAATAACATATGGAAGTGTTTACGAATGTCACAAATGTAGTGGTTCAGAACAGTCGAGTGCAGCACTGGCGATGAGCAAATGATGTGCAAATGCACTGGAGAAGAGCGATGGAACCATGTAGATGAGGGCATGAGGTATTGCTCGCCTACCGGCTGTTCGGGTTCCAATTACCGAGTCATTGATTTGAGCGATAGCTTAACTGTATACTACATTGCTAGGGCCACCCCAACTACCTGACAAAATATGCCATGATGGTTCGCGGTTGTGTTCGTTCAGAGTGTGATGTTAATGTTCACTACCACTGTATAGTCTATAGTGCGTAAACACTACAATAGTCAAAACACACATTTTGTGCTCAGGACTTGAGGTTTTCCGCTGTTGCCGGAATCATTTGCAAATGATACCACATATATGGTCAAACAGCGTCACTTTCTCGCATTTCTTCATTTATTAGTATCGCGCTGGCAGCAGGAGCATTCCATCGCGATGTCTACATCGCAGGTAAGTAGTCTACAGTATTACACAAGATCGGTTACACTGCTAATGTAGTAATAACAAACAGCTTATCAGTAAACTAAAAATGCTGCTAATTAGAGAGCCTTGATGGCTCAATAATTTTTATTTGTTGCCGGAGTTATGCAATGTTATCGGAGGGTTCAGTCACTAAACGTAAGCATGCAGTGCATCGAAACGTGGAGCTGTGTGGTAATGGGCGCAAGTTGGCCACCTTCACGAGGCAAACGTCAACCTATTTGCGTGCCGACGCTGCCACGAGATAGGCTCGGTAACAACTGTGGACAACTAATGCAAATAGTCCAGTTTGTACGAATAATGGTCTAAGATGACGTAGACAGATTGTTTGGACAGCCAAGTGCGCAACATCGCGGCAACTGGATCCGCTGCTGACAGGTGTCATCACCATCCAGTGGATATAGCTGCTGTGTTAGGCAATTAAGTTAAAGACCAGAAAATAACAGGTACGGGGAATAGAGGGACGCAGTTTGGGAACTAAAATACCGATGCATTCATTAAGACTGATGGTGGTATGGTAATCGAAGAAATTACTGTACGCATCAGTAAGGCCTGTGCGCATTTGTCACTCTAGAAATTTTCATGGAGGCAACAGGATATCAGCCGATTAAGCAGCAGCGAGCTTACCAACCTGCAGTGGCAATGCATGAATGTATTAAGAAACTGGTCTTCTTTATTCATAGGTGTATGCGAATTGTTTCTTATGTATGGTGGTAGTGGAGAGAAAGTTGCAAATGAAAGTGCAATGATTTTCGTAAGTTACATGGGGATGTTTTTCTGAGGAATCGGTATCGTCAGGCGAATCTGCTGCAATCAGTGTTGACAACGGCTACGTTGAAAAACCATGATGTCAGAAATAAGGCAGAAAACTCGTAGAGGAACCGTCAGCAAGCTGCAGAGAGCAAAAGCAGCAAAGGCTTATCACCTAAGGCGGAAAATCGTCTGAAGTAATCAGCTTCTCATTATTGGGACCATACCCAAGATTGAGGTTATGTATAAGTTTTGTGCGTGATTTGCCGGTTGCAGAGAACGCGCAGATCGCGGCATTCATATACCACAACTTCTCTTCTGTCGAGTGACTCAAGAGGATGATGTGCACATCATAATAGTTCTCAACGAAGTACTATAAGTGCACAGCCTTACAGTTAGGAGGTTGAGAAGTGGACATATATTTTGTTACAATTCTTAGTTACCGATTGCTTTCCTTCAGCTATCGCTGTTAGTGACATCTGTTTAAACACATCATTCCGCTAATTTTATTGGCTGCTGGTGGTCACTGTTTTTGCCGTCGGAGGACAATGGCACTCGGCTGCCAACACACTCTCTTTTCGTTCGTCCGTGTCTCTTATTGGCTCCATTGTTGATCACTCTTCATTGGCTTCACTTTTCTTGCATGCTTTTAGCAATATGGTTGGCTGAAATGGATTTTAGTAGCTTCTCTTCAGATCATTCTTAAAACTATTCAAACAGACAGCATACAATGCATATGATTCTTCCCCGGCACGTCTTTCGTGTTCTGCTTGCAGTCGTGAGGCGAAGGCGTCAGTGCCACACAACATTTGCTGGCGAAGGGTAGTTGACAAACCATGGCCATTTCCTCTGAACAACTGAACAATGAACAACGATTTATCACGGGATAAAAGCAAGTGCTTGACACGTCCCATAGGATGGTTGGGGTGAATATGATGAAATCAAAATATATCTGGGTCATCTGCCGAACGTCTGCCGAGATGAATAGTTTGATAATTAACATCAGTGTAAAATTAAAAAAAATTATCGAGCGTAAACGTTCAGAAAGACACTGGGGTGCAGTGATCGTTGATATAAGGCGTGAGAAAAGTAAAATATGATCGCTCACTTGGGTCCATTTGCTACATAAATCCTGTTGAAAAGCATGCTTGGCGTAATCCACAATAGAGGAGTTTATGTAACAAAATGCTGGGAGCTAAGAGCAACATCTAATCGTTTTTTGAAAACGTCCAAGGTAGGAAAGGATACAACTGAGTCTGGGAGTGCGTTTCAGGGTTGGCAAACCCGAAGGGAAAAGTAATTCCGTCGACACTCTAGACGGCTATGTTGTTCCTTCAATTTAAGCAGTTACCCCTGAGCTGCGTGTTGTGGCTATGTTTCGGAAAATGGCGGCATACGTGGTTGGAGTCACTCAGTATCTGATACGCTAGTATGAGATCACCGCGCAGCCTTCGATAGCGTCCGCTGAAAATTCCCAGCAACTTCAGCCTTCGGTGGTAAGAGTGATAGCGCAGGCCCTTTACATTCTTTGTTGCTCTTCGTTGAGGTGCCTCTAACGCCTCTAGGTCGCTCTTCAACCAGGGTTTCCAAGTTTGGATAGAGTATTCAACATGCGGGCGCATGTAGGAATTGTGCATCATTGGGAGGATTGACGGGTCAGATCTCCCGAATGGCCTTCGCAGCATGCCGACATGTTGGTTGCCTCTTTTCACAGCTACCTCAGCTTGTTTTGAACAGTTGAGATCGCTCTGTACGAGCACATCAAGGTCAGGTTCCTGGGAGCTGGTATGCAATCCGTTTGTCCCAAGTAAATAAGTGTAGTTATGTCTATGGCGTAATTGTACAACGCGACATTTGTCTATGTTGAATGGTAGGGCGTTTTGAACTGACCAGTTCGACCCTGTGTTAAGATTGCAGGCACTACTCCAGCAGCAGCAAATGTAGTTCGAAAAATCACAGCGACAGCTAATCGAGTTATCGCAAAAGCTGAACATTCAGGCAGAATCTCCAGGACCGGCATCACGACCTTCGGTGGACTCTATTGCGGCATCGATTTCGGAGTTCGTTTTTGACGGATTGACTGGTGTCACCTTCGAATCGTGGTTCCAAAAGTACGAAGATATTTTCCGTGTGGAGTTGGCGGAACAAGATGATGCCTGGAAAGTCCGTTTGATGTTGAGGAAAGTCGGAGTGCTTGAGCATGAACGGTATACACATTTTGTTTTATCCAAGAAACTTCAGTTTCGAGGAGACGGTGGAAATGTTGACACAGAGATTCGGTGAGCAAGCGTCCTTATTCATTATCCGGTACAACTGTTTAAAATTGGTCAAACGAGATGCACATGATTTCGTCACACATGCTGGCATCGTGAACCGAGAGTGTGAACGTTTCAAACTGGGCACCATGACATCTGATCAATTCAAGGGCCTTGTCTTTGTATGCAGTCTTCAATCACATGCGGACACCGATGTTCGAACGCGTATCCTTCACAAAATTGGAGCAAGAACCGCGGCTGAGTGCCAGAGGCTGCTGAACCTGAAACATGACACAAAGATGGTGGGAAATGCGGATTCCGAAAACGAGCTCCACATTTGTCGCACAGCCGTTCGCAGCAAAATTGTGGATCAAAATGGGCCGACTCGGAAGCCCCCCCACTGCCTGTTGGAACTGAGGCGGGTGGCACTTTGCGAAAGACTGTGAGTACAAGAATTATCAATGTCACAAATATAAACACATTGGACATAAAGAAACCCGCTGTCGAGGACCGCAAAACTTTAGACACATATTTACTCCAAAGCTTCGAGCAAACTCCAAGTTCAGGAGGACCAGATACCGGGGTGCAAAGGCGAAAGCGATTCTTGCCGCCTCTGACACATGATTCGCAAGCAACAGAAAATACTTGACTGTGAAACTTAACGATGTTCCTGTATCGTTGCAGCTAGGTACAGAGTGCGGTATCACCATCATTTCCCGAGGGACACAGGCCAAGCTGAGTGAACCTCCAGTCAAACATACAAGTCTCACTGCTCAATGTGCATCAGGAGAACCGTTGTCGCTAGACGGAGAAATTGACTGTGAGCTGAAGTCCAAAAAGTTGCAACTCCATGTTATCATCTACCGAGATACTTGTACCGACATTAGTCTACTCGGAATGGATTGGATTGTGAAATTAAATCAGCTCGAAAAACCACTGAGTCGCGTGTATTCCGAAACAAAAGACATGGCCAGCTATACTGCCATACCGACTCATCCCAGTGGAAGGCTCTCAGAACAGCTTTACGCGAAATACGATTACGTCTTCCGATCCGAGCTTGGAAGCTGCACAAATATGAAGGCGAAACTCACTCACCTTCCAGACGCAAAAACAGTATTTTGACGAAAAGGTCCAGTCCCGTACGCTTCACAAATACTCGTGGAACAGGAGCTTCAACGGCTACAGCGAACTGGAGTGATGGAGAAAATCAGTTTCTCACCATGGGCTGCTCCCATTGTGATCAAGAAGCCCAACGGACTAATCGCCTGTGCGCCGACTTCTCAACTGGGTTAGATGCCGCATTGGAGCCTCAGCAATACCCATTTCTACTCCCCGAAAGGGTGTTTGCGAAGCTGAATGGAAGAAACTACTTTGCTACCCTTGATTTCGCGGATGCTTATTTACAACTTGAAGTTCAGCCAGGAAGCAGGAAGCTTCTTGCGATAAACACGCATCGTGGGCTCTATCAATACAACCGACTGCCGTTTGGAGTCAAAACAGCACCTGCAATTTTTCAGCAAGTTATGGACACCATGCTGACCGACGTACCTGGGACCACAGCCTATCTAGATGACATAATGGGCCGAACGCAAGATGAACTGATTCAGCAACTGGATGATGTGGTCCTGAGAATCAAAAGATTACGGGTTCCATTTGCGCGCGGATAAATGCAAATTTTTGATGAAGTCCATCAAGTTCCTGGGCTTTGTGATTGATCAGCACGGCCGAAGACCAGATCCAGATAATATCAAGGCGATAGATCGGCTAGTTGCACCAACGGATATCTCAACATTGAGAACACTCCTGGGAATGGTGAGCCACTAGAGTGAATTTTTGCCGTATATGCATCGCTTACGTCATCCGCTTAATCAATTGCTGATGAAGGGTGCTGAATGGAAGTGGTCCAAACAGTGTCAGCAATCATTCGAAAAGTTGAAGTCGCTGCTGAAGTCGGATCTACTGCTTACTCACTATGAAATTGTCGTGGCCACGGATGTTTCTAGCTATGGAATTGGGCTGTCATTTCCCACCATTTTCCGGACGGTTCAGAAAAAGCTGTCGCACACGCTGCACGAGCTCTTACTGCATCTGAAAAGAATTATAGTCAGATTGAGAAGGAAGCATTGGCTATCGTCTTTGCTGTTCAGAAGTTTCACAAAATGCTGTACGGACGACGCTTCATGCTGCTAACGAACCATAAGCCGCTCCTCGCAATTTTTGGGTCAAAGAAAGTTATCCCGGCATACACAGCCAGTCGACTACAGCGATGGGCAACGTTGCTCTTGGGTTATGATTTCACCATGAAATATTTGTCAACTGATTCTATCGGGCAAGCAGACGCTTTATCAAGACTAATCGATACCTCAGACGCGAACCCGAAGAGGCAGTCATCGCCGCAATCACAGCTGAAACAGACGTCAGTTATATGGTGCATGATGACGTGAACATCTTACCGGTCAATGCCAAGATGGTTCAGGAAGCCAAAAGACATGATCAGCTGCTACAAAAAATCCTGACTTACATTAGACATGGCTGGCCAAAGAAATGTCCAAAAGAAGAACTTGTCCAGTTTTACACGCGACGCGATTCTTTGTCAGAAATTGACTCCTGTCTGTTCTTCGCCGATCGCATCATCATACCTGAAGTCCTGCGGAAATGCCTTCCGGAATTGCCCGAATGAAGGTATTGGCTCGGAGCTACAACTTTTAGCCGAAACTTGACAACCAGCTAGAGAACATTGGTCGTACCTGTTCAAGATGCGCATATGCGTACAAGCTGCCGATACGCACGACACTGCATTCTTGGCCCAAGCCAGAATCACCATGGTCACGGATCCATGTGGATTTTGCGGAACCGGTTGAAGGAGTTTCGTTACTCATAGTTGACGTTGCCTATAGCAAGTGGCCGGAAGGAACCATGATGCAGAACACGTCAGTAACCAGTACGCTACATGCGTTGAGATGTATTTTCAGCCAGCATGGTCTACCAGTAACTATGGTCGGATAACGGGCCGCAATTCACGTCTCATCAGTTCGCTGAGTTTTGTGCATGCAATGGAATCGAACACCTGAGGACTACACCATATCATCCGCAATCTAATGGACAGGCCGAGCGAATTGTGGATACCATGAAACGTGCGTTGTTGCAACCGAAGGGAGAAGGGTCGCGAGAAGAAAGGCTAGAGACATTCTTAGTGAATTATCGTGTTGCTCCGAATCCAAATGCGCCAGAGGGTGGTCGCCTGCGGAAACACTTATGGGCCGAAGACTAAGAACAACTTTGGACTTACTGATCCCAAAACGCCAACCGACGCGCCCTACGAATCCCGTAATTGAAACCCAGTACAATAAGCAGCATGGAGCGTCGCGTAGGGATTTGAAGTCGGAGCCCAGGTGTTTGTCGTCGCTCGGCAGAAGAACATGAACAAAGGATATCTGATGTCGTCGTAGGGCTCCGTGGTCGGGTGTCGTATGACATGCGTGTCGGTACGCAGGTGTGGATCCGCCATACCAATCAAATAAGGCCGCGCTACATGGAGAACACAGTGACATCATACATCAACGGACTTGATTTTACTGAAATACTAAACAACGGCAAACTGATGGATTTCACCGGACAATGCACACAACCTTTAGGAAATCCGGAAACTGAAACACAGGGGAGGCCAAATAAGATAATACGATTTCTTCAGCCATTCCAAGTGGATCTCCGACGGAAAGGGTACACTTCCCCAAGTAAAAGCAGTTCTTTAAGAAGATGGAGGTGTTTGTTGAGAAGTGGACATATATTTTGTTACAATTCTTAGTTGCCGATTGCTTTCCTTCAGCTATCGCTGTTAGTGACATCTGTTTAAACACATCATTCCGCTAATTTTATTGGATGCTGGTGGTTACTGTTTTTGCCGTCAGAGGGCAATGCCACTTGGTTGCATGTCTCTTATTGGTTCCGTTGTTGATCACTCTTCATTGGCTTCATTTTGCTTGCATGCTTTTAGAAAAATGGTTGGCTGAAATAGCTTTTAGTAGCTTCTCCTCAGCATCCTTAAAATCATTTAAACAGACAGTATACAATGCATATGATTCTTTCCCAGCACGTCTTTGGTGTTCTTCTTGCAGTCGTGAGGGGAAGACGCCAGGTGCTGTACAACACTTAGTCCGAAGTGCTACGAATAATATCAGAGAACAATCCACACTCAGCACACTTTCTGATCAAACGTTTTAGCTGGGCACTAGATACGCAAAGTATCTAGTATCAAGGACTATGGCATAATTGAAAGCTTGTACACCTGTAAAAACAGTGTTACTTAACGCCTCACAGCACAACTATGCAGATGTGCTCAGAAGAAGTTGCTTATGACACCTGTGGTAAAATGAAGTATTATCTCGGACACTTGCGTTAGCCATAGTGTAGTGGTTTCGGTTTCCGACTTGCAATCTATATATTCCTTTTTTGATTGCCCGCTTCTTCCCATGTACTCGTGTCCTAGTAGCATCCAAAATAACTTGACCGCTTGTACAGCTGCATGGTTACTAGGCGTCAGCACAAAGTACTGGTGGCATGCTGAATTCATTTCTGTACTGCAACATAAAAAGTTAACGCGTCTAAATCGGATTAAGCGACCGACATCGACGGGAAGTCTAATCCCTGCGCATTGTAAACACACCCACTCCTTTAAGCACCAACAGAACAGATGATCATGGTTACATCGCTCCGGTTTTTTCGTAATGAAAGTGCTTCCGTTCTGTATTTCCAATGCTGCGTGTGACTTACCACATGCGTGATTCGGTTACAAAAGATTGTGTTACTTAACAACGATCGGAAACACGATACATGTGCAATGTTTTGTGCCGGACGTCAAAAACAAGTTGTTCCACGTTGCGGGCAATGCAATGAAATCAACAACCAGGCTGTCCAGGTATGAAGGACCTAATACCTAATGTAAGGGAATTTTTGAGCATATATCACTCGTTATCAAAGCACTGATTTTCCTACGCATAGAGGAACACTCAACACAGTGACTACTTTGGCGGCATCTGAGCGGAAGGGATATCGAACCCCATTGCTGAATGGTGACGGTCCCACTGTGCTGGGAAAGGCGTGGACTGTAGACGTTTAACCGGAACAAACACTCACGGAGAGGCGTCCGGCCACACTAGTTAGCAATACATGTTGTAGTGTCTCCAAACAAGCGTATGATAGCCGTCACTTCCAAATGTAGAGATGCACAGAATAATTGCCAAAACACAGGTACGACGTCGTAACTATCTCCTTTAAGCTGATGTGCGATCTCTTCGACGAAACGGCTCGTTTCGGATAAGAACATCACGTGAGTAATGACAATGTCCACTACTTAGCGCTGGTCAGTTCGCTGTGCTCACCGAGAACAAACCCAGTAGAATGAAACTCAAAGTGATCGGCAGACGACAGCGCGCGCCGTTTAGTTGGACTCAGTTCACCACATCGACCACGTTCGTCATGAGAATCAGCGGCGATGCGAAACACTGAAGCTTCACTTATTTATCGAATCAGTGTGGTGGATTATTTATGCGGGGATATTGAAATGTTACGGGGTCGTCAACTATGCTTGGCGTCATCCGGTTCCGGATGTGCCTGTCAATGCGGCTTCCATAGGACAGCCACAGGACGCATGCGCCCACAGAAAGACCACGGATGGCTTGCACGGCATCATCCACCGCTCCTTCCATCAACTATACTGTGATGATTATATGGTGGCGAGTAAATGGAATAAGGTTATTCAGAAGAACAGCCAAAAAGGTAACCGTAGCTTGACTGTATTAATTCGGCCCGGGTTGAAAGTGGTCCCTCGGCAGTTTGCCATAAAAACCGACCAAAAATGGTTGGATACCCCTGTGGGCTTTTGAGCAAAAACATACATCTTAGAAAAATGATCTCAAAGATCGCCATAACAATCAGTTGTAACATAAGCCAAGCTTGTCTTCGGACGCTGTTGAACATATGCAATGGCGGGTAGACGAAGAACGGATGCAACACCGATCGTGTTGAGGACAGAATGATAAAACATTGATCAGAGCTTTCTTAACAATCATCCAACACTGAAAAAGTAAAAAGTTTGCACATCCACAAATTAATCACCATGATTTCAGTTTTAATGCATCGCGAGGTACATGTGAATATTCAAATTAAGTGCCATTTGCACTAGTGACAGGCCTTAAAATACAACAAATGAGAGCAGACAACGCGGGGCAACCTGCGCTCTACAAACATAGCTCAGATTACACAGTCTGTGAATAGTTAAAGACTCGTATGAGTAGATTGGGATAACAGAGGAGTATGTTACTAGCCGGTAGATATAAAACGCCGCTATCGCAGTGAGGTGGAGGATTGTGCTTACCATTCTCATGCCTACTTTCTTAACCTTTGTGTTACAGGCAATCGTCGCCGAGCACTTCAATTCGATTTAACGAAGCCAAGGTCCACTTCACATACCAAAATGTGCCGCACACAGTGAACCCGGAGAAAAAAGCAAGGTTTGCGAGATCGTCTGTCCATGGAAGTTGTATATTCGACGTTTGTTTCATGATACTAGTGCTTCCAGATCATTTTCTTCGTTTTCCAACATCAGTCCCTTTAGCAAGGAAAAAACAGGACCTTGAGAGCTTAAGTTATGTAACGTAGCTTTCGGTAGCCCTGTTCAGGAGGTCGACGTCTGTTCCCGTATTAATCTCACTGGAGCCGATTTAGCGTGAACAAGGAGGAGCCAAGGAAACCGGCACTATGACCTCATCATTAAACACAAAATAGGGAGGATAACATGGGGTGAATACTTTGATGGAGCCCAGAATCCCTTTGGACTAGCCCATAATAAGTAAACAACCAGGTAGAATATGTGGGAGATAAAGAGGTGATCGAGTATGGATAAGAAAGGTAATTACCAGTGTCTGTATCGAATAAAAATGAGAAAAAAACGCCAACCTGAAAGCTACAAGAAGTATCTGAAGAGCATTCCTCTTACTATTCACTTAAAGGCAGAACAGCGCGATAGTCGATAAGTTTGTTAATCGACATTCTCGGGAACGTGGCTAGAAGTGAAATGGAGACTTCGGATAAACTACATACGAGCTGTCAAGAGTATGGTGCACAAAGAATCACAACTTTTCACGAAAAGAATAGCGAATAGTGATCATCCATGTTAGATGGATTTGTCTAATGGCAATGGTGTCTTCAACTGCGATGTCCAAGCGATTTATTTAAGTGAATTCTAGTCGGAACATCCACAATGAATAACAGACGAACGTTTTTCACCGGACCTACATGGTACACGTAGGTGAAGTAATTCGGGCATCTGGCTTGAAGTCCACGAGTCATTAGCTCACATCTATGCAGACGCTGGCGACTTCACAGTATCCCAGCCCGCACGCTACCGGGGTCACTGTGTGCCTCGAACAGTGGTTACGAGATTTCGGTTTACTACAGAATTCACCGGTAATTTGGGCTCCCACCTCTCTTCTTTCAACTGTCGCATACAAATTTTCAGAACAAGCTTGCGGTTATGGGATGACTTAGATGCGACTCTCCACTATTCTTGAGCCAGATAACGGGTTTCCGCAAATAATACCTCTGCTTGTACGATGCTTGACATGAAAGCATTCCAAGGTCGTAATTATTTAGGTTACAGGGCGTGACAGTGTCTTACAAGACACGAGCAACCGTACGCAATAGGTTTTCGATTGTGCCGTTGCCTACTGTTTTGTTGGCCTAGGTGCTGCGCGAAGGACAACGACGAGAATTAATGTACTCCTGTTAGCCAGGTCGAAATAACCTTGGTTCGCAGTAGCAGGTATGTAGCATTTTCCGGCTAAGCTAAGTGTTTCTCAACTGTCCCCACTGGGATATGTAGGTAATGAAGATTTCGAGATGGATCAAGTCAAGTCAAGAATATGTTTTGGGCACTCATGAAGGGCGAATGTACAGCTATAACAAACACACGCCACGGACAGGAATAAAGAATGGAATAGTGTGGTACATGAGGATAGATTTATAACCAGAATCGTCAAAAAATATTTACAGAGCTAGTATAACTGAAGTAATAGAATAACCATTTCTTGAATGACCGAATTTTTAACGGTCAAAAACGTGACAAACTGGGAACTACTGATGTATTATAGACCTTTTGTGCGGGCATGTATAGTTTGTAGCTCTGTATGGTCTAATAGACTGATACGCGACCGGACCACGACCTGTGTAGAGGGTGGCTAACACTAGTAAGTATTTTAGATGCAAGCTGGTTACAAGAGTTGAGATGGATAAAATGATGGTAACAAGCCTTGGCCTTGAAACGCCACTACACCGGGATAGATGTTTCACTGATCTGGCAATTGTTTTGAGGGCATTACTCAGGGGATCAGAAAACATCACGAGAGAGCAATAGATCCAGTAGGGTAACACATAAAGTGATAAAACGCTGGATAAAAAACGGGCTACGGAAAATTACCTGAAACGTGTAACAGAATGAGTCTCCTAACCTTAGTAAATACTTCGCTCACGCGAAGGGACCACATAAGTCCACGGGCCAGTGTTACTCACAGGTATTTTGCTGACGTGGAAGGTCAAAGCTTTATCATCTATGGAAAGTTGCGGGTACTGAGTTAGGACTTACTGTGACGATTCTATTTGAACAGAGAAAAAAAGGACATCCTGGCACTTGTGGTATTCAACGGTAAGCAACGGAATTTGGACCAAGCCGTGAGGTTCCCTAGGAGGATCTGTAATTTGGCCGATGACTGTATGCTTGGATGGTGAAAAGAAGGATTACATCGTTCGCACACCTCAGCAAGATTGCATATTCAGGGACAGGGATTGAGATAACATAGGTGGAAAATAAGAAAGGGGACAAAATGGCTCCCTGAAGAATACCAGAGTTCGTGGTGAGTGAAGAACTTTTCCCAATAACCTGGTATACGAGGTACACCTGATGAAATCATATTTCAGCAGAAGAACAACAGAAGCTTGAACTCCAGACCCTAATATATCGCGTAACAGCAGTTCACGGTTCACACAACCGAAAATGTTTTTAAAATCCAGGGAGCAGATGCGGATGGATTTGTTCATATTATCCAGTGATGCGAGCACAGCATGTACCAGATATGCTACTGCATCTAAGGTAGATCTTGAGCCTCGATATGCAAACTGATGAGGGTCGTCCAAATGCGACGGCTGAGATCCTTTTTAGAAGTATGTCAGTTCCCATCCTCTAAGAATTGGAGTTGTGGAGCGGGACTCAGGTACTGGTTGCGACGGGAACCAGTAGAAACCAATACGGATAAGAATTATTCGGAAGGGAGTACGTAGCCGGGCCCAATGTGTATTTTAACAACTGAAATGAACTAGAAGTAACTTAACAATAGCACAGAGAAAGGGAGCGTGCGAATCACAGAGAGTTCGAAAGTGAACCAAACCTGACGGCAGTAGAACAAATGCACGATCGGAAGATACAAACAGGAATAAGATCCAGTCACAAAATACTGACAGCGTAAATGTTTCATGTTCACTACAGGGGTCTCTCCCTAGAAGCCTGAATGAGGGATGCCTTCGATAGGATGTCAGGTGGGGGGACCAAATGAGGATGGAAAAGTAAAGTAGTAGTTGCAGTAGGCGCACGCGAACAGTGAGGGCGCGCGTGGAGTCCGTTGGTTCCCGACTTTGTTGTTATTTCCTACTTATTATTTTGGTGTGGACTGGAGTGCATCCTCGGTGGACCATCGGGGCGGGCTGGTCGGACGGCAACAAAACTGAGTAGTCCAGAAAAAGGGCTGACAAGACATTCGCTCCGCTACGGCCCGACGGTGCGCTTGGGTGTCACTCCCCCCACCACACTCGGGGTCTACGGCCGTAACGATCCTCGTTCCACGAAAAAAAAACCCATTGTGGCATCAGTCTCCTTTGTGTCGCATCCAAACTGCTCGCTGTAGTACTCTTGCAGAGGCTCAGTTGAGTACAGGAACAGCACCTGCGTGAACAACAAGCTGGATTTCGCCCAGGTAGCGGTTGCGTCGATCACACCTTTACGATCCGCCAGATACTTGAACATCACCATACATTCAGTGGACCAACTATAGTCATATTCTTGGACAGTCGAGTCGCGTTTGACTCTGTTGACAGTGTTTCTTTGGGAGGGGTGTATCTGAGAAGTACAACAGAATTCTCCGTGTCATTTACCATCAAACTTCGGGCCGCGTGCGAGTATACGGAGACATTTCGCCCCCATTCAGTATCACTAGCGGTGTTAGACAGGGTTGCCCAGTCTCTCTATTCTTGTTCAACTTCGCCATGGACAAGATTCTGGGTACCACCCAGGAAAACTCTGAATTCTGCGGTATTGAACTGCTCCCTGGTGACCGCCTTTGGGACTTAGAATACGTCGATAACATTGCTGCGATTTACGAGTTTTCCCAAGCCGCCCAGCAGGTGCTGTTTAGACTGGAGATGTCCGCTGCCAAATTTGGGATGACCTTTGCCCCTTGCAAATGCAAGGTCCTGTTACAGGACTGGCCAAACGCACGTCCTTCTCATCCTTTTGGGGCATCCGCTGGAAGTGGTTGACAAATTCATTGACCTTGGGAATTGCTTTAGTATTGGCGGTTTGACAGATAAGATCTCCCTGCATGTCTCCAAGGCTAGAGTCGCTTTCGCTACCCTTTGTCACCTGTGGTTTCGTTGTGACCTCAGCCTAGCTCTCAAGGGACGAGTCTACAATGCTACGGTACCAACGAGCCTGCTGTACGGCTGTGAGACTTGACGCATTCGCAAAAGCGATGTTCAGCGGCTATCTGGCTTCGATCACCGCTGCTTGCGAAGCATTGCTGGTGTTCGATGGCAGCATCACATCACTAATGAGGAAGTCTGTCGACGAGTCTTCAAATCTAACGAACTCCGCCGACCGATTGATAGCATCATTTCACTACGGAGACTTCGCTGGCTTGGGCATGTGCTCCGCATGCCTATCCAACGGCTACCACGACGAGCCCTATTTGCGAGCACAGGCTTGGGGCGGAAGCGATGAAAAGCCCATTGTAAAACTCGGATCCAATGCGCTAAGGCGAAAACGTTGAAGCTGGCTGTTGTTGGGCGTTCCCGACTCCCGGGAGGGGGACCAAGGGACCCCGAGCACATCTAGTTGCGAACGTTAGAGGATATGGCCAAGCACCGTATGCAATGGCGTACTTGCTGTAAGACTCTTGTGCTTTAACAGTTGTTTTCCCTTTCAATCTCTTTTTCCTCTTATGTGTTGTGACACTCAGCCAATTGTAGTGTAAATGGTAAAGTGTTGAATATATATATAATGAGTAACAAAGTACACGAATTATTCTGCGCCGTCGGTGCTACTACTAAAAACACCGACGGATTCCGCGTTATTGAAGTGAAGCAAGGTGACTGGATAAGGCGGCATCGGTGATGACTCACCGATGGCCGTTCCTATTGACTACATGAGGAATTTGTCATCATCATTATACATGTTAACTAGAGATGGGAAACACCTCGGCTATTGTGACGCAACACACAAGAAAAGTAAGAAAACATGCAGCAGTGGCACGCCAGCTGAATCACCGGTAACGGATGGACATCGCTAAGGAGAGCTAGTAGCCGGCCATTGTCGCAAGAAGTTATATTATGCGTATGGAATGAAATCGCGGTTGGAGAGGGAGTGACAAAGAAACTCACAACACAGACGCCACTGAGGTGGACCCTAACCATACCAACAAGTGGATCCAACCAAACGTGTTCATCATCATTCAATCCCCGACCAGAAAGCCGATATGCTCCAACCGGGCCAGTGTCTGTTGGCCACAGTAGTAGTATGGGCCATGTGAATTATTTTACACACACCACTCCGGCTTCAGATGGTGGATATAGATAGCCAAAGCAATGGACAAGAGTTGCCTGCGGAAACCTTGCGAGAAGAGTTCAGGTAGTGAGTAGATGACTTCGAAGTCATTCTCAGAAGCTGTGACCACAGTCAAGGACCTCACTTTGCCTTCGTAAAACCACGCCGGGATATGCTCACGAACCGTGAAATTGGCGCCTCGTAGTATCACCCACGTATCGTGCAACGTAGGTGCACGAGTGCTCATAAACGAGCATTGGATGGGTGAATGTTGGCAGTCTATCTTTTAAGGGTTTTGCAAGCAATGGTTTGTTGTAGTAAACAATTCACAAGTGGGCCGCGAAATAAGTTTTCTAAACGAGGTCTTTCAGGGATCGAGATATAAGCTGAAGAATCGTCCTTAAAATGGCAAATGTATGAAAGTCTTTCCTAGGAGTAGTGCTCCTAGGTGGCCTCCGGATTTATCATCACTGACTATCGGACGTATAATGAAAAAGAGAGCAAACAGCCTTGCTATAACCATCAAGCCATTAACAGCATTGCCAGTGTCTTCCGTTTGTTTACAACTATCACACTGTGGTGAGTCGCTGAGCTACGAGAAATTGGACCCAGTGAAAGCCATGCGAAACCACGCAATTAAGATTGCACTGGTCAGTTTTCCGCTTCGCCAGTTGCTTCAACAGCCGCATTCGTACGGAAAACAGACCAAGGAAACATATTTTGAACCATTTGATTGATAGCGCTTATCTGCAACGCTATCTTTTGCTGAATCATTGCAGTGCCATTCTGAAGTATGTTTCCCCACCGCGGAACACTGTACGAGGGTTTAGGAACAGTTCCTTCCCGAATTCACCGGAGCGGATCTATCTCATCCAATGTCTCTGGTTCTGTTCGAAAAGATTACGAATGATTGTGATATATGGTTCTTGTGGGGTAGTTCTGCTAGATGACCAACTGACAAAAATATGGCATGCAGACGACATAATTGCCTTGGCGTAAAATCTAACCTCGGTAACGGCGCTCTCGAACAGCCGGCCACAAATAACCACAGGCTACTGCATGTACTCCGCACCTTGATAGTAAGAAACACAGTCACAGAAATGGGCAAACGTCACAGATTCTCTGGGCCAGCAAAAGACCACTCGAAACTGTGAATCGGTTTGCTGTTCTGTATCGTTTTCAATGATCAAAGCACTGGCGAGTCAACTTGTGAGTATCGATAAAGCTGGTATGGATACTCAGAGACAATTGATTTATCAAATGTAGATTGTACAAAGCTGCAGTGCGGCCAGTATGCGCCTTGGACAAGGCTACTGCATGTTGGAGGCGTCAGAAGAATAGTTGCCTTTGATCACTGTTGCTTGCCTAGTATTGTTTATGCCTGGTGCGAGCAGCAAATGACGCTGAGATTCAACGGTTGGTGTATATTTCCCTGGTGCACTTGCCCTACCTAAGCCAATTGAGGTACACTCCCCACAAGTCTGTGGAATATGTTGTACCTCAGTGTGTCGTGCTATAAAAATTGATTCGGTCCGGTGAAACCGTGAGATGATCCAACGGAGGAATATCAAAAAGACTCGAAGAGACTTAATTGGCCTGATGTGTGTCATTGCACTGAAAGGGGGGTCTCGGGAGAAGGTGTCTTAGTGATCAGAAGCCGTATCCGAGAAGAAAGATTGGTGGATCCAGTGGGGTTATTGAATTCGGTTTCCGACATCCAGCGATTGTACTTTCAGCCTTCGTCTAAACCCCTCTTAATCCATCCGCTTGTGTGATATTCCATCAAGTCAAGTCAGAGTTGCGCCTTCATGCACCCATCAGAGGTGAATTTTCAGCCGTGCAGCTTTAATAAATAAATAAATTGTATATGGCTCGACGATGCGAGAAGCCGTTCCCAGAAGGGACGGATCAAATAATGGTACAGCAGTTTCATATCATGGTATAATAAATTTTAAAAAAATGTGAGCACAAAATGAAAATTTGTGTAGCGCGAAGCGGTCCAAAATATTTACATTCCTCTTGTTCTATCGTCTGCTAAGTTTTTAGCAGTCACATGAGAGTTGATCGCACACGAAAAAAAGAGAGAATAAAGTGCTGCGAGCCAACAAAATATAACCACTTGTGCACTTGACCACATGCATTTTCAGGCACCATTAACTCCGTTCTCAAAAGCGTTATCTAAGGACTGTGCTGTTCGAAACATTATTATCATATTTTGAACGGTTAAATGATCTTTTATCGAAAGCTTAAACAAACGCAATGTGCCACAAGTTCTGATAGCTCTTGGAAGTTTGTTCCAAAGCTTTGAGCAGTGTATTAAGAAGAAACGCTCCCTAATTCGCGTATTGAACTTTGGAATCATGACCGTTGTCTCCTTATTTCGTAGCTCGTATCTAGTGTTAACGGACATATAGACACAGTTAGCATAATTGTGCATGTGATGGTGAATTATTCTGTACAGGAAACACAAGTTCATCTTCATTATCCGTAGCCAAAATGGGTCAAGTCCAAGTTTTTCACTGCGCTCTCTGTAGGTCATCTTGGAGGAATATCCGCACAGCTTCTTTGTAAAGCGTCGCTGTACCCTCTCAAGAGCATGCTGGTCAGATTTCCGCAGATTCGACTGTAGTAGTGAGCAGTATTCCATGCCAGGTAACACATATGTTTTGTAAAGCCAGATACGAGATTCTGTGAGTTGAAATTTATGACAGATATAGCCAATAGTCTTCATGGCTTTCGAAACTTGGAAGTCACAATGTTCCGAAAAGTTGAAGGTAGTGGAATACCGCACACCCAAGTCGCGAATCACTTAGCACTGTGATATAAACGCGTCTTGTAATAATAGACTGCCTGGTGGAACTTCGCATTTGTACGACAGAATATTACACTTGTCCACGGAAAAGGACATCTGCCACAGTTTGCACCAGGATTCAAGTGCAGATAGATCTTCCTGAATGTGGCACAAGGCTGCGCGGGTATCTGCACGTTCTTGTGAGTAGACGATTTTAATGTCATCAGCAAACGGAAAAGTAGCACCATGTCTTATTCTATGAAATACATTGTTGACGTAGAGGAGAAAAAGAAGTGGACCAAGTACACTTCCCTGAATTACTCCACTGGTAACTGCTTTCGGTTTAGAGACACGGTCGCCAATACGCACCACCTGATGTCTGTCAGCTAGGTATGACGACAACCAAGAAAACATTGGTTCTCCAATACCTATTTCCTTCAGCTTTAGGAGTAGTCTTCGATGCGGCACTCTGTCGAATGCTTTTTGCATGTCTAAGAACAGGACAATAACACTGTTGCCTTTGTCTATGGCAGCCGTTGTGTGGTTTAAGAAGTCTGTCTGGTATGTCGCACAAGATCTGCCCTGCAAAAAACCGTGTTGTGAATTGTTGATGACGTTTTTCTTATGCAAGAAAATAAGTAATTCATCTTTTACTATCCTTTCCATAATTCTAGATATTACAGGTGTGTGATTGATGGGGCGATAGTTTTTAATTTCGTGAACGTTTCCATTCTTATGCCGCGGGATAACAACGGAAGTCTTCCAGTGATTAGGATATACTGCACTGTTAAAAGAGAGCGTAAAAATGTTGAGCAATAGAAGAGGCAAGTCGCTCCCACCGCTTTTTAACAAACAAGGGGGAATTCCGTCAGGTCCTGGGTAAGTCGAGGAAGACAAGCGGGAGACTTGACCGGAGATTGTTGCAATAGTGAATTCCACTGTGTATAAACTTTCAGTAATGTGTGGTGTGACAAGCGCTGGTGTGGCTAGCGGTTCATCAACCATTGATTCGGCGAAATAGGCGCTGAAAGCCTCACAAATTTCACCCGGAGCATCAAGGTATGTGCCACCCGGCATAATGATAAAGTTGATGGAATTACTGCGACGCTAATAGGTAGTGCCAATCTGATACACCGTACTTCGGTATTTCAATAACGGTTTGGATAACTGAACTTTGTCCAAAATGCTTCGCTGACAAACAGCAGCAACGAACGACTATTCGCCCATGAGTAGCCTCAAATCTTTTCTCAGTAAAGTATGCGTTGATATGGAATAAACTTCCATAGAATATCAGAAAATGCTCTACCTATCCGCAATTCAGACGGATGATCAATGTTCACCTGATTGTTTCCAATATCGTGTCAACAGTTAGCGAAAAGAGGACTGTGGATGATTTGTATGAGAAAGGTTCTAGATACACTTAAAGGTTGCAATCCCTCCTAGTTGTCTCAATATTACAGTTTTATCTTCAAATGGATGAACTCCTTAGTATGTATTTACAATCCATCTTATTCCTATCACTCCTACAGTGCCGTCTAAGCAATTGTGTTTTGGAAATGAACTACGCCTTTCAAGCTGAAATCTCCGCACGATTGTCGTTGTTCGCAATGATTTTCCACCAAATCGTGCTTCGCAGCTTAGCAAAAGATTGTACTCGTTTTTAATTCCTCATGCCTGATATTCTTCTTCATTTCATGGTTGGTCATGACTGGGCTGATCTCTTGACGGAGTACAGCTTCCAAGATAAAAAAAATATTATACCCATGCAAAGCGTACTACCACTGACTCGTTGGCAGATAACAAAAAACTGCCATATTTGAATGATCCACATGACCGATCGGGCTGAGGGTGATGAAGCCCATAATGCATGCATAAAACAGCCCTTATAGAAAACATGTGTGAAACAGGTGATGGCTTACATGCTATTTTGCCCCACCGTCACAGTCAGTTAGAGCATGGAAGTGCGCGTGAAACCCATCGAGGGAATAACCCGCATGGAAGCAGGTCCCCTGGAAACGGTTCCATCAATGGCCGTATTACTTTCTGCATTTGTTATTGCACCCAGTTTCTTACACTGTCTCTCTCTAATTTCTGTCAAACTGCCACGCACTACAGAAGCTCATTTGGGAGCAAATGTACAAAACCTGATTTCGATGTACAAATTGATCAGTCCACTCAGTTGGATGGTACCTCGTACCGTCGAGGATTAAAAAGTTAATTGATTAATTTAATCAATGCCTAAGTCTAGGCCCGCCATCCAAAAGTAGTCGCGCCCAGTTCAAAGCATAGACGGTTAACTACTCCGGTTCTAAAGTGTTCCCGAGAAGCGGAAACGACGTACGTGATGGCCGGATTGCAGCCAAATTCCTTTAAACAACTACAAGCAGACCTCGTAGTGTACTTCATGTGAGATCTTTCGAAGAAATAATGTCAAACTGTTTTCAGTGTCTTCACTTTCTTGAATTAGGCAAAATTGCAAAATATATGGTAACCGGAGATGAACAGAGTGCAACCCATTCATCAATGGAACATCGGTGCGACACAGTTTTCAATGAATTGTAGTTACATAAGCACATTAGTCAAAGTGTTGAATTGATCTTTCACCGGAAGTTTGGTGTGTCCGCATGGCTGGTTGAGAGGCTGATAAGTTAAATATATAGCAAAAAGAATTCATCACGACCGGATGCCACTATACATACGGAAAAGCACAGCGACCGTCAAGGTACGATAGAAAATGTTAGCAGGAAAGTCGCAGTGCTGAAAATATGAGCGTTCGCTTAACAGACAGAGGTGGTTGTCACCAGAACAAATCGCCACCTTGGTGTCGCAAACAGTTCAAAAAGCATTTTTGTTCGTCGCAGTCAGCCGACAATCCAGATAAGTCAACTACCTATCCGGAGAAACACCAGACGGCCGTTTCGCCCCATTGTCGGCTGACTGCGACGAACAAAAATACTCACAAAAATCCTTTTACTCATAAGTAAGTTCATAAAGTTTCTGCGGTTCCAAGCATGGGTCCTCAAATTACGAGATTATCGTCCCTTTTGCAAGTGTCAGGTGGCTGTCCGGTTGAGACAGCCTATGGTGGACTCCAAACCAGCCATTTGTTCGCTACGGTCAAGTTAACCTCGCTATATCCAAAGAAGCAATGACTACAATGAATCTGCGGGTCTGCAAGTTACGAATTACAGAATAATCATGGACGATGTTAGTTTCCATTAGAAAAAACTCGTGCAGGCGAAGATACAGAACCCGATAGAAAGGTGGGGAGCTATGAAATGGCAGCTATTTTATAGACCGCAGTCAATATCAATCAGAAATTCCGAAGCGTCGATCGAGAAATGACACAAGCCGTTCCGGATGACCACGAGGAAATTGAACAAAGCCCACTTCATCTGGGGGTGTGGAAGGTCCGAGAAAGCGAATCACGTCTGATGGATAGTCCTGTCAAAAAGCAAAGATCAGCTGCTTTCAAAAAGTCGAATAAACAATTAACAAATTTCAAGTAGGTTAAACAGCCATAGCAAAGAGAATAAAATCAGATCAAAAACTATCCGGCCCAGCAGGTCGTAAATGAACACCTAATTAGTCCATTCGCCGCAGACAAGATTTGCCTGCTTAATATGGTCTATGTTGGAGAAAAATATATTCAAAAGAAGTCGTCAAGTTAGAGTTTTGACCACAAAAGAAAACCATAGCCAACTGAATGGACCATGACTAGTTACAATAGTCAAACTAATGATTTGCAAAATGGTTGTAATAGCGATGCAGTCGAAAGAAGTCACGATTTCATCGAGTGTGCCAACGACTCACTAGCCACCCATCTGTTAGTGGGCACGTCCAAACTTGTAATCGGAACTCAGTGCGTTACGACGGCTTGTACCACCACCCTGTTCTAACGAAATAATGTGAGCAACAATGTTGTTGGTTATCGGAGCTATTGGTAATAAGCTAACAGAAGGTAATGAGTAGAGGGATCAAATCTAATGATGCAATGTATTAGATTAAAACAGCGAGGTATCTAAATAAGCAGAAACGCACCAAAGCTGCATCACTGGTTAATCACCGCGTGCCAGCTTTCGGTGACAAGTGGGTGATCCGTAATTATCCCGGTCCCCGAGAATTTGGTGCTCGTATTCCGGAATCTGGCGAGTTTCGTGTGACAAGCGAGATTTCCATAGAAAACCATTACGCTTGATACCCACTATACGACGTGTTAGATGTGAGCTGCTCCTGGTAAACATCATGACCTTCGCACTTCCACATAGAAGTACTATGGCTCAGCAGACACATGCCGAAACCTGCTGGGAGGACTGGGTCCCTGCTGGTAATCTAAGGAAGCGAAAGTGACTGCGGAGTCAGTTACATAGGCAGAACCGAGAGTTTTGAATTCCAGAGTGAAGGAACACCTGCCCAAGTGGGTTCAACGGGAGGCCAATCAACCTGCCTCTAGTGCTCCGAGCTCACGTAAGCCACCAGCGTCATCAATAGACAGGCACATTTGGGTGTTGCATCATCGGGTTAACCCTGTCTCGGTGTTTCGGATTCTACTGCGTCATACTAATTCTCGGTACTTGCGATTTGCCGAAGCCGTGACGACAAAACAAATGAGACGGCCCTATGTGTGCAAAAACAAATGGTTGTAACCCTTCGGCTGCCGTGGTCTTAGGGCTATAGCCGCCGTTCACCCTGGTGCAAGTGACACTCTTTGAGTATTGTTTTGACTGGTCTGGTGACACCCTTTGATTATTTTCTGTTATCATAATGGTACTGACGAGATGATACGAAATGCGCGCATCTACCAGTGTTCGTCTTTTTTCTATGTTATTCGAACAATAAATCACCGTCTCGTACTGGGTGCGATACCGTTATCTCACTCCAGAGCCTCGCGGGTATGTACGAATCAAGTTCGCTTAAGTTAACTCCCTACCTACACTTGAGTAACCATGTAGTGTGTCAAGCGCTCTGAAAACGGTGTCCTCAGCCACTGTGTGCCCTACTGCTTTCGCATCATCCGTCACTCACGCGTCTAATGTTCATTGGTGAACAGCTCCCCATCCACTTCTGGAAATATTTTGGCCAAGGCACACAGAGCTCAATTACTGGCTCAGAGCTTCGTTCCGAATGGCGTTTGAAAAATATCCTGAAATTCTCTGCTAACCTCATTAGATTCGATTCACAAACCCAATTAGAGGACTCCATAATAATACAGCGGTCGATATCTACTGATCACAGAGCCACATAGCATATGTGTCGGTCTCGTGACACAAAAGCAGTTGGCGTTCGCATAGCACTTAGTAGCGAGGTTGAGGTCGCGCTGCTGGAACGGTTCGCGATATATACGCCAGAGAAGGAGATAGATTCTTCAGACCGAAAAATACCTAGTTTTTAGAAAACGTGTTTTTCCAGCACCTCCATCGTTGCAAATGGGGCGGCTGCGACAGGGGTGAACTCAGGAACAATTGTGGAGCATCAACGATGTGTTGGAATAATTGAAAAAACCAATATTTTTCTAAATTAATATATCCACAGCACGGGACGCTACAAGAGAAAAATCCATAATGGCATCTACGATATGATTAAAGATAGATGGGGATTAGAATATAAAGGAATAAATAGGTATATTTCCAGGCGGCTGGGACAAGTCCAATTTTGTGGAACAATCATTTGTGCAGCGAATTTATTTTATGAACTTGCATTCAATACGGATCAGTGATGCAATGTTTTGTGGAACATGTAAAAAGTAACATTACTGGAAAGCAAATATGTTATGTTTTTTCGGGTAGGATTCCATGAGTACACTCGTAGATTGTTAACGGTCGAAAATTATGACCACATGGGGCATTGAAAGAAAAGATTTTGAATGAAGTCTAAATACAGGCAGGTTCTCGATAAACCTTAATTGCAACGGCAGTTTATTCCACAGATGGCGTACCTCACCTAGAAGAAATTTAAGCGAATATTTTCCCTCGTCTTTTGTAGGAATAGTAGAAACTTCCCATTACGGGTGGGATAGGTTGATACATTTTGTAGCGTGACAGCCGTGCTGGTTGAGAAGACTCGTGAATAGATTATACTGTAGAGAAGAGTAAGATTGCTTTTTAGTCGTTCAAACCATAACAGATCAAGCTGGAGATAAGTACATCCTTCCACATGGGTAAACGTTGACGAGCGCTCTATAATTGTTTCGGTAAATGAGCGCTGTTTTGCTTGTGGCTATGTATAGTGGTATAGTTCTCCAGTGTGGGCAGCACTTAGAGTTTGGGACAGTGAAAATGACTTAGTGATGTAGCTTAGTAGTTGCTTCGCTTTGGCTACTTGATGTATGAGGTGTTCGGAGAATTTGAAGACGTTAGAGTATGGAATTTAAAAGTCCCGGACGGAATCCGCAGTTGGGATGGGGGCACCCGTAAGAGTGACAGATCCTTCTAGTATACCGCATCTGTGGCAAAGTATCTGAGATTTATCTGTCGAAAACCTCATCGACCTGATTCCGCTCCATTTAGTTTTAGCGTATATTTTTAGACATAGTTCCAGATAGTACTCATTAGTAGTTGTAAATCTGATAAGGCTTTCATCCCAACAGTTCACAAGCTACATAACAGAGCCTAGTCCGGAAAAACGCCAGACGCGTTTCGCCCTATTGGGGCTCGTCAGTAGCGCGCATTTCCTCGGTCCTCTAAAGAGGATCGAACCCATGTCCGCTAGAGGCAGATGCCAACTAGCCAGCAGCTTAAGCTACTGAGCCATGGGGGACGTTGGCTGGGCTACATAGTTTGCAAACTAGCTGGGATACACCACCACCTATTTACCACTGTCACTGACAGTGGTTAGCTTGAAAGGTGATGACGTCCTCTCACTAGACGCTATATCTATAGCATTAGAAACTAGGAGAGGCTAACCACTGTCAGTGACAGTGGTAGATAGGTGGTGGTATACCCCAGCTAGTTTGCAAATTATGTAGCCCAGCCAACATCCGCCATGGCTCAGTGGCTTAAGCTGCTGGCTAGTTGGCATCTGCCTCTAGCGGTCATGGGTTCGATCCTCCTTAGAGGATCGAGGGAAAGCGCGCCACTGACGAGCCCCAATAGGGCGAAACGCGTCTGACGTTTCTCCGGACTAGGCTCTGCTATGTAGCTTGTGAACTGTTGGGATGAAAGCCTTATCAGATAGTTCCAGATAGTAGGTAGAAATGAGGCCACTATTTTGATGTCATGGGCAAATAAAAATGGGCGCCCATGCCTAATGTAATCACATATAGCTTATTTGAACAGGAAAAAGAATTGACCCAATACATTCCTCTGGACGACACCATCAGTGACATTTTTGAGAGCGGAAGTGTTCATTTAGTTGGACTATTTGTATACGGTCGCTCAATAGAAGACTGCTGATCTCATAAAACTTAAGCCAGGCTAACAATGGTTTGTCCGGTACACAGTCAAACGCTTTTAGCATATCCAGAAGAATGATGACTATGGCCATGTCACCATCAGTTGTTGCTGTAACATGGTCAAGGAATGGTAGTTGGTATGTGATACAGGGACGTTTTGCAGTGAACTCGTGTTGAAACTGCTGAGTAATTTTTGTCAGAAACAGAGGTACCTGATTCTTGATGATCCTAAGGCCTTAGCGGCGGCCGAAATATCGTTTATCGGCATAGTTTGACATCCGACCTTGTGGACTGCGGCTGTGGAATTTTTCCACTGAGACGGGAAGCCGCCAGTGTTTAGTGATAGTGTAAAATGGTTCAATGTGAGGAGGGGTACGTGTTCGCTAAGTAACCTTACAGCTGCAGGTGCCGGTAGGAATATCGGTTTGATGGTCATCTGTACGTCCTGTAGACCCAGAGGGATTGAACAGAGTAGCTCCTCAGATTTTCTTGAAGAGGACAGGATGCAGTATTGGACGAGACGGCAAAGCAGAAATACAGTGATTCACATATTTGGATGATATCTTCCGTTGCCGTATCGTCATTAAAAGCAGGCTTGGGATTTCTTGGTGTTGTTTCGGATTTCTTTTGAGTAACTGCACTAGAGCACGAGCTTCCCCTGAATTCCTGATGACTCGGTTTCCTCGGCAAATTATAGACTGTTGAGTTTGGTGGTCAGGTGGTAAGGTTTCGTGTATTTTGATTAATGTGGCGATGTCTTTGTTTTGCAGTACAGTGACCCCAACTTCTAAGCTTTGAGACCACCCTGTAAGTGTTTGTATCAGCGGTTGAAAGGGTGTGTTTAGCCTCAATGTAGGTGCCAGAATGTCCGTACATATTATGGTGTTTTCCGCGAATTCGCCGGTGGATATGGCCCATTCTGATGTGGAGAAGAATCGGTCCCAACACATGGTTTCAAGCAGCTAGTCAAACCTGTTCCAATGAACAAAGTGTAGTTTAGGTACTGACTTCCTTATTACTCTGGACTTTTCAGCCTGCCTGATATGCAACCTGCAGAGCAGCGAATTGTGATCACATGCTGTTAATGGGTCATTAATTAGTACGTAAATGACCCTGGAAGTAAAGCTTAAGAGTAACATGTCGGCTGCAGCACACAGTACTTCCTTTAAGCCATCCAATATCTTTTGAATATATTCTGGAACTGTTTTTCTCTACTGACAAATGCTGTGCAATGTTCCATAAGTGCTATTTAACCCAGGTGACCTAACTTGATGGTAAACCATTTAATCTATATCCAACGGTAACGGACTAGTGACAGTCATGCTCACTGGACTTCTGTGAACAAGTAGGCCATGCAACCGTGAGGACAAGACAGAACATTGGATTGGTTTTTAGGATGAGTTCTCTACAAAAGTCAATGCTTCATTCTTATGCATCAGTTGTTCGACGCATGCTGGAAAAATGTTCAATGGTGTATAGTGGCTCAAACAAGCGCGACCGCATTGCGCTGAAAAAAGTAAACAGAGCAGTCCCAAAGAGTCTTCCAAGTGATTCTTCAAAACTGCAGTATTCTGGACGATGTGATAAGCCTAAACTTGATTCGCTCTGGCTACGACACATGAAGCAAAACCTAGAGATATTTTCCAACATTTTGCACAAAATATACACTTCCTTAACCTCAACATGACTTGCATGCATTCAGCCGTCTACAACACATGAAATAAACAGAACTCAGTGGCGAAATTCAAGTCCAGGACCAGCAGCCTGGGAACTTTCCCTTAATAGGTAAGCCAAAGTCTGGAACAAGCTATAACCCGGAATACGTGTCGATAGACTTGAATACGAATTTCACAAAAGTACCAGCAACTCCCTGACTGTACAGAATGTGATTAAACTCGTTATTTGTTCTTTAACTGCAATCTAAGTATAAGAAAGGGGTCCAGGTTTCCTATGACCAAGTAGATGTTTCGTTACCCTACTCTCTCTTGTGATTTTGCTATTTTATGATAGCGTATATGAGAGAGTTCAGGGCCGCGCTAATCGCTGAGGCCAGTAGAGGATGGGAGAGTCACGAAGCGTCATCTTCTTGAGTGCCCAGGTGAGTAAATGTTTCAGTTTCTGGTGTCTGGATATTTCAGGTCATGTATATATTTCGGCGTGCCCCATGCTGAGGCTGATGTTGCATTCATGATGCTTCTTCACCGCAGTTGGGCTAAACCAACTTACACTTAAACTAGGTCTTTTTAATGTGGATAAAATTCATTACATTTTATTTGGTTTGTCCTGCGTACTTAATAATCTTCTCCCAACTTACACACGTCGCTCATGCAAATTGTAGTAAACTTGCGTAATTTTATCGCGTGGTATTTCTTAAATAACTCGGACGTTTCGTACTTATCACGAATTGCACCAATTTCTTCTATATGCTCATTTAGCGAGTACTTATGTCGTCATATGCGTTCACTTTATTCGGTATCGGCATTTTGAGTGATTGGCTGTTGTTTGACATCCCAGGTGTGTCTGCGCTTGATGTGCATGTTGACAAGGTGCCTACCTGTCTAGTACCCACTACCTCGTCCATACTGTCTCTAGGAGATAGTTGGTCGTTGTTAGAGGGGACGCGGTGCACGGTCCTTGTGGTCATGCTAGGCTCGAAGAGTGGTTCCATGCAGTCAGTGTGGAGCGGACTACGGTCCAGCTACCGTCTTGTGTGCACTTGATTCCCCAAATACAGCGTGCTTGTGAAGGAGTGTGGGCCCACTCCGTTGATGAAACCTGGCTCCCATCCGCATGCCTCCCGGTCTTATTCCTTCGGATTTCCACTGGATATGGGGTGTGTGGATGAAGCTGTGGGTGGTGCAGCGAAAGCCACCCATGGTCGCTCTATAGGCGCAGGCGTCCTGTGGCTTGCTACAGTGACAGGCAAATCCGAAGGCGAGTGCCGCCAACCATATGAGAGAGTGCTTAAGGGTCAGCTAACATCATTTTGTTTCAGTAAACCATCTAGCATACCTTCGCTATCGTTATCTGATCTTAATTTCGATTCTACTGATGCATCTGTGTTCAACGTTCTATATATGCATGCACTTACCCGATCATGCCGTTAGAGGCATTTCGCGTGGTCGAAAAGGCTTATTTATTTATTTATCTGCCATAATAAAACAACCCCTGACTATGCCAAGAGCGTACCTAAATCGAAAGCGGAGTCTGTAAACCGATCATTAACGTTTTCGCTGAAAGATCGTGGTCGATCCATCTACTATGGATCTATCAGTTCTGCAAGAATACTTTGAATTCTCCGGCCAAATTTTTGGAAGGCCAAGGTCAAATTAATGGCGCGACGTACAGGCCCGTCGCTTTTGCATTTTTGTGAATTATCCATCACCAATTTGCTACAAGCCATTGTGCTTACATTCATTCGACTAGGATTTAGCACCTCTACAAGATGGGCAGTTCATTTTTTGATTACTCTTGTCGCTTTAACCTGATTTACGTCAGCGTTCGTGACGGATTTGTCGCCAATATCCATACGAGAAACACTTCGGTTTCAAGTACCGCTTGGATTTTCCTACACTCGTTCGAAAGTGCTTACTGAAGAGGACTGAGTTAACTGGAAATCGTGCGTCTTCAATGCAATTTGCTGTCGCTGTCTCCCCCTTTGTCGTACGTTGCTGTTCGCCATTCTTTGTGACCTTGTAAGCCAGTGCGCCGCATAACCCATCACACGGACCGCGCAGCCAAGCCGACCGCTCATTTGACCTATGTAATCACAATGCTCGCTTGCCCGATGTGCGCCGCTATCAAAGCTTGGGAAGTACAGGTCAACCAACTCACTGAGTCAGGTAACGACACCACGTTGAATGGTAAAAAATCAAGCAAATGCGAAACCGAATGCGCTCCAGGCAAAGGATATCTGCGGATTAGGAGAATGTCATCGATTAGTTGAATTAAGTGCAGCCTGCTAACAATGTTTCAACTGATCCCAACAACAGATGCGAGAGCGGAACAGCTCCAAAAATGCTCTTTGGTTCTGTACTGCGTGCTCGACCATCCCATTCGTTAAGTGTATGCTTACCCAAGCCCAGAAGTGCAAACGGTTAACTGCAGAAGCCGAGCAGCGGATGAACGATATTATTTCATTGAAAGCAAGTCTGCATCAGGGAAGCGCGGTGGCCTCTAAGCAACGGAATGCTGCACAATTTCCTTCCCCCAACTACAAGCAGCCAGGCCCCCATCGCCGTTGTCTCCACCAAATCTGGCAGAACGCCCGGCGAAAATTGACAGTGGCTACGAGAAACAAGTAGTACACAAGGGAACAAAAAGCAGGCACCACCCGAAACGTCTGGTTAAGCACACTCTACCAGACCTGACATCTGTTATTAACAAGGATGAAGCAGCCGAAAACCAGCTCTCTGTACCTGCAGCTCAAGGGTCTCTTGTCAAGCCAAATTCCCCCAGGACATCAGTTATATATGCAGGGATTGCTGCAAACGCCAGCCGAGAAGCCGCTCATGCGGTCTTTTCTGTTGCAAACGCCGCTGTCTTGAATAGAGAGACAAACGGTAGGCAATCACCATTTGGTAGCAGGTCAGTACACACCATGATCCTACCTTGCAAGCCAACGAAAAATGGATCGAACAATAGTCCTCTGACTGCTGTTTTATCAAATGTCCCCGAATATACCGCCATCACATTGCGTTGTAAGTTGTCGGACGACTAATACAAATGGAACAAATTGTGCGCTCAGATGAGCGTCAAAGCCGAACCCATAAACCAAATGCCAGTTACTCGTCACCCGAACTCTGCACACTAAGTAGAACCCAGACTTATTCGAGTAACACTGGTATAATCCATTGATGAAGAAAACGTTTTACTCTTCACAAATGCACCACAACACGCATCCTGTGGGATACGCATGTATCCGGATGTCTCTTGGTGCGTGCGAATTTCGAAAAGAAAGACTGAGGTAGAACACAGCAATCAAGATCGCCTGTACATTATCTCCACCCATGGCATGCCAGAGCTACCTTCCGACGATACTCAAGAGGCGGAAAATCACAATTTAGAACAGTGGTAATTCATTGGTGAAGCACTTTCCTTGAATAATGTTGTGGCGCGACCGCTCAGAAGGCTACTCCTCTCACCAAAGTACAGAAAATGCGGCCCAAGAATCCTAAAACTTGTGATTCAGTCAGAGCAAACAGCAACAGTTCAAGAGTGCAGAAGCTTTGCAACGTTCAGTTATCAAAGCATCTGAAACAGCAAACCTACTGGCGATGATACAAGAGCTTAACTTGACTGCTCCTTTACTCGACTTTGACGTAAGTCTAAAAGTGGATTAGGACGAGCCTTGGCCGAATCAAGTTACAGACGACGTAACAGTATCCCACCAAGAAAAGGAGTAACGGCCGACCTCACATCGATCGGTATTCTCCCACACCTGACACATTTAACTATCCATGGGTTCCTTGAGACCGCGAAATTAGCCTGCTTGTATACGAATGCTCAGGGTCTTTTCAATAAACTAGCCGAACCGAAAGACCGCCAAGCTTCCGAGTCATATGATATCATCAGTATCACTGAGACATGGTTACACACGGAAATGACGGACGCTGAATTTTCGCTACCGGGTACGTCGCTCATCTGCAATGATGGACTAACAAAAGGAGGAGGGGTAATCCTGCATTACCGAAGGGACTTACGGTGCGAGGCCATGGAGGATTCAAACTCGCAGTTCCCCGATTCTTTTCGTTGCCTCCTGCAGTTAAAAGGCATAGAATCTTACAGTATTATCTTGCTTTACCACACCCTTAACTCTACACCCGAAACCGACCACCACCTTTCAGCAGCTTTAAGACGCATCATAAAGGGAAGATACACTCACACTCTTATCATGGGTGATTTCAACGTGTATTGTTTAGAAACCGCTGCCACGATGGGAGAACAATTCGAAGCCGATCTGCAGGAGCTAGTAACGACTGTTCCGCTTTACAACCACATCACTTTGATAACACGGTCCAGAACTGGTAACAGACTATCTGTGATGCATCTAGTGCTTATCAGCGTAGGGCACATGATTGATATGTTGGTTGTGGACCGCCCGTTGAGTCGCAGCGACCATGCAGTCATTGGTTCCAACCTCATCTGCTATGCGGAATATTGGAAGGAGAACTATGGGACTGTGCGAACCACCACAAGCTACGATCGATTAGCCCAGTTTGTTAGCGTTACAATCTGGAAGTTCCTTACCAAAGAATCCGCGGAAGTCGCTTGGATTGAGTTCGTCAACAAATTCAGTCGGCTGATTGCAGAGGCTTCAGAAATAAGAGTTTGCAATAAGTATGCATCTGTCTTATTCGTTAGGAGCAGAACTCGAAAATGGATGGCAGTACGCAACGCATCATGGCGGGAGTACAGAGAAGCTCCAGCATCAGAAACTTGGGACAACTACGTAGCCAAACGTAACCCCTGCACTCAACTGCTAAGAGAAGACAAAGCCGGCTATCAGCAGAACATAGCAAAAACCTTCAGTGCTAACCAGAAACCGCTGTACAAGCATGTCAATAGCCTACGGAACATGAGACAAGGATATCCTCCACTCAGGACGTCTGATGGTCCAGGCAATAACGGCTGTGGAAGAAGCAAACGAGCTGCGGATGCAACCCACCCTCACGTTTCAGTCTTGTCATCAAATAATCTTCCAGTCTTCGTCGTCCCGCCGTCAGGATTCACTCACACCACTTTTACAAGCAAAGCTGTATTGCAGAAACTGACGTCTTTGCGCAACCACAGCTCCCCGGGTGCCGATACCATTCGTTCAGAGGCACCGGGAGTAGCAGTACGACAACTAGAAGTACATTTGGCTCGCTGCGTTGTTTAGACCAGAACCAGGATTCTGCTTTGTGTAACCTTTGAATAATAAATGCGATTCACAAAGGCTGAAGCAGAACTGAGCCCTCTAACTATTGCCCAGTGTCTCTTCCTTATACTCTATAAGGCCTTGAAAACAAACGTTGCCGATACGCCGATGCATTATTTGAAAAACTGCAAGATCATTACGCTTGAGCAGCACGGCTTCCGTCGATACCGATCGAGCACAACAAAATTGCCAGTTGCAAGAGGCAGTTGGACCGAGTCAACTGACGCTGGAGAAGCCATTGATGTGATCGAACTAGAATTTTGGAACGTATTCGATGGTCTAGACACGTGGTCCCCGAGCCGCGGAACGGTACCGGTCCACTTTTATTTACTGTGCTGTATTTCTCTCGAGATTGTGCGACTTTTCATGAGCGAGATAAAGAAATTACTTAATAAAACTGGGATTCTTGGAATGTTTCAGTCGGAAAACAATACCCCGAAGATATATTAGAAATTGTACAAAAATACCGTAAGTTAGCCAGCAACATACTGGATCTACTTGTGCATGTATAGGTGTATGTAAGGTGTGCCGAGGCTGGTGGTGGCTAGATCTTGAGAGACGATCTAACCACTGTTACTACTGTCGTGCCATTGGCTCATGTTCTGGACGCCTTCCCTTGGCCACCGCCCGGTGGGAGTTGGGTTACACCCTTCTCCCTGCTAAGATCCAGGACACCAATCCGCATGAGTCAGTGAACTGACCATATGCTAGACCCGCTGCCTTTCGGGTGTACATTTAAGCGAAGGCTTTCGCTGAGGACCCGTCGGTCTCCCGTCAGGTGTGCGCGACCTGCCAGTATCCTAATCCATCCCCTTCGGAGGTTAGGAAGTGGTCGATGGCCATCTTCCCGTAAAACCTAGCCATGGCAGACAACATTTCTACGGATTATAAGCTCACAGCTCGATTGGCGTAGAGCACGAGCGCCACGCATTGTCTCTGACGGTGGGAGGGCACCTCCGCGTGATCAATGGTTTGCTACTGCCCGCCTCAAGCCAGGCAGCCCCTGGTCAAATTGGTGCAAACCCGCCAAAACCCATCTGCGTCTGGCCGTGGTCGCAGGTGCGTATCCTACTACGGTCGCTAAACATATAGGAATGGTTCCAGAACCTCAAAGGCTGCGGGTTGCGGCCATCATGCAGATCTCAATCTGTCTCTGCAAACACATTCCCGAGCTGGATCTGCTCCCCACTGCCTTGTGGGTCAGGCTATTGAGCCAAAGGCTCCGGGCATAGTCTCTCAAGCAAACCTCCATATCACCCACTGCCTTGTGAGTCAGGCTATTAAGCCAAAGGCTTCGGGTGGAGTCCCTCAAGCAAAGCACCGAAGCACAACGACCACCTCGCATGCGATTGCCAACCAATGCAATCATATGCTTGTGCGCAAAGCACTCAGCATCGGGTGCTGGAACGTGCGCACACCACTGGACAGGAACCCGAGTGAGCGCTCAGACCGACGCACTGCAGTGGTCGCGATGGAACTGGCGCGCTACCACTTCGATGTTGCTGCGCTCAGTGAGACTCGGCTCGCTGAGCATGGTGAGTTGCTGGTTACACGTTCTACTGGGTGGGCAATGCCGCCTCAGCACCACGTGATCATGAGGTCGGATTTGCAATATCCGATCGCCTCCATGGCCTGCTGGTGGGTGAACCAACAGGCATCAGCGCGCGACTGATTACTGTTCGACTACGACCACGAAGAGGTAAGTTTGCCACTTTTATAAGCACTTACGTTCCGAGCATGTGTTATCCTGATGATACGCGTGATCAATTCTACACTCAGCTATCCTCCGTGATACGGTCTGTGCCGAGGTGTGACCAACTATTTCTGCTGGGTGATTTCAACGCGCGTTGGGCGTGATGCACCAGTGTGGACAGACACCATCGGTCCACATGGCGTTGGTTCAGCGAATGAGAACGGTGACACGCTGCTCTCACTGCGTGCCACTCATGGCCTGACGATCACGAACACGGTTTGCACTGAGTGCGAGTGATATAGCAACTTGGACGCACCCACGGAGCGGTCACGTGCACCCACACGACTATGTCATCGTACGTCAGCATGATATGCGTGAAGTGCGCATGACAAGTGTACTGCGTGGAGTTGAGTGTGGCATTGATCACAAATTGGTGCGGACTAAACTGTACATGTATTTTCGTAAATCTATGTATTGCACTCCCGCCGTGAATCAGCGTAAAGTTAACATTCTCTCCCTCGGTAGTGTAGCGAAACGTACTGAGCTGGAGAAGGCGATGGCTTCACGACTGTGTGATATGGACTGCATATTCACAGTGGGCGACATGTGGCACCACATTCGTGACATTCGTGACAGCTGCTGCCGAGGAGACCATCGGGCGCGCAAACTGTAAGCCGTCTGATTGGTTTGGGGAGAACAATGCGAAGATAGGCGTATTGGTGTCAGAGAAGAGTTCAGCATTTGCTGCACATTTCGCAGACCCCAGTGACTTGGGGAAGAATAGTAAGTTTCGAAAAGTTCGACGGCGAAGGACCTGAGAGATCCGTCGCATTAAAAAGCATGGTGGACGGAGAAAGCGAAGCAGATGGGATACTACGCCGAACGTCGCCAACACAAGGAATTCTTCGACTCTTTAAAGGCGGTGTATGGACCTAGATTGGAGCCCCTAAAGACGCCGATCGATGGTAGCTTAGGCGTTACCTGCACGCAGACAACAGACGTAATGCAGATCTAGCGAAAACAATTTGATGGTGGGTTGCTGAACATCCGTCGTTTCGGTGCGAGAACTTTAGTCTGTTAGAAAACTATCCGTATGTTGCTGTTTGCTGACGACTGTGCGTTGTTTGCAAACAGAGCGGATAAGTTGCAGTACACGACTAGGGCTGGTTCGACAGCGGGGAAATTCGGGCTCAGCATCAACACAAGCAAAACTGTCTGTCTCTTCAGCCTTCACCAGAGCTGCAATCTTCAATATTGCCCCGAATCAGCAATGGTGCTGAAAAAATAGAAACTACCTCGCGCTTCCCCTACCTTGGGAATGTGACGTCGACTGACCAGCAGCTACATAGTGAGCTGCGTATCCGCGTCTCGAAGGCAGCCGCGGCATTCGGGAAGCTAGAGTACCGAGTGTGGAACAACCATCAGCTTACCATTGGCAAGAAGCTGATGGTGTACAAATCCATGGTGCTGGCCGTTCTTCTATACGGCAGTGAACCGTGGACAATTTACCGGCAGGATGTGCGATATCTCGAGCAGATCCATCAGCAATGTTTGCGACGGATTCTGCGCATCCGTCGGTGCGACAGAGTTGAGGACACGGAAGTGTTGCGCCAAAGTAGAATGTATGCAGTGGATTGCATACTTTTACTGAGACACCTGAGGTTGCTCGGTAATGTGTGCCGTATGGATTCGACGCGGATACCGAAACAATTATTATATAGTCAGCTGAGTATTGGGAAGCGGCATGCGGCGAAACCGAAGCTGCGTTCCCAGGACATGATCAAAGTGAGTCTTTCAGGTTCTAATCCTGATTGCAGGTCATGGGAATCGAAGGCGGATGATCGACGTGCATGGCACGATCTAATCACGAAGGCAGTTGCCAAGGTGCGGAAGTAAGACCTCATACATGTAGAGAAGAAGTGGCAAGCATTGATGGGTTATACTCCATCGACATCGAGCGCATGGTGCTGTAGCACACGCGGTCGCGAATGCCTGAGTCAGACAGGTCTTGTGAACCAAGAGCGATGTCAATCGGGATTACTATCAAAGCGACGACGAGTCCTGCAGAGAATGTAGGCAGAACCGGCGCAGCGTTTGTAGGTACGCTGCATTCGATTTACTAACCGCGTGCTTGCATGCAAAATCTCTTTATTTCAGGTGGTGAGTTTGCAATTTAATCCTGAATCTTGTCTTTCTCATATTGGTCCACCTGAACTATCTTCTATGAACTTGCACAAGTCGCTGAAGCTAACTGTAGATAACTTCGATAACATTTTTGCGCCTGTGCCATTTCCTTAAAATATATTATCTGACCTTTTGAACTTATCGCGGATTAGTTCGTAACCAACGTTTTATATACGCTCATTTAGTGAAGAGTTATGCCGCCATATCTGTATGCATTATCCGATTTATTTTATTTCATCTTGTCGTTTCAAGCTATTGGCTGTTGTTTGATATCCCCGGTGTGGCTACGCTTGATATGCATGTTGATAAGGTGCCTACCTGTCTATTACCCACTATCTCATCCATACTGGCTCCAGGAGACAGTTGGTCCCTGCTGAAGGGAACGGGGTGCACGGTTCTTGTGGCCGTGTTAGGATCAGTGATTCTATGCACTCAGTGTGGAGCGGACTACGGTCCAGCCACCGCCTTGTGTGCACTTGATTCCCCAAATACAGCGTGCTTGTGTTTGCTTGTGAAGGAGTGTGGGCCGGCTCCGTTGATGAAACCTGGCTCCCATCCGCATGCCTTCCGGTCTTATTCCTTCGGGTTTACACTCGATATCGGATGTGTGGTTGGAGCTGTGGATGGTACAGCGCAAGCCACTCACAGTCCCTCTGTATGCGCAGGCGTCCTGTGGCTGGCCACAGTGACAGGCAAATCCGAAACTGGATGCCGCCAACCATATATATCCTCCCGGAAGATTCACGCAGATCTACCTAAGTGTAAGCGTGGCTTGAAGCAAGTTTGGAAAACTTCTGGCCACCTGACGGAGTTATGTCTAGGTCGTCTATCCGCAGAATATGGTAGTGTTCTGGTATATCGCTTGGTTAACAGTCAATTTGTAGTCGACACAGATACGGACGATGTCATCGGGTTTTCTGTACTGGAACGATTGGCATGGCCTAAGACGAGAGGTGTACTGGCGATAATATTCCATCTGTTTGGAGCGCTCTCGTTCTTATTCAACTTCCGGACGAATAGCAAAAGGTAGGCTTCTTGTTTTGAAAATTTTCGACTGGGCGTTCGGTCTGATATTGAAACATTAAAATTATGTTTTCCTGGCGATGTTTCATCAAACACACAAGCGTACAGAATAATAATGTGTCAGCTGTACGCCGTAACGGCGCTTCGTTGCCGTGCGAGCACAAACTGTCGCGCGCAGGCTGAGTAAACCGCGAGGACGCCCACCCCTGCGCGGATTCGAACCATGCGGCGCAAGATTACGAGACAAGCTCGTTATCTCTAGGCTACGGGCTGAGCACGAGCTTGTTATCTCGACACAAAATAAAAATGTGTCAGCTGTACGCCGTAACGGCGCTTCGCTGCCGCGCGACCACCACCAGTCGCGCGCGGGATGAGTATGCTGCGAGGACGCCCACCCCTACGCGGATTCGAACCGGTGACCTTATGGTTGCAAAGCAAACGTGCAGACCACTCGGTCACCGGCCGACACCAGCTCGTTACCTCTCACAATCTCGTTACCTCTAGACAGAAGCGAACATTATCAACAATGAAGGAATGTCTAGGATATGGTCCGCTTTTTTGACGGTTTGAAGTAGTTCTGGCATATGGTTGAGCCAGTTTCTACCAATTAAGTTTGGGCCATCAGCGTTAACACTTAAGGGAAGGGTAAAAGTGTTGGCCCCACAAATATAACCCATACTTCACACACACCCAGTACACCAAGCCATTCACTAGTATAACGTAAAATAGACTGTGTCGGGATCAACAGTAGGTCGGGCAGTGTAGGATAGTTGACAAAAGTATCGATTTCTAGGCGCCCAGGTTGGCCTTCAACCTCCAGTTCCAAAGTGCATGGAAGCATTCTGCGCACATGCGATGTGATAATATGTGAAATCAGGTAAGATGTGGACTCCTCGGAATTCTCTACTGTTCGTACAGTATATAGCAGAGGGTAAGATACAGGACGTGGAAGCACTGTTGAGCGGCAAACACGCGCAAGGTGTCCGACCTTGCTGCAATTGTGGCACGTAGATTGTTTATGTCTACAAGCAGTTGCTCTTTCATGTTTTTCGCCACACCTGTAACACATAAAAAGAAGCGCTTGCTGTTCGGTGAAAATGGAGGTTGGGCCGCGTGTAATTTATCCGAAGGTTGAACAGGTTGGTAGTGAATAAATTGTTAAAGCACAATTTCTCTTTGTCGCCTTAATGTGCATGCGGTTTCCCAAGTAAACTTGCCCTCTTCTTTCGACAGTAAAGTTCTCGAGCTTTGTTGTTGCGAATGTCAACTAGAAGACATTGGATAGCCACGACGTCTTCGAAGTTCGTGCACATAAACTCATTATAACGGCAGCCAGGCAGGGACTGTTGTATGCAGTTTATAAATTCGTTAGCACCTTCGTCGTCCTGCCGTAGTTGGTAAAAATTTAGTTATGCAGTAAACACGTTATTGTAAGCCTCAAAGACCATCCAGAGATTTCAGACAATGTGACAAGAAAGTGTTTTCATACAACCGTAACGCATTGAAATGCCTCTGACCCTCCGCACCCTAGTGTTGTCTCAGTAGTTTAACAGATTGTTGCACAGTAATAAAGATGTGAGGATTTGTAATTCAAAAGAGTCCAAGATAATCACAATGTTCTCTTCCACCGAGTTCAAACTGTAGTGGATTGCTTGGAAGCCGTTTCACTACAAACTGGATCAGGTGAAATAAGGTGACAACGAATAAGTTCAGATATAGATTCCATCGCCAAGATTAGAGTTTACATGTGCGGAACTAACGCTAGCCTGTGAACGCAGTAATGGCTCGTAGCCGAACGACGCAAGGACAACAGAACACAACCAGCTGGTAGCACGCAAACGTGTATTCTAGCAAGAGCGTGTACAGAGCATCGATCGAGTAACTGAGGCCAAGCCACTGATGAGTCGGTATTCGATAATCAGACAGACGGTCAATGCTGGGTGTGAACACGGATTGGAGATAGTGACTCATACGCCACATAGCTCCACAAAGTTAAGTCGGGCAGGTGACCGATTGTCATGAGACGTCTGTCTTGTAATCTAAGGACAACCGGATCGCGTCTGAGCAAGTGCGAGCGACCTGACAGAGGGCGGTTGGTAGTGGTCGCGGGGTAGTGACCGGCGTAGCTGTTCTAGCAAAGTAAATATACCCTGGGCACTAATGACGAGACCCATTGGGAGGAAACGACAATGAAACGCTTTCTCAGATTGCTGAGTCACTGACTACGAGCTCAATGCGATGGCTAAGATACAAAAAATATAAATACCCTCCACATAAGTAAGTTTATGAAGCACCGTACTATACGTAAATCAGCGTGCTCTTCCTTTTAAAGTTCCACTGGAGCTATGGGCATCGGTTATTCCAGAACACTCAACTACACAGAGCAAAGTTAGCAGCAAATAGTTAAAGGAAGGACGGTGACCGTCTACATTTGTAGGCTGCGTCAATCGATTGAGGCCAAGGTGAACCATAAATGGTGTCATGTACGTCATCACATGGAATACTGCCAAATTATCTGAAGCGGTCTGCACAAGCCAGATAAATTCGCATGATGCTTAGGGAACAAACAGGCTTTAGTGATAGAGAGCGTACTGACAAATTTGGAAGCGAACCACTGTGGATTTGGCAAATCAGGTGAAATTTACTCCTGCATAAGCAATTTCAAGAATTAACTTATTCCGAGACTGGTACACTGCAGTAACCAAGTAGCTGGAAACGATAAATGAGAAAACGAATGAACAGCATGCAACTCTAAGGGAGCAGAATGATGCTTCGTTTGTTGTTTAAACTCCTCAGATGCATAAAGATATGGAACACACTACAGAAATGTAAGGAAAACCAGTGAACATTGC
This sequence comes from Dicrocoelium dendriticum, assembly GCA_944474145.2. Lineage (NCBI taxonomy): Eukaryota > Metazoa > Platyhelminthes > Trematoda > Plagiorchiida > Dicrocoeliidae > Dicrocoelium > Dicrocoelium dendriticum. The sequence continues at coordinate 47,756,935 of OX104067.1, forward strand.
ACTTTCCGGGTGGCCGAGAAACATTAATCAATGAGGACGAAAATAAGCGGTGAATTAAAGTGGCTCAAGAAACGCATACTGTAAAGCGGAATGATGCAACCACCCGCTTTGGGAAAACTAGGCTACTGAGATACGAAGTCCCCCATGATATTCGACCAGACCCAGACCGACTTCGACCTTTGAGATGCTTTCTCGGACCCACCGACCTCAAAGCCCAACAATGTTCTGTGTGACTTTTAATATTGTTCTCATTGAGTTTCACACTTCTCTGACAAAATCATCCTGCTAATCGATGATCTTTGCTTCTCCTTCCCGAATTTAGTTCTGGTGTTGTTCGAGATCCAGAAATAAGAAAGAAACTCCATAGTCATCTCTACTGATAACTCTATGCACTGAGTCCTTGAAACGGACGAACCGAATAGTGCTATTGCTGCCGCACTAACAGAGCGGATGAGCAATAGAGCCTTTAACACGAACACTCTCAGTGAGCGGCGTTAATCTGTTGTCAAGAAGGAGGCACATGCTTCCGGCAAATCAGTCTGCAAATAGAGGCATTATCCATGGACAGCCGCTTCACTAATGTAGCAGATCAGCGATCTGTCACGTTCACGTGTAATCTCCACCGAAGAGACAAAATGAAACGTTAGTGCGTTGAATTCTCTTGTCCCACTCATGAGGTTGCCTGTGTCATTGCGGCCTATGCTCCCACAACATGCAGCACTGATTCGGTGAAAGATGATCTCTAACACCAACTTAACGATCCCCTTCGTCACAGAAAAAGTACGGATGCTGTGGTGCTCCCTGGTAATCTAAACGCTGAAGTAGGAAAATTGTCCTCTGATGAGTTTCATCTGGGCGGCCAACAGGGTGTACGCTCCCGTAATGATAACGGTGAGCGGTTGCTACACCTGTGTGAAGATACTCCTTTCTTTCTCGCGGGCACTAACATTCGAAATATCAACCGCAGAAGAGTGACTTGGCGCCCAACAACCTCAAACTAGCTATGGACACAAATCAATCACATCCCAATCAGTTACCGTTGGAGAGGCTGCGTCCAAAGTTGTCGCTCGATTTGGAGCACGAGCGTGGACTCCGATCACGTTCTTGTGTGTGCTGACATCCGAGTGCGTTTCGACAGACGTCCGCAACATCGCTGACAGAATACACACCATCCAACTGGTGAAGTCAAGCGTTCTGAATGCGTAGCAAAGTACGCCCACTGAACACCGTCGAAGACCACTTATTTCATATTCGTCAAACGTTAGCATCAGCAGGCGCCTTCATGTGACAAATCAAATTGCCAACCTGGACATTGGGTCTCCACGCAGTCTCTGGGAATTCTGGATGCTCGTTAACGTATTCCGGCTGGAAGTGAATACAATGAGACTCTCAAAATCTTCAGGGCAAAACTGCGTGCTAGCCTGAATTGAGACCGGGAAGTCCGATGGTCTCATCGTGCAAGTGAAATGGAAACAGCTACTCCCGTTAGAAATCAAAGTGTTGTTCCGTCTGATACGGGAAACAAGCAGCAGGAGGCCTGGTGTTAGCGAGGCAATACGCGATCAGAGTGAACAGCCGATCCACAGCTTGTCAAGACGCTTGGAGCGTTGGGTCAAACACTTTGCAAGGCAGTGTAACCAAGCTGAGTTATCACTCTCTCTTTCGGGCACTGATTGCCCTTCTCCCTGGACCATCTCCTTCGATCAGCCCTCACGTCCAGAAGTCGAACGTGAGATCAGACTTGAAATTGAATGAGGCCGCAGGGGCAGAGAGTATCCCTCAACCCTCTTCAAATTCAGGGGACCTGCACTTGTTGGTTATTTATACGAGTTACTAGTAAAACCGTGGAAGCAAGAAATTGTCCCAGTCGACTGTACCCGCTCCGTCATAATTCCCATTTTTAAGGGAGGCTCCCCTTCTGAATGCGGCAATCATGGAGGAAAGAAACTGATCTTAATTGCCTCTAACCTGCTTGCGTCTGTCGTTCTCCACAGACTGACTGGCACTCGTGAAAGCCAGATTCGTGAGGGCAAACTGGGTTTCGTGGAGGTCGGCGCTGCATCGACCACATCTTCGCTTTGCGTGAATTGTTAGAGCACCGCAGTGTTTATTAGCGACCCACTGAAGTCATGTTTCTCAACATAAAAGGTGTCGATTCGGTGGATCGATGTGCCCTTTGGGACTGTCTGCTGAGGAAAGGTGTGCCCGATAAATACGTCAACACTGCAAGAGCGCTGCACGCGCATAGTTCAGGCAGAGTGACGGATTATGGCAAACTGCCGCCGCGCTTCAATATCTCCAGCGGTGTAAGACAAGGTTGCTCGCAGTCACCTTTCCACTTCATCTTCCTCACTGACGAAGCCATGGAACCAGCGCACACTGGACAAGACCTACAAGGTGTGGAGCTACTTCCTGGTGAGCAATTTATTGAGTTGATGTGTGCGGATGACACTGACCTTATCTGCGACAGCTCCCAAAAGTGCCAGGCTGCACTGGACTGATTAGCACTGGCTGCCAATCATTTTTGGCTATGCTTTGCTCCATCGAAATGCAAGAATGGCAAGGACCCACCCTGTATTGACCCTTGGTGGTGAGCAGCAAGAAGTCGTTCAGGAATTCGAGTACCTGGGTAGCAATATTAGTGCCCCTGGGATCGAAGATGAGGTAACGAACCGTATAGCAAAAGTTCGAGGTGCCTTTGCCAATCTCCACTATTTATGGCGCCGACGTATCTTACCATGAAAGGCAGTTTACAATGCAGCCGTTCGTTCAACCCTCTTATCCGGTTGTGAAACCTGAACCATCAGGTCGACAGAGATAAAAAGGTTAGTCACGGTCGATCATCGCTGCAATCGCAGCTTAGCTCATGTCTGGTGGAAGCATCGCGTAGGCAATGAATGTGTTCGCCATCGCGTATTTCGTGCAGGGAGAGCCAGTGATCCGATCAGCACCATTATAGCACGCGGCAGACTCCGATGGCTGGGCCAGGTGTTGTGCAAGCCAGCACACCGACTCTAGCGACGTGCGTTGTTTGCGCGCCAGGAGTGCGGTTGAGAGAGGAGAACGGGAGGTCAAGCGATGACTTGGTCAAGAGAAATGAGAACGCTCACTTCGAAGATGTCGTACGTTGATACATCCCGACTGCCTGGCTGGGGGCCTAAAGACGAGGGACACGTTTGATTAAACACACTTGCTGGTATGGCGAAGAGCCGACCTCAGTGGCTTTGGTGTTGTGAATTTCTCTTCAAACAGTTTCTCGATGTTCTGGCCACCGCAGAGGATAATCAACGGTGCCCTATCCGCTGCATCGAGCAGGGTGGATAGGGGTTTGGATGCTACTGCCCAAGCCTTCCCATCTTCTTATTCCCCTTTTAGGTTTTTTCTCTCTTACCCTCCCGTTCCAGCTTCCCTTTTATCCCCCTGTTTTCAACCCCCAAATTTTTGGCCCTCCCCCACCTTGATTTGCTAGGCTTTTACCTTCCAGTTTCAACTCAAATGTGAACGCGGAGCGTCATTCCTGTCCTGTCGACAAGCCCATATCCAACTAAGCGGCCAAGCCCAGTTCATCCACTTCCATTTGGAGCCCTCGATCATCCTTCAGATTGGCATGCCTCAATGTACGCACATTGCTACAAATCGGTCAACAGGCAGCACTTTCCCGAACATTAGAGACCCTCTCGATCGATATCTGTTGCTTATCGGAGACCCAACTGCAATACTCGAGCTTTGTGCTCACTTTGTGATCCCCTTCAGGTGACACCAGCAGCACGTTCTCATTGCGTCTATCCGGTGACGATGCAGCTTCGAGCACCGGCCAAGCTGGTGTTGGTATTGCCCTGAGTCCCCGGGCTGAAGCTGCTCTGTTTAACTGGATTCCAATCAGTAGCCGGTTGTGTGCGGTCCGATTGGCTGGCTCGTTCAAAGTTTCGAAGTCGCGCGGGACTAACAGGTGTCTATTCGTCATCGCTGCCTATGCACCCACAAACTCTAGCGATGATTCGGTAAAAGACGACTTCTTTCGCCAATTGAACGAGCTCCTTCGCCACAGAAGGAGCTCGGACACTGTTGTGCTGGCTGGGGATCTGAAGGCTCAAGTTGGAAAATTATCCACTGATGAACTGCATATGCGTGGCCAACATAATGATAATGATATCGGTGAGCGGTTACAACATTCGTGTGAAGATGCTCGCTTATTTCTTGCGAGCACTAATTTCCGATACAGCATTCGCCGGAGGGTGACTTGGCGCCCACCAGCCTCGAACCAGCTATGGACGCAAATCGATCACATTGCGATAAGTTATCGATGGAGAGGCTGCGTCCAGAACTGTCACTCGATTTGGAGCACAGGTGTGGATACCGACCATGCACTTGTATGTGCTGACCTGCGGATGCGTTTTGGCGGACGCCCACGACGACGATGTGACCGCATTGACACCAGCCAATTGGCGAAACCAGCTGTTCTGAATGCCTATCAAAGTACGCTGCCATGGGAGTTGTGCAAGCGCTCACTGGATGCAGTTGAAGCTCACTGGTCTCATATTCACCAGACCTTACTAGCAGCAGGAAAATCCTCATGTGGTAGGTCTAATCGCCAACATGGACATTGGGTCTCTCCGCAGTCTCTGGAACATATCGATGCTCGCCGGGATATTCCGGCTGGAAGTGAACACGATGAAACTCACCAAGAGCTCCGGGCATAACTCCGTGCTAGCCTGAAGAGAGACCGCGAATCCTGGTGGTCTCATCGTGCATCAGAGATGGAAATGGCCGCTGCCCTTGGTAACCATCGTAAGTTATTCCGGCTGATAAGGGAAACGGGCAGCAGGAGACTTGGTCATAGTGAAACTATACGTGACAAGAGTGGATAGCCTATCCACAAATTGTCAAAACGCTTGGAGCGTTTGGCTGAGCACTTGGAAATGTAATTTAATCGGTCGGAATTGTTAGATTTCTCACCGGCCACTGAGCGCTCCGTTCCGTGGGCTGTCGCCTTGGATCCACCCTCTCGCTCAGAAGCCGAACGTGAGATCGCACTGCTGAAGTTAAATAAAGAGGCGGGACCAGATGATTTACCTCCAGCTCTATCGAAATTCGGGGGCTCTGCTCTGGTGGATGATTTATACGAGTTACTAGTGAAACTGTGGGAGCAGGAAACTGTCCCAACCGACTGGAGTCGTTCCGTCATAGTCCCAATTTGCAAGGGAGGCGTACGATCGGAATGCAACAAATATAAAGGAATCAGTCTGATCTCCATCACCTCCAAATTACTTGCCTCTGTCATCCTTCACAGAATGACTGGCACTTGTGAAAGCCACATTCGTGAAGATCAAGCCGGGTTTCGTTGAGATCGTAGCTGCATTGACCACATCTTCACTTTGCGTCAGTTATTGGAGCACCGTCACATATATTGGCGGCCCACCGTTGCCGTGTTCCTCGATATCAAAGGTGCATTCGATTTGGTGGATAGACGGGCACTTTGGGACTGTCTACTCAGGAAATGCGTACCTGAGAAATATGTAAATATTATCCGATCATTATACGCGCGTGGCTCAGGCAAAGTGAGTGCTTACGGCAAGTTGTCGTCGCCCTTCAATATCTCAAGCGGTGTGACACAAGGAGGTCTGCTGTTACCTTTCCTCCTCAACTGCGCTATTGACGAAGTCATGGAAATCGCGTTCACAGGACACGACTTAGAAAGTGTGGATCTGCTCCGAGGAGAACGACTTCTTGACTTGGAGTATGCTGACGATATTTCCCTCATCTGTGACAGCTCCCAGAGGTGCCAAGCGGCACTGGACAGGTTAACATTGGCTGTCAGCCGTTTTGGGCTTTGCTTTGTACCATCAGTGTGCCAACGTTCCTCCAAGATTGGCCTGGACCGCCTTCTTTGCTGACTCTTGGTTCCGATCAGCTAGAAGTCGTTCAAAAATTCAACTACCTGGGAAGTTGTATCAGCGCCCGTGGGATTGAGGATGAGATCAAGAAAACCATAAAGCAAAAGTTCCAGGTGCTTTTGCTAACCTGCGCCACTTTTGGCGCCTGCGCGACATCACTCTCGCCTTGAAGGATAGGGTGTACAATGCAGCGGTACGTTCGACCATACTGTGTGGTTGTGAAAGCTGGCCCCTTAGATCAACGGACCTAAAGAGGCTGGTTACGTTCGACCACCGGTGCCTTCGCAATTTAGCTCACATCTGGTGGGAACACCGAGTCAGCAACGAGCGTGTTCGACGCCTTGTTTACGGCACAGGAAAAAGAACTGAACCGCTCAGCATCGTTATTTCACGCACCAGGCTCCGATGGCTCCGCCACCTGTTACGCATGCCAGCCCACCGACTCCCGCGACGTGCGCTGTTTGCGCGTCGGGGGTGTGGATGGAAGAAGAGGAGGGGTGGCCAAGCGATTACTTGGTCGAGAGGAATGAAGGCCCTCATTTCGAAGCTGGCCTCAGTTGGCGCGTCTCGACTCCCTGGTTGGGGTCCGAAAGACGAGGAACACGTTTGGCTGGATACACTTGTTGACATAGCAAGGAGCCGGCCTCACTGGCTTTCGTGCTGTGAGTTTCTTTGCCCACCCCATCCCTCTTAGCCTCCCCTCCAACCACGATCTCATTATTTGGCATAGTGGCCCGCGGGTAGCTTACCGGAAAATCCCATCCGTTACCGGTAGCTCAGCTGGCTTGCACCTGTTGCATTTTATTCGCTTTTTTCTTTTAAGTATTGCGGCACAGTAGCTGACGTGTTTCCCACCTCGAGCTAACGCATATAGTGTGTGTGTGACGTTGAGTTTCTTTGTCCACCTCCTCCTCTTTAGATTCCCACTAATTACGAACGCATGCGAAATGCATACCATTATATTAAGTATTATACTACTTGCTTTTTGAATTCGTTGTAATGAAATTTTTAGTATCTTATCTTTTGTATTGCGGCAAATTACCTGAGGAGTTTCTCACCCTCAGCTAACATGTGTAGCAACATGACCACCTCAGCTGCGATTAGCTGCTTAAGCTGACAAATTGTAGTCCTCGGAGTGTCGCCCTATATTCATTCTGACAGCGATTCGTCGTTCATGTCTCAGGAATTGCAGCATTTCCCAAATCAGAAAGGAATCGCGGTCAGTTGCACAACATCGCAAAAACCTCAAGGCATTGGAACGTATCAAGTGAGTCACCTGGAAATCAAGTGCTTTATCCCTCAGATCGGGGGGCTTCGGGAGAACTCAGTAGGAAAGTGTATTGTTGGATGCCATACATTCCATTCGTTCCCTCCTATGCATCAAAACAAACGTCACTCCCCATAAGTTTTTATCTTAAAATCGTAAATCAACGTCGGGAATCGCGTTGCCGAAAAGACCGGGGCTTGTTCTATTGCGTTGTGAGAGCATAAAAATACGAACCGCTGGAGGTCGAGCTAATGGACTGCAATCCCCAACATACTCACACCCGTTTTTCGGATGCAAGGGAAAATACCAGTGCCAGAGGACGCATGCATGATATAATAGTAAAGAAGTAGACAGACTACGAATACAATGACTTACATCCCAAGGGAGTTCTAACCGAAATGGACATTCACAGACGCCATGCCAAAGGAGAGGCACGAGTGAACTCAGCTCAGAAAGCAGTGCATGCTTCCCCTTTGCCAGAGCAAATGCAAGTTCTTCCTGATGGTTTTCAGACAAAGTGGTGTTGATCACAACAATCAGACGGCAACAACTGGCAGACCGAAGCGACTGTAGACATGTTCCCGCACCGCCATGACTAACAACCAGTGAAGAGACGGCAATGTCATCACTAATGTCCTTCTTGTAACGAAAGCTGTCTAGTAACAGAGGATGAGAAGCATTTGCCGAGTAGCCTTCATTTTCCGTGGCTTTCCGGACAGAAAAAATTGAAGGAGAAGTTGGAAGAACACTACCTGCGCCGTATTGGACTACAAGCTTACGGTAACCAAGGCGCCATAAAGCAGCATGGAATGCCGGCTGATTGGATGTTGCGATTAGGTCATCAAATGAAGTGCTTCCCACTGTTACAAACACAGTTTCCATGGTTTGGTCATCTACACATCCGAAGCATATTTTCTACCACGAAGCCTTGAACGTTTATCAGCCTGGAAAATTATACTTTAAAGGAAATCCACATACCAACTCCCAACGACAGAGATTGAAAGCGTGGAAGACTTGTTGGCACTCCGAAGGTAAATTGTCGTCCTGCAAGCACTGGCGCGGTGTAAGACGTTTCTATCGAAATGTAAATGTCGAAAGAAGCAACTCACTACTTGGCAGCAGCTACTTCGCAAAAGGCAGAATAGCAGTTCAGAGGAATGATGGTCGCAAGGCCCACGACGACTCATCCAAAGTACAGGGCAAACAGACAATTATGTAGTGTGCTGGCACTGCAAGGTTTCGAATACTTCAGTGTTCACCGGGAAAAATCGGCCGCAATTGACCTGAAATACGAAACAAGTAGTTGCAAACCGCTGGACGTCATTATCACAAACACTTAGTTACCTAGATGGCTGGACTATAATGGAACCTAAGAGCAAGGCAGATGAGAGAGACAAGGACCAATAGTGCCAATGAATAAATAACACAAATGTATTCACAAGTCTGAACACAAACGATTCCGTCATCAGAAGCATAGCGACAACAAAAGGGAAAGTCTTGTTTAGCAAAGAGAAGACAGTACCAAAAGATGGATGTGGTCTTTTTCATGTTACACGAAGATCGTTATGTATTTTTTGTTTAATACTGAACAGAATTTGAAATTAAGTGGTAGAATAGCACTGAGACCATTGATTTCGAGTCATTATCTTCAAGATTTACAACCACTTAGAGTCAGCAACATGTGGTCACACATCGGGAGACAGTGTTGCAGAACTTGCATAGCTCCAAGAAACTGGTGCGGAGTTTGCCTGAGCTTACCTCTACGATACTGTCACGGCGCAGGTAACAGAATAAGTCTTCTCACAGGAATCGCTGTTGCGTCTACGCAAACGGTGCAGATTCCACATATACCCTTCCGAGTGACGACATCGTATCCAAGTTTTTAAACCGTATTAAAAAGCAAATGTCACTACTGTACCTACCATCTGTGCCTACAATCCATCGCCGGTGACCGAATGGTCCGCACGTTTGCTTTGCAACCATAAGGTCACCGGTTCGAATCCGCGTAGGGGTGGGCGTCCTCGCGGCATACTCAGCCCGCGCGCGACTGGTGGTGGTCGCGAGGCAGCGAAGCGCCGTTACGGCGTACAGCTGACGCATTACTATTTTTTTGTTTTTATTATTACCATCCTAAGCGACACTGACCCCACCACATGTGCCTTGTTGACATATATGTTTGGCATAATCCGGTTCTGGATTCGCCTGTCACTGCGGCCTTCATATGATAGCCACGGGACGCCTGTGCCTACAGAGGTCCTACGGGTGGCTTGCGATGAATCACCCAAAGCTCCATCCACACACTTCATGTTTAGTGTAAACCCGAAAGAATAGGAACGAGGAGCATGTGGATGGAAGCCACAGTTCATGAACATTTCAATACACACAACAGCAGCATTCCTATCCATCTAATTTAGGAATCATGCGTACCAGACGTACACGAGGCGGAGTCCGCTCCACAATGGATGGAACCACTCGTTGAGACTAGCACGGTCAAGAGGATCGTGCACTTCGTCACTGGAACAGAAGTTGCGGTGTTTCGGAGCTAAGTACCTTGTCAACTTTCACATAAAGCGCAGCCACATCGGGGAGATCAAAAAATCAACACAAAATCTGAGGGAAAATAAACAGGTAAAATTGACAAGGCATATGCAGCAGAATATTGGAACTGAGCAGATCAAATAAAGTTGGATATATTTTACCCAGCTTGAGATCCAGTAAAAGCGTAAGTCAGTACAACACAACTGCGGTGAAGAAGCATCGAAGATTCTCCGGCAGTGCCTTGAGTAGATCCTCAAGCCAAGCAAACGTTCGGGATAAGTTAACCCCTAAAAATCGAAAAAACACATAAGCAATACACCGGTATGCCGTGCCGACGCTTCACTGCCGTGTGGGCCGAGGATACTGTGAGGATCGCCCGGTCCCTACGCAGGCTCGAACCCGCGCCCCTGCATTGCGATACACGCTGGTTATCCACGAGGCTACGGGCTCCCGCAACCACTGTACTAACCGTGTGCACACTCGTAAAATCCTCTCCAGTTCCACTTTATCCTTCAAAAGACATCGTGGACAAGCCTGGAAACAGCATTCTAAGTAGGGTCGCACAAAAGCTGAGAAAAGCTTTACAAAGATATTGGTCGTTAGGACACCGAAGCAGCAGCGAATAAACCACATCATACCGAACCCTCTGCAAGAAACCTACCTGCAATTGTCCCCGGACTGATGTATGGACGAGGTCAGAATTAACCTGCTGGGTGACAATGGACTGCGGCGGAGGGGTAGAAACTTCAATGCGTAAGACAGAACATTTCGCCTGATTTATAGGTATTAACCATAAAGTTGATCAATTCCAGAGCTTATCCAAGGTATTCTGACTTGTCTCAGAACCCCCAGGGATATGCACAATATTCTAGAGCTTGAGATTATCAGTAAACAACAACGACGGTACTACAAGCTCGTGGGGTAAGTCGTTGACATAAATGGCGAAAAGCAACGGCCCTAAAATCGAGCCCTGCAGAACGCCACTAAGAACAAGTTGTCAAAGCGAAAGGAGCCGTCCCATGCGGGCACACCGTTCTCCCCTCTAGAGAAGAAGGCACCTATTTAGTACCGCCACCAGAGGTCCCATAAGACCTCAACTTCACTGAGAGTTGTAGATGGAAGACCGTGGCAAAGACTTCCGAGTTGACAAAAAGTGCGTCAATAGCGTGACCAGTGCTTACTGCCCAACTTTCACGAGCTAACAGTAAATTTGTCAAACACTCACCGTACACTAACGAGTAATATCGACCCAGACTTGTCAGGCTATTTACTTCTGCTAAGCTGTCTAGTCTCAGCGATCACCCGTTTAAGCTGCATAAACTGCATTCTGACCGGGTTGAGACGGAAACCCGTTTGGCGCACCGAGTTATTGTAAGGTGGGACTCGCCTCCGGCACACGTCGTTAGAGAATCTACGACCGAGGGTTTCGAGCGTCAGTTAGATGTTCTTGGGTGGTAGTAGCAAACCCTCCCCTTCACCTAACCGATTGATATCTTGAGCTTTCTGTTTTTCTGTTCACCATATACCTTGGTATTATCATTAATCAGCTGACATTCTTAGCTTACCAATCACTCTTTATTAGTTCCTATAAACTGCCTTGGCATAGACTGGCGGGCAGGAAATGGTTGGAAAGGGCATGATGCGGTTTTTATGCTATGCTTATCAAAATCTCAAACCGCCTATCAATTCCCGGTTCAAGGATACGCAGAAGGACCATTCACGGGATTATCCTATCGTTCATGCCCCAACTGAGCTTGAAGGAGGATTAGCAGGGACATAGCAGTACTTGCAGAAATCATGGTGCTATCAGATGGAGATATTACAGTCGCCTCAAATATTTAGTGCAAACTAGGTTTGGCAGCCATACAACAAAATCGAGAAGACAGTGGCATAGTACACTCTGTTTTTGAGCTTCAGTCTGATGTCGAAACCAAGCTCTGCCAGCATCACTATTAGTGGCGGGAGTACTCAATATGGTAGCCGCCATCTCACGTGAAGTTTCATAGATAGCCGGTAAATTGCCTGAATTAAGCCACCTAATGGACCTACATTGATGAAGACCTTATGTGTCTGCATTAGTAAGCCAAATTTTGGTCAAGATATGCAAATAAACACCACATGTGCTCCAATATATCCGAAGTCACATGTGCTCGTTTCTAAACCGGACGTTGCATGATGCCTTATCTACGATAACCGAAAGCCCAGGTCGGCAGCTACAATAGTCAAAGCAACTAAACAGAAAGCGATCACCGGTCGACGGTATTGAGTGTTGATCAAGATTTAAGTCGATACGAGTTCAATAGTACCATAGGTTGCATATAGTGGTATGTAAAGAGCTGGAGTGAGAACCTTGTTAGCTCCGTCGATTCCGACTCAGTTTAACGCGGCTGGCTACGAGGCGGCATTCCTCTGAGGATCGTCACCGCTGCAGTAGGAGCAGCAGAAACCTGCCGTACTCATCAGATGGTCGTATATCATCCGTTTGAAAATTTTTGTCTTGCGTCAACAATGATCTGCGATAGGCTATTCCAATAATTCATAACACAGGTTGACAAGGCAGCCACTGGACTGACGTGAAGTAATCTGCTCTCGTACCACTTCCACTTGTGGCCCCGTGTCCAGCTGTCCAGGTTGAGCCGAAGCGTTTTGTACCTCGCGTCCAAGTTCTTAGGATCCGTCGGGCATAGATAAGATCTGTAGAACTAGTGAATACTAGTCCGAGAAGGTGCGCAAAATTAGGCCCGGAGATCAGAAGGCAATTGGAGTCGGACACAGCGGACTGTATTCAATGGGCTACAAGAAGACACTAACGGATGAAGCGAGACAAGAGCAAACACATGAGCGCGGGAACTTACAAGGCGGCCAAGTGTTGAGCCGGAAGTAAACCAACATTTAAAAAATGTAAAGGAGATTAAAACAAGAAAGAATAGTGTACAGTTGGTCATCAGTGAAATTGTACACAAAAGATAACAGTTGCTTTTTGGGGAGTTACAGAGCTCCCCCTCTAGAAGGCTGAACATAGAAAGCCTTCGATGTCGGAAATGACGGGTGAATAGAAGTTGGTTGGTCAAAATCGTGCCGAGTGTGTGAGTGGGCGTTCGGGTCAAAAATGGGTTCGCCGGAGTTCGGAGTCCGCTGTGCCGTTTGTGAGTTATTATTTATTGATTGCATGGTAGGGTGCATTTCGACGAGTCATTGGAGCGGGTTTATCGGACTACAAAATAAACTGGATAGCCCAGAAAAAAGCCGACAGGACCTCAACCTCCGCTGCTGTCAAACGGTGTGCTTGGGAGTGGTCTCTCCTTCCGCTGCAGCCCAACCCGCTCTCAAACGACCCTCGTCCCACGAAAAAGTGACCCTCATGCCGCGGAAAAAACGAACAGCGTTTACGTCAGGATTCTCGTTGACTGCGTCGATCCTCGAAAACATTACTCGTGTGGGCCAGTCGATCGAGGGGGAGGGTTGTGGCACGTAGGGACAAGAAAATAGAGAATGCGCACAGAAAATGCCAAAAAGAACAAACGAATGAGTTGCGTGTTTAGACTGTTTGGTTTTTGAATATTTTTTAGAAAAAGACTTTTAGGGTGTTTTTGGTTTTTGTTTTCAAAACGTTAATCGACCAAAAACGGGGCAAATATATACAATATCTACAAAACTAAAAGTATTTACATTGTACATAGTCAGAAAAACGAACGGGCTTACGCACCTCCCGACCACGGTGATTGGTCGTGGGAGGCGGCGGGCTAGATTCGGGTGATGTCGGGACGGCTGATGCTCGTAGACCGAGATTGTGGTCTGGTTGAACTACCATAGGATGCTGAAACGGTGCGGTGAGTTGTGACGTCGCACGAAGCACTACTAGACGAAGTAGGGGAAGTGGGTTTTTTTTCATAAACGCAGGCTTCAGACGGTCGATGGTGACGACCTCGCGTCGGCCACCGCGGACAATAATGTACGTCTTATTCGCGCGGTGTAGCACTGAAACGTCCTATGTCCGGCGACTGAAGAGGTTGTCGAACACCGTCTGCGCGAAGGAAAACGTGTGAACATGTAGACAGTCTCTCAGGCACGTACACTGGTGTAGTTTGCGATCGAAGAGTGGGTGGACGTAGCTCACGCATCTGGTGAGCCAATCGATCGGTGTGACTACCGTAGTCAAAAGAGGAAGTAGACGGGGCTGGTGCTACCAGCTGTCCGGGCAACCGCAGCGTGTAGCCGTAGACTGGTTGCGTTGGTGTTGCGTCGAAATCGGTTTTAACCGTGTTTCTTAAGCCTATGAGGACGTGATGAAGTGTTGCAGACCATGTAGGATCTCCGTGCGCACGTAGCGCTGCCTAAAACTGGCGGTGAAAACGCTCAAGCCTACCGTTAGCGGCCGGATGATACGCCGTCGCCTGAACGTGGCAACAGTCTAAATCCTTAAGCAACGTGCAAAAGTCGACGAGAAATGTGACCCTCGATCGGTGGTCACGATGGCGGGGCAGCTATGTTGAGCTACCCGGGGCCCTAGAAAAGCTGCCGCTACCGTTTCCGAAGAGCAGCTAGGTATGGGAGTAGGTTCCGGCCCCCTAGCGATTCGATCGACACAGGTCAGTAGATATACAGAGGCTTTCGAAGGCGGCAGAGGACCTACGAGGTCGACATACACGTGATGAAAACGTGCGTCTGACGTCGGAAACGTGCCTACTAAGCTTCTCGTGTGCTTGTGCACCTTCGCGAGTTGACACGGAAGGCAAGTAGCTGCCCAAGTACGAACGTCAAGACAGACATTGCGCCAGACGAACCGTGTGGTTACGAGTTTAACCGATGCACAAACGCCTGGATGAGCCTTGCGCGGTGTCGAACACGGTCTGCCGAAACTCGCGTGAGACGACTGGGCGCGGCGTACCAGAGATAAATCGCAAGGTACAGTTCCGTCTGATGATGTCAGCGGAACAGGTCGCATGTCTAGTGAGGGAGACCTGCGTATTATATCAACATTGAGATAACTGAGTTGCGCTGCGCCTATGGCTGTCAAGTCGATAGCGGTGCCGACGTCCGCAGAGATCGCTTGAATTCGAGAAAGTGCGTCGACGACAGTGTTGTGCACACCTGAGACATGTATATCGGCCGTAAACTGAGCGATGTAGTCCAGCTGGTGCGACTATCTAAGAGAGTATCGGCCGGTAGTCGAGCTAAGCACGTAAATCAAGGATCTGTGTTCGGTGAAGACGGCAAAGGAGCGACCTTCTAAGACATGTCAGAAATGACGTATGGATAAATAAATGGCTAATAGTTCTCTACCGAAAGTACTGTAACGAGATTTGGCAGGTTGCAAACGTTTGGAGAAAAATGACAACGGCTGCCAAGTGCCCCCTACCTTTTGTTGTAAGACCGCCCCAACTGCTACGTCAGAAGCGTCGGTACTGAGCGACAGTGTGGTTGCAGGGTCGGGATGGGCTATAGAAGCTATATTGGCGATGGCTTCTTCTAAAGCCTGGAAAGCGACGCAGCAGGAAAATCGAACTTCTTAAGCTTCCCCCGGAGGAGGTCCATGAGGGGTTGCAAAAGCGAAGCGCAACTAGATATGAAACGGCGAGAAAAGTCGATGAGGCCATCAAAGCGTCTTAGCTGTTTGAAAGTACAAGGCTAAGGGTAGCCAATGATGGCCTTAATTTTATCCTGTAATCGCACGACACCTGCAGGAGAGATATTGTAGCCGAGAAAACTGACCGAATCTGCACCAAACGAACACTCTTCTGTGTTGATCGTCACCCCGTGTTGAGATAAACGATCAAAAGGCGTTCGAACGTGGCGTAGGTGCTCCTCGCGTCAGGAGCTCGCGATTAAGATGTCGTCGAGGTAGGCATAAGCGAAATCTAGGCTGTGACAAACTTAGTCGATGAAGCGCTGAACAGTTTGCGCGGCATTCTTTAGACCAAATGGCAAGTGCAGAAACTCGAACGTACCAAATGAAGTCGTCCTGGCAGTTTTAGCGATGTCCGCTTCGGCCACCGGAATTTGGTTGTAAGCAAGCACTAAGTCGATTTTACTGAAAACTTTTTATCTGTCAGGCTAGCGGTGAGGTCCACGATATGTGGAATAAGATAGCGATCAGGCGTGGTTACGTTATGTAGAGATCGATAGTCGCCACAAGGACGCCAGTCCTCCATAGTCTTTTTCGGAACCACGTAGAGAGGTGACGCCCATGGGCTGGTGGATGGTCGTATGATACCGAGCTGAAGCATTTGCTGTAATGCAGCTCTTTTGGCACGTAATTCGTCGGAGATCGGTCGTTTTGGTCAGGCACTCGTTGGCGGACCGCGCGTGACAATGTGCTGAGCGACCTCTGTGGTGACTGACGGAAGCTCTGCAGCTGGTCATACCAGTCGCGGGTATTCAGAGAGTAGGTTCGCATAATCTGAAGGTAAGTCGGCGATTCGGAAAACGGGACTGATTATCGGGGCGTCCGTAAGAACGCTTTCAACCCCTAGTTTAGTACGGTCGTCTAAAAGTCTGTGGCGACCGGCATCAACAAGCAACCCAAAATGTCGGAGGAAGTCGATACCAATAATTGAAAAGCGTACCGATGTAAACACGAAGACCCACTGAAAATCTCGGCGAAGATTGAGGTCCAGGTTCATTATGTGATGACCGAAGAAAGCTCTCAGAGAACCGTTGGCCGCACGCAGGTTGTACGTAGGCTCTAAGTGCTTGTCGTTTGCGTTCGCAGGGATGACACTGACTTCCGCTCCCGTGTCAATGAGTGTAGTGACCTGGAGATTCCACCTTATGACTGCGTAAACTATTCCAAAATATATCAAAATTATCGCTTTCTTATGTATTAGAGAATTAGGCGGTTTGCCTGTTGGAACGTTGTTCCCGTTTGTTTGAAACACGAACGCGATATCCACCATTAGCGCGCGCGACTCGACTGCGAACGACGCTCCGTCCACGTACTCGAGGCCCAACTACATCCTCCCTAGCTAGCTCCCTTCTGGTGCCCTATTTTAGCATTAGCTAACTCTTCTACCGTCCAATAAACTTTTTCCCTAGCTTACTTTTGTGTGTTCTACCCACTGCTTTTGGTTGGCCGTCTAGTCTCGTACCGGATATATATAGCGAACGATCATCGCGCTATAACTGGTGACCCAAAAATATTTTGTGCGTTTGATACTAATACTGTATTTCAGATCCGGTAACTTATTCTGTCTACCCTTCTACTTTTACTTATTACTAGTTGGGTTTACTTTCACAAGCTCCACATTTTTTCACCATGAAGGTCATTCGCAGAGATCGTGCCGGCCAGGTTAGTGGGTTCCATTTCCCTATCTCGCCTCTCCGAGAGACTAATCCTAAGGCCTGGTTTAATCAGCTAGAATCCATTTTTCTTTATATGGTTTTAGGTCTGAACGTGTCAAATTTTACTGCGTTGTCGCAGCGCTTCCTCCGCAAGGCGGCGATGAGCTCCACGACATCTTGGAGCTTCCCAAATATCAGAAAAGCTACGAGGGGCTTAAGGCCGTAGTCTTAAAGTGATTCCGCATATCAGACCATGCTCGCGCTACGCAGCTTCTTAACGAAACCGAGCTAGGTGATCGAACACCTTCTCAGTTGCTGCACAAGATGCAAGCTCTAGCTAAGCCTATCTCTGTTGGCGACTTTTCTTAAAAAGATGTGACTTCGACGCCTGCCATGTGAAATTCGTAACCCACTGTATGCAAATGATGCACCTCTTTCTCAACTCGCCGACGTTGCCGATCAGATATGGGAATCCAACGCCCAAGTGTCTCAGGTTCAGACTACTTCCAGTACGGAGGTAGCAGAACTAAGAGCGCAAGTAGTGGCACTTACCAACCGACTAGAGAACCTCACACAGTCCGGATCCAACCGCCGAAATCGTTCCAATAGTCGCATACATCCTAGATCACGCTCGAAATCTCCCCCCAGGTAAAGCTATTGTTGTTATCGCGAGCGATTTGGTCAAAAAGCCAGATCGTATAGCCCGCCATGTTCCCGCAAGCGCAGAACGCAGGGAAACGGGCCGGTCAACACGTAGAGGCGACGGATGTTGCCGGCTGCTCCAGTCGCCTTTCCTTCATCACCGATCGCAGTACGAGAGTACGCTATCTCGTTGACACATGATTCTAATGATGTTATTATAGAGGCGACTAGTTCATTGCGCGCAGCAAACGGCATCACCATTCGCGTGTATGGTCAACACTCGCGCAAGCTTAATTTAAACCCACGACGTTCTTTTAAATGGATCTTTCTCGTCGCAGCTGTCCAGACGCCAATTCTTGGCCTTGACTTTCTGCAGCACTTCGATTTGCTTGTTGACGCGAAGCAACGCCGTCTGGTCGATCGTCAAACAAATCTAACAGTTATAGGTACTTCTAGCGACATTGAGTCAATCATTCCTGTATACGCCAAACAGTCAGGTTCACCTATCGCTCAGATACTTAATACCAAGTTCCTGCAAGTCTTTCGTGCAATGGCAACGTTTCCATCCGCCACTGATGCTGCAAAACATCATATCGTTACCAAAGGTCCGCCTGTTTTCGCCAAAGCCAGGCGAATGACCCCTGACAAGCCAAAATTCGCTCGCGCAGAACTCGAGCACATGCTTGAACTAGACATCGTTCGCCCGTCTAAAAGCCCGTGGGCGTCGGTGCCCCACATGGTGCCCAAAAAGTCAGGAAACTGGCGTCCATGTGGTGGTTACCGCGCGCTCAATAACGTTATTGTTCCCAAGCGCTATCCTATTCCTCACACAGGACATTACGGCTAGCCTGTGCGGTAACCGGGTGTTCTCAAAAACCGATCAGGTTCCCGCGTATCACAAGATTCCAGTTGCTGAGGAAGACATACAGAAGACTGCCATAATCACTGCGTTTGGGCTCTTCGAATTTGTGCGTATGCTTTTCGGTCTTCGCAACGCAGCCCAGACTTTCAACGATTCAGTCACGTCGGGGTCACGAAGTATAGTGCGATGATCGTGCGCTATAGATTACGTCTATCCATGCATCGACGATGTCCTAGTTGCCAGCGCTTCTAAAGAACAACACGCAGAACATCTCAAGATTCTTTTCGATAGGCTGGCCGCCAATAGCATCACTATCAACCCTGACAAATGCGTATTTCAGCAGCCTTCCGTCGAATTTCTTGGCCACCATATTGATGAGTATGGCATACGGCCTCTATACGATAGCGTCCGGCAATCAGACTTTCCGGTCCAGACTACGTTAGCTGCTATTCGCCGTTTTAACGGCATGCTCAACTACTATCGACATTTCTTTTCACACTGTGCCAAGTTGCTAAGTCCACTAACCGACCTACTTCGTGGACGTAAAAGCGGTCAGGTGGAACTGACTGCTGCGGTTGCCGAAGCGTTCAAGGCCAGCAAAGAAGCCTTAGCCAAAGCCGTTATGCTTCACCATTTCGATCCGAACGCTCCGCTTAGCGTTGCTGTTGACACATCGGATAACGCCATTGGCGACGTCATACAGTAACCTACAAATGGATGCTGGAAACCTCTTGCTTTCTACACTGGACGCCTACAACCGGCGGAAGTCAAGTACAGCACCTTCAGTCGCGATCTGCCGACCGTTTGCCATTTTTGACACGTCCTTGAAGGGGACATTTTTATTATCTTTACCGCTCACAAGCCGCTTATCTACGCAATCCGAAATCAATCAGCTCGTCACTCACCACGTTAAATGTCAGCTAGATTTCTTTGCCGAACATTTCACACTGACACAGTTCTCAGCCTTATACATCCAACCTGTGCAACTGGTTTTACTATGAAGTAGGCTTTGATGTAGCACAGATCATTCTGATTTCTTAATGGTCATTGCTTGCACCAAAACCTTGTTGGGGCACCTGTGCTCATGGATTACTACATGGCGAAATTACGCCCAACTTGTATCTTTGCGCAATATTCATGACTAAATTTTACGCGCCCCAACGCCATCGTTTTCCTTGATCTGACTATTAATTGACAAACTACTCACTCGTATGGACTAGATGTTTTAGATTATGCCTTTCGTTAAAGCGAAATGTTTTAATATTCCAAAGAAGCTATGCTTGTGTGCATACTTGATCGCGGCTTTACAGGTGTGTCTCGTTTTACTGAGAATGTACCGTTTATTTAGTTTTTCGACTGGCATCCGACACAGTTTTGGTGAACAAAATGTCGTCGCTAATGCTCTTTCAAGAGTATTTATGATTGGTCTTGCCGGGCAGGCAATCGATTTCTCTGCAACGGCCGCCGCGCAACCAAACCACCAGTTTTTCGGAACTCCGGGATCCTTCTTTGAAGATATCCCCACACCCTTTGCCGACACCTGATGGTACAATTTTATGCGACACATACCAGACGACCTCGACCCGTCGTTTTCGGCACCCTTCACAATATCGCTCAATAAAGGATTAAAGCTACTGCTAAACATGTCTCCGAGAGATACGTTTGGCCTGGGGTGCAACGCGATCTTAAGTTTTGGGCACGCAGCTGTCTCAGCTGTCAGCAAGCCAAGATTCAGCGGCGCGTGTTTGCTCCGCTTGGTCGCTTTCCGTCTGTTTTAGCGTGGTTGGCTCATGTCCATCTCGACATAGTGAAAACTCTGACCCCGTGCAAAGGAATGGTCTGCATCTCGACTGTGATCAAACTTTGTACCCGTTGCCCCGAAGCCGTTCCCATCCCTGACGTAGCTGCGGAAACCGTAACGAACGCTTTTGTCGAGCGCTAGGTCGCTTCAGACGGCTGTCCAGTCACAGTGACGACAGACCGCGGTCCGCAATTCGAATCTTCGAGCTTTAACGATCTGCTTTAACTCATCGGTTGCCGACGCATTTGCACGACCGCCTACCATCCACAAGCGAACGTTATGTTGGAACGTTTCCACCGACAGCTGAAAGCCACAACGCCGCCAAAACGTCGAGTTTGCCTGAGGTGCTGCTTATGATCCTCCTTGGTTTTCGATCAGCCCCATAGTCTGATCTAGGTACGTCCAGCGCCGGGTTAGTATATGGACAAACGCTGCGTTTATCTGGCGATTTCTTTTCCGACAGTCCCAGAATTAGCCATTACGACGCGAATTATGCACGTCGACTAGCCACGAGCATGAGTCACTACAAGCTTTCCGACTTTGGAGAACAACAACTTTAATCTTTCGTTCCGCAAGCCCTACAGCGTTGTCCGTTCGTTTTTCTTCGCCTCGATGGTATCCGCATACCACTGGAGCGACGTTACGTAGGTTCATTCCAGGTCCTTAAGCGTAAGCACCGCGCCTTTATCATCGACCGTCACGGTAAATGAAAAGCCGTCACGATTGACCATCTCAAGTTTGCCCACGTGGAAGCTGAGCTCGATGAAGACCCTTGATCTTCTTTGACGAACCAACCCAGCTTATGATGGAAGATTCGTCTGCTTCCAACATCCCTGAATCCAAGCATCATGCTGAATCCAAACCTTCCACTTCAGCCCCGCCGTTTCTCATCGAATCGAACGCCACGACTTCAAGAGTTTCTCCAATTGTACAACCCGAGAGGACGTCTAAGACGACGCCTTCCACTGATTCGCACAAGTCGACAAGAGCGGGAAGAAGCGTTCACTGGCCAGCGCGATTAAGTGATTAGTGTTCCTTTTACTTTTCTTTCATTGCTTACATTTCCCTTTTGGCTAACAAGGTACGAAGACATCAAATATTCAATAAACTCTTTGGAAATCGCTAAAAGTACAACGAAACTATTTTGCAAACCCAAAGGAACGCAAAACGTTTTGAAAACTCAAAAAGGAAAACATTTTGAAAACACATAAAAGGAGTTGCGGTTTGCATGACGCCTACCACATCCGGTGAGTGTTACTCTTGCTTTTGCCCTTGCCTCCTCCGTCAATGCATTTGTTTCCGTTCACCTTCCATGTATGAACCAGAGGGTATGACGAGCCTGAAGCGAACAGTTGACCTTCACGCACTCGCGAACCTTTGACGCTTACGAACTTCCCCCATTTTGTGTTTTTGGCACTGGTAAGGAGGACACGGATGGGAACCCGCTAGGATCCGGTCGCCTGGTTCTCCCCCAGCAGCTGCGTCAGGTTTCACTACCTGGTCTCGCAGAAGGCTGGCCCACGACTGATAGTCCTCACGTAGATCGAAGGGTCATCCACCGTTTCTTTTCTAGGAAGGGGCTGTGTAGTGACCTGGAGGTTCCCCGTATGACTGTGTAAACTATGCTAAAATATATTCACATTGCAGCTTTCTTATGTATTAGGGAATTAGACCGTTTGCCTGTTAGAAGGTTGTTCCCGTGTGTCGGAAACATGGACACGATCTCCGCCTTTGGCGCGCGACTCGACTCCAAACGACGCTCCGTCTATGCTCTCGACGTCAACTACATTCTCTCTTCTGGTGCCCTATTTTTAGCATTAGCTAACTCTTCTCCCGTCCAATAAACTTTTTCCCTAGCTTACTTTTGTGTGTTCCACCCATTGCTTTTGGTTGGTCGTCTAGTCTCGTACCGGATATATAGCGCACGGTCATCGAGCTATAGGAGGTTTTGCGCGCTTTCCTTGTCCTCTTATGCTTGTTCGTCAATGGCCCAGGATCCCATGGCTCGCTTTCCATTTAAGGAGGGTCAACAATTCCGTCCGAGGCATCAGTGTCAGTTACATCCGCGTGAACTGGTGCGTCCGGTAGAATGAACGCCTCGTCAATGGTTGTAATGTCAGCAGAAGGACAGACCGTTACAGTGTCCACATTCGACATATTCAGGGATTTCATAATCAAATCCACTTTAAAGTAGAGCCAGGAGAGGCAAGCTCGGCTAATGCCCTCTCAGCAACTATGAATCTGGAAGCTAGTGCTTTGCAATCAGCACAGGTGAAGGCTGGGAGCTTCGCTTTCTGAGCGCAACAATCAGCACATCTAAACATAAGGTTTGCACTAGATGACAGCGTAGGGTACCGATTCGCTCGGAGGCCGGTACAACGATTGTGATACAAACGAGAGCAAACTTCACACTGCTTACCGCCAGATGAATTCGTAACTGGCCTTGTACCGGCAGAATTGCTGCTAGTTGCATTTAAGTCATCCAACGAGGCCGCAATGGGTTAAACCGCCTAGGTTTTTGGCGAGACTACCATAAACGATATCGAATAAACTAAACCTATATGACGACATAACTACCCGCTAACTGAGCATATGGGCTAAATGGGTGATAAGCGAGTCCGCGATAAATACAAAATGTCCGAAGGTTATTCAGAAATTACCACATCACAAAGTTACGCAGGTTCACCACAGTTAGCGTGAGTGATGTGCGCAAGTTAGGAGAAGAGTATTATGCACGCCGAACAAAGCAATGTTAGTGAAATGAATTTGCTCCACATTAAGCGCAGCCACAACGGCGATTTCAAGCAACAGCCAATCCCTTGAAATAACAATACAAAAATATATAGCGGTTAAAGAATACGGCTATGCAGACACAACTGCGCCAAAATAGCGCATGATGTAAGTTGGATATCAATGAACAAGCGACAATTAAAAATGCCCACAAGTTACTCGAAATATGCTATAAACGACACAAAGTTAACGAATCGATGCGCAATTAGCGTAAGTAAAGAGTGCTAGTTAAAAGATTATTCAAATAGGCTGAACAAACCAATAGAAGTGAAGTGAAATTTATCTAGCCTTAAGGGACCTAGTTTAAGTGTACGTTGGTTTAGCCTAAATGCGATGAAGAAGCATTATGAATGCAACATCAACCTCAGTATGAGGCACTGAATATACATGGTTGGCGGCATCCGATTTCGGATTTGTCTGTCACTGTAGCCTTCACAGAGACAGACGCAGGACCCCTACGCGGAGAGAGGCCCCATTGTTGGATGGCGCTGCACCACCCCCAGCTCAAACCCCACAACCATATCGGCTGTAAACCCGAAGGAATAAGACCGTGAGGTATGTGGATTGCATCCACGATTCATCGACGGAGTCGGCCCACACTCCTTCACAGAAAACCGCAAGCACCCGGTTTTTGGGAATCAACCGTCTATATATTTATAGCCAGTAAAAATAAATAATAACACTCGACGGAGTGCCTGGTGGTTTCACCTGCCTGTTAATTCTCGCTTTAATCGGACAAGAGACTATCGAAACCGGCTCTGGTTTACCTTCCGACACGGATAGTCTGCGGTTAATATATGAGACGGCATTCAGAGCACACACCAACGATAAGTCATCACTGTTCCACTACGCTTCTACTTATTCGTTAAAGTGAGCATAGCTATACTTCCCGTTCTTTCACCGAGGACGTTAACTTAGCTGTGGTTATGTAAATCGGTGGACTTAAACGCACCCTTTCCCTGCTAACATGAAAAGTTGCTGACTCAATCTCATTCGTTCTTTGTGTTATCCTTATTCTAGCGCGCACCTACGTAGCATTTGGGTACAGTTGCACTCTAGTATGATTAATCACTTGGTGCAATGTATTATATTTATTGCACCTGAATACAACGGATGAGTCACATCTAACCTACCTTTATAGGGCTTACCTAACCCCGTTGCATTTTGTAGTTAGTTCGCGTGTTTAGCATTACAAGGTTGTACAATGTTGATACTCACGCTGCATTCTCAATTGGAGGCTAGTGCGGTGACATACTAAGACGGCTAGGTACGGCATCTTTCTTCATATTATTATTCAGGCGGTATCCACATCATCACGTAAGCTCCATGATATTGCTCACCAGCCTATGGTACTTACATCCCGCTTCTTGAAATCGAATAGTCGATTACGGGCCATTGCTTGCACAACTGCCCAATGCCATAACCCGTACGACGCTTAGAGAGCCGGTGCATTACAGAATAATAGTTCTGTCCATCCATGAACTCGTTCGTATTTGACATGCGCGAGATGTTTCCGAGCGAATAATGTGCCTTATCCAGAGCAATGCTAGAAGGGCAAACGCACGAGGATGTTTTCAGTTGGTTGGGTAGGGTTGAATCAAAAGATTACCAAGGTTTGGCCGCTTACAGCACTCATAGATTGGAAAGTTTGACATTTAGAACAAAACGCACGACGATTGTCCCACGTGTGAGAAAGTTGAACCACTGAAGCAACCCAAGATATTTCTTATGTTAGGTACACTTTTGTTATTCAATAGTACAAGATCGGTTTTGTTTTATGCCGACCCTATGGCCACTCTTACCTACATCCGGCTCATCACGTATATCCAAGGTGAATTCCGACACTGACGTACGCTCTCGTTGCTTCATCCGTTATCCGTTCGATGGTAGCCCTTCTCGAATAAATCGGCTGTGTTCGCTTCCGGTTTTCTGGTATCCACACCAGGGCAAGAACCCCCATAGACTGGTATTAGCTAGTCCTACGCACGCGAAGAGAAATTTTCCCAAAAATTCTGTGCCTAATAAACAATTTCGACAGTTAACGGACTAGCATTAATACGATGCTGTCAATTTTTGTTCCCGTCCACAGGGTAATGATGTGTGAGCAAAGTTTTGTTTTTAATTGTTTAACAGCCATAATAAATTTACCAGGACCTAGGCAACCGCACGTATTAAGGGAATGGAAAGCGGAAGTGCAGAGAGGCCTACCAGCAGTTGCGCTGCAATGGCCAAGCTTTTGGATGGAATAAGTAAAATGTTATACCCAGCAAGACTGGTACCTCAGTGTCTTAGTATATGGCATCAGAAATGAATCGACACAGCGACAATCGTTGCATGCGTACCTAATGGTTTCACTCAAGGCGTACAATACAGATTGTTATCACATGGCTTATGGCCACAGCAGAGTATCCGTCGGTATGTACAAACGGCTGAGTACTTGGACATTTGCAAAACAATGCGAACACTGTTTGAGAAGGTGCATGTTTGACCGTGGCCAGCAGGACGTAGTTGCTGACAATTGTCAAAAGCAAACGTTGCGCATCAATCGTACTCTGTGTTTGCACAGAACTTGCGAAGCAAATGCTCAAACCAGTCGGCACAACAGAGAGCCAGTAGTGCACAATCCATCGAATTTGCATTCTGTGCGATCTTTCCCATCAACTACGCAAACCAGACTGTACATATAGATGACAGCACCTAAGTGCACACTATTTTACTCTACCACTTGTTTATTTATCGTTTTACCGAGCAGTTGGTTCACTATTTCTATATCGGTTCCTTCAAAGATGGATGCCTAAGATTTAAGACTGTCATGTCTAAGTGTTGACGAAAGCATCACCAGTTCGTATGGGGTGCTTATCGTCATGCCTGCGAGTGGCTGTTAGGCTGACCTCCTAACAAAACCCATACACGTTTGTGGTATCATTCCTCATGAGGTCTAATGTGTCTATCCAGTTTTTGACAGCTCACTCTTACGTGCGGATAAACGCGTGTGCATATGTTGTATTCGAATTGCCATTGGACACGGATGACGCCAAACCATGTATATATTTAAAAAGAATAAATTCGACGGGGATACTCATACCGCTTTTGTACGACCAACTTAGTGCAGGGAAACGACACTCGGGTAAACCGAAAATAACATTACCAGAAGATGCTGTAGGTGACTTTATGACAAACTCACGTTGATTACAACTGTTGCAAATCCAAGCTAAATTTTGATCGGTGCGAATTCCATGGACTACCATAAAGAGTGGTTGCTCAGGTGCAGGGGAAGCACTATTGCGGACGGAATAGAAGCCCAGTGCGTACGCTTTCATTCGATTTACCCACCCAGGCCGATACTACGGCGTATTTGGTACGTTTGCCTGCGTGCTGAGTTATCTTATATTTCGGAAGTAGACGTTGTTTTACCTCCCCGGTGTGGATGCGCCTGCTGCGAACGCGGATAAGTGCCTACCTGTCTATTACCCAATACCTCGTCCATACTGACTTTCGGAGACAGTTGGTGCTTGCTGGTTTCGACGGGATGCACCGTCCTTGTAGCGGTGCTAAGCTCAACTGGTGGTGCCATCCTGTGTGAAACGGACTACGGTCCAGCCGCCGCCTTGTGTACGTCTGGTTTGCATGTTTTCCCAATTGGGCCGGAATGCTTCTGTTCTGCTTGCTGAAAGTGTGTCGGTTCCGTTGATGAATCATGGCTTTTATCTACATGGCTCCCGGTCTTACCCCTTCGGCTTTACACCGGATACGGGGTGTGTGGGTGGAACTGAAGGTGGTGCAGCGCAAACCACCCATGGTCCCATTCGTAAGTGCTGGCGTTCTGGGGTTGTCTCATAGAGGCCACTTTGACAGCAAATCCGGGTACCGATGCCGCCAATCCATACGCTCATGCATGTATGTTTGCCCCAGACTGAGGCTGATGTTGCATGTACCATGCTTCTTCATCGCAGGTAGGCTAGACCGGTTCAAGTCTTAACAGTCACTATTCACCTAATTATGTATTTTGTTTACATTGTATTGCTCAGTACTCGCTCTCGCCCGCACATTCCACTACGGCCTCGTCCGGTTGCCTTGTCGTGTCATACTCTTGGTGCGGCTCAGTGCTATGCCTGTGGTGCTTCCAGTGGCCGACAATGGCGCAGAATTACTATGACTCACAATTTTGATGGCTTGTGTGTCGTGACGAATGGATGGACTGCATCCATTTATGCAAAGTTGTGTGGACCCAAAAGGACGAAAGTGGCCAGCCAGACAGCAAGCGGGCATTGCTCGAATTTGCCAGTTAATCGTTGTTAATTGCACGCATACTGTTCGACGAGCAACTGCTCGTAGCGTGAAAATTTGGGCAGTTATTCTTACCTCCAAAACAAAGTCATATACGTTGGCATTATGAAGGTCCATGAGTATTAATGTTCTCCCATTGGGATCATAGTGTGACATAAACAAATGTGAGCTTACGTAATGACAGCTCGCAGCTGTCAAGGCGGAACCCGATTACGGCCTCCAAAACCAGACATATGAATACAGGTTACCATGTGCTTGAAGTATTCTCCTAACTAAATTACAGTATACACGCAGTAAGCGGAGCTCAAAAGCACGGGAACACACTGGTATCATCCGGTGCGAAATAAAGGTGGTGGTTTGCAATCTCACTCACTGCGGCTTCACAGTATATGTGGGTGGACCTAGTGTCCTACCTGAGTACCACTCGTACTGCGGGTGCCCTAGATTTGTCTTCAAAAGCCTTTGTGCCTGTTGCTCATTTTGAATATTAGAATCACATAACCCTACTCTGGATGTACTGTTGAAAGGCCACCATGGTAGAACCTCAAGGCGTATCTTTGTGTGTGTGGCGAATTCAAAGGAACCCAGGTGAATCCTTTAGACTGATGGGCTGTACTTCTGCATTCACATATTAAAAACCAGCACGTGTTGGGACCGCGTTAGCTTCTGGCTACCAAGCACTTGCTGCTTACATTGCTTCACATTGGTTCTTGCATACGAGTGAAGCATTGGTTGTAGAAACCAACAAATATCCCTGGAGAACAAGCGCTCTACAACGCTGTCTTACTTTCGTTACAACTTCCTAAACATTGGCTCATTCGTGTAAAGTGAACCATCCCGGCAACTAACTGACTAGCGATTAACATGCTGTTGTCGAAACTACATGTTCTGTATTACATATTAGTCATGCGGGTGAGTGTACCTATATTTCCCGTCATTCATCCACCGTACTCGATTTAAGTGCACTTAGGAAAAGGTAGCTATTAGCCAGGTAATAGGCAAAGCGGAAGGGCAAAGGCGCTTACTAGAATTTACAATAGAAATTGCTAACCCTCTGAATTGAACTAGAAGCATGTAAGTTCAACCGTGGTGGTACGGCAGTGCTTTAGTACCTATTTCATTGAAAATTAAACCTATACACAAAACAATTGATTTGTAGCGCAGAAAAGCTGCAACCAAAACGCAGGAACACAGGATGTTAGTGAATTGTAAACGAATAAATTACTACGAGAGCCACTGGGTTATTTTACACCACCGACTGCAAAACGTAAATTTGTTTTTAACGTTGAAGCAATTGGTTTTTCTGATTAGGCCTAAAGACCATTGTTATGCCTCACCGTCAACCATTTGAAAATCTTGCGTTACTGCTGGGACCCTAACTCTCACATCTGGCGGGAACGGGTTTGCGGGCCAAGGTGAACCGGCACAGCCGGGAGTATTATAGCAACGTGAGATATTAATAGGTGGCTAATTAATATACAATAATATAATAAAACATTAGATGATATATCCAGGAAACGGTCCGCTGTAGCTTTTCTATTACTATAGTTTGCTGTAACCCTAATAGTAGGTTTCCGGTGTTTCCAAAGGCATAATTGGCTCTAAAGTGGGGAGCCGTCGTGACTGCCAAGGACGAGAATATGAATAATGGCTGTTACTCAGCAGGATAACTTGGTCCAGCGTTCGCTAAATCTATGGATTTTAATAGGGCACTGTATGGCGAAAGCTGTTCATGATGAGGTCCAAAATCCCAAAAAGCCAGAAGCGGCATTGGTTCATGCTTGACTGCGAATTCGTATAAATGTGGGAAGTTAACACAAAAAAGTACGCAAGTGGTTAAAAAAGAAACTGGATGTAAATGTCTGCTTGCGAAAGTCAGCGCTTTGTTTTCCTAAATTGAAATAAATGCTAGCATGTATGGTTAATGTTCCAAATATATGAGCATTCTTGAATAGTATACGGTTTGTAAGTAACAACTGGTTTGCCGTCGAGGTTACCAATAAAAATACTAACCGTGTACTCGAAATGGTGACTAGAAGCATCGTTACTCATTCAATAATGGACTGCACGTGTGTAACATATATAAAAATATATGGTTGGCGGCATCCGGTTTCGGATTTGCCTGTCATTGTGGCCAGCCATAGGACGCCTGCGCTTACAGTGGGACCATGGATGGCTTGCGCTGCACCACCCACAGCTCCATCCACGTACCCAATATCCAGTGTATACCCGAAGGCATAAGACCTGGAGGCATGCGTATAAGAGCCACGTTTCATCAACGGAGCCGGCCCACACTCCTTCACCGGCAAACCAGAACGCTGTATTTGGGGATGAAGCGCACACAAGACGGTGGCTGAACCGTAGTCCGCTCCACACTGAGTGCATGGAACCACTCTTTGTGCCTAGCACGACCACAAGGACCGTGCACCAAGTCCCCTCAGGCAACGACCAAATGTCTCCTGGAGTCTGATGGCTCACCTGATGGTTGAAATTAGCGATGGTTAGCCTTCCAACTGCGGCCATTATTTCGATGCAGATCAGACCTCAACATCATGTGGCTTGAATCCCATTGTACTTGACGAACCGGTTCTAGACAACGCGCATAATCATTGTTTCCTTGCTGATTACGAACAAGGCAGCTGAGTATATTGTAGCGCTAGTTTTGGCGTTGCCCATGTGCTTAGCAACAGTTCCAGCTCTTTGCCTTGCTGATCCGCTGTAGGCAGTTGTTCAGGGGATGTAACATAAACTGCTTCATATCAAAGCGTGTCTGGATTCTTTCCAATAGCTGTTCTAAAAACACATAGTTTGCGTTTGTCTGCCTCTCTTCCTCGCAACCACCGTCTGCTAGGTGTCTTACCTTACGGACGAAGGTCCTGATCTTTATCCCGGAAGTTAGTAGCTAGAGTGAAACTGTCGGATTAACCTCGAAAGCGGCTGCAAGTAATCTAATGAAAAGCGCCAAGTGCTGAAGGTTCGAGCTCAAATATCCTGTTCCAAAAGGCTGCTATCTGCAGCGATATCGAAAGCATCCCCTGTAAGTAAACTTAAGAGGATACCACTACTTTGCGACAGGGCAGCGTGTTGTATAAAAGGTTGTGCTAGCTTCTCCCACCTACCGTATTTCATTCTGTTGGAAAGCTATACAGGTGTTGGAACCGGGAACTTACACTAAAAGTTCGGAGACAATACTGCTGATGTTTCATGCGCACTAGAAATAATATCCCAGCCGAAGTTGATTTTCCATCGTCCTGTTCATCAGGTGCAAACATTGTTATTGCTTGGTTTCTCGTTTCCGGCAATTATGAACCTAGCAGGGTTGCCACTTTGAAGCATACAGGCCAGAAGAAGTCCAAGGTTGAAACAGGAAATTGTACAGCGCCACACGTAGCCAGGTTAACAGTTCTCTGTCTTTCTGCCCTACTTCAGGCACAGCACAAGCTCGCGGCTCTGTAAAGCAAACGAAACCACCTTCGTAGCAACAGTTCAAACTTAGTTCGCGCGCTAACGTTTAGATCGTTAGCTACATTTTGCACTAATCTCATGATGACAATGTACAACCTTGAAAGCGGCTGCGATTGGACGCTCTTTGTAACTTCTTTGCACGGCTACTGCTCTGACCATTGCCGGTTTTACCCTAGGTAGCCTAGGCTTCAGTTGATGGCGTTCGTACCTCCAGGTGCTTATGGTAGGTTCCTATAGAAGCCACTGTTTAATGATAAGTGGCCGAAGTATAACGTATTGCTTTTGCCTAGTACAGTCAGTATAAAACCTAAAATGGTTTCCTTATATATCCTAATTATCCTTCTTTACCATCTTTTAATTTCACCTCCGATCCCCTTTTATCTTTATCCTCTTATCAGTTTAGCTTTATATCCGTATACATACTACTTTAGAACTTTTCCCATTTCTATGGATATATCAGAATACTTACTTTCATGGTCTCCATTAGTAAGCAAATTCAATATTTAACAACTTCCTGTATTATTTTGGTTTTGTTTAAATTGTAACCATCCGTTGTGCCTCAAGGCACGCTCACTTCTACTCCGCTTCTGCGGAAAGCTTAGAATAGGGGCGCGGTCATGTAGTGGATGAGCGCCGCCGCTAGGATTTTACCTGGATTCTAGTTATTTTTAAGTAAATACAAGAAACCAGGGTAAAGTTAAATAACCTTAAATAAACTTAAACAAATAAATATTTTATTCACGGTTTCATCTGGGCGCGCCAAATTAGGCATGCGCAAACTTTAAAAGCAATCATGTTGCGCCCCAGCTACATGGCACTGTACGTATATGCTGCAGCAAAAAGTTGTACGTTTTAAAAACAGAAGACATACACCATGAAAAGCAAAACGTCAGTGTGGTGACGATGAACTGGAGGCATGTATGTATAGTAAACAGAAAAAAGCATAGTCGGTAAAGTGAGGACGGGATGCAAAGATCGAGAGCGTCCTTTTTATACGTTTCAATAATAAAGTGAAAAGATTTAGCTAGTCAATATGCCAAAAGGTATTCGTGGGCAGTGACTTTACGCGGCGGCGCGTCACATCCGCCGCGTCGCTGTGTTTCTAAGCGGACATTTGTGGCTTTTTAGAAGAACATGTACGAGGCAAATACCCACCACGTCCAGGAATACTGTCGTCGATTGATTTGAACCGTCGTGTACATCTGGCAAAGGATTTTAGTGACCGTTTGTTTCCGGTAATCGCAATCAATCGATCCATCTGTTGGTCGATCAAATAGCTCAGTCAGGGCCAGCAATATTGCTTAGGCCCAGTAGAGAAGGTGAATTATTGCGCTGGTAAGCTAAATTTCCAGGGTAACTGGGGTCCCACTTCTTCTGATTTTGTATCCATGCTGGTGTGTGAGGAATTCTTGTCCAGCTAACGTCACTAGACCTCAACCGTTGTGTTAGAGGTAATTGGTTGGTTTTGTTATAATGCCATGGTCCAGGTGTGTCCCTTTTGGTTATTTCATTCCATCGCAGACGGTGGCAGTTCCTCAGTTCCATCCCAGCTCTCAATAAAGTTTCCAACCTTGGAGCAGTGAGAAAGAGGGAAGCTGGTTGTGAGTTGACCAAAATGGACAACGTTAAAACCAGGCAGTGTAAACCTCCTGCTCCATGGCACTTAGACTTGAGACAGAAGGATGGGCGATGCGCAAAAGCTATTACACTCAAACCGGTTCTTGATTATGCAACAAAAAGCGTAGCCTAATGGGTAAATTACTGTTAGACGCCTATGGGTCTAGAGCATGGTTCCGGTAATCAATCAAAAGGTGTCAGTTCAAGGGGTTGGGACTAAGGTGTGGGAAAAATGAGGACGGTTCGAATGCTTATGGCAATCAAAAGATGAATAAACAGCAGAAAGTAAAACATGTAAAATAACAATAGTACGAAATGACTCATCGGTGCTTCAATAGCTTAGGGGATCCATTCGAAGATGCAATGCTACGGTTTCAACCGTAAGGCAGAAGGACGCATGGAACAGTGAGGGAAAGAACCGGATTAACTACATAGCAGAAGCCGCTTTGTAATAAGTGAATGGTATCAAAGATGACTATATATCACAAGTTAATGTCTATACTAATGCGTCAACCCTATATGTTCCGCCTTCATGCAAGGAATTCTGCCAGCAGCGAAAAGTACTTTCGGCAAGCAAAAGATTAATTATAAAGCGGCCTAAAACAACATACTATACGTGTGTATGCCAGTAGTGAAAAGTAATATGACGTATATGTATGGCTTTTACCCGTAGTCTTGAAATACGACACCGTATCCTTAAGTATTCGCCACCTGCGCTCTTGACGTAGCCTCGAGACAGCCCCATACTATAAATTCGCGCACATCGTTAACCGATCGGTCACGGGTACCAAAGTTCCCTACAGACGTGTATCCGGCAGTTACTATAAGCCAGTCCATGCCTGTCCATTTGTTAATCGCTTGGACTGTTTGCCTCACTTATCTACGCTGGTTTGTTGACTTATTCAGTGACACTGTGGGTCTCCACTAGTAAGCAGCAGGCTTAATTGGATGACATTTACTTGACACAGGTAAGCTCCTTACTAGCACCATTGTCGTTTGTTCGTCTCACCTGCGCCACCATTTTTTATTTGCAACCAGACGTCGTAGGCTCACTGCCTAGCAGCCCAGATCCAGAGCCTGCTGGGAGCTATGCCCCAACTATCCAAATGTTATTCGAATAGTCTGCCTGCATTACTTACTGTTACTGGTTCGTTGACTTTTTCTTCAACATTGTAGGCATGCGCATGTGTTATTTATCTCCACGTTTATCACCGCTAAACTTTGAAACCAACTCATGTTATCGTTCCCACTTCGCTCCATCACAAGCCACTGCATGACTCATCTTTGTGTCACGCGCCAGCGTATAGAGGTACGTGCCTTTTATCTGTCCTTTACGTAAATATTAATGGTCACGATATATTACGGCCACATGCTTCTTTTCTATCTAAACTGAAAGCAGCCACAATTGAAGCATTCATCGTAGCCGTACATTTACCGCATTTCAGAGAAAAATGCTAAATAACTATCCTTGAAAACGGTGTTCAGCCCAGATAAAGCTCAGACAAATGTTTAGTTCCAATATGGTGCAAGCACTTCAGCCTTCTTTCATTGCGCAGGCAAGCTGGATTTGTCTGCTTTTATTCCTTATCCTCCTTTTCGGGAGCTGCAAACAAGCAATGAAGTATTTAATCGCATCCGCCAGCTAATTGTTCTATATCCGGCCTTCGCGATTGCAGACTGCCACCCCATACACAAAAAGGACAGAATTCGGCTTGAAACCTTGGCTTTCGGAAAAGGTTTCTAATGAATCAAAATCAGAATCATTGGATGAACGATACCGCCACGCTAAATTTTGCCTACATGCTCTGGCTTAATAATTGGGTCGTCGTAAGTGAATAATGACGGACAATCACTAAGCCCTTCTGCGAGCCACGGAAAACTATGGCCTCAATTCGACTGCGGCGAATCGCGTTCACCATCGGTCAGTCAGGATCACTGTCAGTTTTACATTCTCAACGGCGGTGTTCCAGGACGTGGTAGATTTTGTCATGGCAAGCGCTTTTCCTACACAAAGCCAAAAATGTCGGCCCAAAACCATGCGGCTTGACGTAGATGATGCCCCACAGAATAATTCCACACCCAACAGCCTCACTCTGGCAAGTTGCTCATAGGCACCTCTTCTGATCATGCCTGAGGTAGTGTAACTTGATGCACCGGTGAACAATATGTTTATTTAGTTCTTCTTTTCCTCCACGCAAGAAAATGGGATCTCTGTAAATACTTGTCTGATCCATCGCGGGAACAGCATTTAGCACCCGCTACAATCTTAACTTTATTTATACAAGCGTCAGTAGACGTTGGACGGATGCTGCTGCTAACATTAAGCTACAGGAAAAAGAAAGGCGCTGTACCGTGCTTCCAAGTGCACTATTTAACTAGGTGGCAAAAGAGTAGGTATGGCAAATTACGTCACAAGGCACAGTAACGTCTCCAGAGTGATGTGGGTACAGAAACAAAAAAGAAGAATCGCCAATATGCGACTGTAGGCATGTGGAGGCAAACGTAAGGCGTACTACTTCTGCACAGGACAGTCCGCTTTATGAGGAGAAATTTACTGGTTGTAAACAAAGCTGTTACAGTACCTAGGCAGATCCCTGATACACTGTCTCTTTCTCGACGTCATCCGTTAGGTCGAAATTTTGTTATGACTAGTCACAGGTTAGATAAGAACGGAAACAGTACCTCCATGTATTGATTTTATTGACCGTCAAGTGGCAGCTCCTAAAACCGTACAATCTGAAACTTGGTAGGTACTCACTAACGGTATTTGTAACATTCTTTAGACTAGTAGTGTCACCGGAGTATCCTTCCATTAGAGAAGCTTTATTATTAACTAATTAAATTTTGGGCACAAGTTATCATGTACGAAGTCGGACCTCTTCATCTTTTAACTGCGCGACGGTTTACCGCAACAAATTCAAAAGCTGTACAGCAACGTCTTCCGTCATTAGTGGTTTTAGCATTTGGCGCGTGGTATCAAATGAGAAGTTACCTGTGACGCTCTCAAGCAACCCTATTTACAAAATAGTGGAAACGGATGCAAACAGCTTACTAGCTGGTCACTTTTACTTGGTTCAGCTAGAGGTAAATCGAAAGTTTACCTTCACTATACGTCTGCGGTAATAGTAGCTTAGAAAATAAAGTATAGTTCCTCCAGTCGTCTACATCAATCAATGTTTGCATTCATGTGTTCACAACATGCCGTCCTTTGCATATGGGATGAAAAGCAGATAGAACCAATACAAACGGAGCGCTTTCTCATCTAGGAGTGCTTACTTGTCTGTGTGTGTAACTGTCTCCTCATCTACTTCTTCAGATAACTGAATAGTATCCACTTCAATAAATAGGTTATGAAGTACTTAAACACACTTAACGATCGCTCAATCTGGTGGATACATGCTCAGCGCAATACCACGCTGTACCAGGAATCGGGCGACGGTGCATAGTTTGTTCTGAGGGAAATGTAACTAAGCAGTTCTTCAAATTATTGCTTTTAACCACTTCACCGTGTAAATTAAAATATATTTATTGAAGAGTAGTGGCTAAGGATACACAATAAGAGATTGTTTCAGCGATAATTGCGAAACGGCCGACACCGAGCGTAGTTAGCAACGTAGGTACAGCCAATAATGACTGACCTTATCTTACTCTATTTGCTTCATTTATTCATTTGTTTGTAGAGAGAAGAAAGGAAATCCTTTGTCAGTCCCGTCATTTTCCGCTCACTGCATGGTTTAGCTAATTTGATGCGGCAGAGTGTTCCACAAGCAAAGACAGCATGATTTATGATTGTCAAGCAAATAAACACCCAACATTCGTTTTGAGCATTACGCGGTTTGCGTAGTGACGACTAGCTTAGTTAAATAGCTCCAGTCATGCACCACACGCGTCGATAACGTGACATCAGAGAAAACGCGCGGTCACCTTGTTTTAAGCAGCTTTATTCCGTGGCAGTGTATCAAGCTATACGCACAAATACGAAAGAACGCGTTTACCATATTCCCTAGCTGACCTCGGACCAAACGTCGCGCATAAACCAAGTAAGGCCGACGCCGGTGATACTCCGAGTAATGACGTTAGTCCTTTATAGGCGAGGAGATCAAAACAAGTGCCGGGTTGTTATGACGGTGTTAAGTCTTCGCCCTTGACCCTTCTCTCTCAGTGCGCATTCAGCAGTCTTGAGAAGATAGGATGAGGACAATCCCTACTCAAGAGTGGGTTGAACGTGAGAGCTGAGCAGAATACGGAAGCTCACGGGAGTTATGTGGGAAAAGACTGATCATATAAAAGGAACATACTATTAGCAGCAGCAACTTTCTATTGTGTCTTCAGTCGTGTGTAGGCTGGGCGGGACAACAGCAGTAAGTTTCTTCTCCAAAAGTACATTGCTGAGCGGGGAGACGCAACGTGCTAAACACTAAAGGAGTTCGTGAGCACCATTTTGGAGGACATAACACTTAGCATGGTTATTGGGCATGCGCCACTCTAGTGACCAGCAAGGAAATGGACAAGTTTTAACGAACCGCTCAGCATCTTCAAGCTTGGATACCATTAGTCACATCTTTAGATAATTAACATATAGTAGACAACGAGTTTGAAACTCAGATGTAGATCATTGACGTGTAAGGTGAAAAGCTCAGAACAAAGGACAGAGCCCTGTACGACCACGCTGATCACAAAAGCCGTATACTAATAGATAAATTTTACTTTAACGTGCATAATTTTAGCATTTAGAAATGCAGAGATCCCGGAGAGTATTCTCAGAACCAAAAATTCCTTAGCGTGGGCCTGTCAATTGCCATCCAGGAGTCGATGCAAATGACTTCTAACCAATTTCCGGCATCCAGCGAAGTCGCCCACATTTTGCTAACAAAAAGCCACAGGAAAGTGCCTTGCAGAAACTATGTAGAGCGCATGAGAGGATATACAAGTGCTCCAGTGATAGAGTTAAGGTTCTTTTGAGTATTATTTTTAATAAGTTTACGAATTATCGTTGTCAGGCAGCTCGCCCCTTATTTTACAGGATCCTGGCGATCTCTTACTTTGCACGTAAATCTTGCAGTATCCGGATTCCAATTACCGATTTTTCTCTTAGCATACAACTACCAGCGAATTGCCGTAAAAAATAGTTCAAAAAGGTAACTATGCTTACGCTAATGGCACTATATTTAATGCTTATATTAGACCGTAAATCGCGAACGCGACCGGAATCCACACTTCCCGGCCTTTTGGATGGATTTGGTCACTGTGTGCATCCAATGTTCAAGAAGCTATAAACTTTCGTCGAGATTAGCGACGACTTGCAAAATAACCACACCAAAAATGCAGTAACCTTCGACGCGATCAGACGTCATGGCATTTACCGAACAAATGGTTTCTAGCTGAGTAAACCAAGCCTTAGGATTAGTCTCTCGGAAATGCATGATAAGAAGGTTGAATCCGTTAACTTGGTCTTCTGCATCTGGATAAATAATTTTCATGGTACAACCCAGCGTAGTTGTAGCCTCCAGACGAGTAAAATAAATATTGGACTTATGGAAAAGGCATGAAGACGGATCTGAAAAATTTAGTAAAAAACACGACAATGTTTGAAAGCAACAACTATACATAGCCCATCGCGCACCGTAGGACGAATTTGTAACTAAATGACCAACCGCGAGGGCACGGAAGCACATAAAAAAGCAAACAAGTACATATTTATTGTACGGTCGTTAAGTGGCTAACGCTAAAAATAGGGCACCAGCGGAGAATATGAACTTGCGTCGAGTGCATGGAGCAGCACCCACTCAGAAAATTGCGCGCGTTAAGTAACAAAGCAGGTGCCTGCAGTGCGAGTAGGGTTGAAATAAACGGGAGCAAAATTCAAATGGGAAATCCGCTTACTTTCTTAATACCTAAGAAAACTATAATATTAGAGAATTTTAGAATATGTTACATAGTCATCTGTGGGAATCACCATCCAATTACAATAATTAGTAGGCGGCTGGACAACCACCTTTTGAGAGTTTAAGCCGGATGGAATGTGTGCCTTAGTCGTAGGCAAGGTCAGCTGAGCTACCAATAACGATACAGTCTGCTGCCCAAGGAGCCACCTTTTTCTTGCACCGGTAAGTTAACAAGCACCCGCGGTACTACAACCTCAGTGTAAACTCCGCGGAGTATGTCATTGATTGAAGCAAAATCGATAGCTTTCTCTGGTCGCACAGTACGAGGGTGCAGCGGCTTGCTGCAATAATATTACAATAATTCTTGAATAATTCAGGTCAACGCCTATCTGTGCAGCGCTTAAAGGCCTCTACTGCGCTGCATATCATTAATACCGAAAGTAGATTATCAAACCTATTGACTACACGATTCACAAATAATTTTGTCCTCCTACCTAGTCTTGTGCTTCATTTCCTGTTTCTGCAGGCTAACTAACCCGGCTAGCTCCAACGGCTCAATATGCCGAGTACCACTAAAAGCCCTTTAGGATTTCCAGGGCCTCAGTTCTGTCCTATCCTAAGCTTGCAGTCCCATTAATTCTAGGCCTAAGCTCTTCAGGTTTTCAGCGTATGGCTTGTCCACTAGATCTTCAGTCATCGTATTCTCCAGGTTTTGTACCATTCGCTACACCGCATGGCGCGTTGGACGACCTTGTCACAGCCGCTGCTGGTGGACTCAGTGTGGGGGGTTTGGATGGATGATGCACAGGCAACTCCAAGTGATGGCTGCTCTATCAAACCTGGACCGCAGGGTTCGCCTCCGGCGGGAGTTTACATACGGGCTGCTACCTGCCCTGAGAGCTGAGTTCGGTATACTCCAGATCTAGGCTTATTGGGATATTATTTATTGTGCAATATAGATGATGTGCCTAAGGGAACTCCAAAAAGCAAGGAATGCAATGTTAGTGAGTAGTTCATGAAAAAGTGGAATATTAATAATCCCAAACAGATCAGTTTGAAGCTAAATGTGTGTTTATCTAGAATACCAAGTACTGGATATCCGTATAATGTAACAGGTGAGAGCAATGGTACTCAGTGCTTGCACATGCACGTAGGTGGATGCAATGCAATACCGTATAGGGAATAATTTTCTGACCAGCATGTTACCTTGGAACTGGAAGCAATGGAAATGCAAGTTATAATTAATAATTTTTAAGACATGGGTAT
Organism: Dicrocoelium dendriticum; assembly: GCA_944474145.2. NCBI lineage: Eukaryota > Metazoa > Platyhelminthes > Trematoda > Plagiorchiida > Dicrocoeliidae > Dicrocoelium > Dicrocoelium dendriticum. The sequence continues at coordinate 47,796,530 of OX104067.1, forward strand.
ATAATATACGATAGGCTAGTTGCGTTTGTGTAAAATGGATTTAAGCTTAACATAGAATAATGTGCTGAGAAGCCTTTCTGTAGCGATTGTGTCATGGAACAACTTTATATGTCTAAATTTTGAGTACCAGCTTCGCTCAAACATCAAAGCGATATAGTGAGTGTACTACGAGTTTGGGTACCAATCCCGACGAACACAGGATTGGAACCCCAGCCTCGCAGCAAACGACCCAGCACATTACTACATGCCACACTTGGGCTTACCCTACTCCTAGTAACTTGAGAGAAAAACCGTTCGTTTGGCGGTGGAATCATGGTCTACTACCTCCGGTCCGTTCTAATGTGTGGCGGACAAATGATTACTCACCGGGGTACATTAAAACCACTGGGTCCAACAAACTTCTAGAAAGCTGCAACAACATTTAACATACCCTTTTAAACAAAACAAACATCTTTATGCACTTAAATGCGCCAGGATTTCAATCAACACCTGAACAACTTTGGTATGATAGCAAAACACTATCAGTTTGTTTCGCCAGAGGCACATTCTACGGTCCGCTATGGATACGAAAGACGAAATAAAAAGGCAGGGAGAGGAGAACGATCGCAATCGTGGCTACGCTTAGACATCTCATCAGTTGACATGAAACGCAAGACTCGGTCGCGCTACAGCAAGTGCCGAAACGTTTGTTTTGCACAATGCCGAAGCGATGCTCGTCAGGCGGGTTAACTGTAGTACAAATTTGACGTAATAGCAGAACACCTGTTTTAAACCATGTTCTTACTGCTGTGCAGCCCCGCATTATCGATTATTTATTCTTCTGAAAATTCAGCAGCGTATACCTTTGCGCGCACGATTAAGTAAATTGACTTGGCAGACCAGATGCTACAATAATCAATGTTTATTAGTTCTTCAGATAATTATTAATAACAGTATTTAATAAGTATAAAATATTACAAATACCTTTCTTCTTACTACATAACTCATTAAATAAATGCACGTTGCTCTACTACATCACCCAACGTAACACAAGTGCAAATAACTCGACCACTGTGCGGTGAAACGCTCTCGAGTCATCGCTGTAGTGGGCAATTGTCCTATCGCCCATGGCGTCCATATTTAGCAGAAACAGGGAAAATAAATGCTGAAATCTTCTTAAGCAGATTTGGTAGCGCAGAAGAGCTTTAAACAATATGAAGCAGTTTTTATATTTTTGCTTTCCTTGCTTTGACGTTGCGTTGACAGACGATGTCTACGATAACTTATATGGGGTACGTCTTGCAGGAATATGGCCTAGTGGTCTGCGTACCAGAACGTAAGGCGCGCGGCGGGTGATCAAATCCTTGGTGCACCAGGTACTGTACTCGCCCCGGCGGTACATTTGCTAATATCAGAATGAGGAAAAAGATTGGCGTCACCCCTGCGCAAAGATAGCATAGAAAACCTTAAGCATAAAGTTTGTATAGGCCTGAATCTCTCAAGGAAGGGTACGCCGCAGACCAGAGTCATCATTGCACCGTTTGCTCAACGTTGCCTATCAGAGTTATTTGCGTGCCAGTTTTCCGTCATATTTGGTTCGCAAAATACTAATAAGTTCCTACTTGCCCACGTGGCCTTCATTTAGTATGTAGGCTCACATGGTCTACTCAGTTGAAGTCCTGCACCTTTGGGTTTATATAGTTCTTGCTTTATTCATCGGCCACACGGGGATAAAATTGTTCTTCTCTATTGCTGTTACGCCAAACTCCCGGCTAGAGCTACAATAGCGTTTAAAGGCCCACCATCATCTGCTCTACCATGCGCTTTTCATTGTTTTCAGCGTAGAACGTTTCCCCGCTACTAAGTGGTTGTGCTGTCATCAAAGCAACCGCCAATTAAAACGGCAATGCTTACCTCATGCAATCGAACTCAGCAATTAGTTCAAATTTATGCAACCGTGGCCTAGGTGTAGAAGAAATAATCTCTTTTTGTTTGCAATTTAAAACGTAAAATCTAGAAAGCACCAAACCGCTAGATAGCCGTCCTCAGAAATGTTTGTGTGAACAGTTCAACCAGCTACATAAGGACTGTCTGCTGCAGGCAACCCGCTGCGACGCCAGGTGTTTTAACCTGATACAGCTGCTGGGGTAGAGCTGTGCAATCGGAACCTAGCGTACGCCAACGAGGGGCATCCCAACGGTGTCGAAAACGGAAAGTGTTTGTGGTGGCGTAGTTTTCAAACTTCAAATAGCTGGTTGAGCAGGGTTCGTTGAGACTTGTTGGCGTGTAGGGTCCCAAAAACGCGCGAAACCAAGGAGCGACCAAACAACAGTGTGCATATGAAAGTAACCTATATAAAGAAGCGTGAGTGCACAGCTGTGCACTGAAGGGCATACTGAGCGAAATGTGCGAACCTGTTTAGGAATTTACAAAAGGATTTTCAAGGGAAGCTATCATTTGCAATCGTCTAGTTGCGTGTATTTTGGGTAACTGCCTATTGCTTCGGGACCAAAAGGCTGGGTTCGCCGCGCCGCTTCAAACGATTGTTAAACTTATCACTCATTTCAGTTCAGTACTATTTTGGTTCATACACCCCAGCTTATATCTGGTCAACCTTGTCTTGCTTACCAAGCATAGCGAAGTTATTTACTGTCAGGAGGTTCCGCAACGCCCGATTTATCCGGTACCTCGGTCATATAAACTTCTCCTCCTGCTCCATTATCCAATTCACCTGTTGTGTTTGCCGTAGAAATTATCCCCACGCATCAGCACTGCGGCTGTATCACAAGCTAAATAGGCTTCATCTCTGGCAGGCTCATTAATCTCTAGATTCCTTTAATTAATGAGCCCAAATCCGCAAGTACGCATTACCTCTGGTTATACCTAATCCGGCCTTTCGTTTCTTGTTTAATATGCTTCTGCAAACCGGTCTGCGCATTACTTTTCCTTAACCTTCTACCTACAGCATCCTTGTACCGGCCAAAGCGATCTGGTCTAGGTGGTCATCAAACCAACCACCAGCTGACTTTAGAGACAAAATGCGGTAAGCGTAAGTGCTCGTAACTGGTGACGGACTCAAATAATGAAATGCAAGGAGTTATCTGTAGTCATTGGTTTAAGAAATAATGCACCGGTTTGAGCGCAGCACAATATGAATTTATGGAGAGCAATGTGGATTATTACGTGCATTATCATACATGCAGAAAGAAAAGACACAGCGTGGATGTAAGACCACTTGCGCTGGCGTCAAGGTTGTAAGTGTGGAAAACTTACTTACCTAGTTGCCGGACCTAGATTAGGAAGTGAATGCTGTCGCAGTTAGCCTTGATAAAGCCGGCGTACCTGTCTGCAGAGTTTTGAGGATTCGTGCAACGATTCCGTCACGAGCAGTTTGCCAATCTCACTTTTTCCTGTAACCACCTCTGCAAATGATGACCCGTTAGACCGTGTTTTTGCCTGCGGTTATGATAAGGTCGAGTTTTAGGCATCTGTGCCTTTGGAAAATAGGCGTAAAAGGATTATGAATACAGTACCTTTGACTTAAGTCTAAGCGAATTGAGCGGAAGCGTGCACAGTATTTCTCCCGAGCACCACACTACCGGAAATTAGCCCTGTAGTAGTTCCACAAGCTCCGGCTTTTGCAGTTAGTAATTCTACGCAGACGCATGTGTACCAATTACGCCGTTCTGTAACAGGCACTTTAACCACCCCACGTCGGGGCGACTGCGCTGCTAGCAGCATTTTCTTTAGAAAGGTCACTGAGTGTTCTTCCGCATTTCTATGGAAAATAATGCTACCTGATCCCGAAAGGTTTAACATGCGTCACTAGATTCCTCCTGCCGGGATTCCCTAGAGTGACTGTGCGTTAACTAACTAGACTTGGTGACGTGCCAGGAAGTAGCCTCAACCCTAGGCCCCGCTTCTAGGGCAAACTTTTCCACCCCAGAGAGGTGCCAAGCGCTTATGTGATTTTCTTCTAAATGGACAACTTGTGGAGCAAACATATAGTTGGACCACGCTCTGGCGGAAAGGTTTAACTGGATGACGGCTATCCAGGACCACAAATCACGTCGCGCTGCTTGTGAAAGTGGTCTGAGGTTAGTATGTTTTCGGCTGGTGCACCTGCGGTACCCTTTTGTAACGCCAGTGCACATCTTGATAGCCCACGATCTTGAACGTACCATACCAACACCCTTCAACTAGTACCCAGTAACCTACGCAGCATGCGTAACAAGGTCTGCGAACTTGGGGCTCTTGTGTACCTTTCGCATCCAGATTTCATTGCTTTAATTGAAAGTAGGTTATCTTAATTAAATAAATAAATAAATGGTATATTCTCGGTAAAACGAGACACGCCTGTAAAGGCGTGATCAAATATGCATACAAGCATGGCTTTATTGGAAGGTTAAAACATTTCGTTTTAATGAAAGGTATGAGTGAAAAGATGTAGTCCATATGAGTGGGCATATTGTCAGGTACTAGTCAGACCAAGGAATATTATGGCACTGTGGTGCAAAAAATCCGTCCAAACACAGGTTGGGGGTAATTTCACCAGGTAGTGATCCTTGAACACAGGAGCCTAAACAAGGTTTTGTTGCAACCGACAACCCTTACGAGATAAGGATGATCTGTGCTCCAACAAAGTATTCTTCATAGTAGAAATAGTTGCACAGGTTGGACGTAGAAGGCTGTGGGCTGCGTCAGTGTGAAGTGCTAAGCTATGACTTTATTTTGCGGCGAGTCACATCCGCCACCCTGCAGTGTTGTTAAGCGGACATTTGTGGCTTTTTATAGGGAGAACGCACCACGTCCTGGAACACTGCCGTAGCTTCTGTTGAACAGTAGTGCAAGTCGGCTATGCGTCGTATAGACCGATTTTGCACTCTATTATTCGCAGTCGGTTGACAGCCAAAATTCTTCGTTGGTTGGCCGAAAGGCTTAGTATTGATACGGCAGCAGTCGTCGACGTCAGTCAGTGATGCAAGATTCGAAGAGTCGAATGATAATGATGCAGGTGAGTAAACACATTGTTAGTAGAGGCCGGCTCTTCTATTATATTCTTGCTCGGCTCGCAAACCGTGTCCAGCTATCCACGCCGGATTTGTCATGGGTCGGTGAGTGAAGTTGTTTCTTGTGGTAAAAACGCCATTCTCCGCAAGTGGATTCGGGATTCCTGCAAATGTAAGTGAGTGTAACTGTTTCCATAGCCAAGTGAAAATTCCATGGAAGGCCATCGGAAAAGCCACGTATACGTGTGCAACGCTGTCCTTGAAATGACATCAGAATAGCTCCAGGTGACTGGCGAATAGGAATGTTTGAGGCGGTGAAGGTAATCACGCCAGAGTTGTTTGTCCTCGGTTGTGGAACGGGGGCTCTATGTAAATATGTTATTCCAGGTGAGTAAATTGTTCTCTATTAGCACGAGGCGGGCTAAACCCATTTGTTTGGGCCCCGTGAATGTAGCGCCTCCGGAATGGCGGAATGAGCTCCATTTGGACCAGTGTGTGGGTTTTTCATTTCCCGGTGAAAGGATCGAGCATTTGAGAATGGGTCGACCAGTCCCAGTGGATAAACCTTCTTGTTTTAGCTAATGTAACTGTGGGAATCTTGAGAAAAACGGGCAACGGACAAGAGAGGGCCAAACAGAGAGAGCAATGAATAAAAATGCACTAACACAGACTGGTGGCGCTCACCGGTGCCTATGATATATTAAAACATGTAATTTTGTTTAGTATACATGATTTGCTTGCGCGTTCTATACAGTACAACGTTGCTGTGACTCAGATTACTGATACTAAGTGGGAAGAAGACTCTGCACGCGCAGGGTCAAAGGACCGATATAACGAAGCGTTTTAGCAAAAATTAAGCGAACGATGCGATGGTTGGAGAGAAACAGGTAAACCGATGATGATGCAGCAGCTCGAATGCGAGAGACATCTTAGGTAAAACTAGGTTGAGACCGAACGCGGGAGCAAGATAGGAAGAGCAACGTTTCAAGAGGAAAAGGAATTTCAGGGAATCGGCTAGAAGCGAATGAATGCTGACGGCAGTGCGAAGAGTAGTTCGCAAGAGTAACTACGCTAAAGTACTTGTGATTCCACAGTCCAGAAGCCGTCAGAATCTAGGAAAATTGTCACAGGGTGCCAAAGCTGCCGTGCATTGGGAGTAGTTGCGACACGTACGGTCTCAATACTAGACAAATGCGAGCATAAGGTAAAGAGCATAGGAATAGAAAGAGTGGTAAGTTGAGCATATTAATGGAAGTATTAGTCAAAAAACACTTAGCAATGGTCCGAGTGCCGCCAATACTCAGGAGCGAGCTCTGAGCGAAGGGGATCATGCGCACGAGGATAGCTTGGATAGGCGTAATGAGTGTAAGCCGTGGGAATAAAAATAGAGCGCAATAAGAGAAAAGGCCATGGATAATAGGAAAATAAAAGCAGGCAGAAAGAGACAGACGGGTCAAGTGAGACCGGATAACGGCGGGGCAGTTAAGCCGGCCGTCCGAGTTAAAAAGGGATGAAAACAGAAAGCGTTAGAAAGGGTTAGGGTATAGATGAGAAGGGATCATTGGTAAAGCGTGGAAAGGCTCACAAGCCTCTCAACCTAGTGTTTACAGAACCAATAGGTCAGCCGAACCAACGTAAGTGACGTGTCAGAAGTCTGAATGTATTCATTGAGTATAGGGCCGAATAAGCGGGATGGAATTAATCAGCGCTTTGGGGCTAGGCTTATAAAGAAAATAAGAAAAGTGCTTTAAAACGCTAACGAGGGAACTAATCTAGCAGTCTATACGATTTGTAACGTCGAACTCTGAGCGAAATCTGAAAACTAGTGGCCAGTCTGGCGAGACTGAGTTAGTCAGAGCGTAGTAATATCACGTAAAATAAACGCAGGAAAAGTGAGTGCAACAAAAGGTGAACTAGTCTAGCATCCTCACGAGGTAGGAGAACAAGAGCGTTGAGTCTGTAGTGCGTATACCGCTTAAGTCTGGGTAGAATAGGAGCGGTCAGAGAGAAGGAAACTGATCGGTGGACTAGATCACCACACGGCCAGTTGAAGAAGAATTGAAAACAGAGCGCGATAAAATATGAGTTAGCGACAGGATGAGAAAGGTTAATTGAAGAACGGTGGGAGAAGCCCACGAGGCTCTTCAGGTAATGTAAAGCGATAGTGGAGTCAACCGTGCCAAGAGTGGTGATGTCTCAGAAATCTGAATAAATCCGGAGAGCATGAGGCCGGTCGGAGCATTCAGCGAGAAAGTGGCTAGTCAGTGGGACTAGATCACCTCAGAGCAGTAAGATCGTGCACTCCAATTGAAGAAGAAATGAAAGCAGAGTGCGATAATAAGAGTTAGGTTCAGGGTGGGAAAGGTTTATTAGAGAGAGATGGGAAAAGCCCACCATGCTCTCCAGGTAGTGTAATCGGGTATTTGAGTCAGCCGAACTTAGAGAGATGACGTCTTAGAAGTCTGAATAAATCCGGAGAGCAGGAGGCCGATCGGATAGGACTTGATTAGTCGGCGCGTTTGATTAAGGACATGTAGTAAAGGTAAAACAGGAGTCAGCAGTAAATGGTGGGCAAGTCTAGCAGGCTCTAGATTCAAGGGAAACATCATGGTTAGACTACTGGGCGTATACCGCGTAAGTCTCAGTAGCATAGTAGCGGACTGAGGGAAACAGACTAGGCAGGTGAGTCAAGATCACGGCAATGCAGTAAAGCCCCACGTCCGATTAAAAAAGGATTGAAAACAGAAAGCGAGAGGAGAAAATGTTAGGGTCGGGGTGAGAAGGGTTAATTAGTAAAGAGTGGGAAAGCCCACGAGGCTCTCCAAGTAGTGCAGACATAACCATTAGGTCAGTCGAACCAAGAGAAGTTATGTCTCAGAAGTCCGAATGAATTCAGTGAATACGAAGCAGACTAAGCGGTATCGGATTAATCGGCGCTTTGGGACTAGGTCATACAATGCAGATAAGAAAGAGGCTATAACAATGATGAGGGTACAAGGCTAGCAGTCCCTCAGGGTAGGGGCAATAGAGTTAACCCTGCGAAGCCTATGCCGTTTAAGGCTCGGTAGCATGGGAGCAGTCAGAAAGATACAGACTAGTTCAGTGAGACAGGATCATGGCAGGGCAGTAAACCTGGCCGTCCGATTGAAAAAGATGAATGAAAAAAGAAAGCGAGATAAGAAAGGGTTAGGGTTGGTATGAGAAAGGTTTACTGATAAGGAGTGGGGGAGCCCACGAGGCCATCCAGATGATGTAAGCAAGATGTTGAGTCCGCCGAAGCAAGGTTTGTAACATGGAATAACTCTGAGTAAAACTGGAGGACAATTGGCTGATCTAGCGAGACTAGATTAGTCGGCGCTTTTGGATAAGGACATGTAGTAAAGGTAAAAAAGGAGCCAGCAGTAAAAGGTGGGCAAGTCTAGCAGGCTCTAGATTCAAGGGAAACATCATGTTTAGACTACGGGGCGTATACCGCGTAAGTCTCAGCAGCATAGTAGCAGACTGAGGGAAACCGACTAGGCAGGTGAGCCATGATCACGGCAATGTAGTAAAGCCGGAAGTCCGATTAAAAAAGGATTGAAAACAGAATGCGAGAGGAGAAAACGTTAGGGTCGTGGTGAGAAGGGCTTATTGCAATGTTACAGGCTCCCATTTTGCCATAAGCTACTCGGATCATAGCGTTTCTGCTACCATCGCGGACGTGGTGTTGCGCGCTATCAAAACTGTTACTTTCCTGTTTTCAAAACAGCTAAGTGCCACTGCACCGATAGGACTGTTGAACCAATTCCAGTGGAACGGTGCCGTAGGTTTCCATAGTTTCAAATTGTAACTTTGTACGGAAGCCCTGGTAGCACTTCCGGTGGTTTTATTGAGTTCATTTGCAATCACCTCATCAACCGGTGTTTATTGCTGAGTGACTTGAATTGTCCGAATAGACTAACACAATATTTCCTGCGGGAATGCACCCGTAGGCATAGTCGCCGGACTAGAAAATCTGACGTTGCAAGCTCCCCACATCTGTTTGTAAGTAAGCACGCAAGGTTCATGAAAAGCAATCTTCGTTCATACTTTATCTTATTCTCTTTAATTCGATTGGCTGTGTAAATAACATCGGTTACGGTCAGTTAATTGGAGCTAGTGTCCTCACCTCCGTTTCACTTGACTGTGAGCTTAATACAGTTCAAGCGAAACCCGCGGCTGGAGTCCGAACAACTGTAGGGCTGGTTTTGATGCAACGTGATCCAGTGCTACCCTGGCACCCTGTATTATTTTGACAAAAGACGATATCCAGACAGCCAAGTATAAATTCAAAACGCTCCTTGCTAAGATGGCACTTCTTCAACTTCCGCCTTCAGCTGGGAAAAAGAAAACGCCTGACACACCTGTTTTGAGTTAACTGCGCGTCACCTGTCCAAAAGGCGGTCCAAGTTTTATCAGAATTACACTGCGATTTAAGCGGCCGATAGCTTACGATATTCTCCAACAGCACGCAAAATATGTAGGCAACATCTAAGCGACGCTCGACGTTGAAATGAAATGGAAGTAACAAACGCGGCTTCAATTAACCCGGAGTGGATTTTGTCTATGTCAGAAGACGAGCTTGCGCTAATTCATCGATCCCGATGTTGCACGGACCAAGTGTGCTGCGTACAGTAATTACGACAAACTCAGTCTTCCCGGTAAACAGTGTGCGGGGACGTTTATCTTAATGCAACCTTCACTAACTACTTATTTATGGAGCAAGTTTCGGCAAGTTTTCCGTGACTGGAATCACTGTAGCAGAGACCCAATTGCTTTCATTACTGGTGGAGTTAAATCGTACCAATAACGCTGCTATTTAGGTCATCCATCGGAAGGTGTTATATGAACTGCCGTGTGAAGTTTTGAGCCGGTAACGCGCTTGTTTGATAATTGTCTTGCTAGCTGCGCAATATCTACTGACTGGAAGGAATTTGTTGTCTGTCTTCTCTATAACAAGTGTGACAGGCACAATCCCGTAAATTACAAGCTGAATAATTTAACAAACGCGCTACTTAAGTTGATAGAATGGCTAGTGTGTTGTGCCCAAGAAACCATTTTAGGGCGTTTGACATTCGCAGCCAATTAAAACTTGGTTTGCGCCAACTATCACCCTGTCTGACCAAACTGTTTGTTGCTTGAGAGAGCTGCGCGGAGTCCGTTGACCAGAGTCAAGTGGTGGGTTTACTGTTCATTGGCACCTGCAAAGCGTATGGCACCGTAGCACATGCTCGTCCTTCCAATAACATTTGTTCCTGCGGCTTTTCCGAACAGGTATTTAATGGAAATCAGCCTCTATTGAAGAAAGAGCAATATCTCTTCTATTAGGCACTGGTCTTTCCTTCCGACAAGCTGTTTTGCGCTGCTTTTTCAGGGAGCAGTCCTTGTTCCAAGACCGTTTTCTGTGTACCGTAAAGGACTGCCTGTAGCGCTGGGTGCCTACCCTCGTTTCGCGGGCGATGCAGGGTGAGCGACTGTGGTGGATCCCAGCGTTGCAACAAACTCTCGACATACAGTCTAGTTATTCCATCCTGTAACACATGCCAAAAGGCCACACGAAGCGTTCAGTTCTGCAAGTCAGGTCAACTGGTTAGAAAACGCTTTACAATTTTAGAGTAGACGAATAATCTCCTAAATCTCCACAAGTTGCTTTAAGTATTGCATTAGCCCCGAAACTCAAATGCAGCGAGAATTGGAAACGGATGGCTAGCAAGTACCTCCAAACTCTCCGGATGATTTGTAGTCTATTTATGATGCTGACGGTAATAATGTTTATCAAATTATTTACAGTCTCTTTTAAAGCGCACATAGCGAACGGCGTTCCACCTTGTCCTCCTTGTCCGACTCGTGCCAGCAAGGCTTTATGGCTGGTCTTGAAGTGTGATATCTAGATGGTGCGAATACTGCGGCACCTGTCCTACCTTGACAAACGGCTTAAGCTAAAATTGTGTTCACTACATTATCGACGTCTTGGTGACGATTTAGTTTTTAGTTATGGTGTACTAACAGGCCGGATGGGCCAAGGTCTACCCTGGCTTTTTCATTCTGCGCAGTTACCGAATCATCGTGGTCATCCGCTGAAGTTGCACAAGTTTGAAGCTGATCGGGTTCGGCCTGACACTGATTTGTTACGTGTATGGATAAATTCCTGGAATGCTCTAACCCAAGCCGTCATTTTGTTACTTACAGTGACAGTGTAAACCTCTTCTTGACGCCCTTTAGCTTAAGCTGTGTGCCTTCCTCTCTTTAAGTTTTCTTTCAATTACGCTTTAGTATCTTTCCTTCGGAATTACCCAGACCAAATTTTCTGCAAAGTTTGCACCCGTTGCGCATTATACCTACACCAAATTTTGACTCCCCCTTTCTTATTGTGCTTCGCCAGCACAGACGTATGCTAGCGCAGGGCGCGTGGGTCTTCTTTGCTTAAGCACGACGTGTATTGAAGGTGCTATTTTAACTCCTAAAACTGAGCCTTGGTACAGCGAACTAGCTTTGATCAACGAAACATTCAAGATGAAACGACCGTAGGAACCTTCTTCTATTCTAACCAGTTGAACTGAAATGAATTGCTCCTCTTTAGTTAGTTCAAAACGCTTTTGGCTTTCCGTGGATTTTGGGAAACGTCTAGGTGAGTATTAAAATATGCAAAAATGCGCTATTGGGATTAACAAACGCTAAGAAAATCGGAAAAGCGTGCTGCTTTTTACTTCCCTACCGCTTGGGTTGTTATTGGGGCTTGCAGGAGTAACGTTGGTTGTGGCTGTGTGTTCCGCTGGAACGGGGTAGCTGGTGCGGTGTTGCGACGCTGACGGTGATGGCGCAGGTTTGACCCACCGAAGAGCCGTGGTCGTCAAGGAAAGCCGGGTTGCATTCGTCGACATTGACCTTCTCGGTCTTATCATCGTAGTCCGTGGTAACGTTCATGCCGTTTTGCTTTTGGCACGGAACAAGATAGGATAAAGTGGTTGAAGTGGCCAGCCAGCGTAGTCGGCGCGAATTAGCCACTGCGTTTAAGTGCCAGAGCGTAGGTCTACAATTTTTTCTTGCTTTGTGCCCTGTGTTGCACGGGATAAGGTTGTCGCATATGATGGGATAGGCAGACTGCGTTGTTGGCATCGACAAAGTTATTGGTGCTTTTGGTGAGACAACTTCACCAGGCAACCTTTTGTGATGTCAAGGACTAGCAAAGGTTAAGCGGTATGCAACTCCGCTTTATTAGTATTTGTGTTGTCTAAGCGAGAGGATGGAAGGTTTTCTAGTTAGTTGGCGCTGGTATAGGCAAAGAGGGATGGCCTGAGTTGCCGAAGAAGCATGCCTACCATCCCGTTATCTGCGGGGTGGTATGCTGGGATTCGGTTGTGTTGACATCCAAGAGGGTTAAGGAACTTGCTTAAATAACCATGGGATTGTGAGCCTCCATCAGAGAGCACTATGGTTGGGCAACCAAACTGAGATACACAGAGCCCGGGAAAAGCGCGTGCGACTGTCTTAGATGAGCCACGGTTATTAAAGTCGGGCCTAGCCACGTGTAAGCCCGTCAAGCATAGTAAAGGAGCAAACGTAACGTTTGCGTGATTGCAAAGGGCTAACGTGTTTGACGTAGGCTTTTGCGAAATGAGCGTTAAAAGCTGGAAAAGCGCCGAGTGAACTTTTATTGTATGCGGTGACAAATTGAGCACGCGGCAATCTAAAGGCGAACGTCTTGGTGGACACTGGGCCAGGTAAAGCTTACGGTCAAAAGCTTCATCTAAGCGTATACGCCTTGACGCGATAGGGTGTGTAAAGCGTTGAATACTAGTTTGCGTATTGTCATAAATGTATTGGCCAGGGGAGGTTTGTATGGCGTCACAAAGTATGTTTCATCTGATGAACTGAGTGATAGTTTGCATAGTTCAGTATGGTGTTGCGTCTAGGCTTGTTCATTTCAGGATCGGCTTTTTGCAAAGGTGGCCACGGCGGCCAGGTCTTCGTTAAACACAGTAGCTTAGTTACCATGATCGATTCGTGCTAGAGTGTCGGCGACGAGATTAAGAGCACCCGAGACATGTCGTACGTCTACCGTAAACTGAGGGACATAGACCAATCGTCTAGCTTCTCGCGGCGAGGGCTTGACTTTAGTATCATTGTTTGCGCAGAACAGTGGCTTACAGCCCGTGAAAGCGATAAAACTTTGATCCCCACATTAGTGACGGAAGTGTCTACTACCTAGGTAGAGAGCAAGTAGCTCCCTACCGAATGTGCCGTAACACGCTTCGCAATGTTGCGAACGCTTCAGAAAGAAACCACGAGATATCCGTAGGATTCTTTCCCTCATGTTTAAAACGTAAAAAACTTAAAACTTCGAAAGCTATGCCTTACATTTATAACAGCCTATCTGGACCGTATTGGCCTGGACTGAAGCCTTAGGCTACGTCGCACTATACCCCGATTACCAAATCATCGTAGGAAATCCAACTGTTTAGGTTCTCGTGGTGATGACGGTGAGTGTTTACTACCTCCGTGTGAAGCTACCCGTCTATTACTACCGAGCACTAAATTCCAACGCAGCACCTGCAGACGAGTGGCTTTACGCTCACAAGCACCGAACCGGCCATTGCAGCAAACTTCATCACATAGCGAGCAGTTCTTGCTAGAATAGCTGCGCTCTTATTGGAGTACAAACGTGGACTCTGGCAACGCAATTGTTTGTGTCGACCTTAAATATTGTTTCGGTGGGCGCATACGACGTGCACGTGAGCACATAGTTACACGCCAAATGGCGAAGCCAACTGCCCTTAATGTGTATCAAAGTATGCTGGCATCCTGGCTATGTAAGTGCTCTCTAAATACGGTAGAGGGACCTTGGTCAAATATTCAGTAGGTGTTGTTAGTAGCAGATGTCTTCTTGTGACAAACCAAGTTGCCAAGCTGGACCTTTGGTCTCTATATAATCCGGCTGGGGGCGAATAGGAGACGCGCAAATACCTCAGTGCGGAACTGCGTGCCAGCCTGAAGACAGAACGCGAAGCCCAGTGTTCTACTTGTGTTATGGAGATGGAACTAGCCGCTGCTGTTGGTAACCATTGTACGTTAGGCCGTCTGATACAAGCAAGTGGCAGCGGGTAAGATGGTGTTAGCAAGGCCATAGATAACCAGAGTAGACAGCCGATCCAACCTTGTCAAACAGCTTGGAGCTTTAGGTAGAACACTTGTGAGGTCAGTTTAACCCAGCCGAGTTAGCACTAGCTATTCTGGCACTGAGTGCCTTCACCCTGCACCTATTCATTGGATCCGCCATCAAGCACAGAAGTCGAACGTGAGATCAGACTGCCAAACTTATATAAGGAAGCAAGGCAGAGTAAACTCCACCAGCCCTCTTCATATTCGAGGGAGCTGCACAACTTACCTGTGAGACTGTGAGAGCAGGAAACTGTCATAACCGATGGTAGGCGCGCGAGGATAGTCTTAACTTTTAATGAGGTTGACTTTCTGAATGCGGCAATCATAGATCGATCGGTCTGAATCTAGTTGCCTTAACGATACACGCTTTTATCTGTCGTCATAAACCTGTTGATGCACGTGAAAGCCACCTTCTCAAGGAGAATGCAGTGTTTCGTTGTGGTCACGGCAGTGTTCCTCACACCCTTATGTTATGCCACGCGCTGGAACACTGCAATATTTATCGGCGAGTCACCATATTCTCGTGTATTGACGTCCAGTTTGCCTTCCATAACCGACCACCGCTAACATAGTGGTCGTTTAATGGGCCAGTGGTGCTTTTATTCAAATGCGCCTGCGAGTGGCTCATCGAAAGACACATCTGATGGCCCTGTCGGAAAATGATCTTGCACCGACCTTCCATGCGGCATTCCGTTCTACATATTGACCTTATGGTTTCTGCTTGTCACCTGGTGGAGTTCGCAATGAACGACCACCGATGGGTCATGTAGCGCACGAACTCGCAGGGCCGAGTGCATGAAATGGATGTTCCAGGCAAACCTTATTTACTTCTGATGGGTCGCGCTGGTTCACGATGGTACCTGTGTTGATGATCGTCGACTGTGCAACTAAGCGGATTTACATGGAATCTTGTCCAGATTGTTACTGGTCTTGGATATAACCCGGCACTCCCCGATATCTTGTGATTTTTCTGGATGGAAAGCAAGCAAAAGCCCTAGAACCCGTGACGGTGAGCGTCGAACAACTGGTGAGTAGACACAAATGTGCGACCTACATATTAAAAACTTGACCAGTGGTTGGACGCTGTACGCCTCGCCATTTGACTCGCTTGGTTACCAACAGAGCGGATAGTGTACACGAAACGGTTGGCCGTCGAATACAATTGATGAAGGAACAGAAGAGGGTGGTTAACGAGACTTCAGTGGTGCATGCTCGAAACCTCGTCATCCAGTTGACCGAAATGTTTGGAGCGATTGCCCCGGATCTTGCTAACAGCTGGTCCACTATTCTCTTTACAAATAATATCACAAAAGATTTTGAACGTGGCATAGATCGTATTCTTCAACTAAGGCACATTTAACATTTCCCCAGTTTTGCGACAAATATATGCCAGTAGGTGCCAAATTTCTGTGTCCTGACGCCTTTATGCAAGGAATGCTTGTTTACTTCTCAGCTATCTATCGTTTGTTTCCTGACGGTACCGTAGTAAATGAAGGTCCGTTTCTTTTTTACAGGCCTGAATCGTATATCAACAAGCCAATTTGTCCAGTTTCCTCGACACTTCAGCAAGGAGATGTCATGATGCATGTCCTTAAACATTACAAATGCCTTAACGTACGCTATTTCCATCATCGCAAGAGTCAGGTTGGGTGACGGTAATTCGATTATTTTACCTTATTCATAGTTTGGACCTAGCATACTTACCTTGTCCACTCCGCCCATGGGTGATTTATTAGCTTGCAATATCTTAGGTGCTACCACGTCGGCCATTGTTTCAATCTGCGCTTTACGCCTGACGGTAATTGCTTCATTGCCACGGCTTGCCAAATAGCCACCTCGCAAAGTCAGCTGGCTGATTCGGGTTAATCCTGTTCCAGCAAATAATTCGGCAACTTTGTTTTAGGACTTGGTGAGTTTCTGCTTAATAAGCGTTCTCCCTATAAGATGCCGCCAATGTCTGTTTAACGACACTGTGACGTGGCGCGTTTGACTTGCTACTAAATAAATACATTGCTACTTGCCTTTTCGGAGAATTGCATAGTAAGTACGTCATCCAATTCGAACTCTTTCGGTGATCTTTCTTCGACGTAGAAGTCGGCGAGCCGAAGCACAAATTCAGAGTCACATTAAAAAAACTCACACAACATAACTACTTTCACATGCACACAAGCGACGACATGCATACATACACATATGTTACCGACTAACCAGTAATTCTTCTGTGCAATCACGGATCAAACGCGTTTGTATTACCAGTACAGTGCCTTTACTTGCATGCCTCTCATTATCGAAAATAAACAATTTAGTTATTTATTTCATCATTGTGCCATTTTATATTGGCTAATTGAGAAAAGTGTTCGAAACTTATAGAAACTTTGTCAGTGCGCTTTACAGATCTAGATCGGGCAGAGCCAAGGCTTTCAGCAAACTGTCGCGGTACTTCGATAGCTACAGCGATACACTTCCTCGCCTTACCAATGTAGCTTCTCTAATGACGCCGTCATATAAACTGCGTTAACCGCACCCGACCTGCAAAGCGTGGGGTTGCTACCAGTTGAACGACTTCTTGACTTCGAGTACGTCGACGACCTTTCTTTTACTGTGCCAGCTTTCAAAGATGCCAAGCTGCACTGGATGGACTAGCGCTGGCTGACCGTCCTTTCAGGCCAAACCTTGCACACACGAAATGCAAAGTCCTCCAAGGTTCGCGGAGACCCAACCATGTGGTGACCATTAGAGGGGAGCGGGTTAAGTCGTCAGGCAAGGCAGGTATCTAGGCAGCTAAATCAGTGCAAATGAAGTGGGAGATGAGCTACCAAACGACATAATGAATGCTCCATTTGCTTTTGCCAACCCACCACTAGCGGCGCCGGTGTGTTTCTCTCGCGCCTTGAAGGCCAGTTTACAATGCAGCCGTTCCATTAACCCTACTGTATGGTTGGGAAACCTGGCCTATAAATTTGGGGGCGTTCGAACACTTCTGCCTTCACCACTTACCTCACGTCTGATGGGGCACGGTGTAAGCAATGCGCATGCTTGGCATCCTGTACTTGGTGCAGAAAGGTGTGTGAACCGCTCGGCATCGTTATATCGCGCACCACGCTCCGATGGTTAGGTCTTATTGTGCATATCAGCTTACCCACTCTAGCGTCTTGCTTTGTTTGCCTGCAGGGGTAAGCATGGGAGAAGATGAGTGGCAGAGCGATGACTCGGTCAGGGAATGAAAGCATTCGCTTCAACGTTGGCGTCGGTTAATGTGTATCGACTGCCTGGCTGGGTTTCGAATGGCGATGAGCAAGTCTGGTTGGAGAAACTGGTTGGCATAGCCATAAGCCGACCTCCGTCGGCTTAATACCCTCACTACGAGACCGGAACTCTACGTAGTGTAAAGGTATGCGTGCCCCGTCGACCCACTGAGCTATACAAGTTTGGGCCGTTGGGCCTTTATAGTACTTCTATCACGATGCTCAGTGGTTATGGGTCAGACGAACTCAATTTTCTCGCTCTTCATGTTTGGGATTTGAAATGGGACGGTGACCATTACAATAAACTAGTACGGTTGCTGCATCCACCTCCTTGCACACCGGCTTTTGCACCAAAGGCTTCGGTGGAAGACCATATCGTCCTGCTGTCTAGGTCCGGGCACTGGCGATGCCTTAGCCCGCCTACAACGATCATTGCTTTTGCAACCTGCAACCATATTCTGCATCGTCTTACGCGCGGCTTAGCAAGGGACGCCTTAGTTGCTGCACACAGCAGGACAGTTTAGCAACGATATGACAATGGTGGCGTCTCTTTTACTTTCGGTTCAAACTGTTTCGCTTTCTTTCCTCCCAGCCCTATTGTTAGCCTTTCTCCTAAGTTCCCAATTTAATTGACAGCAACCGCAATGTTACTAGGGCCAGACCATCTGCAGCTATTTTCCCGCGTAACCCGCTGAACGCTACACGCCAACAGCGCCTTATATGAGCACACTATTCCGCCCCTAGCTGTTTGCAACGTTAGCACTTTAAGACAAATCGGTCAACAGGCTGCACTCGAAAGCACGTTAGCCATGGTGGGTATTGATTACGTTGGTTGTCCGAAACTAAACTCAGTGTCCAGCACGAGGTTGTTGAATAACCTGTATCCGATGTGTCCACCCGTTGTTTGTTGCATGCATCCAGAGACGCTGATGCGACAATCACTGGTCAAGACGGTGCGGGCGTTGTTCTCATCTCCCAGACTGAGTCATCCTTGATTGATTGGATTTCCGGAAACAGCCGTTTGTTTGCAGTACGTCTGCCGACATCAACTATGCTTGATACAGGGAAGATATTGTTGCTGTTTGCTGGTGCTTGCTGCTAATGCCCGCATGAATTGCTGTACTTATGCTGCGAAGGACAATTTCTACAGCGAATAGACCACACTACTATACAAGGCTACATATTCCGATAGCATAGCTTTGCTGGGTATATAAATACGCAACTGTTTTGTCTGAGCCCTTCAGAAGCATTACAAGGTGCCAAGTATGGACTTAACTCTAAACGGACGAACAGCGGCGAGGGTCTTGTACAGCTGTGTGCAAAGCACCAGTTGTTTCCCTAGTAGTGCCAATTTTAGAAACAGTAGGCGCTGAAGTGCCACTTGGCATCCGCCTGTAGCTTATCAGCGACGGACCCAAATAGATCACCTTATCCTAAGTTACGGGCAACGTGGTTCCATTTTGAATTGTCGCTCTGGCTGGAATACCTGACTTGACCCTGACCGTGCCATGATACGCTGTTGTTTTCTGCGGACTATTCAGGGTGGCGCATTAAGCCCCTGCCTAGATTGGCAGCTGAGAAGTTACAGCGCCGTCGATCAAACAAGCCTATCAGATGCTTTAGGTACAGCACTTTTGAACTCTTGTCACAAGGACACTATGCTTTAATTAGATGGCATCTAGGCGGCTATGTAAACTGCAGGGTCACCCGCTTGCCGCCCTAGCAAAATTCACCGCATCAGATATTGAACATTTGGGAATTATGTTAACTCTTTAGAATCTAGAATGTAACTTCCGGCTAGTTCTGAACACAATGTAGGCATACGGATAATATTTCTCAAACTATAGCGGCGCTTGCGTGCGGACGATGAACTCTGGTGGATCAGTCGTGCTCAAGAAATTGGGAGGTCAAGAGCGGTAGGGAACTGTTACCTACGCTTCCAATTGCTCGAAATGATTTGGAATATTGGTAGCTCGGGAGGCTTGCTCAGTTGTTGTGAAGTTCTCCGAGCTGGGCAACTTGCTCGGAGAACTTCACAACAACTGAGCTTCCAATTGCCCCGCACCGATGGTCCAAGGAACCCATGCGTCAGTGTTAAAATCAGCGACAGCGCCGCTACAATGGTTCATTATAAGGATAACCGTAAGCCCTGTTGAGCAGAGTACTTGAAAGCAGGTCAGTTGCCCCTCTGCCTCTTTGCATCATTCTCCCTACATGTGCTGCTAGCGTAACCATGGCCGGTTTGTTTAGAGACCCGCTGGAGACTAACGTACGAAACATGATAATAGCCATTAGTGCTTTTCATGCCGTTGGCCCGGATTCGCTAGCACCCACACTAAACTTTAAGTCCTTATTGGATATGAAAACAATTTACCTTGTCGATAACTTACCTGTGGTGGAACTCTATTCCCTTTCGGTTGACAAGCTCCGCTTTTACCTGACGCGAACGCAGGGATAAGGCCCTATTACTACGATAGTTCTACCCATGACCTGAAAAGAATTAGTGCCTAGTTCCTGGAGATCTAGCACTAAAATAAGGAATCACATTTTCACCCGAGGTTGGACGAAGTTATCCATAAACTTAACGGCACTCTCCATCGGGCACGTCCAGTGTGGATACCTGGACATAAAGTATTCACACCAGAACCAGTATCCAACAAAGGATAATCCAAAGTCCATTATCGCGAAATGCATACTCATCTGCACGATCCTACGGACAACTTACCGGGATATGTCATTTCTGGCCCGGTTTCAACGCTTATTGACGGACCCTGCCTAAGCAATTCGGCTAGCCAGCGCAGACTGGGAGCTTATAAGACTGTAAGTAGCCGTGTTAAATCGGTCCGTAAGATACGCTGTCGGTTGTATTTTTCCTTCAAACAGATTAAGGGTCGGTTCCAGGACGTGGTTGGTTTTCTTCTGGCAGGCGTTCACCCTATAGAAGACCAAAAATATCTGTTTAGCACCACTGCGACTTGGTGGATGTGCCCCGCTTCGAAATAAAGTCCCTGCTCACAAATTCAAACCGGCAAGTTACCCAGAGCGGAATTCCACCACGTTACAATATAATTTAAACACGTACACTAAAAAGACACTTCCATGTTTTTTTCTTCTGTTGCTTTGTTACAAATTTACTTATGCTTGAACGCAGCCATTCGCAACACCAGTAGAAATTCTTTTCTTGACTAAGGCATCCGCCATGTCAATAACTTCTGTAGATTGCGCGAACAGCGCAGTTTATTGAAAGCAAAGTGCCTGCTGCGAAATAGTCGTTTGTATTGTTTTGCTTATGCCACAGGCTTCTGCGCTGTTTAATTTTATAGGGAAAACCCACTAGCCCTTATCCTCGTAGCGCATGTTGGCATCGCATGGCGCGGTTATTGGAAGTATACATACTTCAAAACTAATTCACTTTAAAGCATGGACAAAGCTAGTTTTGTTACGAAGTTTCTGTGGCAAATACAATACTATGCGCACCGTCAGTTGAGTCACAGTGTAATGAACCAGATAGTTTGGACTTCGATTTACTTACTCTTGGTTTCAGCTCTTAGCTTTTATCTGAGAAGTGCCTTAACCAATCACTATTGGAAACGCTGTAGACTGGTGGCATGATGAATCAGATCCATTTTTGAATGCCGTTCATGCCACCCTAACATTTATTCTTTTATGTTCACTGACGCTGGCACCAAATCTAGTCAGGTGCTAGAGACTGCTGTCACACCGGTTAGCTGGAACTCCAGCTATTTCAAACCACTACTTGCATCGGCCATCAGTTCAAAAATTATCTTTTACCTGACTCCCTTGCCCACTCTGCGTCATGCGTAGAGTTAGGAGAAAAACCAGCTTCCATTCCCTGCATGTTTGCTGTTCCTGACTTGTGCTATTATTTATTTATGCTGTCTGCCGAAGTAGGATTGCTGTCACCAGAGCTCACAACGACGTGATAGCTTGTGCAAAATTAAAGCCTTCTTTTACGTCGATGTTACCCATAATGAATTCCATCATTGGAGAGAAAGCACATAAAGAGCAAACAGTTGCATAATAGAGCAGTCCACACATGGGGCATAATAATGTTTCAGTTTGGAAAACCCTAACTATAAAAACAAAGTTCTTGAAGCCCCACTCATGCAGGCGCTAGTAAGTTATACGGTTATAAGCATTTTGCCCTTTTTGTATCCTTATTTCTTTGTTATTGACGAAAGACGCATGTGGCTTATTGGCAGTTTGGGTCCATGTATAGGGATGCATAAAAGGAGCTAACATTGATAGATCATGCGAACGTTGTCTACTGAGTTTGTGGGGTTTGCTGGATCATTGTAAGCAAATGGATACTGAGCTGTCTTAGCTTATCCATGTACACTAGCCTCATATAGTCTCGGTACAGCATTAACAACAGCTTAAAGTTAACTGATTTTTGAGCTTTTACTTATATAGTGGTTTCTTTGACAAACTAACATCTGAAAGTGGCACACGGAGGTCTTTTGACCGTGGTCTAAGTTCGCGCAAGCAAAATATTCTACAGTGCTTTTCGCGCTTTTCGCTTTAAATTTTGCACATATTCGTCCAGGTTTTATTAGTACCCTTGGAAAGGGTGCTTTGCGGCCACTGCGTCATACATCGTACATCCTGCTACTCAGCAGCTATATTGTACATTTCTATATACGCAGTCCTATTGAGATCCTATAGCAATGCCCTACACTTTATCGTCTTTCTTATGTTCACCGTATAAGCTTAAAAGTTATACGTCATTGGTAGCAATAATTTTAGCTACACTTTTGGCAATTGCTCTAAACCTCAGGGAATGCCGCAAACAGTGCGGAAATTTTGCTCTTAGTGTGTACAACAAGCAAGCGGCTTTTCGACTAAGGTAATTAGTTATTCTTTATGGCAAACTTTACTGTAAGGGACTAGTTTTTAATTTTTACTGCGATTGCAACTATTGGAGTTTGGCACTGGAGGTTACTAGTTAATCAGATATATTTGTTATATTCTACTCTTTTTAATGTTTCCAGCTAAGTACGCTGAAATGCCGTCCGTTGTTAGAAGATAATTATTTTTAAAATATAATTTTCTTTCTTTCTAATATAAATAATTACAAATTTCTTTTGGACCCTTTGTAGGCTAGCGCTTTTCTTCTGTCGTTCCACGAGCCCACCGGCTATCGGACTTTTAATTTACCGATTATAGCCAATGGAGCTGGAATAATTATCGCTGAGGTGTGATTCTTACAGCATTGGTGCAGTACTTGCGCTCAAGGAGTATATAAAGTTAACTCCATTATTACCCATAGAAAACATGTTGTTATTTTATAATTGACTCTGCCCTTCGAGCACACAGCTTCTAGCCAAACGTAAGCTTATTCCTTTGTTTATTTATGTATATTCGAGAGTACGTTATCTATTTACATATTTGAATTGTGATGTGGTCCATTATATTGCACTGACCTCTTTATTAGGACAGGTCTGGAAGACCGAGGTCAAACTAGTTAACTGAAGTGAATCAATTGGTAACAACATACGGAAAAGGTAACCACATCGACCGTATTAACCACAGGGTATTTAATGAATATCAGTTATGGTAAATTTACTGGCTTTAATTCCCTTTCGCCGCCTCACTGCGGAGAGAGAAACACGGACTAGGGTAGAGAACGCAGGCTTTCCCATTGTACAGGGCTATGTATACAACATGTTTGCTCTGTGGCCGGTGCTAAATCAGCGCCACACGTTCTGCAGGCGCACAATAGCTGCTTTCCGTGGTTTCAAGAGTGCGTTGAACGCAGTCGACTGATGTCTCCTGTTCGAACTACTTGCGCTGAAAGGTATTTCTAGGAAATACGTGAAAGTTTCACTTGTTTTATGCTCGAACACTACAGGCCGAGTCCGCGTCTACGGTGCTTTTTGGAGTGCGTTTCAGAAAACAATAGGGTTGGACATGGTTGCCAGCTTTCTACTGTGTTCAACTTCGTCATTGACTCTATCATAATGGTTACCTTCTGGAGACTTAATTCGCAGTTTTTGAGGCGTTGCCTGGAGAAAAGCCATTTGACCTTTGTTATGCAGACGATATTTTCCTGTTATTAACAACGTTGTGACGGCACAATGCACCCTGAATACTCACAACAATCTATTTTCCTTAATCCGCATGTGCTTCGCACTTTCAAACCACCGTGGCACCGCAAGACATCCAGTTACTTGACGACCGCTTGCGCTGTGATGGTTAGCAACTCCAGATTGTTTGTACACTTCACCTATATTGGCAGGTGTTTTTATAAAGGTGGGCGCATATTAGCTCACGTCAGTACACACAGAGCAGCTCTTAGAACTGCCTTTTTCAACCTACAAGGGGTTTGGCGTTACCAAGGCGTGTGCTTCAGTTTATAGGGCCATATATACAAGGCCACTTGGAGGACCGTACTAAACTGTGGAAGCAAGTCGGATGTGCCGTTCGGAGGACCAGAGACAAATTCAATTCTTTAGGAATCGTGGTCGGCAAAGCATTGCTAGTGTCGGACTTCACCGGACTGTCCGCAATGATGAGGTGCGTAAGCGAGTACTAGACAGCGATAGGCAGTGATAGCTAGGTTATCCAGGCCATTTCGCTGGTGCAACAGAGCGTTGCATCAGTTGCGTTGGCCAAGGCTCGTATTACATCCGATTAGCCACCCCTGATCGAAGGGGCCCTGTTTTGTTTGCCAGACGTAGGGTACCGCTAGGCCCGATAGGGTCAAAAATTAACTTGGCAAGGTGCAATATATTCCATCACTACACGACTCAGCGCTGTCGGTCTGTTTTGTCTACCAGGATAGAATCCACGTGACGGGCCTGGTGCTTGGCGATAGGCTGAATTTTACGGACCGCAAGCGAAACCAGTGGCGTGTGTTCTATTGCCTCCTAACCGGATCGCCTTTTTAAACATTGCTTGGTGCGGAGTTACTTTCGGATTAATCGTTGTTTATGACGCAGCTTAGTGAGAGCCGCAAACCATCTGTCGCGTTAAGGACGTTTCATCTTTATTCGACAGCAAGGTGTTTTCGTCGTTGTGTTGTTGACAAGGTGTAGCGTCTTGTTAATGGCATAAATCCATCCTCTGGTGAGGTTTAAATTTTCTTACTCACATGTTTCGGACAGTGGTGCAAAAACACACATGCTAGCTGCAGTTTGCGAAATTAGGTTAGTTAAGACTATATGAGGATTTTTCTAACTGTCCTATTTAAAGGAAGCTAGTAAGAAATGCATTCGAAAGGTAAGGGAAAACATTAAACAGTGGTTTCTGAGTAAATAAAAGAGTGCTTGCGTAGTTGCTGTTGCAAGGTTTAATTTTTCTTTCATTGGGTTAAGGTACCAGGCGAGCCCGGTATAGAAGAATATGAAGACAATATTTACACATAAAATATCCTTTGTCATTAGTAAGTTGCGAGTTGTAGAGCAGCCCACTTGTATTGGCCGCTTTCCGTCGGGGCAGGTTAGATTAGCCTTCTTCCCACAGTACCGTCATCTGTTTTGACATAGCTTTCAACCGGTTCAAATGCAAGATTTCCTGAAGCTGTCTTTAACCTTTGCCTTTTGCTGCTATGTGCAAGTAGATTTTGGAGATGTTATGCTCCGATAGCTTTGACTGCAAGTAAGATTTTACGACAGGTCGTTTGAAAGAAATCAGTCGAGTTGTTTTAAAATGTTGATGGTAATTTTCTGTACTAAGTTCAAGCACTATCACTGCAGCATCCAGTAGAAGAGCAAATAGCGGTCACTACCAAGTTTTACTGAAAAAATTGATGCTATACTGACCGACATTATAGTTTACTCGATCCAGTCCTCCATCGAAGTGCTCTGCTTGCTACCGAGGCTAGGCAGGTTACCAAGGATGTGCATTTTGTCCTTCGCAGATCGCCTACCCACTTTTGTCAATGGGTATTCAACAGCGGGGTTGCTGGCCAGAATCACAACGGAAGTGTCATTCTAAAACACAGCGAGCACTTCATTTCCTCCATCAAACAATTAATCATAATTGCCACCGTTTATTTTTCTTAGGGCCTTTGTGTCCATAGAAAACCTTGCTATCCCAATTAATCGTATTGTCCCCGTTGCACTTATGCTTCCTTTGGCTAAGGATTTCATGGAAAGCAAGCCTGTAAAAGACTGTTAAACAGCTGTGGTATGGCTGCTTCTCTAAGAGCTAGCCATATTGATTCGTAAGGACGCTTTATCCCAAACCTAAGGTGTTAGCTTATTTGATCGGATCTCTATGAAATAGGTGCAGCTAGGCGGCATATACTGAAGGTGCTACAAACCCCAGTGTTTATACCGATGTATTGCTTCCGCGCAGGACGGCCATAACTGAACATAAGACTTTCATATGCGCACAAATTCTCCGCAATTGGAAGGAATTGCATCATTCTTTCAGCGGATAGCGTTTAAATTGGCCAAACTTATGCAAAGTTGTCCTCTGCATGCAGACTATCATTGTTTGCCGGATGGAGATATTGCACAATTGTGCCAAATTGGTTACCGTTAAAAGTTTGATTGATGGCCTCGTTGTAGATGTATTGTTCTGGTTTCCAATACATATGCTTTAATGATAATGTACTATACACAGAGACATAATGAATATTGAGAATAGCAGGCAGTTCAACCTTAGTTATACTGAATGGTGGTAATTGTTGAACGGGCGTACGCAGTTGTCTGCCTTGCCAAGTATTAAACCACAGTCTTAACAACGAAGCGTTTAAAGATGCTATATGGCCTTAACTACTGTTTTAAAATATCTGGTCCACATTCAGATACATGAAAATCGATGAACACCAACTAAAGGCGTTTTAACAGACCTAAGCCTTGTGTAAGACAACAGGGTCGACTGTCGCTATTGACACACATAGTGCACCTATACTTAAGAGTAGTGTGGTCTAAACATCTTTGTCTAGATGCCAGATTTAGAAGTACTTTTATGAACTGCCGACCGTCGACTGCTATTTGTCCTTAATGGATGCGTTTCGCTAAGCCTAAATATTTGCTGCTTTACTCCGCCGTTCCCTTCTGCAATTGTTATACCAAGCGCCATATGTATATATGGTTGACACAATGAACAACGTAAGAGCTATAGTACCAAAAACAAGGAAGTTGCTTCACACTTATCCTCATTTGACCTTACATACTTAGCTTTATCTGTGTTATAACCATCACTATTTGAACAATGGTAGACTGGCATTATAGAAAATCGGCTCCGCTTTTCCACCGCCTTTGCTAGCACAACTTTCGCCTTTCCAACTCCCGTTTCATTGACACGGAAGTTAACCCAGGGCAGAAATGCACCTGTCACCCTGGCTTGCTGGATATGCAGGAAATTTTGGCTAACGCGTCGCTTTGTCTTGGCTGTTTGAGCTCAATTTATCTTCCAACTGGCTTCACAACCAACCATACGCTTTTGCGTATTGGTGGGTGACCAAGTAGCTTTCACTATTTTACGTTATTCCTACGTTCGGTTTACATTATCATTCCCTGCTTATGAAACTAGGGCGGCTCTCAACCGAAAAACCATCAAAGTGCTGACGGAGGTGACACCATAGTCATGTTGACCTTGCCGCCTCGAGGAACACCGCTGGCACTTGCACCTGACGTCACAATTGTAGGAAGCTCGAAAAAAGCAAATAAAGACACAATCGTTTGTATCAACATGTGATGCAAAATAGTCCCTCATATTCGAGAGAAAACACTTTCTAGAAGCGGAGCTGCTGATGCTCAACCAAACTAGAACAAAATAAATTTCAATCCTCAAAGCAATTTTCTACTTTTATCGATAATTATTTCTTAATTTTTAGCGACAGACTCTTAGCCCAATCGTAGTGGTTTAACTAACTTATGCATTTATAAGATATGCCCAAAAAGAGAATACGCGATTTTATACAAAAATATATGCCTTTTTCCGGTCCATACGTGGCGATGGTCCTAAATGTCTCCTAGTTTATGCAGGTATACCTAGATCATGCAACATCATAGAGGCTTAGACATGCTTAGCTGTTTATTCCTAGTAGATGTTGCGGCCAAGTATCTCCTGAAACTAATCATGGGCCTCCTGCTCGTGGGCTTATTACAATTTTTATTGAAGGCACGTGCACATACAATACTCTTTACGGGCCTCCTAGCATTTTCGTATTAGATTACCGATTATTTGCCTATAGTTGGCCAAGTATGCCTGAAAAGTTTACTTTTCCGCCATTTAGGTCGCACCTAGTTATTGCGGGGAATTGTGGGATATACCAGACGGTGTTCTATACCTCTCCGTGTTTAGTATTGATGCCGCTTCCTTAATGCTTACAGTTCATGGTTTTTTGGTCTATGCTTGTACAGCAGCAAGCCTGGCTTAGCGTAATAAATTAAGGGCGTTCTCCGTAGACCGCCATGCGATCGCGAATAACTCGCGAAATACTACGATTACGCCCTTCTTTTACTTTCATGGTAACCGACGAGTAAAACATGTTATGAATAGCCACTTGCAGTTTTATCTTTTGCAAAATGTTAGCGATCAAATAGGTTTGGCTTTTGTCTGGACATATAAATAGTTTTGAATTATGCCGCATAACCTTACATATAAATTCAAATGTCGGGTTATATTTTACCTTAGTTGGTATTTTCCTGTTCTATACGCTTGTTAAGTATGTCTAGCTTAGAAAACAAGTTTAGTTTGAGTTCGTTTTCTGCAAAGTATATTTTAACCTTTCCTTGCTCTTTCTAATACCGCGGCTCTTATTTTCATCAATGTGCCGCCATCAAATTGGGCCACACTGCGTGCCGAAACAAGCAAATGTTTGGTGAATTTCGTGAATAATTGGATTCTGCTTCAAAATCCACGCACCCACACATCACCACGCGTTTTTGCGCCAATACTAAATACCAGAAGTACTAAAACTATCTAAGTAAGTTAGCTGAACGTCACGTTTGGTGCGCACAACCCTTTCAAAAGTCCGCGTAAATAAGACGGGTTAATCTTTACGGATGCCGGAATACTAGCTTTATAAAATGTCACGCTCTGAAGAAATAGTGCAAACTTCGGCGGTGCTGCTTGGTATGATAAGTGCGAACAAAGAAACAGATACTCTCAGTGTACTCACTATCTATGCAAGGTCATAGCACTTTTATAACTATGGATTGGACCTTTCGCGGGCACAACACCTAGAAACCTTCTAAACTATAACTATATTTGGTTTTATTGTCTGTGAGTCTGTAATCCTAGACATATCCACTCACGACTCCATAGGCCAGATCTAGTATCCCTTAAATATTTTCAGGACGAAACAAGAATATAGGCAGTAACATACATTGCAAGTTTCCTAAATATATCCCAATTGTTCGCCATCCAAGTGAATGGAAACTACGGATGCTGCAGTGAGTAACTGCATCGCTGACAGATCATCCAGAGATCTAGCAT
This sequence comes from Dicrocoelium dendriticum, assembly GCA_944474145.2. NCBI lineage: Eukaryota > Metazoa > Platyhelminthes > Trematoda > Plagiorchiida > Dicrocoeliidae > Dicrocoelium > Dicrocoelium dendriticum. The sequence continues at coordinate 47,825,358 of OX104067.1, forward strand.
TATGAATCACTTCAGTGATGGCACCCTCAGGATTTCGTCCATCAACTGAAGACGTAAGTAAAAGTGGGCTCCCAGGACCCCGTGAGCTTCTTCTAGCATATGGTTAGCACCTCGTGCAGAGCAAAGTGCTAGGTTCCTTTTGAAGAAAACTGATGCCACCTGTAAATTATAGTTTACCCGAACTTTTGACAATGAACATGAAATTGAAAAGGAGAAAGAATGTTACTTCAATTAATTGCTTCACGATGCAGTTGGGTTAGCCGATTTTATTGGTACACGTAGGAAACATACTAAAATTTTCAATCATTTAACCGATTGATTAGCCAGTTCCAAGGTACGCCCAACGTTAGCGACTCGGGCTGGCTTCAATTAAAATGAACAGTCGGTGGCAGCTAATGAAAAATTTAAAACCGCATTTTACGCGAGTATATGAGATAGAGTTTTCTATACATTTAATTTATAAAAGCTATGGCAGAATGTAGTGTTATTCAATGAATAATTAATTAATGTATGTTTAATTTTGAATCAACATTTTACGGGAAAATTTATGCTCACAAAAGGAAAAGGAAAGATCTTGCAAAAGCAAACCTAGACTGCCTGAAATTATTTCTAACTAAGTTGGATTAGTGTAGTAGCTACGTTTGAAACCAACTAAGCTATTACTAATAGCGGAATGCAATGCATTAGAACCCCAAAAGAACATGGGTTAAAGTTTGCCGCATGTCCCATTCCCTCCTTCTTATTTGGCTTTGTTCGATAAGTCACTGTTTTTGTAAGACAGCGACTCTTTCGCGCCATCAGTCACTCAAACGCCCGATACAGACACGCATCGAACAATCGTAATATATCGTTTTATGTTCACAGTTTGGTAAATTGTATTTTTAAATTAACTAGCATCGATGCATTTATATTATTTTGCCCTATAACGGTAGCTAATTTATCTGCCACACCGTTTTAATGTACAACTTTATAACGGTACTACTGGCGAGACACTTTTATGTTATTCCGTTGTTCCGCTCGGAGGTTGCCGCTCTCTTCTTTCATGTGTATAAAGCTTGTGAAGCTGTTTACCAGGTGCTTTACCATAAGCGTTTATGGTGGAATATGACGGCTTGAAGACGACATACAGGAAGATTTCAAACGAATGCTTAAGGGGGTTCTGAAGCTTTACATAGGAAAACAAAATATCCTCTTATGGGCGCAACGGGGTTTTTGAAAGTTGCATTTTTGGGTCTCTAACTTGCTTGTTTGTAGCAAAAGTGGGTGAGAACGCTGTAGGTTGACAGTTGCTTGGATATCGTTTTCGTCTACTTCATCAGGGCCGTTGACAACGTTCCACTTGGTGGTCTGCTTCACTAACGCTTGCGTTTATGGGTGGACTATTTCCTTTGTCGCTGACTTTGTAAATGGCAGAGGCAGGTAAGTTAAACCAAATGACACACACTTCACTCCACTTTGTGACCGGCAGCGCCGCACATGGCCCTTTTAGTTGAGGCTCGAGTCGCAGATCCAGAGGGCAGAAAGCTTAGTGAGAAAACGTTTAGTGCCATGGAAACGGATCCCTACTCACCTAGCTATAATAGCAACGTTGGTGACACTGCTGGCTAGGGCAATCCACAACAGCATAACACACTTGGAGGTCACGCATAGACCGGACAAGCGAAGGCGCCAAAGTATGGAGGCGTACAACTCAAACAATCGAACCCAACATTCAGCGCAGCATACCGCACCGCGTGGCTGAGCAACACTGAAATTGTGATTTTAATTATAATTTTCACCAGCAAACTGGGAACTATTCAGTCTGCTACACTTTGTCTTTTGTCGCGAGCCCTTTAAACTATACATCAAGGATCTTCCAGTGAGAACAAAGCTAAGTGCCTTATATGTGTTAATCATCAAAATGCTGGCTAGGGGTGTCCAAGCTGGCTGACGCTGCTCGGTTATTTACAACGTTTTTCTGGTTGCACTGCTGGATAGCAACTACCAATTAACCAGGCTAAGTGACCGGTCCTCCCAATTTGTGTGCACGAACTCATTTAGTGTTTAGCACATAGATGAATTCCAGCTCAGCAACGCCACCTTGGAGGAAAACCTTAGTGCTGATGCCTTGCCATACCAACAAACGGCTCTAGACACAGTAATAAGTTGTTGCTGTTAACAATATATTCGTCGCTATATGGTTATTTGCTTCCCAAATGATTCCCGGGCACTACCAAATTCTGTTCGGCCCTCATGTTCGATCAGTTCTTGTGTACGGATGGCCGGCGTCTTGTCCTTTCACGAACTTTGAACGCGCACTTATAGAGACGTTGTAGCGGTGGAAAACTAATCCGCCATGACAATCCGGAGCCCGTCAGCAACCCATCATCAACAACTACAGAGGATGCACTCCTTCACGGCGCATTGTCGTCGCCTGGGTGACCCTCTTTATGCGCTAAGTATTCGCCGAGATCAGATGGAATATAAAGTAAAAGTGCTCTTTCAGCTTTGTGCAGATATTTCGACATGCTACCACGATAGGAAGCTACTTAATAACGGCGGATTATAGGTTGCTCTGCTTTCACGTTGTAAACGCGTCTAGTGAATGACTGAAACAGTTTACCTAAGCTAGTCATCAGTGCACAAACGGTGAAAGGTTTTGAGCGATTGTTAGACAGTTAATTGCTGGCAAATATTGGAGGTTACTTTGATGATCGTGACCGCGGTGTTCCGTTGTGGAACACCATACTGCATCAACCCACATGATCCTTGCAATGTGTGGGAAGTGATGTAGCTGACAAAGGGTTCTATTTCTGCTGATCGTTAACCAATGGATTAATAAATTATGACATTAGAAAATACCTTCTCCGTATTTCGCTCAATGATTTTAGCTACATGCCAGATGACAAGGACTGCCCTTACTGTGGTATGGTTGCAGGTTTTGCTCAGCGGTAAGCAGGTGCCAATTGCAGACGCGATAGCGGCTCCGAGTGGATTCCTACGTCAAACATAAGAAACAGGCGTATCTTCTGATGTACATTCAATCAGTCTACTTACGCAGCCTTATTGTATTTAAAGAATAATGCTTTCAGCACTTGCAACCATTATGTTGTCTCCTACGGAATCGCTTACCTTAATAGACATCGTATGGGAGGTCGCTTTGACGCAACATTACCTTTTACCGTGCAACCTTCGCTGTCTATATCCACGTTTACCAACAGACGCGGAGCGCACTTTGGAAACACCACATCGTTGTCCAGTGCGAGTAAGCAGAGTTTGGAGGTTCATAAGTATAGGTTTGCGGGCTGGCTTAAGTGGGGTAATGAGCCGAAATCGTTCACCACTTCCTTCCTTGCTCAAGTTGCAGGTGCATATGGACAGAATGACCGCCTTCAAACGATCGCAGACAGCTGTGACTTATACTTAGAACACTGACAACGTCAACGAGTGAGGTGCGTTTGAGCAATATGTAGAGTGGAGTTTCAAAACACGTTGAGGTCCATGGGTTTCTTCGGCCAACCGCTCAAGCATTGCACGACATGTTACGCAAACGTGTTTGTATACTTAATAATGACGATGCCAGTAAACTCGTTTGGCATGCGTGGTTGCCGATGTACCGGCGCGTGCGTGCATTCGGTACATGAAACATGCGGTATAGCTTGTGTGCGAGAGATGCACAGTAACTGCTAAGGTAAGCGTAAGCTTTGATAAACCTTTGCAGTTGTGCAGGTACATGGTAGAATGGGTTCGCCACGAGCCCCAGTATTTTATTATGGAAGTATCTAGAGTTTAGATGTCAAAAGAACCCATAAGAGAAAACCGTGGAACCGCCTTTCCCGGGCCTCACTTATTAGAATTATATGTCGTTTTCCGTTAGATTACTTGAACACTATGTGTCTTTGAGTAACACGAACGTACATAATGCTAGGGTGCTGCAGCGCTGCACCTGGTAGCATATGCCCGCTAGCAACCTCAATTAATGTTATAAACAACTGGCTTAGCATGTGTTCATCTAATCTGACACAGTAACAGCGTACATTCCGAAGGGTAGAGACGACAGTTAAATCCAATGGGTACGTGAATTTTACTCATTTCCAGGCGATTGCATAGAAGAAAAATGTGGGAGAGGACTCGTTGACTACCGCCGATTTACCATCCAGCAGGGCCACCATGCCTATGATGCGATGGAAGAAGCGAAGAATGTGTTATAGACTACCAGTTTCTTATACTGTCAGACATAAAACGTATGCTGCTTGACAATCAGTGCTATCTGCGCAGCACGGACAAGTTTGTGCAGCGGAATTAGACTTCTCACAACCAGATTAAAAGCGAGATTTAGAGCAATGCCTCTGCGCCGCTTCAAGCAAACAGAACACGCAGTCTCTGTGCTGTTGCAAGACATCGTGGTACAGGCTGCCATTGTTTATACGTACCTATTCCACGCTCCGCTAATCTCAGCTTCTAGCCGTTAACGTGCCAGTTTGTTATCGCGCACCCATGACGCAAATGAACTGTTTGTTTCATAATTCGACAAACAGCCTTATTTGCAGCAACTTTGCAGGACGTATGTCGCAAAGTCATGGAACTACTCGAAAGAATGACAACAATGGAGTTGTCACCGTCTGCTCTGCATACACTTTAGTCGCCCAATTCAAAGCATATCTCCAAATTTCTTTCGCTATGGACACAGTGGAAAGGTAACTTATTTAAACGTGACACTGGAAAGGCCGGGGTTTATGAATAGGTCCGTAGGTGTTGTGGAATGTTACCTATTTCAAGGTCTATTACCCATACAGCACAAATGGCAAAAATATTTCAGTAAGTTGGCAGAATGTCACGCATAACTGCATGACCGACAGCTTGGGCAAGCGGGTGAACCTGCATGACGTCTAGGATAATTTTAGGATGACCAGCAAGCCGTTTGCCCCCAGGCAAGCATCACGCGTTCGGTTCTAGGTATGTAATTTGTTACTACCATTTCTATACGCCTATAGACTCCATTGAGGGCAAAAGCATACCAGGGTATACTGAGGCTGATTTTGTGGACAAGTTACGACTGTGGATACAACGGGTTAAAGAACGTGAAACGGCTACTGGAGAAGGGAGCATTTTGTCTAGAATGATTTTGTCCATAAATTCCTTCCTATGTAATAACTTATGTTGCTCATACGCACTGCATATATCGCAATAATTGTGCAAACTGTGATGTAAGTATACTGCTTGATAGTTTGGTAGAGGTAGCGCGGCTGGGATATTAGTATAGTCGCGCTAAAAGTAGCGAAAAGTGAACGAGCAGTGGGTAGCGCCACTGCAGTTTTCACTGCAAACGCCATATCAGTGACACAAACGTTCGTCACTCGAACGTCCATCGGACAATCATTGGACGCTCGTCAGCTACTGGTGCGAAAGTGTATGTTAGGGTACACGGTCAGCTTATTCTGCACACAGCGCAGTGGCTGTTATCGCTTAATGACAATGGCTTCCATTAGCCTTAATAGGTGAGGTCGCGGATTATGTATCGGAGCGGTGAAGAGCACATCGTAATTAGCTACTTTGCTGTTTTTCAGCAAGTGCCCTTTGATTGCCGAGGCCGCTTGATTTCTCAGCTCAGATACCTCCGCCGTCAGCGATCCTATGCCGTTGTGTAACCACTTAGGAATGTGCCCATTCAACTAGATTCCTAAACTTTTGTAAGTGCGTCCAACCTAGCTGCCATCGCAGCCGCGCGTGACTACCTAAAGCAATGAACTACGCAAGGCTTATTTATTAGTTTTTGATGAACCAAAAAAGCAGTGTTCATGTTGACGTGTGCAACAGTAGTTCTGATGCCCCGTACACCCCGGTACCATGAAATGCTAATACGCTTCGTGATGAGTTTCAAAACATGGCTGCCTTTGAAACCAATTCGAGGAAGGCTGGCTTCTTGCGAACTGTTAGTACGCGAGCACACTTGGTTTGATTGCTTATGCGCTTTATATACTACATCGAATAATCTTTTGATGTTCATCTCTCGAACAGCAACGTTTCCCCTGCTTCTAATGTGGCCGGGGTGCAAACTATGCGGGTTCTATGAAACAGCATATAAGCAGCGTGTGTTTGGCTTGCATTGAGAATAAGCTTCTAAATGCAAAGACTAACGCTTTCATTCTGCTTTGCGGTAAACTGTCACGCTAGAACCATACAATCGCGTGCGGTTAGGATTTCAACCGACAGTCGGAATTAGGTTGCTCCATACCACAGGTCAATGTAAAGTTCCAGGGTATATGGCTGATGGTCCCTGTGTGCGCTTTTGTTACCCGTTACCCAAGTAAGTTCATGAAGTGGTTGTGCAAAAGCAACATACGCCCTACCCTGGACCCAGCTGGCATACTTGAGGAAAATAAGTAAGTAAATAAATGGAATATGCTTGATAGAACGTGTCACACTGCTAAAATCTTGAAGAAGTATGCACACAAGCATAGCTGCTTTGGAATAGTAAAACATTTTGTTTAACATGGTTAAAACCAAACTGATTTATAGTGTATACATGTGAACCTTTCCTCAGGTAATAATGTGATTCAGGAAAATTATGGCATGTATTTATGGAAATGTAAAAGGTGACCTTTTAACAATTATAAAAGCTTACGCGCGGTTAGCGCCAACGTGAATATATGGTCCGTGACTTCACTTATTTGCGCGTCACATCGTTCAGTATTGTCAGTATGTTGACGAACAATAACGACTAAGAAAATCAATGCACTATCAATGTAATGCAACGGTGGATAAAAATGGGATATAAATGTTGAGGTGTTACAAAGTTGGGGTGTATACGGGCCAGAAATCATCGTTCTGTTATCAGCGTGCAAGGGCTTTTGATTTTTAAAGATAACTTCATAAATTGGATGCAACCGGACACTTAATTGTAGTAATATGCGCCCGTTGCGCATACTCTATTGATTTTGTGTTACGTATTCACTAGAATCGTTATTTCTTTTCGTCTGATTGTGCTTTCGTTTTTCCTTTTTTAAACGCGCAACACGCTTAACATTATGAGTTTAGGGAAAACGCACCTCAATTGCTTCTACATTTTGCCTTTCAAGTTGTCCTACAAAAGACTGTCGTAGCCGTAGTCAGGTCAATATTTAGCAACGCCTGCTCCGGAAAGGTTTTCATAGTTGTAGCTACTAATACTTCGCATTATTAGCGTCTCCTTCCAACTTTGCCACAGATACTGCCACTGGACTAGATCAATTCCTTAACGATTGAATGGTCCATACTTATCAACTCCGATGCTTACCATCGCAAAGAATAGATTACTTAAATGAACAGGACTGAAACTCAACGCGGCCACAGGAGAACACACCCTATGCTTAAGGATTGCGTGTATAACAGCCAACGGCGAGTACCAACGCAAGTGAGCTGCATCAGGCCAGAACCTTTACTTGGAACAAACTCCAGTAGCATATAAATTGATTATTATCGTTTTTACATTTTCATCAGCAGTAAGCTTCAACGCTGAAACAACTGTGAGGTTGACCAGTTATCACAACATTATATCACTTCGTACAACTTTCAATGTCGCGACCAACGCTGATAACATTAGATGATCGCAGGTTTGATTGTAAATATTTGATCTTGCCTTATTGTCGTGTCTTGTGCAACGACGAGCATACAAAACCTACTTATTTATTTATGTTTAGGTGAACGTTCTTTGGCTCATTTAACACTTTTAGTGGCCAGTCAGTTTTGTGCAGTCGTCTTCCACTGAGCGTCTGTTAAGAGACCTGTATCTTTTAGGCACGCATGATTCATTCGGCGGTGGGACATCGTAGGCGATTCATGCGGAGTTATTTTACAACCACGTAAGCATGCTTTTAGGCGGGATTTGCGTGAATTGGTTTAGAATTGCAACCCGCACGCATTACCTGTGGGCGGCTTGTTGCATGTATTGAATCAGCTGCTACCTGGACTACCCAACTATAGCCGAACATTCATGCGATCTCCTGGAGCTACATGAACTGCTGCAATATCTACTAGCATCTACGGCTTTTGTGGTTGCGACATGTGTTGCGCAGCGTTCTGCGCAAGGAACGCATGCCTGCCAGCGCTTTGTGTTCGTAGGTGGTTACACATCGATGGTTTAGCCTTTTCGGTCACCGAGGCTGCAAATTTAGCGCATCATGTTTCATGTTCTTTTCACCGTTACCACATCTTCTGTTGGCGTCCAATGGTAGTCGGTTGAATTCAAGCCATGCAGGGATTAGGATTTCCTCGCTTCAGCCAGTACTGTGTCACTGGGTGCTACCACTTGGAGTGCTCCTGCAAAGCTGTGTTTCCCAGCACACAGTTGGTTTAACAAATGTTATGTTGGACGCACTTGTGCGCTCATTTTTGAAGCGGGCGAAGTGTCTCAGGATATTGCAGTTGCGTCAATTTTGTGAAACGTGGTGCCAATGCGGTAGGGAAAGTAACGCCTAAAAGCGGACCACTGTGGACTAACTGATCGACAATTTTATTTTGCACTCAAGTAGACTAATATCTATTTGTGTGCCTACCTCTGTTAGGGTTGCAGCATTCCCTACGTAGTACATGCAGCTTACGTATCGTAGTCTTAGATGTAACATCAGACTCACCCTGACTCACGGTTCCTAAAAGCGGCTGAGGTCGCATTCACGGTAAGCGTTTCAATTTTTGATCATTTTTCTGCAAGCGCTATGGAGCACTTGAAGAATAAAGCGAAGTCCATGGACGATTATTTCCTTGTTCACCGAAACCTGGTATACACTTGCAGTTAATAATTAGAAAATGATGGAGACGCAAGAGTAAATATAACGCTGCATGAAATCCATGCTGTAACCATTTCCGGCGAACAACCGCAGAAGGCAACGCAGCTTCTTCTGCCAAGTTCCTAGGTGAAGGAGCCGTAGTCCCACAACATAATAATGCAGAATGCAGCACGCAGGCAACAAGTGGTAGGATGTTTTTCTACGTCACCACTGCATGCAGCATACTTATCTGGAAGGTGTGCACGGAGATACCTCGTCGGGGACGGTACAGCTCAAACGTAGCGTCACATGCCGAGGCCATTGATGGTGAAGAGAAATTACTCAGGTGCATGCAACAAGAACGGATTTCAGAAAACGGGACTTTTCACCCAAATGCGAGGTGAGCAACCTCATTCGACTTTCTTCCTTATCATACCTGTAAGGTTCTCGCGCACGTATGGGTGAGGTCATGCACACTCAACCCCAAGTGGCGGCCTACTAAGCAGCTACGAGGTAAGAGTGGGTCAAAAACGCGGCACGATCGCAACGAATACACGTAGTACCGATAGAACTTCAAGCGTGGTTCTTACCTTTTCGATACATGCGATCCTTGTGCTTGGTGAACGATCACGGTTCTTCAGCTTGATTAGCAGATGAAGTCGTATAAAGGAACCTGGGGGAGTATGCATGTCATCACGAAGCGGCATACTTGCGGGTACTTTTGACGTCTTTAGGTATACTTGACTACTCCCATCATGTATGATCCCGATGACGTGGTAGGTATAAGTGTAAGAACCGTCATGTAAGGGTGGCACCGCGTGTGATAGTAGTGGGTGTGCCTAACGATCAAGCGGATTCAGGCGTATGGTAAAAAGGCATCGAAATGGGAAGCAAGTAAAAGGACGACGTACACACGCCGAAGGTAGGTGAAATGCTGCTGTCCGTTGTAGGACTTGCACAGCTGATGATACCAAATGCCGCAGACGGAGCACATGACCCAGTCAACTATCTGTCGGCTCCGTGCCGTGCAGTCTGCTTATACGCAGAAAGGGCACTTGGCGTTGTCGTAGTTTGTTGGGCGGTTTGCATGGCAACGACACTTCGTTGGAGGCTTATACACTGCGGTGGTGGTATGCGGATGTCTAAAACAAAGTGGGCGCTCTTGTTCCTCCTGATAGGCTGATACATTCCGAATGGACACTAGGCGTTGCCTACGTACTCTGCCTTTCCTGATAGGTTCACAGCTCTTTTCTGCTGCTCCTTCATCTATGGTTTCGGAAGCAACTTTCTCAACATCATCGTGAGAACCGGTAAAGTTTTGCAGCAACATCCTCAACTGTTCCACCACCCCCGTGAATTTTGCATCGCCAAAGCTACAAACCTGCACATGCATTTACTCCAGAATCTGATTGCACTCAAGCAACTTTGCTCCCTAGTTACTGGAGTCACTGTGGAAGTGGACCGCAGGAAGACGATGGCGGACGATGTAGATACGGTTACACGCATAGGTTGCGCGTGCGACACAATGTAGCGGTTTTTGCACAATATCGCGTCCACCGGCAGGCAAGCCGCGTGCAATGTATGCACTATGTGTGCGCACGAAATTAGCCATTGCTGACCAATGCTGCATTGACATGCTATGTCCCCCTCGGATTGACAAGGTGGATGGTTTCCGGCATCCTTGGAATTCACATCTACCATTGGACATGTTGGGCGCATTCAACTTTTTCTTTATGCATTGGGATCGCAAAGGCATCCTAGCGCACCATGAAAACTGAAAAGCAGCCTGTTTGAGACTATCAAAGCAGGGAACTAACGAGTACCCGACAAAGTCAGCTTTGCGCACCTACTTGTACCACTGCGAGTAGACGTCAACTACGCGATGGACGACCGCGGTGGATAGATCTAATAACGTTGTTCGCTCCGAAGGACCGCGCTTTATGGGCTTATTTCCGTCCTTCACCCGGTTTGTCGTATAGCAGCCGAACAACCGGCTTGACCTCAGGCGGTGCGCTGCATATAATGAGATAAACGGCAAACAAGTCCTCACTAAGTATGTGTGTGACTATGTGCTTCGCACTTTACTGGATGTCAAGTATCTATCAAACAACGTAGAGCTGCCGGCGTACACTATTTTCCGCACGCGCTGTTTACTGAGCATCCTGTCCGCCACAGTTTTGGACGCTAGCGAGTTGCAGCGACAGGTGACATCCCGCAGTAAATGGAAACGGCACGAAACAATGCGCGCAGAGGAGTACAAGGATTGAAAAGCATGGACCTGCTTCATGCACTCGTCAGTCAGCGCTGTCCGTGAAGCTTCAGTCGCTGGTAACATAAGGCGTAGGTTGCGCACAAGGTTCACGTACGATGCACTTGGCTTATGCAGAAGCTAGGCGTTGAAAAATGAACGTCCTACACCAGGTACCACTACAAACATGCAGGGCCATATTATGTAGCCAAAGCAGTGTATTTGATGTGCCGCACTCGCCAGCAGTATCGCACTTCAATACTCCACGAGGTGAAGTACTTCCTCCAAAAGAAAAACAGGAACCGTATCTCCGATTCCTCGTACTTCACATTACGCTGACCGACGATCTCAACCCACCTTATTACAGCTTTCAGTGTTTCCGTCCATCATCTCCCTCACCTTACTTCTAATCGTTCGCAGGTCATAACGGTTCACTCTTACCGCTTGTAAGTGTATCCTCTTCGCCGGCATTGAAGGCATCTATAGTGTACGGATCTGTACTGCACACCCGCAGGCAGCTCTTTACGGTTTTTCTTCCGATACGCTTCCGGTGTCAGGACATGTGGGTTGGAAAGCATGGCGCAGTTCATACTTGGAAGCGCTCCAACTCACTTTCGAATTTCTCAAAAGTGCGGGACACACGCTGAAGGAAAACGTCACGGAAAGCAGCGTTATTGTCGACAGTCATGACAACGACCGCATCCACCAACGCCCTCTGTGATGCTATCAACCTACCTTCCTACCCATGGAAATCCATGTCAGTTTTGCAACCCACAGGCTCTTTTCCGCATTAACAGCTCGGATATCGCAATGTGTTCGCTTTTCTTTTACAAGGGCAGTGGTGTGCTCTCCGCTAAGGCAACCGCTCCGGCGCCTGCTTATCACCGGATGTTGTGGAGAGCGGTCACGCTCGTCCGTGGTGGCTATATTGCCGCGGTAATCCGCAAGTGTCCTCCCTGTTACCGGTATAACATTTTTAATACAATTGTACTTTTGATATTAGGGTAACTTAAATACATGCTATGTAGGTATATAGCAATACGACCACGTATAAGGTTTAATTATTGCGCTTTTGCTTTCTTTGGACCAAACATTACGAAAGCGTGCCCGAGAACGTTTCTCCCTCGCAGTGTGTTTTGGTGACGCTATCTTACCTATGACCGGCATAAGCACAAATTATAGTCCTACGTATGCAATGAATGGTGAGTTGTTTGCCTATTGTTACCTTGGCTTTAGGTAGACATGCAGACGGACACCAAGAGCTTGTCCACGCCCTTGAGTTTTATTCCTACTGCCCCTGCTACTTAAGACGTTTACAGCAGTAAGTCTTAAAGAACTGTTATGAATCACATTAGCTATCTTTATCAACAATAAATCGACGCCAATGGAGACGGCGGACGAGAACATGACGTTCATTTTGGCTACGGACATAACGTCTAACCTCCGTGAATTTCTTCATTGTACGGTTGTGCGGCACTAGCCACTTGTTTTGTTCGTGTGCCGATTACTGCTTGGTCTTCGTCCCTGCCATCCAACCCTTCTGAAATGCTATAGAGTGCTGAGTAATAGACCACGGGTTACGGAAGTGTTGCATGTAGAACCCGGAACTTACTCATAAGTTGGCCTTAAACACGGGTTGTTCTGCTCATTGTAAGGTCAACGCTTGCAACGGAATTCCAGACTTCGCATCCAAGTTAACTTCAATGGGTTCTTAACCTTCAATTTCCCCAGAAGCCAGCCTTGGGCCATTATTTGACCTGGTGTCGTTCTCATAATATCCCATTCAGTTCTCCCCGGATTCATTTGCGGTTCTCGTAAACCGGAGGATGATGATGCGTTTTGCAACTATTCTATGAGGAACTGCGCGGCAAGCAAAGCAACGGCTTCCATTTGACGATGGATTTAACCATCACGGACGCCGATGCCAGTGCGGCGATACGTGACTCCACGCACGGGCCCACGTGAGTAAAAGCAAAATGCATGAGAGTAAGGCCGCGGCCCCAAATGCACACTACATGGTAACCACGTTGATGCCAAGGTAAATTTTCCTGTAACAGGTTGTCCATAGCGCACTAACGAGTCGATCCAAGCCAACCCTATGGACTTGCGATTGCCATTCGTAATCGTTTGGGTGAACATCGTAAACGCTTGCCAGATAGACAACAGGCAGGCAGTGCGTTTGTTAGTTACGCAACCCATGGTGAACCTGTGTGTGGCTGTCCCTTTGGGCCGACGCTACCGCTTGTGCAAAAATAACGGCAAGAAGCTGGATAAATTGATTATAGTGAACGACAGCAACTGCTGTACAGACTTAAATCGCAGGTGCCGTGGAGTGGGCACTTATTGGCATAGGAAGGCCGTGAAGTACGGGCAAGGCTTGAAAATGCCGGTCACGCACTTTCTGGGCATACATTTGTCCATCTGTCTCCTTTGCCACCCCAGCTATCACCAGGCGCATCTGGCCTTTGCAGGGAAAGTTAGGGAACGGCTCATGAAACACTCGTTTTCGATATGGTGTTGAGGAACTAACGGGCAACGTCCATTTGTTGAGCTATTTATGGAACGATGGGACGCTTCATTGCTCGCAATGCAACTTCACGGCTTTTCTTTTCAATCGCATATCGGCATCATAAATAGATGGATACACAGCGCGGTAAATCCTGTTGCGTACGCGTTACTGCGCCTCCAGGGATTCCGTATGCTGAAAACGCAAACGCGCGCACTATTATGGCACCAACAGTTGTAATTTTTGACAACTGCGGTTAACTGTCTTCCGGTTTACCAGAACAACGTTTTCACCTAGGAGGCCGGATAGCACCGCTATCATTGATAGAAAACCGTTCATGCTTGTGAGCGTAGAGGCCTTGCCTAGTGTAATTGGGTACACCTACTGCAGACCGTTTATGGGCCTCAGCAACATCTACAGCCGTACAGTCACCTCTTCTCAGATGTGTGTTTTCCGGTCATCAGGGGCGCAAGAGGAGTCCTTACGGCAACACATTGGCTCCTTGTAACGTAAATCCATCGACATGGAGGTTTTTGGCAACTATGATGTAACTCCCGTGTTGCACACACCCTGTTAAACGAAGTTGCGTATTCTGAATGATTGAACGAAACATTTTAAAAGTTTCATTACAAACAGTAATTTTCCTTTTAATGTCTGCTTTATTTAGGCCATTCATATACAGATTTGTTTGAATAATCCACACTTTTGTGCCCTGGAAACTGGATTTGACGGCCTCCCACATACGCCGTCATGAGCGGCATAAGGCTGCTGGGGGCGGTGCAACTGCAATAGTTCCCAGCTTGCATCCCCAGAAGATGCCTCGTCTTGTCACAGCCCATGCTTCGGCAACACAAGTTGCTCCCTTATATAGTTCACTTGTTATCCACCAAACAGGTAAGTCGGGGAAATGGTAACTTTTTAGATGATTACGCCGGCGCCATATGCGTACAACGTGTCCTCTCAATCCAGTCGGCTAATGCCGGACCAAACAAACGACATTTTATGCCAAAAGCATTGACGCCGAAAACGTACTGCTTTCCTTTAAATATTCTGTTACTGCCTTTCTTAGACGACGTGCCTCTGTTGAGTTTCCGCCACAGCCTATAACCAACAGTCTCAAGCGACCGGATCCTTCTAAGTTCGCTTTAAATGTGGTTATCCCCCCGTTTGATCTACCCACGGTGTCAGATACGAACTGCGCTGTGCCAGTAAGCACATCCCGTGACCCGTTTATTGGGAAATCCGCAGCATCTGCTACTCATTGGCACAGGGCTATTGGTGGACATCCGGGTATGTGGTCCACCGATAACATTCTGTGAAAACATAAGTAGATAGTAGAGCGTATCCGGAAAATATGCTTCCATATAAAGGTCGCTTAGAAGCAGGTACACCTTGGTACATTTTTACACGTTTGTAGCCGCAACATGCATGCCTGAAGGCTGGACGTCGGACGCTTCAGAAACCATGCCCCTGTTTTAAGCAATACTTCGTAAATAAATCTGTTAAGCATACCACATTTTTGCTGTTGTGGAAGTCCATAGACGGTTGAAGACTTGCTTCGCTGCCATCAGAAAAACGCTTCAGAAGCTATACGATGGGGTGCAAACACCTAATGCCCACTCCTCTTCGATTCCGCAGCTACCGGTTTCTTTCGCGACGAAGCTACAATCATTTGATGACACTCTAGCTGATGCGACAGAAGCAAACTATCCGTAGATTATTTACGCTGCTTCTATATACCCTTTTGCCCGCTTCTCTAGAGGACATTACTGGTTTGACGGCGAAGGATGCCGTCAACCGAATGTTTGATCTTATCATGACAACTTCTGGCTCGTATGGATCAATTTCATTCAGGAAATGTCTTTTCATTCAGGCGTTTACGATGTAATGCAAGACAAGGCAACCACGCGTTAATCATAAGGTCTTCAGTGGTACTTCTTCATAGGGTAGTTGGCTGTTCCAGGAACGCTGGCCATGACGAGTTTCGCGCTTTTTCACGAACGTTTACGCGTGTTAGGCAGCTATAGCAACCGTCGCACACCTGACGCCGAAGGAATTCAGTGAAACATAAGCTAACAGGCTACACACCTACATAACCTCTGTTAGAAGGTGGAAATGGTGCAGCTGAAATACTTCATAGACCAGTGCCAAACTAACTAAACTTTGTACCGTTTTTTCTCATCATCATCATCTCAGTTATTCACCCTGCAGTCTTTACACGTTAATAGAAGTGAGGAGCGCGGAACCAGTGAGTCACAGGCGTCGAGATACAAGGGCGTTACGCTGATTTCTTGCTATCGCCTTAACATATTTGCTTTTGTTTTCTTATTGACCAGCAGTTTAGGTTGCTTCTTTGCAGTGTGAAAGTCCCATCCAGATATGCGGAAATCCGTGCTGTAATCTCTTCTTTTTAACATCGTCGCCTGTGATATAACTGCTCATCGTCACTGCACGTTTTGCATCCATCTTTATCCATCTTTTTCCCTAGCTGGTCAATTTTACCTCCCCAGCCTTTGCGTTAGCTTCATTCACCCCAACTGATGAGACCTGCTCACCGGCAGGGAACTAAGTGTACAGCATACGGAACCGGTAGCTTTCATGGTTGATCCTTTAAGCGTGTGAAATGCAAAGGATAATAACGCAGGCTTACAGCGGAGTAGACGAGCGTGTAGATACGAATAGAGCAGGAGGTTGCTTAGTGTTACGCAAAAGTACGCTATCCTGACCATTTACATTGCCTAATGCTGACGATTTGGCGCAACTAGCGCCATTCAACGCCAGTGTAGCTTTTCGCTGCATAATGCACACAAAGCAGTCACCTTGCGCTGTTGGGGTTCGTGCTGACATTTGATGAAAAGTATGCGTGAGATAAATTTTTGCTTGTATCCCTGTAAAATTTTAAGGTATCACGCTTACTTACTTAGACTGCAAATATATATCGTAACCCGTAAGGTTATCGACCTCCTACGACTCATCGTCTTGTGGTATGTAAACTTTGTGTATACAGTCGAGTATGTGCATGTGCGTCGCTTTGCCCGTATGATGCTAACCTTCTAGTCAATCGTCAATTCTGCGAAGTATTATCCGCCCCTTAATGGCCAAGCACACTGTAGAGCAGGTTATCTGTCCTGCAGCATTCCTCGCAATAGGAGACATAGGGCCCTTTGTTTCCCTACGTATGCTTTAGCTAACCCCAAAGCTAATGTATGTTAGCAGGTTTCAACGTTATGTGCATCCCTCGCCTAATATTCAGTTGAAGCAAGTCAGTACATGTGCTCCCACCCACATGATTTAAGACATGCTCTTTCGCGGTTCCCTCGCGAAACACTATGTGTTGGAGACTCAAGTTACTGACTCGCCAACCGGAAGCAAGTTCACAGCATACGCCTATATCAGATGACTGCAGTGAGTATATTCAGGATGTCCGGGAGATGAGTATGCACAAGTAAACCTGCTGGTAATTACGCAGAGCTATATATGTGTACGTCTGAGCTGAAATCTCATCGCTAGGTAGTAGTCTGATGCTTGACCGTTACATGCACAAGGCAGTGAGTAACCTCTGTGTTCCTCATTACAAGCTACCGTAGCAAACTGAGGTAAGTTTCAGGCGCATCACGAAATGTCTGAGGCAGCAGCACCCGTGTCACTTGGTGAACACATTTAGCGCGCCATGTACATTCCAGTTCCAGTCCGCATATGTACACAGTGGAGTGTGCAATGACATCCTTCCTTAACATGCTGTTACAAGTATGCGCCCCCTCCTGCAGAGGGTTCCGCAGTGAAGCCTTGCCGACATTTCCGCCACTAGGTATGTTTCCCGGCAAACAAGCTGATGCATGCCAAAGCATTTTCTTCGCCCACCGCCGTGCAAATAAACAAATCTCAGACAGCCTATGCAGGTAACTTGCGAGCCAAAACTTATTACATGGCAGCCAAAGCAGATCTATTTGACCGATTTTCTAGTAAACTTGAGACAATTTTGCAACAAATGTGTGTTTGCAGGTTATTACATAGCTTTTGTCCTTCAGTTCGCTTAGTCTATAACAGCTGGCGTAACAAAAATGGAAGGCATAAAAACATGTTCGAGTTTATTGCCGGATGCAGTTAACAGCCCTTTGCTGTCTTCACCCCCAAGTGTGCCCCTCCCCATCGCAGCAGTTGGGGATCTGACAGCACTACACCAGGCGCTGGAAGAAAAAACAAAAGCACCGATTTGGTAGGGACCAATTTTTAAGCATGAGTCCGGTAACATATGCAATTTGTGGCAAACGTAACTTACACCATCCTAATGCACAGTTTACGGCGTATGATGGAGCGCGTGGTACGCTGGACCGTTGTGCGTCACATCAACTTTTTAAAGTAAATCGGCATTCCAGCAATGGAGCGCCTGTGACGTCGTCCAGGATGAGCAAGCCTTATATCCCACGGGTGTACGCTTTTATTCTCAGGTTTGCTTATAAGGCGTGTCCGAAGAAGCGATACTACTCCGAGTAAGTAACGCTCTGCTTATGCAAATACTCGCAAAATGCACGTACGCAATCTGCATACTCACTAGAATCCCCATGAACGAGGAAACGTCTGGGGTAACATTGCCTTCGTCCCGATTGTAGCCGGCCCTTTTCGTAGGGCATGGATGTCAACGCTAGCCACGTTGATTTGGCTAACAGTCCCAGGTAACCCCTTGTATGGTAACCGTGCATGTAATACCTGTTTCTTTAAAGCAACTGACCAGCGCGTGCGATGTTTCAACATATTGGCTCCCGACATTTTGAGGTTTCGACCTCAAAACAGCGAACTGCTATGGCATTCGTGCGTAGATTGTAGCAGACGCGTCGCTTTTCGCTCAAAGGCTGTTCAATGCGCCCTGTGCGAAGGATGGCTGCACACAACCCGTTGTAACCTCGATAAGGCCTTATACGAATGCCTTTAACTTTCTGCCTCTCAGGTCGTAAGCTGTCGTTGTGACTCGCGGCGAGCATGGCTAATTGATAAAAGTCTTTTGGCTAAGCCTCATCCCCTCAATATATGTAGCGCTGCCAACCTGCCCGTGTCTAACGTCGAAGATAAATTACCCACCGTATCGGTAGCCCTACCTGTAACTAGATCTGTCACCCCTAGACCAAAGCCAAGCCGCACTCCCTCCACCACCTCGGTAGGATTCCACCTGCAAGTGCATTGAAATGTAGACCGAAAAACAATCCCAAGACTGATGCTGCCTTGACGAGCGTCACAGCTTCAATGACCTCAAGTCTGAGTCCAGCTGTAAGCAAGCTTCCACGAAAGTTTGCTTCAAAGTCCGAGGTGAAGCCTAACACCGCAAAACAGAGGTGAAATTTGTACTTGCCAAAGTAACGCAATTTCAGCAGCAGCTCGAAAAGCAGACTTGCACACAAAATCCATCGTCACTGGGTAGAAACAGCACTCCAGCCCTCGACCGCAGCCTTATCCTCCCTACCGTACATGAACCCAACGAAGACACCGCTGCTGAGAGGATACTCGATGAGCATGACTTCCTCAACCTAATGGGAGCAAACCTGTTTGATGAGGACAAGCAGGGGTTAACATCACCTTGGTAAAAATGTAATGTTCCGTCTAAGTTGCGTCCACTGAAACCCATTTTTCAAGACGAGGATGAATTCCGTCGCTTTAGGAGACTCGCTTCATCTCACAACGAGGAAAGCTTTCATGTCTTGAAAGACCTCTCTCCAGAAGACCGAGCCAAACTAAGCTAAGCTAATATTTAGCTCTAAACTTTTCGTGTGAATAGAGAAGCCGACCTCCATATTGTGGGTTTTGCGTAGTGCAGAAAACTCCGAGAGCTCAATGGAAGCCAACTCTACTTCTCCCCCGAACCCAAAGCGTAAATCCTGAACTGCGTGTGCTACTTGTAAACTTGTGCAGTCTCAGAAACCAACTAGATGGGCTTCATCTTCTTGTTTTAGAACAGCGGCCGACTTTATTGGCGTTCACTGGGACATGGCGGTCAGCACATCCGTCGGACTAAGCGGCTCAACTTCTACGTTATCAGCCTTATTTGATCTGCAAGAAGCAGCTCAAGACGTGGGACAGGTGTAATCCTCTAACTCGATTCCTACCTCAATTTCAACCTTTTACAACGGACTGCAAAACGGACTTAGCGTCAGAAGTACATTGGTGTTGAATGCACCATGGCTTTCAGTCGCTGACGGTACGCGTGGTCTTTAGCTCCCAACAACCGCCAGCTCCCTCCTACTGCACTTATTGAGAAATAATGCTAAGGGCACGAACTGTCGGCTTATGGGGAGGTCAATACTCTTAGCATCAACTAGGGCATAATTCATACTGATGCTTCCACGGCGTCCTTTGACCCTCGTCTACCAGACGCAGTCCACGAGTGTAACCCCACTCAGCATGTCCTAATCCCAACCCGGCTGTCTCCAGGCCAAACATCTCACATGCCGGACTGGTGCCTACTCTGGCTCCATCTGACGTCTCTGATCTGACGGTGCTCCATCTGCTTGGTAAGTATGACCACTCTCTCCTCTGCTTCCCATTGACACGATGCTTTCAAATACTTGAACAGTGGTAACGTCGTCGCAAGTTCTGACGAGCCGACCAGTCCAGACTTAACGCACCGCCAAACAACCTGAATTGGGATATACTGCCGTCTTTGGATCTCCAAGATGCATGGCAGCTACTACGATCTAATGTGAGGATGCTCATCGACCAACACGTTCCAAACTGCAAAGCGGAGCCTAAATTCAAATTTCACCTAGAATTGATGGAGAAATCAGATGCTTAATGAACAAAAGAAGGAAACTGTGGGAGCCCTACAAGACCATACAACTGGCGTCGAGCTTCTCAGCATACAACGCTTTAAGGAACCGTTGCATCCTAACAGAAGCGCCTCAAGCGGATCCAGTACGAATACAGTCTGGCCACAGAACCTCTAATTTGGCTCGCGAAACGCTTCTCATACCGGAAAAGAATGGTTAAGGCAGGTGATCGGAACGCCACGCTACTCTCCAAAGAAGGCATTGTGTTTCACAATGACGAGCAACCAGCCAACAAATAAACTGCGTAGCACTCTTCGGTCCACACAGTGGAGCCCCACTGCACGGTAACTCTCTGCATGCACACTGTCTTACTTTTGTTCAAATCGGAAGCAACCCTGAGGTGGCGATGTAGCTTATTCTCTAACTGGAGCTGAATTCCTCTCCTGGCCCAGGTGAGCTGCATCACTGATTCCTTAATACTTTAGCCGAATACATCGATGATCCCTCCTTCCAAATACTTCGCTAATTCCTCAACGTCGGCCGTTTGCTCATTGACCGGAAAAACCACTGTGGTGCCCAAGTACCATGGCTGAGACAACCATGATCCGGTGTACTATTGCCAAAGCTGCATGACATCCGTCGTCTGGAAGGTCATGGAACGAATACTTAAACGCGCTTCGGCTACACCATGAGAACTGCGACCTAATTTGTCCATACCAACATAGTTTCCGATAAGCACCTTCCTGCATCTCCAATTTGCTGGTCGCCAGAGAAACTTAAGCACAAGCCATAGATGCCCAAAAACATATAGACTTGGTCTTCAGTGACTTCATCAAAGCCTTTGACATAGTTCCTTACTAATGGCTGCTGCTCAAACGTTTAGGAGATCGGTGTGACAGGCAAAGTCATCTCCTGGATCGCCGACTTCCTAAGAGACAGAAGCCTACGGGTTAAGGTCGACCAAATCACATCCGCCTCTGTACCAGTGACAAGTGGGGTTCCACAAGAATCCTTACGTTGACCTGAACCTTTCAAGGTGTGCATAATTGGCCTCCCGGTGGCGCACCAAACCGACTGCCTCATCTACGCTGATGAGTTTAAGTTCAAAACAACAGTATGTAGCCTACACGATGCCTATGAATTATAAGTGGCTCCTGATAGACTGCACGAGTGCACTATCAAGTGACGACTACGGGTAACTGGTGAAAAGGTTCGATTCTACCAATCGGTTCAATCGATCCCTGCTGCGCATACCAAAATGGTGGATTTCTTCTCAAGTACACCACTCAAGAAAAGGATCTCGGTCTTATCGTATCCACTGACGTTAGGACATCCAAGAGCACACTGAAGATGGTCTTAGATGCAAAGTGACTTCTAGGTGCCTTGAAAATTTTGCTCTCCTAACTGACTCCTGAGATATATCAACTGCTACCTAACGCATACTACGTCCCTCACTAGAATATGGGCAGCCAGCCGTTTCTCTTTACTTTACGGTTGATTGCTCGTTGACAGAAAACGTCCAGAGGCGTGCCGCATATCTGTCATTGGGCTCGGTGATCTTCCTTACCCTCTGTGACTTCACCAGCTAAACTTGTTTCCCATGGCGTTCCGCAGTCGCCGTGTCGATCTCACCTACACGACACATCCTTCATGGGAAACTCGGAGACGAGCTACTGCAGTATTTCCGCCCCAAAGCCGACGGCACGACACCAGGTCACAAATAGAAGCTGTTCAGTGTACGTAGGCTCCATGCTCGCTTAGATATCATCTTGTCTACCCGGGTGAGGAATGAGTGGAAGGGTATACCGAAAGATATTCGGAAAAGGTCTCCATATACTTTTAGGCAAACGCCTAATGTAGGTGCTGGGATCCTGCTGCATCCGCTGTAACGGCGACTTCTATCAAGGAACGTCTTCACACGAAGACAAGCAGCTATCCAACACCGAATAGGAATCCACCGAGATGGCAAGGGTTCTAGTCTCTGCTCTCTAACACCCAATGAACAAATCCCGCGCTTGCCTCCTTCTGTAAGTTTACCGGTATCTGGGTACGTGCTTGCCTTCTTGTAGCTTGGTCGCAGCCACTAACGGAGCATGGTACACAATTTGACACATGTATTCCTACATAGCCAATGGCACACCTTTTGGTGAACTGGCCTCTAAAAGTGCAATGGATAAGTAGTGGTGCAACGCTTACATCCGTGTATGGGCCCGTGAGTAGCTAGGGGGGTTTGGTGTCAGTAGACGGCCAAGCAAGAACGCGACTACGGGAATACGATAATATAGTGCTGTAGGTTCAACTCCCAAGCATAGCTAGCTGTACCAAACATGTCCCTGCAACCGTAGCCAATTTAGGGCACTATTTATACTATGGCACCTTTTTTAGTAAAATCGTCTCCAATGTGCTCCTTGTGCTCGGTGCTTTAAGGTGCTTATGCTTCGAAGTGAAACCAATTTCACCAGAGCCGCTAAGATGGACGGCGTAGTAAGTCCAGGCAGGATATGGTAGCGACCCATAGGGTAAGGCGATGGTGACACCTCAAGTAAATAGACTTTGTTTTACCTTCAAGTTTAGATTGCAGCCAGCACCCGTTATTGTTTCACCATAAACTCGGCTCAGGCTTGATAACTGGGGCAGTTGCGACCACTGCGTCTAGTTCGACACAACGGATTCTACTCTCGCAAGTTGGCATTCAGTGTGGCCTCTAGTAGGTAGTGGTGACACGGTAAACACGCATTGGGCTTGTTTAAAAATGCTCCAATGGTTAGAATGCTAGAGTTGAGAACCACGGGTGGACTGCCGTATGCACAAAAGCTGCCATGTTTGTGTTCCGCTTCAGGGATCGAACGACCGTAGGACATGTTTCATTCGGTAAACTGGGCCGTTACAAAACAATCTACGTTAACAGCTCTCAAGGGAATGAAGCTCATCTTATGGTAGCAGCGGTGTGCTCTGAGGCCCATCACGCCGATGTTTGTAGGCAGGCGTGTCCGTGCAGATGGACGGCCAGCCGTCTTATTTGGGCGTGTTTTTGGTCAGTTGGGGATCTAATCCAAATCTACCGTATTCTAAATGAAAAGCCGTACCCTGATTTGTCTTCGCTATTTGGCCCTGTTATGACAGCTGGTCTGTGCGGGCATTGTATGAAGCTGGGGAACTCGCGGTCCGACTGAGTTTGCACGAGGACACGGTTATCGCGCCAAGTCAGCAAGCGCTTGAACACGCTTCCCGAAAATGTTGTCAAGGAAGCTGCGGTTAAGGGTTTTGAGCGTCAACTAGATGCTCCAGGGTGACAACACGAATGCTTTCCTTTCTCCTGAATAATTCCCATCTTTATAGTTAGATTAAACGTTCTGTACTGTCCCTCATCGCTCGTATTCTCCCCTATTCTTACTACTTTCCCGTACTGTTTACCTTCGATTTTCCCTTCCTTACTTACTACCCGCAGCTTCATACCAGGGACAGCAAATTCATAGAACGTGGGCAATAATTTGGTGGACCAGTGTGTTTTCGTTTTAGATCCAACAAGGTCGGAGCACTCTCATCAACTCCTGTGTCGACGACCCGCTCAAGAAAGAACACTTACGGAATTTATCCTACCATTCCAATCTCACTTGTACTCGAAGTTAAACCCTTCCTTTCTTTGCGGTCTATTCGGCTCAGGCTCGATAATCTAGGCAGTTTTATAGCGCCCTGATAGTGCGCTATACATTTAGTACAAAACTGGACAGCCAAGAAACGGCAATAGGTAAAACACACAAAAGTTAAACAAGGGAATAGGTGTATCGAAAGAGCTTTGGGCTAGCTAATGCTAAAAATATGGCACTAAGAGAGAGACGGTTAGGGAGGATATATTTGGTGGTCGAGTGCGGGGACGGAGCGTGGACCGCAGTCGAGTCGCGCGTGACCACGCAGACATCGTGTCCATGTTTCAAACAAGCGGAAATGGGTTCCAACATGGCTGGCATGCCGAACAATCTCCTCGTGGTGTCAGCTGGGTGGTTAGGGTTTAACCCGTTCCAGCTAATAGTTCGGCGGCAGTGTTCCAGGACGTGGTGGGTTTTCGCCTGGCAAGCTTTCTCCCTATAAAATACCACAAATGTCTGCTTAACAACACTGTGACGTGGCGATCGTGGCTCGCCACAAAATAAAGTCACTGCCCCGTGGATACCTGGATAATCCTTTCCAACCCACGGACACCCACCTTCTAATCGCACATTGCTAATGAGAGCAAACATTCAAGAATGGAGCAGAACGGTTACAAGCGCAAACTACCCAGCTATATAAACGCACACACAATTACATACTTACATACCCCCTGCACAAACAAGCACTGTTATGGCAAACATATCGGATTTTTGCACATTCTTGTTCACGCATTGTTTTGTCAAAGTGATCATGCCTGTCGAGAATAAAAGCTTTATTTATTTATTTGTTTATTTAATACATAAGAAAGCGATAACTGTAATGTATCTTAGAAGTCTGTACACAGTCATACGTTAGGATCCCTAGGTCATTGCACAGCTCCCTCCTAGCATGGAAACTGTGGGCGATCCTTTGCTCTACAGGAAGACGGCTCGTCGAAGGTCAGCATTTTGCCAGATCAGATAGTGAAACCTGATGCAACTGCTGGGGGAACCAGGCGATCGGCTCCTAGCGAGCTCCCACCCGCGTCTGCCGTAAAGGGCCAAAAACAAAAATGGGCAAGTGTGTAAGCGCCAAATGTTTGCAAGTTCGTGTAGGTCAAATGTTCGCTTCGGGCTCGTCGTCTCTTCAGGTACATGCATAGAAGATAAATGGAAACAAGAGCAGGGACAGTGGTGGCAAAGGCCCAAGTAAGGGGGACACTTACTGGATAAGGTAAGCAGCAAGCAAATGGCAACTTTTAAGTGTTTTCAAAACGTTTCCATTTTGTGGTTTCTAGAACCATTTTTCGTCCTTGTGGGGTCTTCAAAACCTTTAGTCGGCTTTTTGGCGTTTTCAAAAGCTTTCGTCGATACTTTTGGTATGCCTAGGTTTTTGGACCAAAGGGCAAAGAAAACGGTAGTAAAAGTGAAAGAAATATTAATCCCTTGCTTGCGCTGGCCAATGAACGCGCGTTCCCGACCTAGTCGACTAGTGCGCATCAGAGGAAGACGTTGTCGTTGACGTTCTGTCGGAATGTAACGTTAGAGGAATTGCAGAATACGTGGCGTTGGGTCGATGGGAAGCGGCGAAGCTGAGGCGGAAGGCTCGAATGGAAGGTGATGCTTAAGGTCAGGGTTGTTGGAAGCAGGCTTGTCCTCCCTCATAGGCGGGTTGATACGTCAAAAGACTAGCAAGGGTCTTCATCGAGCTCAGGTTCCATGTGGGCAACCTGGAGACAGTCAGTCTTAACGGCTTTTTGTTTACCGCGACAGTCGATGCTAAAGACGCAGTCCTTAAGCTACAGAACCTTGAAAGGACTTTCGTAAGTTCGCTACCTTGTTCTGCGGAGGGTATCAAGGAGGAGAACCTCTAACGGATAACGCTGTTTGTCTTGTGGTACAAAAGATTTAGGTCCTTCTCCTCCAACGTCGGCAAGCTTTAGTGACTCATGCTCGTGGCTGGCTGACTTGTATAATTCGAGTCGTACCGGGGGATTTTGGGAGTGTCGGAAAAGAAATCGCCAGATAACCGCGGTGGTTGTCCATATACTAACTCAGCGGTAGAAGTGCGTAGATCAGACTTTAGGGCTGATCGGATCCCGCGGAGGATCATAGACAGCACATCAGTCCAAATCAGCGAACTGGCGTCGTAAGTGTGGCTTGCAGCCTTCTGTGGAAAGGTTCCGCTAGGCCGTTCGCCTGTGGATGATGGGCGGTCGCGCAAATGCTTTGGCATCCAATGCATTTAAGAGGATCTTTTAAGGTCCAAGAATCGTATGTCGTCACTGTGGTTAGGCTGCCGTGTGAAGCGACTCATCGCCTGACGAAAGGGAACGTTAGGTCTCCGCAGCTACTTCCGGGATGAAAACGGCTTCGGGCCAACGGATGCAACGATCAGGCATAGTCAAAATATAGATCATTCTTTTGGACGAGGCCAAATGTAACAATAGGTCGGGACGGACGTAGTGAATGCACGCAGAAACGGAAGGAAAGAAACCAAGCAAAGCGGACGCGTACCGCTTAATCTTGGCTTGCTAACAAGTGAGACAGCTGCGTGCCCAGCGAACGAGGTCGCCTTGCATCCACGGTCAAATGTATCTCTCCATGAGAAGCGTAGCAGTAGCTTTAACGTCCGGATGGGCGTTATTGTGGCGTGTATGAAAAACGCTACGGCGAAAACTTTGTGAAATGAGGAATCAAGGCCGTCTGGCAGATGTGTAGCATAAAATTTACCATTAGATGACAGTAATAGGTGTGTGAATATCTTCTAAGAACAAGCACGAAGTTCCGAAAACTTTGCTCATTTGCTTGCGCGGCCACCATAGCAGACAAGTCGACTGCCTGCCTGGCAGTACCGATGGCAGATACTCTTGAAAGTGCATCAGCGAGGAAGTTTTGTTTATTAAAATGTGTCTGGTTATAGTCAAGAATTAGGCAATAAAATCCAGCTGATGGCTCTCACATGGTGATTGTCAAGCTGATTCATTTCGGAAGGAATAGATAAGCGGCTTATGGTCGGTAATGATAATAAAGGTATTACCTTCAAGGACGTTTCGGAAACGTCGAGCGGTAAGGTAAATGCTTAGCAGTACGCGAGTGAACGTGCTGTACCTGACTTCGGTAGGTTGTAGGCACCTACCGTGAAAAGCAAGAGGTTTGCCGCATCCGTTTGTACGTTGCTGTTGGACGGCGCCAACGGCGTTTTCCGATGCGTCAACTGCCACACGGATCGGAGCGTTCGGATCAAAAGGACGAAGCATAACGGCTTTGGTTAAGGTTTCTCTGCTAGCCATGGACGCTTTAGCAGGCTCGGCATTCAGTTCCAACTGACAGTTTTTAGTTCCACAAATTATGTCTGTTAGTGGACTTAGAAATTAGTACAGCTTTAACTAAATGCTCGCTAGTTGTTAAGCATGTAGTTGAAAAAGCGAATAGCCGCTAGCAGTCGGTTCCAGAAACTCCCTGATGGCGCAAGCTCTATCATCAAGATGTCCTGTGCCGTACAGATTGATATGTTGGCCAAGAACGTCAGTGAAACGCTGCTGAACTACGCATTCGTCAGCGTATACATTGATGCTATTAGCGGCCAACCTATCGAAAGTATGTTGAGATACACTGCGTGTTGTTCTTTAAAAGCGCTTAAAATTAGATCGTCGACATACGGATGGACGACCTTTAGCCCTATAGCGACTAAAGCGATAAAGCATTGCAAAGGCTAGGCTGTGTTGCTAAGACCGACGGGCATACGCAATAATCCAAAGAGCCCAAACGGCCTGAGTACGGCAGTCTGCAATATGTCTTGCGCAGCGACTGATGTCTGGTGATAAGCGCGAACTAGATTGATTTTCGAGAACACACGGTTGCCGTACAGGCTAGCCGTGAAGTACTAAAGCTGAGGAATAAGATAACGGTCGGGAACAGTAATGTTACTGAGTGCGCTCTAACTACCTAATGGACGCCAGTCTTCTGACTAGCTGGGCAACATGAGGAGCGACTACGCTTACTGGCTTTTAGACGGGCGAACGATGCCTAGTTCAAGCATGTTCTCGAATGCTGCGCGAGCAATTTTAATTTGTCAGGGGTCATTGGCCGGGCTCTGGCGAAATAGGCGGAACTTTGGTAACGATGTTATGTTTTGCAGCATAAGTAGCGGAGGAAAACGATGTCATTGCCCGGAAAACTTGCTGGCACTTGGCATTATGCAGCTGACAGGTAGCTGAGCTCGACTGGTTGACGTATACAGGACTGATTGACTCAATGTCTGTCAGAGTACCTAAGACGACCAGGTTCGTTTGCCAAACGATCAGACGGCGTTGCTTCGCGTCAACGAGCAAATAGAAGTGCAGCAGAAAGTCAAGGCTGAAATTTGGCGTCTGGACATCTGTACAGGTAGGTATCCATTTATAAGTGCTTCGTTGGTTTAACTTACACATGTACGATCGTTAACCATACTCGCGAATGGTGGTGCCATTTACTGCGCACACTGTACTAGTCGCCTCGTCAATAACCTCATTAGAATCACGCGGGATAACGTTGACGCCAGCGCCGGTGTCAATGAGATCGCCAACTCCCGTACTGCGATCGGTGAAGATGGGAAGGCGACTGCGGCGGCCAGCAACATCCGCCTCCCCCACAAATTAGCCGGCCCGCTTCCCTGCTTGGTGCGCTTGATGCAACAGGGCGGACAACACACCTTGGCCTGAGGGACTAATCGCTCCTGGTACCAACAATAGCTTGACCTAGGGGAGAGTTCGAAAGTAATCTAGGATGGGTGCGACTATTGGAACGATTTCGGTGATTGGGTCCGGACATAGTTTCGCTAGTCGGTAGGTAAGTGCCGCTACTTGCGCTCCATAGTGCTGCTACCTCCGTATTTAAATTAGACTAAACCTGCTATATTTGGGCGTTGGATTCCCAAACTTGGTAGGCAGTGTCGGCAAGCTGAGAAAGAAGCACATTATCTGCCTACAGAGAGTGGGTATGCCACGTGACAGGCGACGAAGCCACATCTCCTTACGGAAAATGTATCTAACAGAGGCTTGACCAGAGTCTGAAACTTGTGCGGCAGCTATAAAGGGTTTCTATCGTCTAGTTCTGTTTCGTTGCGCTGCGTAGCGCTAGAGTGTCCTCTCATGCCGATTGGCTTTAAGACGACGGTTTTAACCTCGTCGTAACTATTCTGATGTTCGGGAAGCTACAAGCGGTCGTCAAGGTCATCAACGACTTGCAATGGAAGCGCTGCGACGACGCAGTGAAAGTTGACACTGTCAGACCTAACGCCATGCAACCAAAAAATGGACTCTGACTGCGTAAATCAGGCCTTATGGTTAGTCGCTCGGAAATCCGGGATAAGGAAACGGCACCCACTAACCTGCTCGTCAGAAACTGGGTGAAGTACCTTCATGGTGAAGAAATACGGTGCCAGTGAAATTGAACACAAATATTACAAGTTAAAATTAGAAAGGTGGATAGAAGTTACTAGAACTGAAACGAAATATTATTAACCAACTCGGCAAAATAAAGCTTTTTCAGGGTCACAAATTATAGCGAGCTGACCGTGCGCTATATATCCGGTAAGAGACTTTACAGACGACCAAAGGCAATGGGTCGAACACATAAAACTTAAACTAGGGTAAATTTAATTAAACTGGAGCAGCGTTGGCTATTGCCAAAAATATTGCACCAACTAAGAGCCAGCTGTTGAGGACATAGCTTGAATTCGTTTGCGCGGACGGAGTGTCGTTCGCAGTGGAGTCGTGCTTGACAAAGGCGGATATCGTGTTGATGATTCAAACAAAGGGGATAATGTCCCAACTTGCAAATCGCCTATGGCCCTAATACATAAGAAAGCTAGAAATTTTGAAATCTTTTAAAATAGTTTACGGGGTAATACGAGGAAAGCTCCAGGGCACTACCATTGTGACACCTTCCTCCATTTCGCCACTACATGTTCTACGGAAAGCAAGAACTTCTGTAAGGGGACGGGTACCGCGGATGAAATGCATGCATATGTTATGCAAATGCAATTGATTCCTTATAAAGTCAAAATTCCGTATCAATATATATAATTCTTATTCCCGCGCTGACCAAGATTTTGGCTGGCTTACCCAAACGCAACGTATTTGTAAGGCTGCTTTCCGTTAAAATGTTGGTCCCTGTCGTGTTCTACCATCGCAAGTTGCATTCAGTGTGGCCTCTAGTAGGTAGTGATGACACGGTAAACACGCATTGGGCTTGTATAAAAATGCTCCAATGGTTAGAATGCTAGAGTTGAGAACCACGGGTGGACTGCCGTATGCACAAAAGCTGCTATGTTTGTGTTCCGCTTCAGGGATCGAACGACCGTAGGACATGCTTCATTCGGTAAACTGGGACGTTACAAAACAACCTACGTTAACAACTCTCAAGGGAATGAAGCTCATCTTATGGTAGCAGCGGTGTGCTCTGAGGCCCATCACGCCGATGTTTGTAGGCAGCCATGTCCTTGCAGATGGACGGCCAGCCGTCTTATTTGGGCGTGTTTTTGGTCAGTCACAGAGGCAGTGTATTATGAAAATACCTGCCGTGAGCTGTCTGGATAAACCGTTAAATATTATTGTGCATCTTTAGCATCTTAGTCCTTTGCCCAACTGGCGCCACTTTTAAGAAAGTCGTAATTTCCCTTATTGTTAGTGACCATTGAAACCCCTTTGTGACCAAGTTTAAGTTCAAGTTCAAGCGGGACTGAAGCTATAGCCTTATCTTATTAGTGTTCCTTTCTCAGCTGGTCGTTAAACCGGAAGTTGACAAATATTGAAATACTAATGGACCTAAAACGAAGATTGCATAACCCACTGTTTAACCATCAGACGCCCACGTATCGTGTCCTAGCAGCACCTGCCGGTCCGATTAAGTGAAGTAAAAAAGAAAAAGCGGACCGAGAGGGCAAAATGACGAGGTGGAAGGGGTTAAGCAAGTGCAATAGCAAGATGCGTGAGTTAATGAAATGAGCTACAAAGTGAAGGTGAGTCACTTAACAAAAAGAGAAGATTATAGTTGCCACCCAAGTGCATAGAGCTGGTGCGCAACACACTTAACCACGAAGAGCGAGCCCTCAGCGCCCTGCCATAATCTCCTTTTTGACTGCTTCCGGCCTATAGAAATGTAGCTTTAGGCTACGCATAAGCAACACACAACTTCTCTCACATTGCAAGCCTGCCTGACGTGCATACCTTACATTCATATAGTCACTTCCATCCCAAACCTGTCCATCTCTGCTGCCCCTTTATTTGTCTTCCCACCTTAACTGTACGACTTATTCTCAATGTGCCGGCTAATCCAGTCTCATCTGGTCGGTCCCCTGCTCTCCGAGTTCTCTCAGACTGCTGTGACGTTACTGGCATTTGTTCGGAAGACCGAACGCTCTGTCCCCATTACCTCGTGCGCCTCATCGACTTTTCCACACTTTTAAAGCAGACCTCTTTCTATCCAGACCGTTTCCTCTCCTTATGACTCTCGCTGCTTTCATTTCTTCTTTAATCCGGTTGCCAACTCTCAGTGCTATTATCTGCCAGCGACTTCGCTCTTTTCCACTTGCGTCTCGACTCCTGTTGCTTTTATTTTTCTCTTAGCCATGATCTTTTCTGTTATTGCGCTTTATTTTTATTCCCGCGGCTTACACTTATTGCGCCGAAATAAGTTATCCTCTTGCGTATGGCTTCCTCCGCTCCGACCTTAATCCTTATTACTGGCGGCACTCGGGCCATTGCTAAGTGTTTCTAGACTATTATTTGCATTACTATGCTCACATTTCCTTTCTTCATATGCCTCTCCTCTTTACCTTATGTTCGCATTTGCTTGTTGGTTTGACCGTGCGTGGGCTGACAACTCCCAATGCACGGCAGTTTTGGCCCTTTGTGACTCTTTGCTGTAGATTCTATCGGCCTTTGGACTGTGGAACCAGGAGCGCCTTAGCGTAATTACTCTCCCGAATTCCTCTTCGCACTGCCGTTTGCCTTCACACGCTCCTTGTCGATTATTTGCATTTCCTTCTTCTCTTGGAACGTTGGTTTACGTAATGTTGCTTCCACATTCGGTCTCAACCTAGTTCGCCTTAGTTTCACCTAAGGTGCCTCTCGCATTCGGACTGCTGTCATCATCCGTTTAGCTGTTCCACTCCAACAATCGTATTATTCGTTCAATTCTGTAATCCCGCTTTGCCATATCGGTCTCTTGATCCTGCGCGTGCAGAACCATCTATCTACGTTGCAGTTGTGGTCTGAGCCACACCAGCGACGTGATGTATAGAACGCGCCTGCAAATCATGTATACTAAGCATAATTACATAGGTTTTACTGTATCCTAGGCACAGGTGCGCTACCAGTCTTTTGATAAATAAATAGTATATTCTCGAATTCGTCGAGACACACCAAACCAGGTATGATCAATATTTACATGCTATTATGTTTCGCAACAAACACGTTGCTATGCACGTAATCGGCATAAGCCGGAAGTCGTACAGGCTTTGGAAATTGTAAAATTAATCATGAAGAATAAAGTCGTCAATGCGTGACGAAACGTTGGGTTCTAGCTTGCGTAGTGTAAACCGTCTGGGCAGTACATGTGTAGTGCAAACGATACATGTAGGCAGGGAGTACCTTACACTTGAACTTGTCAGGAAAATATTAAATTATGATTCTTGTCGACTTGCCAGTATGTAGTTGTGGGCAGTGACTTTATTCATTGGCGAGTCACATCCGCCACGTCGCGGTGTTGTTAGGCGGACATTTGTGGCTTTTTATAGGAAGAAGGCTTGCCAGGCGAAAACCCACCACCTCCTGGAACACTGTCAGAAATCCGTTTGTACGCTAAGGTCAAACTGGCAGAGCAGCTTACCGACCGATTTCCACCTCGGTTACCCGCAGTCATTTGACTTCTAATTTCCTCTGTTAGCTGATCAGGTATCTTTGGTCAGGGCGGCCATAATGGCTGAGGCCCATGGAGGGTGAGACCTTCACGAAGAGTGTCAGATAAGCAAAACGTTAGTTTCTTGAGTCTGGATTTTTCAGGTTTATGTATACTTTTCAGGAGTGTGAAGGCCTCGGGTCCAGCTATCATACTGGACAACGGTCGTGGTAGTGAGTGCATTTGTATCCATTTGTTGTACAGCCATGTTCTTTGTAGGTCCTTGTGGGTTGTGTCCTGTCCCGAGCAAAGCTCTTTCTCAGTCCAATACCAGATCTCCAAGAAGTTCCGAACTTCGAAGAAAAGGGTAGGTGAGAGACAAACAAAGCCGCAAAGAACAGGCGTGGGAACAAACCTTGTTTATGTCTTACGGTATAACATTTTGTGGAAACAAATGATGTACAACGTGCAACAATGATTGTACTGAACGTGTTTTTTGATGTTCTATAAATGCAATGGCCGTATAGGTTGGCTGCTACCATCTACATGGGATAAAGAGCGTTTCGCTATTAGGCAAAAACGCGGTATCGATTTGCTATGATGCGACTATTGCGTGGGAAGACATTAAGCAGAATTTAAAGATCAGCAGGTAGCCAACCTACTTCGATAGGGAGCGCAGTAAAAGTAAGTAAAGGAATAAAATTGCTTGCGACGAAACAGATTCAAAGGTCAAATGGTGGTAACTCAGTGGATAGATAGGATTTAAGTGCTGAGCACAAAGCTTCTAGGGATCAAGTCAGAAAGACGACACCAGGGTATTAAGAGTATAGTGCTACGGCCGACTAAGATGAGAAAAGCATGTGAGAGAGCTTACTTCCTACATAAGTAAGTGTCGAAACCTTCGCTGCAAAAACGGACACAACAATAAATGAGAAAGGATTGATCGACAGAAGTGAAGTAATAAAGATCAGTTAAAGGAAAGCGAACGTGCAGAACAAATGTATCCGTAGCGTCGCGCAGAGAAACGATTTATCCTAGGGTGCTAAGAAGATAGTATTATGGTATGCTGAACCAGGAAAAGCCAGTAAGTCTGTTGGTCTTATACATGGGTAAGTGCAGCAAACATAGCAGCGAGTAAGTGAGAAATGAACACCTATAAATGAGGAGCTAACGGGCGGCTGTGTGCTGACCAGCTGAGAGGAGTGATGAATTATAAGGCTAAGAAATGTTAATTGACTGAAGGGCCACGAATGGCTAGCCGAACAATCTCCTCGTGGTGTCAGCTGGGTGGTTCGGGTTTAACCCCTTTCCAGTAAATAGTTCGGCGGCAGTGTTCCAGGACGTGGTGGGTTTTCGCCCGGCAAGAGTTCTCCCTATAAAAAACCACAAGTGTCTGCTTATCAACACTGTGACGTGGCGGATGTGACTCGCCACAACGTAAAGTCACTGGCCCGTGGACATCCGGAAAATGGTCTCCAACCCACGGACGTCAATCGCTTATTCCCACATTCCTACCGATAACAAACAGTCAAATATCCTGCGGCACATTCAAAAATACAAGCTACATTCATAGACAATTGCATACATATATGCACCCATACACTTACATTCACTGTTATGCCAAACATGTACTCTTCGTACTTTTTGATCACACTACGTTAGCTAAACATTCTCATAACTGTACAGGTGTGCCTCGCATTGTCGAGAATAAAAGTTTATTTATTTGTTTATTTATTTACATTAAGGATGATGAGCATATCAAAACATGAGGCCTAACCGCAGCAGCTAGGGTGCTACGATAATAGGGCCAAGTTGGATAGAGCCAGGGAATGCTAGCCATGGAGCTAGGGGATTGCAGCTAAAAAGCCTTAGACAATAAAGCGAGTAAGGGATAAATGAAGATCTAGAATGGTGAGGCAGCACAGCTGCTTGCGCTGAAAATATGGATATGCTTGCACGACAGTAGAAAGCTAAGAGAGGTTTCGTGATAGAAGGACAGCGGACGAGAGAGGCTCAAGCATACAATGAGGCTGTTAAATAGTTCAGAGCATAATAGACTAAGACGCATCGACGTGCAGCTAATCAAATCATGCTTTGGTGCTAATAGAATATAACTAAGGAAGCCAGAGCAGGAAAAAGTCATTGAGAGAGCTGAACTACAATCAATTAGGTGTCGCAGATGAGTAGGTGACAGCTGTGTCTCTAGCAAGGAAGCCTGTGCCGGGAAAAGCCGGTGATAGAGCTGGACTTCAGTATAAGTAGGGGTCATAGAGGTAGCGAGTAAAAGATAAATGAACGTCTAGGAAGCAGCGCTGTGCGCTGACAACTTGAGTTATATTTGCTCCACAGAAGAGCGCTAGGAAAGGTTTTATGAAGAAAAAACAGCGAACGGATGATGCGCAGGCATAAAATACGGCTGTCAGATAGTTCAGAACGTAGAGGCTAAGACACAGCGATGCGCAGATACTCAAATTATGCTAGGGTGCTAATGAGATAAATAGGTTGCCGCGAGAGAGATCTAAAGTTCAGTTGGCGGTAAGGCAGCGGAAATGTTGGATGCAGATAGTCTAAAGGAATAAAGGTTATTCAGATACGGAGTGGCTCATAATAAGCTTAGGATAATCGCAGATGCATGGGGCCTACGACCAATAGCTGCTTACTAAACAGAGGTGCCGAGTTTAAGATGATCGACAGATGGTGGCGCTAGGAAAGATTGCCAGTGGCCAGATGTAGCCGTTTCAATAAGACGCTTGATCCCTAGTGTACGCATACAGGGTCACAGAATGCATCAACGAACCAGCGAAGGTAAGTGATAGATACTCCAGGGAATGTATGATGGAGAGACAGGGACTGTATCCTAGCAAGCTCACGATCAGCAAAGAAGGAACATGGAGCCTACGACGAATCGCTGCAAAATGAGGAAGATAAGAAGAGTGATAAATATTGGAGCTAGGAGAGAGAGAGGATCAGTTGCCAGCAAGCGCATTCGGATTAGGCCTACTAACTGCCAGTGAATACCTACAGTGAAAGAATAAGTCAACAAACCAGCGAAGGTATGTGATGCAAACAATTCAAGAGAGTAAGTGTTGGCGAGATAAGGAATGGCTCCTAGCGCAAGGATGTATGCTATTTACAATGACTCGCTGCAGCTGATAAATTGTGACGTAGGTAATACAAAGAACTGATAATGATACTAGGAGAGAGAGAGAGCACCGAATGCTAGTAATGGCATTTGGGTAGAGTCTTATAGTTGGTAGTGGATACCTGAGTAAGTGAACCGACAGCATGTGTGTGTGACGCACGCAGTCCCAGAGATTAAAGCTTGGAGGGATAAAAGTGTGGCGCTTAGCAGGCTCAGGATTTGCGCAGAGATGGTTGGAGCCTACGAAGAATGGCTGCTGCTAAACAGAGGTGTCAGAGGTAAGACGAAGAACAGATGGTGTCGCTATTAGTGAGAGTATCGGTGATCAGCAATAGCATTTGCATGAAGCCTTCTAGTTACTACTGTATACCCACAATGTCCTAGAATAAATCAACAAAGTGCGGATGTAGGTGACGCAGACAGTCTCAAAGAATAAAGGTTGCAGATAAAAGAAAGCGGCCCTTAGCAAGCTTTGAATATGCGCAAAGCTGCGTGGAGCCTACGACCACTAGTTGCTACTAAATAGAGGTGCTGAGGTTTAGAGGATCGACAGATAATGGCGCTACGAAAAACTTTCGGTGGCCAGATGTAACCATTCCATTAAGCAGTTTGGACACTAGTGGATTCCAACAGTATCACAGAATTCTCAAAAAGCCAGTGAAGGTAAGTAATACAGACATTATAAAAGATTACAAGACGGTGAAACAAGGAATATCCCCTTGTAGCTACGGATATGCGCAAAGATGTATGCAGCCTAAAATGAATCACCGCAGAAAACGTGATGAAGATAAGAAGAACGAAGGAAAATTGCACTAAGAGAGAGAACCAGTGGACAGCAACTGAATTCGATTCAGCCTTCTAGTTTTTATTGGATGCTTGCAGTGACAGAAGACGTCAACAACCCAGCAAAGGTATGTGATGCAAACAAGTCAAGTGAGTAAGAGTTGGAGAGATAAAGAGTGGCTCCTAGCGCAAAGATGTATGCTAATTACAATGACTCGCTGCAGCTGAATAGTGGTGATGTAGGTAATACAAAGAACTGATAATGATACTAGGGGAGATAGAGAGTATCAACGACTAGCAATAACCTTGGGGTGAAGCCTTCTATTGGCTAGGGGGTATCTAAGGTGTCCCATAATAAGTCAACAGACACCAAATGTATGTGACGCAGCCAGTCACAAAGAATGAAGTTTGTAGATAAAAGTGGGTGGCTCTTAGCAAGCTCCGAATATGCGCAAGCATGCGTGGAGCCTACGACCACTAGTTGCTACTAAATAGAGGTGCAGAGGTTAAGAGGATCGCAGATAATGGCGCTACAAAAGCTTTAGGTGGCCAGATGTAACCATTCCATTAGGGAGTTTGGTCATCAGTGGGTTCCAACATTGTCACTGAATTTATAACAAGCCAGCAAAGGTAAGTGATAAAGACACCTTGAAAGATTACAGGATGGAGAAACAAGGAATGTCTCCTGGTAGCTTCTCGGGCTAAGGGAATCTGCGCATTGGATATGTAGTATAGATAGGTAGTATGGATGTATTCAAAAAGCCAGAGACTAATCAGATGAGATTAGATTTATGCAAGGTACAGAGTTGACTGTCTAGTTAAATCAATGCAATCCGGTGGAAGGAGGAATGAAGACAGCGAAGTAAGGAAAGAACAGGGTCAGAGTGGAGAAAGGTTTACAGATTAGGAGTAGCGAAGCCAACGAAACACTCTAAGGTAATGTGGACAGGGTATATGGTCTTCTTTATATTGGCAGGTAAAGTCTCAATAGTCAGCGAGGTCAGAAAACAGGAGCCGAAATACACGACGCTGTATTGGTCGGCGCATTGCGATTTAGTAGTACAGTTAAGCTGGGAAGACAAATAGAGTGTCAGCAGAAAAGGACACGTTAGATATAGGAGAGTTTAAATTACTTAGTTAGGTATGAGCCCTCAGGGTGAGAGAAAATGGGTTTTAGCTGCGCCGAGCCTATGCCGTTTACAGCTCAGTACTCTGTAGGCAGTCAGTAAGTAGGAGAATGGACAGAGGAAACTAGGTTTGTACACAGCTCTGGGTTGCTGATAAGGTGGGGAAAGCAACTAGTGAAGGGAACAGTGTTCAGTATTCCGAACAATGACCGGTACCGTCACAATATTCACAGAGAGTCACAGAAACGGAGAGGTTAGGGATGGAGGTGGCTATGTTAGAAAAAGGGCGAACAGGACCAGCAGCCCCTCGTGAAGAGGGTGCATAGCCAGAAGCCTACAGAGCAGTAACCGTAGGCTGTAGTAAATCAAAGAGAAGCGGGCCAGTCAAATGAGACTAGGTCAGAGCAGGACGCTGACAAACAACAGTCCGATAGAAGAGGAATTAAAAGCAAAGAGCGTGATAAGGAGAGGATAGGGTCATTTTGAAAGGAGGCTTATTGATGCTGGGTGTATAGGGCAACAAGGCTCTTGGCGCGTTGAGATTATTCCGCGCAGTTAAGGCTTTTTATGGAATTCTATATGTGATCGGGGCCGTTTCTCCCACAGCTCATATCAGGGATGCAGGTTCCCAAGATGTCTGCTACCATGGGGGCATTTAGTAGCCTATTTATAGCCGCGGAGAATTGTAGGATACTGTCAGATGCTCTGATGGCTTCTGGTAACTTATTCCACACATGCGCATATCCTATAGATGAAAAGTTAATACGTAAGAAGCAACGGGTTTTGGGTGGTGAGAATGAGTGTGGCTTTTTGCGTAGCCGATAGCCTGTGTCGCCCAGCGGTTTGAAAAATATCTTCAATTCTTGAGTCCGAGCTTTTGATTAGCTTATATAGAAAAATTATGTTGGTTTTCAGTCTCCGCAGCCAGAGTGGTTTCCAGACCAAGCTGCTTGCAGCGGCTTTGATAACTGAGCGTAGTTGATCCTAGTAGGCGCTTAGTGAACGAAC